>JAECXC010000648.1:0-615833 GCA_018152125.1 Drosophila dunni | reverse complement strand
TTACGGAACAATGTGGCAACGAGAACACAGACAACTGGCAGTGACAGCAGAGAAGTCGGTCTATTTGGTATGGTAAAAAGTACAGTCACCTTGCGGTTACTCTCATAAAAATCAATTTCAATTTTAACTAACGAAAAATAGTATTATGCAACTGTTAGGAGCCAAAGGGGGGTCTTGGGGCTTCCACTTGGCTCTTAAAGGGGCTGGAGCAACTGCAGACTGCAGTGGAAGGAACAACTTCAAGTTAACCGCAAAAGCAACCGAGTTTCTGTTGTTTGTTACTCTTCCTGTTTTGTCAGTGACACTTACACTGATCCAAAAAAATATCGGGATAAGGAAAACGGTACAAAAGTGAGGAATTTCGAAGGGTAGATCGAAAAATCAGATATTTGGGGGAGTAAGTAACTAAGTAAGCAACAGCTGTTAGATCGACTGGGATCCCATAGCCCAAAGTCGCGATCATTTTTTCTCAGTGTAGGCAAACGAGCGGGAAAGTCTTCAGAAGCTTCAAGGCTGGCAAGGGGCGCACTGCTAGTGGGCGTGGCATGGCGTTAGGCATTGGACAACCACAAGAACCGCTCGGCAGTGGCACTCAGCGAACCTGCGGCCTGACCTGCTTACTTGTAAGCTTATACATAGTAGCGCCGAAGGTAGGGCAACTGCAAGTAGGGCCAGTGGTTGGGCTGAGAAAACTGTTGGGACAATGTGGCAATGTTGGTGGCACAATGTGGCAAACAGTTTGTGTTTGTGTTTGTATTTATGCTTGTGTTTGGGTATTTTGTGTTTGCGTGCAACATGCACACATCGAGAGCGTAGTCGTTGTAGATGTCTGGGCGGTGGTGCTGTGTGTTTGAAGTATATGAGTGCTTGAGTGGTTCACTGCCCGACTGGGTGGCATTCGCCCTCTGACGTCAATGGGCACACACGCACCGCCAACTTGACAACAATGCAACAGTCAGATACAAAACGAGGCGGGGCACAAAAACAAAAACAACAAAATAAATAAACACACATATGGGAAAACTTCAGTTCACTGCAAAATGCAATGACAAATGATTAAAAGCAAGTGACAAACAAGAAAATAATAAAATGAATAAACTATGCATTTGGTATGCCCGTTAATCAGTTTTTATATAAAATTGCAATAAGAATTTCATTTAATTAATGGATTTTATATCGACTAGGGCTCTCGAGCAGACATCCCTTAGAATACAACAAAGTTTAACATACTGAAAATGTATTTCCTTGAGGGGTTTCAGATCTTTACCAAGACCAACTTAAGCACATTTTACACAGAGTATCAAACAAATATACCCTGTTATAAGCAATAATTTAATGACTTGAAAGTAAAAAATAGAAAAATTATATTCCAACTATTTTCAACAAATATACAAGCTATACTTTTAGTCATTGAGTAGAATAATCAATTGATTAGTCATAAGAGTTTCAATTTTATGATTTTCAACAAGTAAAAAAGGCAACAGTCGAGCGAACCGACTGTAAAAGACCTCGTACTCCTGTTATTGCGTAGTTTTCCATACAAAAAACCAATTTGTCCTTTGTTAGCTATATATATAGATATAGTTCTGCGATCCGAACCAAACCAGGTGAGCAAACTTTTTACCATAATAAAAGCATAATGTAAGTGTTTGGTTGCCATAGCTCAACTAACAGTACATGGCTTCATACAAATTACTAATTTTTAACCAAGTTTGTTCAATGGGAGCTATAGGTCATAGTGATCCGATCCGCATTAAACTGAGTGTGGATAGGTATAATGGTACCAGACACATAACGTGTGAATTTGCTCCCGATAGTTCTAATCGTTTGCAAGTTGTGGGGTTATGAAATCTTATAGTCTCTAAGATCCAAGTGTTCATACGGACGGACGGACTTTCCTTCTGCTTATGACGCACATTTCTGACAAAACTAATAGACCCTTTAATTTTTTTAGAGGACGGGGTTTGAGCGCGACGGGGTGCATAACGTTTGTAAATATTTGCAAAGTTCATGATAAAGGAACTTTGCTTACACAAAGCTATAAAACATGCTTTATTAGCACAAAAAGTTTTATTAAAATACAATTAAATACAAAACATTCTGTTTGTAAAAACATTTCACACATTTAAAACCAAAATTCAACTGCAAACTCTTCAACAACTGCTGCAAATGTCAGTTGAAGCGCCAGTCATGCAATAAGATATGTAACTATCTAAACTAAAAAACGTATTAAGTAATTAAATAAAAAAGAAATTAGAGCTTAATAGCCACTCTCCCTGGTGTACAAAAAGTTAATAAATGAAAAGTCGTAACTAAAAACTAAGTTAAACAAATGCAAATATTAAATGACTTGCTTGTAAATGACACACATGTAGATACGTAGATATATTTGTATCTATGGCATGAAGTAACGGAATTGATACGTAATAAAATGGCATAGAAAACTTAACAGTAACACACTGCTGCCGTTATCTGACATCTGAAGAAGGGCTTTGGTCGTCTAATACACCTTGATACACCCATTGATCAATGATTCTGTCGCTGGCGCCTTTTACACTCGTTTTGAATACGACCCAGATAATAATACACACACATATATACATGTGTGCTAAATCGCTACGGTGACAGTGAGAGATGACAGCGCGAAGAACCGAGTATCGAGTGCACCTTATGAATAATGATATGTGAATAAATAAACATTCATAAATAGCACTCATTTGGCAGCTTAACTTGCCATCCCACATCTTCAGAAATCGAAATTGAAATCGAAATCGAAATACAAATAATTAAAGCAAATATTTTCTTGGCCAAACACTTAACCCATTTAATTCCTTTGTTTAGAATCTTAATTTTGAGGTCATTTTATTTTATCTACCAGAAATGATTTAGACAATGGTTTTCCACGCGATATTTATGTAAACTAAACTGCTAATGAGTAAAAAATAATATCTGTATGAAAAAAGTGGGAAAAAAATAAACATTTGATTTTATAAAATTGTTCCTAGATAATAATTTCTTATGAAATTAAATCTGCAAGCTGAAAAAGTTAAGCTTTATAGCATTCTACTACTACTCTGACTACTACTCCTATTACTACTCCTACTACTAATCGTACTATTAGGACCTTGAATAAGTTCTCGCTGTTTTTAAAAAGATGGCGTTGCGGCACTCTGTGCACGGAATTTCGTACGGTAACGAATCACCAACGTAGTACTATATGTAACCTCAAATTTAAGTAGAGTATAGTTTACGACAGTTTCAACTACATATTTATTTGCCCTCTGTGAAAATGAGTACTTTTGTGCCAAATAAAGTGTTTTTGCGGGGAATTTTATTACACTGCTTTATTCAGAAAAAATCTGCAGCAGAAGCACACAGAATTCTCGTTGAGACATATGGTGACAATGCTTTGTCGAATACAACGTGCAGAGACTGGTTTAGGCGCTTCAAAAGTAATGATTTTGACCTTGAAGACAAAGAGCGTTCTGGAGCACCGACAAAATTTGAAGACAAAGAATTGGAGGCATTGCTTGAAGAAGATCCATGTCAGACGTTAGTAGAGCTCGGGAAAACATTACAAGTAGATGCGTCAACAGTTTCAAAACGTTTAAAAGCGTTAGGAATGATCCAAAAGCAAGGACATTGGGTGCCGTATGAATTGAAGCCGAGAGACGTAGAGCAACGTTTTCTCATGTGTGAATTGTTGCTTCAACGGCAGAAAAGAAAAGGTTTTCTGCACCGTATTGTCACTGGAGACGAAAAGTGGATTCACTACGACAATCCAAAGCGAAAAAAATCGTGGGGTATGCCGGGTCACGCATCAACATCGTCGCCAAAACCAAATATCCATGGTTCTAAGCTTCTTCTCTGCATTTGGTGGGATCAGCGGGGAGTAATTTATTATGAGCTGCTTAAACCCAATGAAACTATCACGGGAGCTCGCTATCGACTTCAGTTGATGCGTTTGAGTCGAGCTCTGAAAGAAAAGCGGCCACTATACGAGCAAAGACACGACAAAGTGATTTTATTACATAATAATGCTCGGCCACATGTGGCAAAACCAGTCAAAACTTTCCTGGAAACACTTCAATGGGAAGTTCTACCCCACCCGCCGTATTCACCGGACATAGCCCCCTCCGATTTCCACTTGTTTCGGTCGATGGCGCACGGTTTAAGCGAGCAGCGCTTCCATTCTTTTGAAGAAACCGAAAAATGGCTTGATTCATGGATTGCCTCGAAAGATGAGTCGTTTTTCCGACGGGGGATTCAATTGCTGCCAGAAAGATGGGAGAAAGTGGTCTCTCATGATGGACAATACTTCGAGTAATGTAATTGTAAGCCTTGTATTTTAAATAAATTTAAAAAAAAAAAAGAAAAACAGCGAGAACTTATTCAAGGTCCTAATACTATTCCTACTAATACTACTCCTACTACTAATCGTACTACTATTCCTACTACTACTACTCCTACTACTCCTACCACAACTCCTACTACTACTCCTACTCCTACTACTTCTCTTACTACTACTCTGACTACTACGCCTACTACTCCTATTACTAATCCCACTACCATTTTTACTACTACTCTTACTACTAATCCTACTACTCCTCTTACTACTCCTACTACTACTCTGACTACTACGCCTACTACTCCTATTAATACTCCTACTACTAATCGTACTACTATTCCTACTACTACTACTCCTACCACAACTCCTACTACTACTCCTACTCCTACTACTCCTCTTACTACTCCTACTACTACTCTGACTACTACGCCTACTACTCCTATTAATACTCCTACTACTAATCGTACTACTATTCCTACTACTACTACTCCTACCACAACTCCTACTACTACTCCTACTCCTACTACTTCTCTTACTACTACTCTGACTACTACGCCTACTACTCCTATTACTAATCCCACTACCCCTTTTACTACTACTCTTACTACTAATCCTACTACTCCTCTTACTACTCCTACTACTACTCGTATTACTACTCTTACTACTCGTATTACTACTCCTACTACTAATCGTACTACTATTCCTACTACTACTACTCCTACTACTCCTACCACAACTCCTACTACTACTCCTACTCCTACTACTACGTTCTACTACTAATAATACTACTTACATTATTACTTATTTAATATTATTATTATCTTAATTATTTACTTACCTTTGCAGATCAAATTGTTGTCCAATGTCAGTGCAAAGCGGATCGAGCGTGCTGCAAATACAAAAGAAAAAAAAAAATCAATTTTTTAGTCTTTTAAGGCTTAAAAAAAAAAAAGTTAAACAAATGATGGACAAATACTTCAAAATCGCTGTAAATCTTTATAAATATGGCAACAGGTATATAATTAAAATCATTTTTATTTGATTAATTGGTACAACGAAATGAGCGTGTAAACAACATGTTAGCAATTTCGATATCGCACCTTGATATGGCCAATAAGTATCTGTATCTATATCTATATCTGTAGCTATAGCTGTAGCTGTAGTTGTTACTGTAAGCGTTATTGTATCTCTGTATCTATGAATGTGCGTATGCCATATCTACAAATGAACACACACACACACACATGAATATATATATATTCGAAATCTAGACCAACATTTCAATGCTGCCCGTGCTAAAAGATAAAAATAAAAGCTAAACAAAGGCAAATGTAACAGAGTAAATGTACCGTCATTAGTAGAGACTAACAGATACCCTCTAAAGTATTTTAAAGCAGAGTTAGTTCAAGTAGGTTTCAGAAACAAGAAATGTATCTTTGAGATACATTTAAAACTGTTGATTTTTACTTGCATTTTGAAAATAATTTCCAACGTAAAGTTGTAAAACTAACTGGATTTTTAAACTTTAATAAAAAACTTCAAGACTTTAAAGTTCTTAAGCAAACTCTTCTTATAATCATCAAATATATTTGCTGTATCTGTTACAAACACTTGTACAACTTTATTACATTCATGTTTGCTTTTATTTTTATGGTTACAGGGTATAAAAAGCCGCTTAATGTTGTTGCCATTAGGCATCGACGGCGGCGTAATTAAAAATTCTTATCAATTTCAATTGTTAATTGTTGTGGCCAGAAAGTAACGTCTACCTGTATCTGTATCTGTAGCTGTAGCTGTAGGTTTAATAACGTCAAGCGTTACGTTGTGTGGGTGAGTGAAAAGTTTTACGAGTTGTGTGACTGGTCAGCTATGAATATTCGTATATATACTATATACGATCTATAGATTAGAGTACTGCTCAGCTATAAACTAAAATACAAAACAAAAATTTGTTTTCCACAAATACACAAAGTCCAACAATGTTTCACCGAACAAACTACAGTGGGTACTCGCAAAAAGAGCCTTAAAACTAAACGACTTTAAGATTAAACGCATAATTATCTAGAATGCAAAATTGATTTTAAACATTTAGTGAAACTAATTGAAACTAATACTCGGAAATTTAATATGCAACTACTATTAAGGTAAAGTTTTAACAAATCAGAATGAGCACACAAAGCAGTTGATGAAACTATTGAAATCTGGATTAAAAGATATAAATACGCAGCTGATGCTGAGCAGAGAATGTGCATGGACCACATGACGTATACGCAACTTGGCCATGGCTTAAGGCTAAAATAGTCAGTACAATGGAGTGTGTGTGTGTGTGTGTGTGCGTGTGTGTGTGTGTCAGTTGACTGAGTTTGCTTGCATACGAAATGTATTAAATTTGCAGAGTGTTGCTAACTATAAAATTGCTTGCAAACTCTGCGTTTGACATACGAGACTGAAAGGACTAAAATGATTGTCTCTGCTTTATGAAAAATAAATAAAGTACGACACACGCACATAAACACACACACACACACACATTCATTCTGCCCGCCTGAAACCTTTAGCTCCACAAAATTGAGCAAATTGAGCTGCATATTTTCACTAGCCATTTCCGGTCTGCAACGAGCTGCCATTTTGTGGCCCACTTACACACGCACACAGCTCAACACACACACACTAACACACACTGTTAACTTCATAAAATCAACAATTGAATCATTTTTCTTTCAAGATTATAGAGCACAACGCACATCACAATTCAATCAAATTTCAATGGCAAAAACTAATTGATTTTCGAACTTGACAAGAAATTACAAATTTCTAAGACAGAAATTAGAGTTATCCCTTTATGTAATTAAATACTTTTTGTGCATCCAATTTATTGTGTACTTTTAAGCCTGCTTAGAATTTACTCAAAGGGCGCCTCAAGTGACATAAAATACACAAATTCATGCACATGGAGTTAGGCACATATAAACAGCAAATTAAAACAAACAAATAATTCGTTGATGTTTATGAAAAACAAAAGCAAAACTTGAGCACGCAACCATCAACAAAGCTAACTGATCGGATATAGACTTTGCCTGTGTATCAGACATATAATTATTTACATTACAGGGCTGCCAATGCCAGCTGCAGCTATTTGTTTAACTATAGAATACTATTTCATATGCTTGTAAATTGAGGCTGCTTAGAAACATTCTACACTTAAAAGATTTATAAAATTATGTTTACTAATAATGCGTTCTGCTTTTATTTAATTTTATAGAAAATTCAAAACAAACTTGAAACATTTTCTATACATTTAGATAAAAGTAGAACGCATTAATAGTGAAAATAATTTTTAATAATGTTAAATAAAAATATTTTTTTAATAATTTTAAATAAATATAATTTCAAATAATTTTAAATAAAAATAATAATTATTAATTTTAAAATAGATATTAAATGTTATTAATTTTAAAATAGATATTTTTAAACTCAAAAGTTGCGCAGATCGAATTCTTATTTAAATGTGTAAATTATTATTTTTAAAACCTAATAGACCCCTTTACTCTTTTTAAGAGTGCGGGGTCTAAAAAGTATAATAAAATTTATATAATTTGTTCCCTAATAATTATAATGTATTTAATATATATTATTTGTAATAAATTTGCATCCATAAAAATCTAATCAAGTCCAACTTATTTAATTTTAAGTCCAACAGTTTGAAAAATTAAATTTAAATACAAAATAATGATTTAAATTATAATTAATATATTTAATATAAATTATAATGTAATAAATTCGCATAACAATCAAATTAGCTTCAACTTAATAAATTTTAAATTGAAAAATTAGATTCAAATCAAATTTTAAGATTTAAATTATAATAAAATTCTTAAGCCATATTTAAATTTAACTATTAACTATTAAATAATTTATAGATTTGATTAACTAAATTTTTTGTAATCCTTTCAGTTAAAATAATTTTTTATAATTTGCACTTTTTAATTATTATTAATATTAATTATAATTAAACATATAAACTTATTTTTTGTTTAATACTCGCGACTGATTTTAGTCTGCGTTAATGAAAAAATAAATAAATTAATTTAAGAAGCTTTTTTCTTGACTCTAAGTCAACCTATTAAAAGTCCCACGAAACTAAAAATTCTTGTAAGCCCATTTTTACATTTAATCAAAAATAATAATATTAATTAAAAACGACTTTAACTAATTAATTGCCTAATCAAACTCTATACATTGGAAATGCTAGTTAAATGTGTAATTAACTATCTCATGTTGTTCAACACTTATCACCAGATTACTGCACACTTAAACCAAAAACATGCTTGATATGTTGCTATTTTAAAGACTTGCCTTGATCAAAAGTTCAATTCTTCGTGTGCCCTTAGATCGGAGCGATTGAAATCGCGATTGGATTGATTGCGAATAATGCCAAGGCAGTCGATAATCGGCAACAGGTGCTGAATTATAAGAGTCACCCTTTCAGCTGATTAAACGCTGGACTAATGGACGCTTTTTTCTGGTCCAATTCCAATTCCAATTCAAAATTTAAATTCCTATTTGAGTTTAAATTTTTTTTTTGTCGTTTTCAGTTGTCAGTTGCTGGCACGCGACTCTGCGCATGCGTTGCCCCGAAAATGTATCTCATAAATTGCTAGTCATGTCGCGTCGTCGATTTGTCGGGTTTTGGGATTTTTGTAGCACGTTGACAAATCGAGCCAAAATAATAATAATAATAAAGCGTTAAGGTGTTGGACACCAAAGACACACAATAAATTTTCAGGTGTGCTGAGTGTGTGTGTGTCAATTCACTTCTGGGTTTTGGCTGACAAAGTCTATTGTGTGGTCATTTATAAGCGCTAATTAGCGGATACATTTACAGAATCGAAAACTTGACGTATTAAATGCGATACAATGCGAACGACATAAGTGTTCATTTGCCTCTGTGAAGTGTGTTTAAATGATTTGAAAAAATGCTCAACGCGCCGTGGAATTTGTAAGCACCTAAAGTACAATAAAAATAAAAAAAATAAAAGCTAGAATTTTACGCGCCATTTCCGACTATGTTGATGAAGTTTATGATTAAAGCCCTTTAAAAACTTTTACTAACTTTATTAACTTATTTTTAAGCAATTATGTATGGTGGAAAATATTTTAAAATATTTTAATTCTTAGCTCCCCAGGCTACACCAACTCCCCATGCCAAATGCCACCTTTTATTTCACTCACTTGTTTATCATTTTACCATTTAATCTTTAGAAAAGATTTGCCAACTGATTTATTGTATCAATTAAAAACTTTTTGTTGAAACTAAAAGTTTTGTTTGCTATTCAAGTTGAACTCTCATCAAACAATTTATCATGCCACATACTAAAAAGGGTTTTATCTACTAGCCATATGCAAAATATGTTCATAAATAGCTCAGCTAAATAAAGTTTAAAAATAGTCTCTCTCTCTCTTTAGAAATAAGCACTGTTGGTGTGCTTTCAACAAAAAGATAATTAAATTATATGTCTGCCACACTTGGCCTAAATACAAATAATAACAGCCACACAGAATAAAAATGGTTTGTTAACGGTTTTTTTTGTTTTTTTTATGAACTCTATAGTTAGGCACATGGTTTTCTGGGAAAGATACGAAAAGATAATTTACTACAAAGGCGAATCTAACTATGCTGCTAAAGGCGGTCTCTTTGAAACAGCTACAAGGGAAGTTGAGCGACTGGAAGATACCCTGTGGCTTAATTTTAAATAATAATTACATTTTTACAACAGAAAAAAATACATAAAAAAAATAAATATATAAATATTTTATTCTAAGAAAATTATTCTGGAATTATTCTATATTTCAAGTATCTTTGAAACAGCTACAATGAAAATTGAACGACTTGTAGTTAAACCCTGTAGTTAAAGTTTCATTTTAAATTATAACAGAAAAAACACATAAAAAAATTAAGCTTAAAAAAATATATATATTTTTTTTGAACATATTTTTTTTTTTTAAAGAAAAATATTTAAAATATTTATACTAGAATTATACTATATTTAAAGTGTGTGTGGATAAAGAAAAAATATAAAAAAAATATTTATATATATATTTAAACTTGAATTTACTACTATTATTGATCACTTCTCAACCAAATAATTAAATTTTACTCTAATACAAGTCAAACAGTTTAGGCCATTCCCCAGAATTGTAGATCAAAGACCCCAAAAACCAATAGGACTCAAAAACAAGTCATTAATCAATGCCATTGGGATCAAAAGTTGCAAAGAAAATTGAACTCATTATGTTTTGAAATTCATACGCAAATTGGGGTAACAGAAATTGCGCGTAACACATTTTGTTAAATGTGCTAACAAAACTGGGCCTTAAGCAAATTGTGGCTGTTATCAGCCATAGTATTTCATGTGGTTAACAAGTCTAATAAAAATTGGTAATGCGAATGGGAATGCGACTGTGAATGGCAACTGGGAATGGGCACTCACTGGGAACGCTTGATATTTCGGTGAATATTTAGTTGCGGGGGCTATTCTAAATTTAGAGTCAAAAAACTTTTGACAGTTCATCGAAGCGTTACGCTGATAACTTATTTTTTATTCAAACACACACACACACACACTGACAGCAAAACTTTATCGATATGCACAGATACAGATACAGAGTGAATTCGAGTTGAGATTGTTTGCAATTTATGTTGTACACTTGTCTGCATACAGAGAAGACGCGTCTTTGGCATTTGCCAGTTGTTGTAGAATCGCTTGGAATTCCAATTCTTTCTCACATCGCACTAAAGGTCCCTCTCTCTCTCTCTCTCTCTCTCTGTCTTACTCTCTGTCACATTGGTTTTTGCCTGCTCTCTTGCCGGTTTAAGCACGTGCAAGTTACACGCTCGCTCTGTCTCTCTCACTTGATTGCTCACTCTCTTCTCTCTCCTTTGGTCTTTTAAGCTCTTTTATGGGCATATCAAGACTCGTTTGTCTCACACACACACACTCATACACACACACACACATATGGCAAAACACTGCGTTCAAAGTCCATAAAGTTATTACAAAGTGCAAGATGCACTCAAGATACTCAACTTGAAATATTTAATCTCTGATTACTTTGAGGATAAACTCTGATTTTATTCAAATATTTAAAGCTATAGAGTTTATTAAAGTTAACATATTAATATTATTCACATACTTGAATAAAAGCAGAATTTTTGACAAGCAAACAAAAAAATATCTACATTTATAAAATATATTAAAGGTAATGAAAATATTGTCATATCTCAGATTTATGCAGTAAACAAAAATATAATTTACTGTCATTACGATTTTTAAAATTTTAAAATATAGTAAATTAAAACAAAATAAACTTTTAATATAATAAATAAATATATTTTTTAATTTCATTTAAAATATATTTAAAAAAATAATAATTTTAATATATATTATATATTTATATTATATATTTTTATTAAATGTTTGCACATTTACAAAAAAAAAAAAAAAAATTTCTCTCAACAATTTCGATTTTTACTGCAATTTTTTCTGCTTTTAATTTAAGTGCAAAATATAAATTTCTTAGCCAAAAAAATAAAATCATATTTTTCTTAAACTTTTTCAAAATTTTAGAAACTTTATTAAGCTGAACACTTAAATTCTTTCGTTGACTTAGCGTCAATGCGAGCAGTCAACTTCTTTGCAGTGAAGGTCAACTCATTGTTTGTTGAGAAGTTGGACACACAAACAATGGATTGTTTAAGTTAACAACAAAACTAACACTTAAGTGATTGCCTAAAATCAAATTAATTAATTAATAAAATCTTGATAAGAGTTTTTGTGTATTGATAAAAATTGCTTAAATTTTTGAGACAACAAAATGCATTTTAAAATTTTACTTTTCAGTAAAAATATAAAACTTGTTTAGAACTAAGTCTTTTACTTTTAGTTTTAAAAAAGAAACAAATAAATAATTTAACAAATTTTAAATAAATTTAGTTTCTTAACTGTTTCCAAACCAAATTTAAATACTTAGTTTTAGTTAGTGTAGATGATTGCAATTATTGTAAATTTTATAGTTTTAGACAGTCACAAGTGACTCATTGGTAGCTGAACAAAAACAACAAATACTGACTATTATTCATATAAACATTTCCATATAAACAAATCTATACAATATTGAAAATGCGCACTTTGGAGCCTATAAAACCGAATTGGGTATTACACTTACAAATGCCATCTCGTATTTTCCAGTCATTTGAGCAGCTTTTGGTGTCTTATCAACAATTGGCGACAGTTTCAAGTATACAAATGCACGTTGTACATATATACGAGTAGAAGTCTACATATATATGCACATATATTGATAGGGAATATGGCAAACTCTGAGCTAGCAGCGATCGAACGCAATCAAAAGTGAAAGCCAGCAGTTCACCCGCCTAATTCCGCTTGCATATAATACATAGGTATTCCCGATATGCACAGAAGGTGATTATGTGATAACATATAGAAATTAGGGATGCGGGACATATCGATATATCCATACATCGATTATTAATCGACTTTTTTTTGGTAATAAAAATTTCAAATTTAATTTTTTAAGACAAATAAAACTGATTCAATAAGAACATCGATATATCGATTTAAAAAATGTACGATTAAAATATTAGAAATAATTCCCTACTAATTCCCCTTGCATATAACACATAGGTATTTCCGATGTACACAGTAAGTGATTATGTGATAACATATTTAAAAGCTAGTTATGCGTGAATTATCAATATAACTGTTCATCGATACATCGATTATAAATTAAATTTTTTTTTTTTTTTTTTTTTTGTAGATTTGAGAAAAAGTCACGAATTTGTTTTAATTTTTAAAGACAGAAAATCGATGAAAAATATCTCAATATCGATTTTAAAATTTTCGATGAATCTTTTTTTGTTTAATCGATACTCTGCATAATAAAAATAATCGAAAACATACTTTTATTAGGCAACTTTTGACCAACTAATTGCTAGTAATGTAAACAAAGGAAACTGAATTTTCCGCTTCTTATCAACTCTCCTACATTTTATTGGAGACTTTACAATATTATGCGACTTTTTCTGAATTTTTTTGTAAATTTTTGATTATATTGCCGATGCAGAGACACAAAAATAGCAACAGAGATTGAACTAGAGAGACGGAGAGAATGAAAGAGAGAGGGACAGAGGCGAGACAACCGGTTGTAAAACTTGGTAGGCAAGGCAGGGAAAATACTGAGTAGTAATCGAGTCGAACTATGCGGCAACAGGTCTACATTGTAGCCGATCTTTGTTTGCTATTGAAAACCAACTACAACAACAA
Source organism: Drosophila dunni (assembly GCA_018152125.1). Classification (NCBI taxonomy): domain Eukaryota; kingdom Metazoa; phylum Arthropoda; class Insecta; order Diptera; family Drosophilidae; genus Drosophila; species Drosophila dunni. The sequence goes on along the minus strand of JAECXC010000648.1, from coordinate 602,141 downwards.
CAACACCAGCAAGAAAAAAAAACAAAACAAAAAGTGGTTTGCTCCAGTCCCCAACTTTGGAGGTGCCCGTTCACTGCCCCGCTTAAGGTCGTCTGTAGAACGGAACCCAAAGACGACAACGATAAGAAAAAAACAACACACAGAAAAGACAAAAATTAAAAAAAGAAAACACAAAAAAAATGAAGAGAAGCAGAAACCCGCAGAACAGCGTTAAATACTCACATTTATGATCATTATTGTGATCATCCCAGGCACTCTAAACGTCATCATCGCAAAACATTGATGACGCCGATCAAGAATGTGCAAACCTCATTCCCATTTCCAAAGTCAGCCACATCCTCAGCCTCATCCTCATCCTCAACTTCATACACACAATCTTAAAGACAAGACTAAACAAGTTTCGCTCACTTGCGATCGCATCGTGTACTGTCAAGATCGTTCATAAACAGACCAAGATCAGATCGAATAGACTGGGGTTGGATTGGGCCTGGTCTGGTCAGGTCTGCACTGCTCTGAGGACTTGTACAGCAACCCGGGTATTGCAACATGCAACATGCAACACCAACATGTACATGCTGTGCCAAAAGGCAGTGAAGATCAGGTTTCGTTTAGGGATTATCATCATCATCATCATGAAGAAAGTTAACCAACCTCAACCAGCGCCAGTGCCAGTGCCCAGCAACAGTTTCGTATACTTATCAAATACATGTTTTAATTTAATATTAATTTAAATATCTCTGATCAACATCGTGAGCATTTCTCAACAAAAAAATTAAATTCGCAAAACATCAAAAAAGAAGCTTCAAACTGGTAAACTCGCTGAAATTAAGTTATGATAATACTTAGATGCTATTCTGTAAATTCCAATGCAAATCAGTTGGGTTTTACATAAAATCATAGCAAATTTTATGTAGATCAAGGAATATTATGAATATACATTTTTTTACCATACATTTTTTGCTCTGATTCATTTTCGAACCAACGGAAATATTTGGAATTAAATAATTTTGTACCTATCTATTTAAAAAATCCGTGAAGATCTATTTTTATATATATGTATCTTATTTTAAATTATTTACTACATTTTTTTGTATACAAAATTATGCATGTCTATATTTATATGAAATTCTAAATCGAAAGCTAAAATTCTTTACTATTTGCATCTGCGGGTTAAGAAGAAACGCCCGCACGAAGCTAAAGTGTTTCAATGTTTATACAATTTTTGTAGTTAACAAAACATTAAAAAAAAGTAACGAAAAAAAAAAAGAGAATTTTAAATATACTAGCAGGTAACAACAACAAAATTATAAGCAAACAAAAAAAGGTGAGTACAACCAAAAAAATTAAAACAACACAAACAATTTATGGTTATTAGTATTACTAAGTAATATTTCAGAATATTTTTGTTTGTTTTACTGTACCCTGTAGATTTGTAATCAAATAGGTGGGGTGTATTGAAAAAGCAGTATTCCAAAACACCCAACTTATGTATTTACTTATTAATAAATAAATAAATAATTTTTATATTAAAAACCACAATATATAACCATTTAAACATTAAAGGTATTAAATATATTATTCTTATGCAACACTTCCTTTCTCTTATACCATTCGGCATAAGTCCAGCTCCTCAAGGCCTTATTTGGCATAGTTTGTCTAGGTTTTATTTGATTTTTTTTAAGCTATTCCACAAATAGGTAAAGCATAAATGAAAACCGGAGGAGGTATGTCATTATAAATTAATCCCTTCCTATGTTCTAAGAGTTTGCTAGAACTCCTCAGCAACCAGTACAAATTTTTACTTAAATTTTAAAATTTTTGAGTTTCTGTCTGTCAAATATGATACCCAAATATTTCACTCTGTTAGTTCTTGTGGAGTTTATAGAACGACACAGCTCCAGATAAACCTTTAGACACTCTTCTCATCCCAAGACGCTTTTAACAGGCCTAGCTACCAGCACAAACAGACGAAGACTCAAGATATTGCAACCTTCAGATACTAGAAACAATGTAAATTATTAATGTAAAGTGTAAAAAAAAAATATTATTTTATTTATTTATTATAAATTATTATACAAAAAAAAAATAATAATTATTGGCTAAGGAGTGCTACAAAGCTACAAAGGCCATCGACTCAAATCCAAAAAAAAAAAAATAAATAAATAAATAAATGATAATTGCTTTAAAATTTTGCATGCAACACACTTATACCTTTTTTACAGGGTATTTGCTAAGCTGCTGCAAACTGGCTTGCACATTTCAACTTAGTACATAATTCAGTTGAGCATTCTGATTTCTATGGCTACAATTGGATTAATTTAAGCAATTTTATTCCTGTTTCCATTTCTATTTTAATTTTAATTTGCAACCCACAGCCCACATGAAGTATTGCTAACCTACTCTATTATACCCACATTACGTATACGTGACCCATAAAACAAACGATAGTGAATTTTACACACACACGTGAGTCAATGAGTTTTCCATGCTCAAAATTCACCTGTAGTTTATACACTTTAATTATCATTTCTAAACTTATGAGTACCGTACAGATACCAATTTTAATTGGTAGAACGCGAAGTTCTGTTGCTATTTGTCTGGAAGTCGTAGAGTCTTTGAGTCTCCCAGTCTTATTATGCCATGGACAGTTATAATTGTTTTTAATATCCCAGTTGCAGCTGTCAGGTTGTCAGTTTGTCAGTTTCCGCTGAAAACTTGGCCGTAGTCGTCGTCGTCGTTGTCGTCGTTGTTGCCACCACTATAATTTATGATTGGAAAAACTATCCGGCATTTCCTTCGATGCGTTCGTTGCCTTTTGCATATTCATGAGGCTAGCAAAATGCGAAACTATATATTGGAGTTGGCCTACGAATGAGTTATAAGCAAACACACACACACACACAAACTCGCACACACACACACTTAATTGTTGCTGTTGTTTGTAATTTTAATAACACTTAACAAACGCCTCGGACTTGCTATGAAAATTGTTTGATAAATTATGTATCTAATAATTGCCTGTTATGGCTGCTGTTGTTGTTGTTGTCACTGGCGCCAAAGACACATCACAACATAAACAAGATGATTACGTTTAATGATCATCAAATAGTTGTTAAATTCTCAATTCAATTAAAATAAATTACTTAAGATTCTTTTCTTAAACCCTTTCAAAGTGTCATAAATATTTTATGCTAAATAAAAAAACAACATAAACGGTTTGAAATTGCATTGTGTTAACTTTAAGTTTTAATTACCAGCGAAATTTTAAAGCCTATAATTAACTAGTTTGTAAATGTCAGAGAAAAAACTCTGTAATTAAGTCTTACGTAGCTCAAAGGAATAAAAAACGCAACTAAGCTTGGAAATTCACTTGGGTGACAGCTACACTGAGAGAAATTTTAACCACTGTTTACATTAGAGAACATAGCTTAACTGACTGATTAAGTTTTTATGGTTTAAATTTCCAAAAAGTGGCATTAAAAAATATTATTAAAAATTTAAAACTTATTTAATATAAGAAACTTAAAAATGTGATTTAAAAACTTTAACTTGAGTCAACAAAAAAAGACTTAAAGTGCTAAAAGTTTATTAAATTTAATTTAAATATATTATATTATATATTATTATATTATATATTTATTTATGCAACACTTTATGAATTTATCACACAAATAAATGCCATGTCATGTCTGAATTTGTTCTTTTAATCATAAGCAATCCAAGGATTTCACTCAATTGCATTGTGCAATCAAAGTGGAGGGTTTAAGCACAGAACAGCACAGATAAGATCATCTCAGATCGGATCAGCCCTTAGCCAGTTTAAGGCGGTATTTGGTATACTAGGCTGGACGTTTCAACTGATTGATGTACAGATGAGTATGAGAGGGATGGGTAGGGGGGAGGGGCTTTAAAGTGGGTGCTGTGAGTGTATCATTATCTAATAGCTACGCAAAAATGAATTCAACGCCAAGTTGTTGAACTGCGCCTTCAACTACGGGCGAAGGCCTCCCGGGCTCGAGAGCCCGTAACTCGTCACTTTATCGTGAATAAACTCGTAAAGTCGTTGATTCAAGACGGCGACAAATGTGTGAGTGTGTGTAAGTGTGTGTTTAAATCAAGTAAACGTGTCAATCACAAACATCTTAGAAGTGTCAACAGCGAAGGAACACTTGGAAAAATTTATATAATTTATTAATAATTAATGTAATAATAATAATGATGATAATAATAATTAAAATAATAATAATAATAATAATAATAATAATAATAATAATAATAATAAGAATGATAATGATAATGATAATGATAATGATAATGATAATGATAATGATAATGATAATGATAATGATAATGATAATGATAATGATAATGATAATGATAATGATAATGATAATGATAATGATAATAATAATTATAATTTTAATAATTATAAAAATAATAAACCATCTAATGGCAATAATAATGAAAATAATAATGAGAAAATAAATATTATATTAATGATACTGAAACAGAGGTGATAATGAAAATGTTTATTACAATTAAATTGATAAAAATTATATAGCTTAATGTTTATACTAATACGAATTACAATTCTTATACTAACTAACTACTACTACTACCAACTGTAAGCCCAACACTTATTAGATTAGCAATAATTGCTATAATACAATAAGTACTGTATTCATAATCGTAACAATAATCAATTCAATAAAAACTGCTGTATAATTCCGCCTACAGATTTAATACACACATTAATTAGTCAATTAGCTTATTAGCTTGTGAGAAGCTCTTTACTTCAAATAAATTTTGATTTAAGTCAGTGTGTTAACTGCTTAACTATTAAGTAATTATGACTTAACAAGTCTCTGTAAACTATTCAGTTAATTAACACAACTCGCACGCTCACACCTCCATGGTCACTTGTTGTAAATCTGTTTTCGCTAATTTTCTACTATTTAGAAAAGGTTTGCTAAAATCTCAAAAAAATCAAAATGAAAAATTAGCTTATCGATTCTTAGATAGATAAATAAATTAATTTGTTAGTTAATAATTTGTTTTTAATATTATATAATATGTTATGACGGGAATTCATGTAAAGAAATCAATGGAAGAGGTTAATTTTTATTTAAATTTAAAGATTTAGTTTAAAGCTGTTTTTAAGAACATCAAATCGAAGATCCTCTAAGTTTCCCAATTAACAAACTATTAAATAAATTATATTTTAATTCATTAACTTTGTGAAATTTGTTCATTAAAATAAAAAATTTTAAAACAAATTGTGTAATTGCAAATTGTCTTAATCTCAAGTTCTGGGAAATTATTAATTAGAAATTGCACAGTTAATTTAAACAAGTCTTATCTAGAATTCCCAGCAACAAAGGGAAACCAAAGCCCCGGGGGGTAGGAGAGAAAAAAGAAAGAGTTAAAGTAGTCATTTAAAGTAGTTGATTATTCAGATAAATGAATGCAAGCACTCGTTATGCCATTTGCGAGTAAGCTAAAAGCAAATTGAACAATTTAATCGAAATATTTGCCAAGTAAATCCCAGTGACAGCATCCCAGGCACTCGGTTCAGTAGATGGTTCGCATTTTTGGAATGCTTCTCGAGTGCTACGGACGCGAGACAGAAAGAGAGAGACGGAGAGAGAGAGGGGGGAGATGGGGGTAGATAGAGATACGAGTACAACTACTTAACTATGAGTACACTCGTAAATATTTGGCGCTTGGCACGTGGGTGGGCCGGCAAATGCGGAAGAGGCACTTGAAGTCTCCCAAAAAATAAAAAAAAAATATTCAAAAAAAGTATTCTGATATTTTATATCTTGTATCTCTGTATCTGTAAGCATATTTCGCAGTGCTTTAATGTTGATAATCAGAAGCGGCATCAAGTGGGTGTCTTCTTCCAACATGAATGAAATTTAAATGGAAGCGCAAAAGGCGCATACAAAAATCTCGACGGTTGCTGTGCGAAACGTAGATACAAATGTATCTGTATGTGTATATCTTAATGTATCTGCAGCGGTGTGCGTGTGTGTGTGTGTGTGCAAGCAATCGAATCAAGAGACAAACTGGGTAATTGGTTCATTATATTGTAGAAGCCAACGACATCCGCTCGTTAATGTAAATTACACAATAGTTTGAAATAATTTTCAGTTCTCTGACTTTTTTTTTTTCTGTGCTCCAGCTTTTCTATCTTTTCCATCTATGCTTTGCTACATTCCTTCACCTAATCGTTGGGTAAAAAGAGACGGCAAATAGCAACGATCGCATACCTACGTTTTTCCATTGATTACAAACGAAAAACCTGCAGAAAAGAAAACAAAGCACCTTATCTCATGTTACACTGCGCGAAATTTCAACAAACTCTTGTTTATATTATGCACAGTCTGCAACTGATCATTCGAGTTTTTTTATTGCCATAAACAAAATCTCAAGAGTCAAATTATAGAAAACTTCAGTATTTATCAATGCTACTTGAGTATAACATAAACAGAAATGTTTGGAGCACTTTTCTTAGTGTAAACTAGACAGCAAGATATCACCTATAATGTTTATCCATAAAATTTAAATATTTATCAAGTCTGAGGCTCATGAAATTTAAGCAATTTATCTGATGTAACACTGAGAGAAATGTTTCAAGAATTGTTTAAAATTAAACTATTCTTACTTATATGATACATAGCTATAGTTAGATAAAAAGTAGCGTAAATTTTGCCGAGTTTATTTTATCTGCTGATTACAGTGAAACTAACGGAATCTCGTATCAATAGACTTTACTGTATTCTAAATTTAAGTATAGCAAAAGCACAAAAAAAATGAAGAAATGAAATAAAAAATCAAATTTAGTACATGTATGCAAAGAAATTCCAATTTAGAGGCGGCAATCAAAAGAGTCGCGATGTTGTGTCTCTCTTGAGGTATAACGATAAAGAGTGGGCGACAGAGAGAGCTAGCGAGAGGGAGCGCAAGAGAGAGCGACAGAGAAAGAGAGCATACTGATAATAAGACGCTGAGCGAGCGTCGTCGATTGCTGAGAAAAAAAACAACAATAAAAACAACAACAAAAGTAGAATACAATGGGAATTATCAGTGGACTGCGTGATATGATTATCAAAAGGTTTCTTCTTATACTTGTTGTTATTGTTGTTGTTGTTGTTGCTATTGCTGGTGCTGCTGCTGGCAACGGCAGTTCTTAATACACATGCTACATATGTAAAACAGTTTATTTGCCTCAAACACATATGTACAGATGTATGTACATAATAAACATATAGATAGATTCTTTATACACATATGTACATACATAATAAAGACATTTTTCGACGTGCTTTGATAGTACACATTAAATAAACAAGAGCGAATAAGCCGTATAAGCCCTCGTGCAAAAATTATTATAAATTAAGCTAAAGTAAATGTCACGTTTATCAATGTTAACTTGCCGAATACCCTAACTACATATAAGCAAACAAACTATACACAAACTATATGTAACTCTATGAATTATGAATTTTGTAAGAGAAAACTACTTTGGTGTGATTAACTCTGTTAAGCTGCTTTTGACATGCAAACTGCATTTAAAGTTTGTTTATGCAACAAGTTGGCAGCACTCAAAAGAGAAGTAACAACAACAAGAAAAACACTTTCATTGATAAACAGCAGCAGCAGCGGCAGAGGCAGCAGAGGCAGCGCCAGCAGCAGTAATAACAACAGCAACCAACAGTTGAGATCAACGGCTGCTGCACTTTGTCTTGCGGCTTTTGTTTTACGCTCTCTCACACACGCACACACACACACACATGCACATGCTGCGAGCGACAGCAAGAGAGCGTGAGGGAGAGGAAGGTGGGAGAGCAGAGAGTAAAAAGCACATCTATGTAAATTTTTATATGCATGCATTCATACTTACATTGATATAGCAAGTAGATATATGTATGTACTTGTGTGGTACTTGTGTATGTGTTTTTGTCCAAAGTAGCCGCCACAACAAAAGCAACAAGCAGCAACTGGCATCAATCAGCCGCAATGCGTTGTCGTCGACAATTGAGACTAACCAACATTAAACTATAACTTCCTCACACAAACACGCACAGATAGCTAGACTCGCGCACACACACACACACACACACACTACCGCACAATTGTATCTCTGCGTGTTGTTGTTGTAAAAATATTTGCACTGTTATTGCACGCACGACAAGTACAAAACTTAACAAAAACCAACAAACAAAAAAAGCACAAAAAAACTATTATAATTAAAATTATTATAATAAACGTAGTAGGAGACACAAATGCAGGCAGACGAGAGCGGCGTTGAGTTGCGCGCGCGCGGTTTCAAGTCGCTTATTGACCGCAACAACAACAACAACGAAAATCAACAAACAACGCGACAGGCGGCAACAAATATTGAATTAAAAAAGAACAATAATAATCATAATAAATAATGAAGAGTCAAGAATTTAAATTAAATAAAATAAGTGCACAGGCATTTATGTGCTATGCACAAATACTTTGTCTGTTTCTGTTATTATTGTCGTTGTTCTTATTTGAATTATTATAATAATTCTTATTGTTGTTGTTGCTGTTGCCGTTGCTTCTTCTATCGCTCACAACAGACGGAGAACGAACGCTCGACAAACGCACGAAATGCACGACGACCGATCTCCCAACGATCTGACACGCACGAAATGCAAAAACGCACTGAAAAGTGATATTTAAAAAGAGAGTAGCGACATTTTATTATTTACGTATGTAGTATGTAGTATGATGTTGGTGGCCCACGCATTTGACAGATCCCAGTTTCAACATTACATTGCACATTCTGTACGCTCTATTATTATTAATATTATTTATATTTGTTCAGAACGTTTCCGTTGCATTGCTAACTGTCGCCGCTTTATCAGCTGAGCAAACCGAATAAGTTTTTTTGTTTAAATTCTACAGGTTAAAAGAGAGAGCAAAGATTCAAAAATGAAATGGAAATAACGCAAATGCTCAAATTGGCACTGTTATGCTCAATGTGCGTTTAACAGAAGCGCCTGCTAAAGCGCACTGTTAGTCACAACAGCATACGATTTTTTCTTCTGGAATGACACTCAGCAGTTTTCCGTCATGTTGATCGTATGTGAGCTTCACAATTTGCCGGTATCATTCCGCACTAGAGTAACGCTGTTTGCAGTGCCAGTTGAGTGTGTGTTAACGATAACCTTTTGCCGTTAATTTTGAATTATAAAATTGCAATGTATTGTCAAATCAAGTTAATGTATTTCTATACCTATCACTCACTCTATTCTTAAATATGTTTTGGTTTTTTTTAAAGCCGTCGCGCAAAGAAGGATTTCTGCTTGATCATGCTCGACATACGATCATACCAGCCGGTGGAGAACGACACTGATGATTGCATTTCGACTGACGCTTGGCGTTTTATGTGCAAATCGTCACCATATTCGTTCAGAGTCAATCGTTTGGGTTCTACCGAAACTATGGAGTTACACAACGGTTCCGATTCAATCAATACGTTCACCCAACCCTTCATATGCTTCGCTTGTCGCATCAATTCTTCCTTCGCACAGGCGCAAGCGGCTTCAGTTTCCTCCAACTTGATGAATATTCCCCGCTTTTCCTTGTGATATGCTGCCTTCGTGTACAGCAGCCGTACACGTCCATCGAAAAGTCTCTTCATTTCCCTAGTATTCTCATAGACCTCGGTCCAATTGTAGCACAAATCGCGTAAATATTTATAACGCTGCTGACATCGTCCACCATCCAAATCCATTTGATGTTTTATCGATTCTATCGATTCAGTTCGACGACGATTCATTAGCTTTTGCCTCTCCAGTATGCATAACGAATTCTGCAATGTGATCATCATACTTTTAGTTCCCTTCGAGCAGTCTTGGAGTTCATCCACCTGATGCTGCAATTTCATCGCATCTCTCTGCAGATTCCGTATACTCGCATTCCGTGATCCATACAATTCCAGTGTAGTTTCGACGCATTCCTCAGGTCTTGGACAGTTTGGCACTCCCGTCTGTAGCTTCAGTTCCAGTTCATCCAAATAGAGTGTCATCTCATACAGTTCTTTTGCAATTTCCAAGCTCACATTGTTGCTGGAACTTGCAGTTGATGTAGTTGAAGAAGAGGAAGACTGGGATGGAACCCCATCTCCGTTTGGAGTTGAAGCTAAATCAGGCATCTTGTCTATATGTTTGTGTACAATTTGTTGTCGTTGTAGTTATTCTAGTGTAGCTTACGAATGTTTCAAAGCTGACTTGGTAATGACAAGTTTTAAAGAGGCTTAAATGGGTTTCAAATCAGAATATTTTTATTTTAATATTGTTAATATTTTAAATATTTTATTTTTATATATATTCCTTTTATTGTAGATTTAATATTTATTTATTTATTTACGCAAATAAAAGCAGTCGAGGGTATTTAACTAAATAAATTAGTTAGTATATGTAGATAAATAATTAAAATTAATGAAAATATTAAAAATTAAATTTTAAAATTATCTGAAACTACAAATTTAATGAAATTATAAAAATTATGTTTTATAAATTTTAATTTTCTAAAACTATAAAACTAAAAATTAATGCATTAATAAAATATATAAAATTTTTTTTTTTATTATTATTATTTTAAATAAGTTTGCGACACTAGAAACAACAGAAAAAAAGTATCAGTAATTTTAATGGACTCCAACAATTATTTATTAATTTTTATTGAGGTTTTAAAAATGTTTTTTTCAATTTTTAAATGCTTGTTATCAGTTATTATAAAAACAAATAAAAAATAAACTGTAATTAATTTATTTATATTTTTATTTTAAACATAAAATTATCTTTAGATTTAATTTTTTTTTTTTATTACTTAAAATGAAAATAAAGACTACAAAAAATTATTTCTTTTTACAGTTCCTCACTGCGATAGAAGTTTGGCAACATGTGAGTTTTCAGTGTTGTTAAACGCAGTGCAGACACTTGGTTTTCCCCACTTTCTAATTAAACACTCCATAAATTTGCAAATTAAATCAAACAACTTTTATTCCATTCTCCCTACGAAATTTCAGTGTATAATTTATTCGTTTAGCACATTTTATACATTAAGAGCACTTAGAATTATGTTAAAACAAAGAGAAAAAAAAGGAAACTATTTACCAGAAACCGAATGAGGTATTATTCTTTGAATTTTCCCAAAATGATTTCCTTGTAAAAGGGCACACAGTTCATGCGCACGTTCAAGCGAGCGCAGAGTAGGAAAATTCCCGACAACTTGCGGTGAATGGAGTAAATCTCCTCTGGCGGTGGACATAAGCGATGTGCCACCATCGTAGGCACCAAACTGGCCAATCGTTCGGTTGTATTTTGTTTGCCAAAATCAAAGGGTCCATCATAACGAAAGATTTCACCCAAAATCATGACAGCATCGACATGAGCCTGTTCCATTTGCTTCGTCTCATAGCCGGTAAGGAATCCCATCTCACGGGACATCTCAAGCACACCCTGACGATTATTCTCCGCCGCACTGATGATAACCCGACGATAGTTCTTGATAAACTCGTGCTTATAGAAACGTGTCGAACCAAAGTCAATTAGCATCAAACGACGACTGTTTTCATCATACAGAAAGTTCGACCAATTTGGATCCGTTTGCATGCACTCGATCTCAAAGAGTTCCCGCAGACACAGCTTCAGCACGGAGCTGGCAATGTGAGCACGATGCTCATAGCTGCAAGGGAAAAGGAAATGCAGCTGGATTAATTCTGGATTAATTCATAGTTAACACATTTAAAATCAAAGCATTGTAGTGCATTCAAAAGTACAACTAAACAATTGTACTGCTCTCTCTCTCTGTCTTTCTCTCTCTCTCTCTCTCTCAAACAATTCTGTATAAAGATTCATTATAGGGAAGTACGACTGTTGTTGAAGTGACCAATCATACCGCTCTCTCTTTCTCTGTCTCTCTCTCAGACACTCTCCCCCTTAGACTCACCTCAGATCGAAGCACTTGTCGAGCGGCACACCTGGCACCAGCTCGGTGGTGAGCACACTGGACGTGGTCAGATCACGTATTACCCTGGGCACATAATACTCCGGATAGGGTGATATCATTTCGCGAAACTTTTCAGTGTATTCCGCCTCACGATCGTAGTCGACCTCCCATTGAAGTTCACGTTTCGCCACGCGCACCACATTGTCGATGAAGAAGCCTTGGGGGAAGACATCCCAAACCTTGAGCATGCCAACCAGATTGTCAATGTCGCTCTCGATGCTTTGGGCAACACCCGGATACTGAATCTTAATGGCCACTTGCATGCCATCGAGCAGCGTGGCTCGATGCACTTGACCAATGGAAGCCGCTGCAAAGGGTTTGTCATCGAAGCTAGATAAGCGTTTCCTCCAATCCGGACCCAGTTGAGTGGTCATTACGCGTTCCACCTGCCAGTCGGGCATATAGTCAGCTGCCTGGCGTACACGCTCGAATGCCTTGGCCAGCTGTGGGGACACTACATTCGTGTCCTGTATGCTCAATATTTGGCCAATCTTCAAAGCTGCGCCACGCACTTTGCACAGCGTATCCACAATACGTTCCGCATTCGCAGGACTCAGCAGAGCATCGCGCATGTTTGTGGAACCGCCCAGACCAAGTGCACCCTTGGTCAGCTCATTAATGGTGCCCAGACCAAGGCCGGCAAAGAGGCCACCAAATGAGGCCATGCGTCCCAGACGCGAGGCGGGCACACGTCGTTGTTTGGCCACTTTGCTCAGCTCCGGCAGCGTTGTTTCCGCAGTCTTTCCACCAGCTGCAAAGAGAGGCAAAACATTAGAGAGTGAGAGAAAGATAGAGAGAGATAGTGACTCACTTGACGCAGCTTCTCCTGGTTTCGCTGTGCTTGTACCTCCGGCTACAAATCTCATTATGTTATCCACATACTCGGTATCCTTGCTCAGAGCGCCTGTGTTGCTGGGCGTAGGTGTAGCTGCTCCAGCTGCTGCCACTGGCTTTGGCACTGTGGGCAGCTGTTTGCTCTCCGTGCTCGCGGTCCTCAGACTAACATTGCGATTTTTGTTGCGCTTCGAGAGAATTTCCTCAAATTCCTGCAGTGTTATGGAAGAAATATCCAAATTGGCCGCATCGGCTGCATCCAGATGACTGCGACTGGCAGGCGTAGCAGCAGCTGTGGGTGCGCCACCAGCGGCAGCGCCACCAGCTGTTGCTCCAACACCACCAGCAGCTGCACCAGCTGTTGCAGCCGTATTATTTTGCCAATTAACTCGCTGCATTGCTGGCAAATCACAGGGTAATTTCGTTTCAATCAAATGGCACAATCCCTGAGCCACCACGTAGCCGCGTTCACCCGTTTCCTGTAGCAGAGTTTGTAGTTTCTTTAGCTCCTCGCTGGGCTGTTGGCCAAACGAACGCACTGTTTCCGCTGACTGAGTCACATTGGATGACAAGAGTTCGCGCACACTTGAATTGCTCCATAGATGCTTAGTCAACGACAGATGCTCGCGGCCACACGCCTCCGCAACTATTTGCAGGCCGCGCAGCACGCCGAGCACGTCTTGTGCTGTGCGTGTCATCACCACCACCACACGTTTGACCAGTTGAGATTCACACCACGACACGAGACACGAGTGGGTGTTGCTCTCTGTGTTGTTGCTCTCTTGGAAGTTGTTGCTCTTGTCGCTTGCCGGCTAAACGACTTGTTGTCGCAATGCAATGCGTTGGCTGTGTCAGTGTGCCTCGAATGTGTCGCTTATTGGCTGCCCCTTGAGCACGTTTGATTTTGTTTTTAGTTTTTTTTTCACTCTGTCTTCTAATGTTTAAAGTTACGTAAACGTAAATAAATAAACTTGCACGAAAGTTGCGAAATTGAAAACAGCTGTTTTGGCAAACAATAAGTTTTACGGCACAGCGTTGCCAGAAGCATTTAAAAATACTGGCAATTATCGATAATTACTCAATTGGCATTGTTAATGTAAACATTTTAGAACATCTGGCCAAACAAAGCTTTAAATTTGAAATTTTCAAAAAATGTATATAAGCTAGCTCTGACTATTAGCAGATAATGTGTTGCTGTTAAATTGTATTAAAAATATGGCCAGTTTTGGCTCCAAATTGACAAGTGTGGCAGCCATGCCCCAACTGTGTATTTTAAAGCTGCCATATGAATTTTTGAAAATAATGTTGATCATTTTAAAGGTAAAATAAAAGAACACGGTAACCTGTTAACCTGTTTAACAGCACTGCCGGCACTGTATCAGTGCTGCCACCTGTTGAAGATGAAGCTTTCTGGCAGCGCCAATGGGTGCTTTAATCAAACAAAACAAAAACAGCTGACTAACTACAGTTATTTATGAAGATTCCGCGCTTAAAACCTGCGCGCTTAAAATAGAAAAAAAATATATGATAATGTTGAAACAAACTAATTAATTAGTCAGTCAGATCGGAAATGTAACAGTGATGGTTCTTGACACTGACCATGTGCACGTCTCGGCTGTAGGAATAATAAACAAAATAAATAGAAGTAGAAAAGAAAGAAGAATAGCGACAAAAAATGGCAAAAAAAACAGACGAAACAAAACGTGTTTCCATGGAAAGCAAAAGCAGCAACAACAACAACCGCAAATGGATTCTCATGGTCAGAGGTGCTGAAATGTTGTTGTATGTAGCGTTAACGTCATACTATTACATAGTGTTCACAGTTATACATCAAAAATACCCTATACTCCCACAACTACAGAGCGGCATAGCCCAACTAGCCAGAAAATAAATCAAGCGTGGAAAATCAAACAAAACAAATTGATTACATTAGTAAATTATTTTCTGGTCTTTCCCATTCATACAGGTTATTTAAATTTTGCGTCATTACCTAATTTTAAAACTGGATTCTTTGTAAATCTATTTCTATTACTTTTTTTGGTGTTTGTGTTTGATTCACATGGATTTTCTGCGTAATTCAGCAAATTTAGCAAGTCATTAGTGTGTTTTGTTTGTTCGTCTTCCAAGATGAGGCAAGTCGCGCTTATACGCCCAGCGGGCAGTTGGCCAACAGGGTATTAAAAAAAGTGTTTAAAGAAAATCGCATTAGTTGAACTAATTAACTTAGAGACCAAGAACAGCTAAAAACAATAACAAATGTAAATACGCAGAAAACTACAAAAAAAAAATAGTTTTATTACTCAACATTTTTTAAACTACTTTGTTTCAGGTTGTCCAAAGATAATGCACTTTGCATTCACTTTCTGTGCTGTAAAATAGCTAAATCTGTCGCTTTATTGTAATAATATTCATATGCTTTAATATTCTTTTTATCGCAGCCCACATAAATCTGATAAAATATTAAGATTTGTCAACTCAGAATTCAAATTTGAATTATTTTTCACTCCGGACGCGCGCAGCGCTGCTGGCGTCGCAGTTGCTGTTGCTGTCGGCGTCGCCGTCACCGTCAGCGTCGCTGCCACTGTTGTTATTGTTCTTATTGGCAACGCTGTTATCGCGTCGATGTCAGCTGTTTTTGCTGTTGTTGCATTTGGTTTACTGTTGCTTGGGGTTGCTTGGCTGCCGCCAAAACGCGCACAATTCAGTTTAAATTGTGCCGTTGAGCGCTTTAGAACAGAACACCAAACTTCTTAAATCAAATAATTAAATTGGTAAAAAAAAAAACTGAAGACCAAATTTTAGTTTCGTTTATTTTAAAGCTAACGCGTAGCTAATTTAATTATTTTTATTCTTTGTTTTTGTACTTTTTTTTTTATTGTTGTGATTTTATAGTGATTGTTGATAAGAAACTAAAGGAAAAAAAAAAACCGAAACGAACAAAACATTTTAGTATGCATATTTAGTATACTATTCGACTAAAACTACTACTACTATGTACTACTAAACTCGAAAGATTATTCATCGTCTTGCTCAAATTTCAGTGCCAAAAAGTGCGAAGAACGAAATACGGTCCAAATAGTATAGACCAGTATAAAAGCCCAGACAGCCAACTGTCCCTCTGCGGTTGCCCACCAAATATTTATCATCATGTCGTCCGGTAAAATTCTACCCCGTCGCCAGGCAATACCCGTACTCTATACCAGGGGTACCCACTACGAGGTTGGCTTCGATATGGTAAGTCACGTTGGGTGGTAACTGCTCTCCTTTTGGCCCTTTTTCTTGGCTTTTGCTGGCCCAAGTCACGCTAGACCAATTATAGACTTTTCAGAGCGCGTAAAAGGTACAAATTTGTTATTCCAGGTAAAAAGTAAAGAATTGTTAAATTTTCCAAAAGGTTCTTTAAGAAAATTTCGTAGAGATTTAATTTATTATATTTTGTAGGGCCTGAGTAATGAGTGGAAAGTCAAGTGCTGCTAGGGGACTTACAAACTGGACATAAATAAATCATTTTTTACTTACAAGTAAAAGTCGAGCTATAGCGACTACTGCATACCCTTTAATTCAATTCGATGCTCAACTTTTCCCATCAACTGTTATTTATTTTTTTTTTTTTTAATGAACACATTTGCAATGCATTTTGCATTGCCATTCAAGCAGAAAATTCAAATATGTTGTCTGTGAAATTTCGTTAAGAACAACAGCAAAATTTAGCCATAAAAAATGAAATAAATATTAATTAGAGTGTCATTTTTCTAGCTGTAACTCATCAGCTATTCAAATCGATTCCAGGCATATGGAGCAATACTCACATAATAATCACTTTTTTAATTGGCTTTCATTCAACAAAAAAAAAAAAAAAAAAAAAAAAAAAAAAAAAAAACAATAAACTCAAATTAATCCAACTTTTTGTTGAATGAAAAGTTGTGAATTTCTCGCAGTGTAATTAGCAAAGTGCAATCATTGCGAATTCGTCTGTTCTTATCGGGTTATTATTGCACTCCCATTTTGAGTCTTTACAGACGTTGATAAGAGAAAGTATGTCAATCTACAATTAAACACAAACAGAGATAAAAATATTAAAAGTCTCTCATAAATTTGTCGAGAACGTAAGCGACTAAACAAATTTAAGCCAAATAAAAATAGAACTGGGTAGGAAATGTAACAAAAAAATTATAATTTCATTAAATCTAATATTAGCCGTACTACATTAGCCACTGGTTTGGGTTCTTCTAGTATTTTTGTTATATTTGGTCAAATAGAAGGCACTTGGCCTTGAGTTAGGGCTATAAAAAGTTCATTTGGCTGTTGGAAATGGGCTTAAACAGGTGTTCCAATTGATTGACTACTTCTAAATAGTGCATTGATTAGTTTTTTTAATATTTAAGTAAATAAATAAAGTTACAGCCTAGCAGTATTTTTTTAATAATAAATAAAAAAATAATTAAAGTTACAATTCTAATTCTTAATTATAAAATGGTACTTAATTTTTGCACTTTATTTAAATATCCTTTTTTTTAAATAACCCTTTTTTTAGGCAGTTTAAAACATATTTACTCCACTTTCTTTTTATTTTCCCTACCACTTCTAGGTAGACACTAGGGTTCCGTTGTAGCTCTTTTTAGCCAACCTTAGAATATTTTTTTTTTTTTTTTTTTGGGTTTGGTCTTTTCCAGCTTTCGTTGTTAAGGTGCTGTGGCCATAAAGTTGCTTGACCCAGTTCCTGGTTAACCTTCAATCACACTCACTCATTGGCTTCTAACGCTTTGAACCGGAATCTCGCTGGCAAATACAAAATATATATATATATTTATATAGATATTTATATATATAAATAAATAAAAGCCATGAACAATTGGCCAATATCAAGGGCAAATGGCAATTAGCATGCAGGCACGGCACGGCACGCTCCCGGGCCCAAGATCAATGCCAGAATATCAGAGGGAGTCGGCTATGAAGTTATAGTCGTATTAGTATTAGTATTAAATCAAATGAAGTGAATACAATTATTCATTGGGACCATTTACAAGTGAACCCATAACAACACTCACTAACAATAACCATTATTCATATTGTAGATCGTTTTGTTTGCTCAGCGATCAGTCGTGATCGATTATGTTTTTTTTTTTATTTTTTGTTTTTTACTTGGACATGAAAACATTCTTTTTTCTAATCTTTTAGCACGGCTTAAAACACGTACTCGTATTTACATATTTAAATCAATTACAACGCAGACAATCACCAAAAAAAAACTACAATTAAATTAAGTAAATGTATAATTTAATGAAGCCTAGAGAAATCATTTGATTTAGGAGGTTAATAAATTAGTTGGGGATTAGTAAACTCTAGCCATGAAATCACAAATAATATAAAAATTAGGTACAAATGAAGAATAGTTAACAGATAAGAGGATACAGTTTCCAACTGCATAGAGGTATAGCAATTTTTAATAGCAATTCACTAAATATTTAAAATAAGGATCACATATAGTTACAGAAAAAAAATTAAAAGCATCAAGTCATTTAAAATTAAAAACGCACAAATATTTTTATTTATATCAGTTTAAAAAGTTGTTGATACATTTTTTTGGTTACTTTTTCTATTGTATTATTAAATGAACTACAAATTTCCTTAGTTATGCTTTCTTTCAACCACTAATTTTTTAAAAATAATAACCAAGTTATATTTAGATTTTTATTAAAAATAAAGGCATTTATCTAATCACAGATCTAATAGTTAGAAAAAAAAAAGAATTTACAATTTTAGAATATTTTTATATATTTTATTTTATGTTAAAAGTTTTTAAACAAATTTTAAACTGAAATTTTTGCAGAATTTTAAAGTCTTACTTTTGTCTTTAAAAAAGAACTTTTTTTATTAACGAGTTAATAAATATATTTTGTTACCAATAACTTAATTAATTAAGTTATTTATATAATTATACTCAAACTTGAGTTACTGTTTTTTTTTTAAGTTACAAAAAAATATAACAACAGGGAAAACAAGCACTTTTTAGACCCCGTACTCTAAATAAGAGTAGAGGTGTCTTTTTAGTATGAGTATACTATTTTTGTTGACTTTTTTAAATAGTTGAATAAACTTTTTAAACCAAGATACATATCTAAAAATGTCTGAAAAATGCTAATTATTTATTACAATTTTTTTTTAAATGGTAAATAAATGTACTACTAAAACGTGCTTAAAACTAAACGGTTTAAAGAAAAAGTTAATTCGTTTTTAAACTTAGAACGTAACTTGACTTGTAATGGGATTTTAGCGATTGTTTAATTAGCACAGCTGTTGGCTTAAAACGTCGTAACAATTTATTTATTATTTGTTAATAATAATAATGATATACCACCCATTGTTACAAATTGTTAATGCCCCCCGCAAAGGTAAACAAAGAAGTCAATTTGCAAAATGGAATACGAAATTGTGTTATTTTTTGTGCTGTTTTTTTTTTGTTCCTCCGCCCCCCTCTGAAAGCCAAACAAACTCACGGGTACTCAAAAGTTATTCGCTTTTATTTACAGGGTCGCACATTCGGCTCGATGATCAAGAACTTTCTGATCTTATCGCAGCCATTGAACGAAACATATTTGCCGCAATACGCGACCGCAAAAGGCAGTGAGTATACTCAAATAATCATTTTTAGAGTGGCCATTTGTTGGGTGACTAATGTAAATCATTTGCCTGCCTTTTTGCTGATCACTTGAATTTTTGTTTGGGTTTCTTTACAGGGCAAATCTATAATGAGACGCTGGAGTCGGTGAAATGTAGTTTTCCGCAGTATATACGCGAGTTGGAGGGCGTGGCCGATGGTGCCGAGGTGGAGTTTCATAAGGTAAGTAACAAAAAAAAAAAAAAAAAAAAAAAAAAAAAAAAAATTACCATAATTTAGAAGACTTCTAATTAACACCACAGCTGTTAACAATTAAAACCAAGTTATCTGAAAACCATAAAACAGAAACAATGCAAACAAAACAACATAAATTAGTTGCATTCAACTTGAGCTTTCTAACGGTAAAGCTAATGCCAAAGTCATAGTCGTAGCATCGTCGCACACTGTTGACTCTTGCGTGTCAAATTTGGTTACAAGCCGCGAACTTTACTTAATTTATTTATTTTTATTTTTAAATGCTTCAATGACAAACAAGAAATGCAACTTGTATCCTACTCAGCACATAAACTTACCTATAATTCTATAACTGTAATTACAATTGGCACTCGCTCATAACCGCGTATGATATATATAATAATTAAGTTAAATTTATTAACAATTAATCAATTAAACGGCGTCTCCGGCGTGCACTCAACCATTGCGTTCGTTTAGTTACCCAAACGAGATGCGCTGTGCATGTGAACACCCTGTCATTTATAGCTAAAGTGGGGTTTCAAATACGGTCACCCTAATCTAATGAAAGAAAATAATATGGGATTTCCGAGCTCACTCTTAACATTATTACAATCACATTCTTAAACATCTCGACTTAATAACTAAATACGGTCACCCTTAACCATAGGAAGAAAATAATATCAGATTTCTGAGCTGACTTTTTCAATTACATTCCTAAACAGCTCAGTAAATGTTCTAGCACGAATTTATTTTTTGAATTAAGTAAAGCATGGTCACTCTACTTTTTAATAGTAATTATTTCATTTAAATAGTTACACTTACATAATTAACATTGTTTAAAAAATGTATTAAAAATGAAATGAAACATCTACGATGTTTTTCATGTGTATGGTCACCTTATTAAGGTTTTTGTTTAAAAATATTTGTAGTTTTAAGTGTTTTAAACTGCAATTTTGAAAGTAAGTCTTTTCATACGTGCACTTAAACTCTTTACAGATATTATGACCAAATAAATGCAATACGCATGGTCACCCTATTAAAAAACAGAAGTTAAAAATCAAACATTTAAGCATTTAAATGCACTTAAACTTAAATAAATAGTTGTAAGGCAGTTATGACATGAAAAGTGTGTTGAGTACGGTCACCCTAAAATTTAAGATTATTTATTATGATTTATTTCAATTGTGCTACTCTATTTTCTTTATTTAAAAATAGTTTTATAGTGTGAAATTCCACTGCGATTAAGATGGTCACCCTAATATCGAAAAGTTTAAAAAATTTCATTAAAAATGCATCTTCTGTGAATCAATATTTATAGAATTGTATCAATTTAAACAGATGACTTTGAGTACAACATGTTTTCATTTATTTACTTATTTTTGAATAAACTGAATTTATGGCATCACTTAATTTTCGAAAATTCCAATAGCAATTAAAGCCAACTCGATGGAATGCTCTTACTATCTAAATTACATCTAAGCATAAAAAACCGATGCTAAATTTGTTATGATGAATTTATTAGAGCGAACATCAAAGCGACGCATGAAAATCGCATAAAATGCAACTGATTAGAGAGAGAGACAGAGAGAGAGGGCGAGACTTGCCTCTCTTTTGCACTTTTGCGCTTGAACTTCATTGAAAAATGCAACTTTTAAAAAAATTAATTTTTTAATGATTTCCTTGAAATTGATCTACTTATGCTGCCAGAGCAGTTTTAGGCAATGTTTACTGTAGTCAAATGTCATTGAACTAGTTCCGTTGCCGTCGAACGAACGAACATTCGTTCTTGTGTTGACGGTTTTTATGTTTGTGTTTTTTTGCGTTTAAGCCAATTTGTATTTGGCCAATTTGTCCATATAAACGAAGTGAAGGAGAAGCCCGACAAAAAGTGGCAAATAAGCAGACATTAAGAGGTTCAAGACAAAAACTTGATTGTCTTAGGTAATTCAGGTGCAAGGGTTTGCTTTGGCTTCAGCTCAAGCAGCTAACGGGACCGCTTAACTACATTTATTTTTAAGTCAATTTTGTTTTTTAACATTCGATTCTTGCTTTCTTAACCCAAGAGCTCTTGAATTGGAGTTCAAGTAAGCAGTATGAGTTGTCGCACAAGAAATGCCCTCAATATTTTCCTTATAATATTTATAATATTATTTTAACCCTAAAGTGCTTAACTTATACTTGAAGTAAGCAGTCAGAGTTGTCAAATGCCCTCAATATTTATTATTATACTTATAAATAACGGTCTGGAAACTATTGCAGCCTTTTAGGCGCCTAGCTTAGACTAACAAACTTTAAAACAGCCCTAACAAGTGTTGTATTTATTTAAGCCTTTAATGGCTTAAGTTATAAAATTGTTCATACTTAAAGCTAGCATTCAATAAAAAGAGGTGTAGGTTATGGCAAAAATTTCAAAACTAAATACAAAAATCACTGCGATAAACCTTTAACTTAAAATAAATTAATACTTTAAACTATATATTTTCTAAAGTCTAGAAGTGACATTTTTAAAGGGTCGACTTGCCACTTTTGCTGACTCTAGACTCTACTATGACCCTAGACTCCAGTAGTCTAGTAGTCTCTAGTAGCATGCCTTAAAAAAGGGCGCCTAAAAAGATACGTAAAAACTTTGCCACTCTTAGGCATATAATTTAAGCAAACGTTTTTGCCTAACAAGGCTTATTAGTCTGGCCAACTGCAAGTGAAGTTCGTCTAAGAAATGCGCAGCTGCCACTTAATATGATTTAATTTTTTGCGTGCAATTAGTTGGTCAATTAAATGCACGCAAAAATTTCAATTTTACCTTGACCGCCTACCGCACGATGGTTCTGTCTAACTGTCAGTCAGTCAGTCGGTCGGTCTGTCACTCGGTCGGTCTCTCTGTCCGTCGACTTATCAGATTATGAAGCCATTTAGTGGCCAATCAAGGGAATGATAAACTTGAAATTGAATAATTAACTCAATGTACGGCTCAAATTACCAAAATAAAAACTGGTAATTACCGCTCAAAATTCCATTGGTTTCAAATAAATTCAATCAATTTCAGCATTTCAGCATAAAATTCTTCGTTCGTGTGCGTGTCGTGCTGTCACTTCCAGTCACGCACTCATCTCATCTCTAACTGAGAATGCGCCAAGGTAGACCAGTGTGGCCAGCGTTTTTGAAGGGTGTTTTAGGAAGGATTAACATTGTTGTTTTTTTGGAAAAGAACTTTTAACTGAAGTGAAAGACTACAGTTGGGTGAGCCGACTGTAAAAGACCGCGAACTAATTCTGTTGCCCATTTTCCTGACAAATAAGCAATTTTTCACCGATTTGTCCTATGGAACCTATAGGTTATAGTTATCCGATCCGGATTAAACTTACTAAGAATAATTATAATGATATTATACACATAATGTGTAAATTTGGTCACGATAGCTCTAATAGTTTCCAAGTTATGATTTTATGAAAATGGTTTATTGCAATTTGCGGGGGCGGTAAGGGGCGTGGCACCAATTTGAAATAAGCTTGATCTGCTCGCGAAGTAGACGCACTTTCAAACCAAATTTAGTGGCGCTAGCTCTTATCAACTCTGGGATCCAGGTCTTTATACAGACGGACAGACGAACATAGCTATATCGTCGGAGAATATACAAACTTTATGGGGTCGGAAAAGCCTCCTGCTGCCAGTTATGTACCTAATAGACCCCTCTACTCTTAGAGTACAGGGTCTAAAAAGTTATGCCAAAAGTTAAATCGCTTACAAAAATATACCGTGTATGCACCCATATAGTTTATGTACCGGGTCTAACGCTCGCTCGCCTGTCAAAAATAAATTTCTTTAAACTGCATTGATTTAGAGTCAAATTTTGTATAATTATGGGTACATTTCATTTAATTGCATATCTCAAAATTGAGCTAAACTGTTAAACTGTTGTGCATGTTGTTCGCTCGTAAACAAAACAAAAAAATGAAAAAAAAAAACAGTCGAGTCCACTTAAAATTCAGTAAAGCTTTTTTTCGCCCTGTACGTGCAACTCATCATAATTAATTATATGTTTGATAATTGACAGCCGATTATTGTGTGGATCATTAAGTGGTCCTTAACCCACGGTAAAGTCACAAAAGAGTTCACAATAAATCAGTAAACAAAGAAATTGCAATTTAAATGGAGAATGGGGAACGGGGAACGGGAATTCAGACAAAATTTTTACTCCACTTCCTTTAGAAGCAAATTTTATATAGGAAAGATATTTGGTTGGATTTGAGGGACTTGCTCCCTTGGAGCTGTCAAACCCTAAAAACTAAACTAACCACAATATTATTATTTTTAAATCAATAGACTCTAATCTCCTCCAACTTCTTTCAGTTGTTTCTGCTGCACTTGGATGAGATATTGCCACAGTCGCTGAAACATCAGCCCCGTTCCAAGAATCAACCCACTGGTTGCTCCTCGATCATTGTCAATCAAAAGCATTGCGTGAGTATGCCAAGCTGATAAAGTCCCAACTGTTATTTAAACTCTGTTGAGTGCAGCGTCTGCTGGGACACACGGAGGATGCTTTGACGGAGACCTTGAATCATTATTACTTTGTGGTAGCTCACATCATTAACGACAAGCCACAGGGTAAATACAATGTCAAAGAGGAGCACTTCATGTCGCTGTGCTACGCCGGACACCTGCCCGGCTACACGATGAATCACAATCATCATGGACTCGTCTTCAGCATCAACACAATTAGCGCCGAACTGTTGCGCAGTGGCAAGACACGTGGGTTTATTTTAAATTTAATTTTATTAAATTATTATAAATTATAAAATATTTATTTAAACCCTTTGTGGTCAACTACAGCACGTCATTTCCTGACTCGCGCCTTGCTGGCCACCAGCAATGTGGACGACGCTCTACGGGTGCTGAAGGACGCCGGAGTGGGAGCTGCGGACGCGTGTTCCATTAACTTTAGCTTCTTGGGGTAGGAAACAAGTTTAAAAAATTATAAAAAAAAAAAATTTTTAAATAATTTTCTTTTCTATTCCACAGCGATCCACGTCAAATGTTTTACAATGTGGAAATGGCACCACATCCAGAGCGTAAAAATGAATCTTGTTTAAATATTAAGGAGGTGCCAATTGGTGGCTACAATTACCATGTCAACCAGTGAGTCAATCACTCTCTAAATGTATTCCTGCCCTAATTTTAATATTTTTACTCTCAAGATTCGATCGCCTTCCGGTGGATCAGGCCAACGAACCCATGCTGGAGTCGAGCATCTCGCGCATGCGTACCTTCTGCACCTATAAGCCGCCGTCCAGTGAGCAGGATGTCCGCATCATGTTGGGCGATGTCTCGGGAGGATGTTACTGTGTCTGGCGCGATAATGGCAGGGCCGATGAGCCAGTCAAAACAATTGCTGTTGGCATTTTTGATTTGAATGCCAAAACCTTTTCGCTATATTCTGATAATCCCAGTCTAACGCAGCCACATTGCACTTTACCGCTAATTTACAAATAGATGTAAAATGTATACAAAAAAATTGTATCTGAACTCATTCTTGATCAAATTTGTTTAAGCTATTTATTTGTGCGCCCCATTAGCGTGCAAGCAATGTCTGGCCTGAAATACTTAAAAAAAAGAGTAAACTGTGTTATATATGTAACAACTTTTTTTTCGTTATATGGGGTTAAAAACGTTTATACACACACATATATGCATAACTAATAAAAAGTACATTTCAAATGTAACGCATAAAAGTAGCGTTTTACTTATTTGCGCTCACCAACACTGACGGCGCTGCCAGACTGCTTCGCAAAAATGTAAACAAAGCGCAAGAGCTGCCAACGCAAGCCGAATTAAGCAGGTTCAACGTATATCGATAACATACAGATATCGTCTAAAATTAAAGAAAAATTTAAATAAATAGTGAAATGAATACAAGTTATTTGTGTTTTATTTAAAAATAACTGCAGCAAGTTTTGTTTCTAGGGTGTGTTGGGGTGTTTGCAATTAGCAAGCAACAAAATGTTGTGACGTAGACAAAAACTATCGAAAGAACAATCGACATCTCATCAGATGTTGCCACCATTGTAAATCATTCTGTTTTTTGTTTTTCGTATTTATATTTATACAGCTCGTTTTATGAGAGTAATGCAATATTTTTACCAACTTAGTGATAGATAGTAATAACAGAATAGACACCAACAATGTACACATTACTGCACGGTTTCTACAAATATCTCACACAAAAAGACGAATACTGTGTCGTCATTTTGGGCTTGGACAATGCTGGCAAAACGGTAAGCAGAAGACGCGACACGAAAAAACACGTCTGCAAATGATAAACAAATACAATTTGTTGAGCACAGACTTACCTGGAGGCAGCCAAGGCGAAGTTTACAAAGAACTACAAGGGTCTCAATCCGGGCAAGATAACAACGACTGTCGGCCTGAACATCGGCACCATCGATGTGCAGGGAGTGCGACTGAATTTCTGGGACTTGGGTGGACAACAGGAGCTGCAATCGCTGTGGGACAAGTACTACCAAGAATCGCATGGTGTGATCTATGTGATAGACTCCAACGATCGCGATCGCATGGAGGAGTCCAAACTCATATTTGGTAAGTAAACAAAAGGGGTAGAAATTTTCATTTCAAACTAATGGATTACCATCCCCCACTTAGATAAAATGATCAAGAACGAGCTGCTGTCGGGTGTGCCGCTGCTGATACTGGCCAACAAGCAGGATCTGCCCGATGTGATGGGTGTGCGCGAAATAAAGCCAGTGTTTCAGCAAGCTGGCGCTTTGATAGGACGACGCGACTGCCTAACAATACCCGTATCGGCGTTAACCGGCGAAGGCATCGACGAGGGCATCAAGTGGCTGGTGGAGGCCATCAAGAGGCATGCTCTGGTGCGTCCGCCACGTGAAAATGATTGAGGAATGCGATGAAAGAGGAAGAAAGTGCAACGAATGATTCCAATAATTAACTAAAAGAACAGAGACGATCTTGTACAGCGGCCAAATGGCTGTAGGCTAAGCGTGTATTAAATACATTAAATCATATACACACACGTATGTAAGTAGTGACTAAGAGAGCGGGCGTGGGAGTGGGCTAGGGAGCGCGAGCGAGGGAGCCGCTTATCAGCAGCGCTGTCGATGACGCCTTAACGCTTATCCAAAACTAGTGGCCCAGTTTGCAGCCGAGTCAGCGCGACTAAGCAAATACCCTGTGCAGAAACTAACCGCCAACCTAGTGCCACTCAACGAATTCCACTTCCACTTAAAAAAATACATTTATGGTCTCGGCTGTGTGTGTATCTACCTGTATTTACCTGACATTCTCACGATTGGCATTATCAGCGCGTCGTGTCGCGTAGCGGCGTAGAGATAAGTTTTCTGGTATACCAGCTACGAGCGTCGTCTAGTTTGATAACTACTATATCTATCTGTATCTGCAGCTAAAAATGAGCTCAAACTGCAGCCATGTCGATGATGAATGTCTGAATGGGCATGGATTGTTAACCAATGGTTTCAGTCTTTTGCCAGTGCCACAAATAGCCGCACGGCCCCAACGGGATTTCAAAAACGCACGTCGGTTAAAAAAAAATTAATATAGAAGCACAAACCGCAGTTATCAATGATGACTTGAGTTATGTTGCTGATGCGATATCAGACGCGATACGATCTAACGGTATACATGTCTCACTGGCCTCGCGTGGTTACCCCAGCTGGGTTAAATTTAAATAAAATATAAAAAAAAGCATAAGAAATTTAACCAAAAGAGCGCAATCGCTGTGGTTGTGTGTGTGAGTGGGTGCAAGTGCGTGTGTGTGTGTGTGGAGGGATTGAAATCGTAATTACTTATAAATGTACATTAGATAACACGTATGTGAATACGCACATATAACGCTGCCTATGTGGAGCACACACACCTCAGACTCGTCCGTACCTGCTTATCACTCTTTTATATTATAGCAGTTTCGAGCAAGAGTTTTGTGTGTATTTAGTTAGTGTCTACATTTGTGTACGAACGGCGACAGGCAAAAACACAAAAAAAAGAAAAACAACAAAAAAACGTATAAAAAAAGTCATGTATCCATATTATGAGCAGGATTGGAGTGTTTTGCCACCGGAAAATAATCGCAGGTGAGTAACTACTTTTTCTTTTTGAATATCAAATGACGTTATGAGCGATGCGTTGCGAGTACATCGTCATCGTTGTTATTGTATCGGCCAAGATGACTATCGATAGTTGCGATAACATGGCAGTGCGCTGCTGCTGCTACTGTCAAAAACCGAAATGTCAACCGTTTGGCTAGCGCTCTCTCGCTCTCGCTCTCACTGCTGCTGCTTCAACTGCAACAACAACAACTACAACTACTAATACTACTACTGTTGCGCTCATCATCAACATTATACGAGCAATTTTGTCGCGTTGTTAAAATTTGCATTGGAAGTTGGTGGCGGCAGGTGGCTATAAACTAAAAAGCAAACGTTTTAATTTCGCGCAAACAACAGATCAAACAATAAGAAAATAACCAAATATGTTTGCGGCCACACACAAATAATTAAATGTTTAATTTTCCTTGTGACCAAAAATCGTAGCATACGCTCAACTCAGTGGTTGCTTTTGTGTGCGTGAGTGTGTGAATATGTGTGTACGTGTGACTTTGGCTTTCCAATGAAATCACATTAATTAACGAGAGCAGCAAGAAATTCAATATTTAAAAAAAATACGCGTTAAGTAACAGTAAATAAACATAAACTGTGATTACACAAAACGCATACGTGTATTTGCTGTGATTTTATACACATATGTATGTATATTTTTGCAACGCATGCAATGCACTCGATACAAGGCTCATAGAGTGTCATATCGATATCGAATATCGATAAGAGCGAGCCAGCAATGACGGCAGCTGTTTTGGTTTTAGCCATGACTGGTGACTGTGACTGCCTTTTGAGCCTTTAAAACAAAAGTTTGAACAAGTTTTTTTTCATGATTTATGTGACAAGTCGTGTGCATCTGTTATCATCAATATAAGAAACGTATGCAGGATTAAACAATTTGTGATTGCTCTAATATTCCAATTGGATTTTAACACAACTCAGCTCTCTCAGCTTGTGTGTGAGTGCGTGCTTGCGTGTGTGCATGTGTGTGTGTGTGTGGGTTGCTGTTAGCTCAATGCGCGCTAATCGGTCTACTCGGCTTCAAGTGCGGTTTTCGCATTATTCACACAATTAAATAAATAACTTTATTTTTATCATCAGAAACGGGTGCAATGTGTTTTGTATTCATGTGAACCTGTCGCTTGATTTGTTTTTTTTTTTTGTAAATTTTTTGTCTTAATTAGCACCCTACACACCTAGCCTACATTTTTTCTTATTTTTTTTTTGTTCGTTGCGCTGCGCTTCGTTGGCCAGCACTGGCTACTACATGCATAGCATTTTGTACATAAACACATGCATATGCTCGTACATATGGACATACATTCATATGTAACTGATGCCAGTTAAAAGGTACTTCAATGCCCATACATACATACGCTCGTGCGTGTATGCATGCGTATGTGTGTGTGTGTGATTGTGTACTTAAAGCTTTTTGTTTGCATTGAGCGGCGACAGATCATATGAATGTCTATTTGTTTTAAGCCTCTGCTTAGGCGTACACAGCCAATCTTAACGTTTCATAACTAGCGCATTAAGTTAATTGCTGTTACTAACACTAACAATAAGCAATTACTAAGCAGCATCTCCATAAATAGAGCGAAATATTGAAGTAGATAGAGAGAAGAGAGCACAAAGTTCAGTGCAGTGTTGAAAGTTTTGCAAGTGCAGCCAGTGCATATGTGTGCATGTGCGTGTGCGTATGTGTGTAGGAGAGTGCAGAAAAAGACACCACAAGAGAGAGAGAGGAAAGAGAGTGAGTCGTATAGCGGCCGGCTGTCAACGTAATTGGTGTTGTTGTTGTCGCGATCGCAAATTTATGGTTGTTGTTGTTGTGGTTGCCGCTTTGCAACGCCAACGCAGCTGTAACAACAGCAATAACTTTAATCGTGTGTTTGTGTGTAGCATAGGCCCGGCAACAAGAAGCAGCGGCAGTGAAGAAGCAGCAGAAAAATTGGAAGCAAAAAAAAAACAGAAAACAAGACACAAAGAAAACAAACGAAATCTGAAAGAACAGAAGCAGCAGCAGCAGCAGCATTAGCAGTTAGTCTGCTTGCCACTACCAAAGTGCTTCAAGTGCAACATCGCCTCACAATGAATTCCGAGCATGGGTAATGCCTTATATACCTTTACATATATACTAATTACATGTAGTTGTGCATGAATTGCATATTTCTTGTGCCATTTATTAATTTCATCATTTGCACTTTTCACAGATTCAATCCAGCCTTCAATATTGCCACCATACGGCAGGCGTTCACAGAGGCCGTTGAGAGAGGTAAGCCCTAAGCACACACACACCCACTCACATAACTGTTCTTCTTGCTTATCAACATGCATTGACTCTCCGCCCACATTTGCAGTGAGAATGCCGACGCCCACACGACTGCGTGATCTTATACGTCAAATACGCGCAGCCCGCACCGCTGCCGAGGAGCGTGCGGTGGTTAACAAAGAATGCGCCTACATACGCAGCACATTCCGGGAGGAGGACTCCGTCTGGCGGTGAGTATACAATAGCTTAGCAGCTCAATTTACTTTATCTAAGCAATTCTAACTGTTTACAGTTGTCGCAACATTGCCAAGCTGCTGTACATACACATGCTCGGCTATCCGGCGCATTTTGGCCAACTCGAGTGCCTCAAGCTGACGGCCAGCACGCGTTTCACAGACAAACGGATCGGCTATCTGGGCGCCATGTTGCTGCTGGACGAGCGTCAGGATGTCCATTTGCTGATCACCAACTGCTTGAAGAAGTAAGTCAAAAGGGCTCTAGAAAAAACAGTTAAGGCAAATCAGGAAAGGCTTAGTAATGCTTTGAAAGTTAATCAAAATATTGTTTGAATTGAGCAGAAAGTGTACATGGATATTATGAGTTAATAGATTGATGATACTAGATAATTGCTTATAAGATTAACTAAATTATAATAGAACTGGAGAGGAAGGATTAATGGAAAGTAATTTTTAAAATAACAATTTTTAATGAAAAACTTTTGTACAAATTCAAAATCTATAGACCAATTGTTTGAAAATATATTTATTCATTTTGGAAGTCTTAAATTATTTGAAAGATTGAATGAACTAACAACTAAAAAATAATTCAGAGGAAACTTCTAGCACACCTAATCAAAAATTCCCCCTTAAAATGTGTTTACCTACAGAAAACTACCCCATAGTTATTCTAACTGATAAGAATTTGCATTTGTCAGCAAAAATTTCATCAGGGTGGGGAAAATTACAAAGATTTTTAATAAAATAAATATTGGAATATAGAAAAAGCAGCAGATTTCAGATCAATATTCAATAAACAAAAAAAAAAGAATATACTTGTTAAAAGCTCAACAAATAAGTCAAATAATTATGTGGTTAAAAAATTAGCATATTTATACAAAAACTCATATTTAGACAAATTTATCGACTAGAAAAAGTACAATTAATAAAAAGAGGAAACCAAAATTAAGACTTGAAAAACAAAATATAAATCTTAGCAAATTTAATACATAATTTCTAAAAACTTAAAGATAAATGTTAATGACTCTTAAGATCCCATTTAAGATTTAAAAACTTGTATTAACTTTTTGTCATTCTATTTTACAGTGATTTGAACAGTTCGACACAGTTTGTGGTAGGATTGGCGCTATGTACGCTGGGAGCGATTGCATCGCCGGAGATGGCACGTGATCTGGCCAGTGAGGTGGAGAGATTGATGAAGTCGCCAAACACGTATATACGGAAAAAGGCGACACTTTGTGCGTTTCGTGTCATACGACGTGTGCCCGAGCTGATGGAGATCTTCTTGCCGGCAACACGTTCGCTGCTCAGCGAGAAGAATCATGGTATGACTGGGACTACCAAAACCAAAATTTATTTTTAAAAAGGAGTAACAATTTTTAATAATTTTTTATGATTTCCCACTAGGTATCCTTATAACCGGCGTAACGCTAATAACGGAAATGTGCGAGAATAGTGCGGATACGTTGATGCATTTCAAAAAGGTAAGTTTTCCGGCGTCTTTCAGCAAACTATGGAGGCGGGCGGACACCCGGACGTACAGACAGTGAAGGGCAAAACAAACAACAATTTTGGTGTTGCCAGATCCCCAAAAAAAAGTTGAAAAAGGGGAATGCATCGAGTCGAGCTTTCAGCGATGTTTTAACGATCCTAAACTTGTCCTACACCCAACCACCATCTCCACCACACCCAACTCGTAACATTTTGGGCGGCCTTGCCACATACATACATACATACTGCCATACTTCATGCCACATTCTGTGTTGCAGTATTTACAAATACTATTGTAAATTTTTCGAAATTCTTTATTCATTTTTTATGCTCTTTTTTTTGGTTTGAAATTCTTTTTTGTTGCTTTTAATTGTTATTGCCAATTGTTTCGTTTGAACTTAGCGTAATTACTGCTTTTACTTTATAAATTTTCATACAATTTGATTTGTTTTATCACCACAAATTTGTATAATTACAAATTAACGCTTAATTGTTTGTTTGTTTGTTTTTGATCGAAAACCGCGAAACAAAAAAAAAACACAAAATGAAATTTGTTGTAATTTGCTTGCCAGGATAGCGGAAATCGAGAGGTATGATTGTGTTTTGAGCCTTCCTTAATTACCAATAATATTCGTAATACTCGTATTCCCCCTGTATACTCCTCTTGTAATTGTTGTTGTTCTGTTTTTTTCCCCCCTCTTTGTTCGCACCTTTACCACGTTAGTTTCTCTTATGCTCCACCCAAACGCACCCACACACACACGTATATATAGTTTAGCTGCCTTCGTTTTTTTTTTTGTACTGTTGATAAACCGTTATTTTCACTCTTTCTTAGACATGCTCAAGCTAGTGCTATCTCGCTTCAGCATATGTACATTAGTTTGCTTCTCCACTCACGGTTACTATTTAGTACCTCTCTCTCTCTGTCTCTCTTTTTTCTATTGCACATTTGTGTTTGCATATGACGAGCATTACAATAAACCATTTTCTTCTCTTCCGCACTCTCCTCTCCTGTGCAGATTGTGCCGAACCTGGTGCGCATCTTGAAGAGCCTTATCTTGGGCGGCTATTCGCCCGAACACGATGTCAGCGGCGTCAGCGATCCGTTCCTGCAGGTGAAAATCCTGCGTCTATTACGCATTCTCGGCCATAATGATCCGGATGCCTCGGAGGCCATGAACGATATATTGGCACAGGTGGCAACCAATACGGAGACGAGCAAGAATGTTGGCAACACCATTCTCTATGAGACAGTGTTGTCCATAATGGATATTCGGTAAGTGTATGCTAGTGCTGCCGTACTGTGCCATATTTAACATGGCTGGCAACACCAAGCGAAGCTTAATTATGCAGTGCAGCCAACTTAGCTTAATTAAAGGTATTCCTTGTAGTGAATTTGATTTAAATTCGTTTTATTTGTAACTGAATTTATTTTTAAACGAAATTTTGCTTAACTTAAATTAATGTTTCTATAGAGTTTACACATGTCTAACCGATTTCTTGTTGCAGCTCCGAAGGCGGTCTTCGCGTTTTGGCTGTGAACATCCTGGGACGCTTTCTACTCAACTCGGACAAGAATATCCGTTATGTGGCCCTGAATACGCTGCTGCGAACTGTGCACGCGGACACGTCGGCGGTGCAGCGACATCGCACAACCATATTGGAGTGCCTCAAGGATCCGGATGTATCGATACGACGACGTGCGATGGAACTATCATTTGCTCTGATCAATGCACAAAACATACGTACAATGACCAAGGAGCTGTTGTTGTTCTTGGAGAAGGCCGATGCTGAATTTAAGGCTCAATGCAGCTCAGGAATGATACTGGCCGCTGAACGGTATTCACCCAATTCACGTTGGCATTTGGATACCCAATTGAGTGTTCTAATTGCGGCTGGCAATTATGTGCGTGACGATGTCGTCTCATCGACCATACAATTGGTGTCCAGCAGTCCCGTCCCGGAGCAAACATATATCACAAATCGATTCTGGGAATCACTGCAGGTGGCCAATCATTGTGAGGACAAGCAGCCGCTGTTGCAGGTCGCCGTCTGGGCCATAGGCGAGTACGGTGATCTGTTCATGTACGGCGCCAATGAAGATGGTGAGCACAAATATCTTTAACTTGTAGTTTCCTTAGACTAATCATGTCCTTTCAGAGTTTGAACGCCCCACGGAGAGCGATCTGATCGCTGTGTATTATAAGTTTTTAACCTCTGCTCAAGTGTCGACCACAAGCAAGCAATATGCGCTCGTCTCCTTGGCCAAGCTGAGCACACGCCTCCAGCAGTGCGTAGAGTAAGTTTTGACCCCTTTCATCTCTACCAACTAGGATTAATCATTTCCTTTGTTTTACAGGGAAATTCAGGCGCTGATTACCTCGTTTGGCAGCCATCTGAATGTGGATCTGCAGCAGCGTGGCGTTGAGTTTACGCAACTCTTTGGCAACTATAAGCATCTGCGTCCTCCGCTGCTGGAGAAGATGCCCGCCATGCAGATCAGTCGCATCAGTTCGCAGAATGGCGAAAGCGGCGGTTCATTCGATGACAACAGTCCGGATGTTATCGAGAATGGCGTAGAGATTGGCGGTAGTGGTTCGCATCCGTTAATCGAAAGCAATATGAACACAATGGGTGACAATACGGTAAGTTGTACATAGGAGTAGCTATGTTAAACCTCTTTTCAATAATGTCCCCTACATGTTCCCTTCCAGAATATTCTGTTGGATCTATTGGGCAGCACGGATCTGTCGGCGGGTGCCAGTGATTTGACCATGGCCACAGATCTGTCGAATGCAGTGCATAAAAAGAACACACGCAATGCCAACAATGATGTGGCAGTGTCCAACAATCAGGATCTACTCGATTTGCTCGATCTGGACATGACGACACCATCAACGACATCCGTAATGGGCGTTAATCTGGGTACTGATCATGGCAACGTTAACAATATGATGAATCTGCGTGGCATCGATTTAAATATGGGCTTTGGTGGCATCGACTCAATGGCACCCAGCAGCATACCCACAAATGGCAATGATCTGGCGAGCATGTTGGGTGGACTCAATGTTGGTGGCATGGGTGTGGCTGGTGTCCCAGGTGTGGGCGGTATCGGTGGTGTGAGTGGTGCGCCAACTAACTCAATGCTGCCCATGGGTGGCGATATTAACAGCAGCAGTCTGCTGGGTGAACTGAATCCCACGGCGACAACCAACAATGTGACAGTGGTGAGACCCAAAGACTGCGCTTTAAAAGCTTTAAATAAATTTCATATTCCCATTTGTACAGCCTCCGCAGGGTCCCAAGCTGACGGCCCTGGACAAAAATGGATTGCTCGTGCAGCTGGTGCCGGTCAGGGGCAGCGACAGCATGAAGATCTTTATGACAACCACAAATAGCTCAGACAATACATACGAGCAGTATTTGCTAAAGGTATACACGCATGTCAGACACACCCTGTAAACGCTGAATTAACTTGAATGATTTGAATTTTATAGGCGGCGGTGCAAAAGAGTTTTGAACTGCAAATGTTACCGCCCTCGGGCTCGATGTTGCCTCCTGGAGGCGTCATAACGCAGGAGATGCGTGTTGTGGCCACGTCCAACGTAAGTGCTTTGTAAAGTCATCTACTAAATTATAAAAAAATGTTTAAATACATACTCTAACACAGCTAATTACATTAAAAATCGGCTCTTTTGTCAAGTTAACATATGATTGATTGAAAAATTAATGTAGCATACTTTTTGGCTGCCTTTTGGCACCTATTAATCATACTGTATCTGATTGTGTTTTTTGTAGGCTGTACTGCGGATGCGTTTGCGTATTCAATACACGCTCGATGGCCAGCAGCTGGTGGAGCAGACGGAAGTTAGCGGATTTCCGGAACAGCAGCCGTCAAATGAATAAACGTGTATTAATCGCAAGTGAAGCGAGTGTGTTAGCTTAAAGTCTAAGGACGCAGCACACACCAACACACACACACATAAACACACACACACACACATACACAGCACAGCTAAATACAGAGGTTGCCACACGCATACATATATTGTAAATTAAGTAAACAAAGAAAGCGAAACAACAACAATAACAAAGTCCACATACATTCACTAATACCATGCGAGAGAGAGACAAAACGAGCCGCAGGATAGGAGTAGCAGTAGCACAGCGTTGCCAGACTGTTGGCAGTCGTTTTTAAACGTATTCAGTTTCTACAAAGCAGAAAGTAAAAAACAAAAAATAACAATAACAAATTCAGTTATATATTATAATTTATCTATATATATATATACGCATATATGTAAAAGCTATACCAATATCTTGTATCTTTTATGGTTTTTTTTTTGTCGTCAAAACTTGATTGTTTTTTAGTCGCGTTTATGCAATTCTTAATTATTATTCTACTATTACTACTACAACTACAACTACTATTATTATTACACAATTATATTATTATTGTTATTATGATTGGCCCCCTATTAGTGTGTGTGCAAAAGACAACAACCATTCAGTTTTATTCTAAGACAATAAAGTCATTTTTAAAAGCCTCTAAACTAATTTGTAAATTGCAACAATAACAAAATGGAAAGAAAAACAGTGAAATGTGAATTGTGTAAGAAAAATTAAACAAAAACGCAGCGCATTTATTTCAAGCTTAGCATTTTCAGTTCGATAACGATAGTTGATCGATAGCAAAGTCAATCGAACATTCAAGCGATTAAATTATTATAAATAAACGAAACTTAATTTGTTATATGTATGTATGTAATACTATGTATTAAGTTAAAGATTCTGTTTGGTTTTTCTGCTCTAGACGCTGACGTCGACGGTGTCGCTTGTGACGTCACACAATGGCTGCGCTTACAGTCACACACATAAACACACACACACACAGACACGAAACGCATACAGATGCAAACTGCAATTTTAAAAGCTCAGCACACCGTGTGGCCTACATTTCCACAATCTAATAATAATAATAATTAAAAGAAAGCTAATGATAAAAATTGTTATTTCCTGTGCGCACGTACTTAAAACAAAATCAAATCAAATAAATTAATACAAAAAAAGAAATGAGAAAAAAATAAGAAACAATTCAACAGAGAACTGCAAGAGCAGACAGCACTGTGGAAACAAAACTAGATAATTATAAAATACATATATATAAATATAACAAATATACATATATATTAACTAACAAAATGAAAACCGAAAACAGAAAAAACAACAACAAATACTATACACATAAATGCTAACTGGTAACATTATGTTTAATAAAATATTTTTGGGGCGGGCACGGGGCGGTAATTAACATAAACAAATAACAACAAATAATGTGAAGAGAAACCAACATTTATGTACTATTATTATGTCTGTATATGATTATACAACAAATTATTAAATGCAGTTTTGAGTCAACACTCACAAAACAACCAATAAACAATAACAACTAATTAATTATAACATTAACATATTGTACAATATCTTATATACTTATATATATAAATCTATATATATGAGTGCATATATATAAACCTTTTTTTTTTTTTTGTATTCATCAAATCTTTGAGCTGAAATAAACACCAACATTTTGTTTCATCAAATGAATGTCCAAAATTTGTAGTAAAAATTGTTCTAGAAATTATTATTATTTTTTTAAATTAAAAGTTTTTTTTGTCGGAATTTCTCAGCTCAAAATAGCTAGAAAGAGCTAAAAAAAAATTCCAAAAATAGTTAATAAAGTTGCTAACATTTTTTTAGGCATTTTAATTGACATCAAAGGTAAGTTAATAAATTTACTTGCCTAATGAACGGTTTTTAAGGAAATAAAATATTAAAAATTAAAAAAAATTGACAGGGTATAAAAGATCAAAAATAGGTTGAATAAAAATTAGTTCTCAAATCAATACAAACTTAAGATACAATTTTTAAAAGCATTGAACAGTTAAACGTTAATTTTATTCATTTAATTTAACATACAATTGATTCCTAAACTCTACCAAAATTCAGTGCTCAAAACTCTAGTAAAAATTTAAATTACTTGAAAACATATATCTTCTTGAACTCTGTTACATTGGTAACACTAATGTTGGTCTCAAAAAAGTAGACAAATAAAAAATTATTACTAATTTTTATACTAAGAGTATATTGAGTTTTTAAGAGCATTAAAATTTAAAATATAAAGATTTGGCCCACCAATTAGTAATTTTATGAGTCCCCTGGGATCCGATCAGCTTTAATCCACACTAAAAATTAAACTATTGCTCGCATTGATAATGAAGTGGAGGTAAGGTGATACTACCCGTGGGAAATCCAGTAGACATTATCGTTTGAAAATGAAGAATGCCCTTAGGGACCTTTCTACTAATCGGAGGGTTCTAAATATAATTTCAAGACAAGTTCCAGGTAAAGTACACGGCAAACAGTAATCAAATTACAGAAAAAAATTATATACTATAAAATTGGTATCTTTAAAAAGTAATTAAAAAAACGGCACTAATTATTCAGCCAATGAATATATTTTAAACCGACTACTACCAAGATAATACCACGAAATTACAACTTTACATAGACGCTTTATTTTCGAGATGCTTTTGAAAATGGAATTCGGATTAACATAGTTCCGGAACTTTGATCAAAATGATGAAAGACAAATTTAAATGCAAAAGTCAAAATCGAATTTTGTATTGATTGTAGGGTATCTTAGCATCGTGCTTGCAATGATATTAAAAATGCGATATTTGTAAATGGTGAAAATTCATAACTTAAGTTGACAAATTTTTTGGAATGCACACGCTCACGTTCAATGATGTTTGTATGTATGTATGTACATCAGTACATCAGTTTATATATTTTTGTTGTATGTACATCTTTAGTTGGCATTATCCTTATCATCGGATTTCGTCTCTTCAGCTTTAGCTTGACTTTCAGTCCAGAGCAAAGCGGCACAGAATTTGGAACAGTCGAGTTTTCCTGATCCATCGGTGTCCACCGCATCGATCATACGCTGAATGTCCTCGACGCTGTTATCATAGCCAAATACACTCATCATAGCACGCAGCTCGGTCGCTGTAATCAGTCCAGATCCATCCACATCCAGTATGGCGAATGTATTGCAGATTTCCTCCTTTTTCTCCTCGCTTAAATTGTCCATTGCAATTTCTGTTCTTCAGATATCTTCTCAAAAATGTGTATATTTATTTATATGTATAGTATTGTAATTGTGCCAAAAAAAATATATAAATGAATAAGGATGTCTATTCACATATATGCAAATTTAATGCGATTTATTTATTGGTACTATTTGGTGTTAACGTTTGGTTGAAATTTTTTGTATTTTTTGGTTTTT
Organism: Drosophila dunni; assembly: GCA_018152125.1. Taxonomy (NCBI): domain Eukaryota; kingdom Metazoa; phylum Arthropoda; class Insecta; order Diptera; family Drosophilidae; genus Drosophila; species Drosophila dunni. The sequence goes on along the minus strand of JAECXC010000648.1, from coordinate 562,909 downwards.
AGTTTTTTCAGGTTTAATGTCGGACTTTGACTGTTTTCAAGTGCTGACTGATGAAAGATGAAATGATTTTAGAAATCAACGCCTTCTAGCTTGGAATATAAGCTCATATGATTTGAAACATTTAAAAGAGGTTTTAAGAGTAGTTCCCTTTTCATTTTCAATCATTTGAATTAACATCTACAATTTTAGATCGCGTACTGTAAAACAGAGGAGAGCGGTCTATTAACAGGCAGAAGGAAGCATAAAGTATATATATTCTTGATCAGCATCGACAGCCGAGTCGATATATCGATGTTCGTCTGACCGTTATAGGACAAATCGGTTAAAAGTTGCTCATATGTGCTCGCTAGACTGTAGGCTTTCTTACTTCTTTTTTGTATCTTTAAATACAAAAGGTTTAAAAAAAAATCCAGACAACAGAACGATAGGTTTCGTCCTAAAATTATATGAGTTCGACCGATTTTTAATTGAACCGTTTTTTTTTTGCGACTCTGCTTTCCGTTCCAATTTTTTAAAGGTAAAAAATTAATGTCAGATTGAATATTAACTTTGTTTGGGTTGCTCAAAGTCAAATATTTGTACCACACGAGAAGGTAAAAAGAGGTTAATTAAACAAGCAAATAGTTTATAACATTTTAAGCAAATATTTACTGCTTAGTAATGTTTGCTAGTTACCTGCGCAGATTGAATCCTTAAGCTAACCAAGCTTAATCCATTTGTAAAGAGATTAAGCCTAATCAGAGCAATGACTGGGCATATCTATTGGCAGTTAAATAAATGTGAGTACTTAAACTAGGTATACTTACTTCTGCTTGATGCACACTAGGTTCAAACTTTTCTAAGACAAATTGGAGTGACTATTCAAAAATCAGTGATTATGGGCTAAGTCGGTTGTCAGTGCCTGTCAATGCAGGGGTGTAGAGGAGTGTAGGAGGAAAGAGATTTACAGTGAGACATGGCCTTAATACCCAATCTGATTGTCTTTTAATAACACAAGCTGAAAATCAAGTGTAACGTAAAGCGAATTAGATGAAATCTCCAAGACACAATACACGTATCAACATGTTACTGCCCGTCACAGCTGTCAATTGCAGTGGCAGCCACGACAGCAGCGGCAGCGAGTGCGGCAGAGACAGCGACAGCAACAGCGACAGCGAGAGCATCTAGCTTGCTAGAGATGCGCGCTTTGTAGGGCATTGCGACAAGTGTGTGCATAACATACATTTATAATTTGGTATTTACTTAGCAGACACGCGTGTCGTGTGGCGTGACACGATTAAATGAGCACGACACGCAGACAACTCAAACGGTTAAATATCAGGCCATCAACATCTCCATATCTGCACAGAGACAGCTGTGACGGGCAAAAGTTCTATGGCTCTTCAGCTCTTCGGCTAGCAGCTGTCGTCGGGCATCGTCGGCGACGCTGACGTCGTCGTCGTCGTCGTCGTCGTGTTTGACTCTCGCGCCGTTCTCCGCGTAACCTTTGGTAAGGTTAAATGTGAGCACAGCGCCCGCGAATTGTGCCATGCTAAGAGGAGTAGCGGCAGCAAAGAGCAAGAGCAAAGGCTTCACTTTGATTGTAGTTGTTGCTGCCGCTGTCGCTGCCTGTTTCCTGCCCATTGTGTTGTATTTGTGTTGTAAGTGTTGTGTGATGTTTGGAGTGAGCGAATTTCGAGAAGAAGCGAAGCGCCGACGCAATGGCGCTGCCTCAGCTGCTGCTGTCGCTGCCACTGCTGCCTTTTTATGCGCTGTAGGATATGGATAGCGTATTATCCTTTGCATCGAACGCGTTCGAGTGCAGCATCGAACATGTTTGACCTTGTCACGTGCAACCGCACCAGCAGCAGTCACTGTAGTTTGTGTGTGTGTGAGTTATATGAGAGTGGCTGCTATAAACAGCACAAGCATCACTGTGTATATGCATGTGTTTGTAGCTCTGTGTGTTTGCTTGTCAGTGTGTGCGTTTGTGTGTTGTATATCAATCGCCCTTTGGGCGGTTGCCTTTTCCCCAAACACTCTGGCAGCTCCTCCTTGTTTTTTCCGCCTACCTTCGCCCACATTCAATCTCATGCCTCCCGCTACTTGCTCTGACAGCGCCGCTAGCGTTGAGAGCGCGAAGCACCAAAAGCAACAACGACAGCAGCATCAGCAGCAACAGCAACAGCAGCAGCAGCAACAACAAAAAGTAATTTTGTGCAACGATGCGACCCTTGGCCAAAAATTGTAATGAGAAACCTTTTATGGCACAAACACATGCTCGCTTTTTGTGTCTTCTTCGTGTTCGGCTTCACCCCCCACTCCCACTCCTCCCCTTCTGCTGCACAGTTCGCCCCCCCTCCCATTAGCTCTGCTCATCCGTTTTTCTAGTGTTTTCTTTTTTTTTAAATAATTCTTTGTAGTCGCTCTCAAGTCGTTTTTGTTTTGTTTTGAGTTTGTAGTCTAATTTATTTTATTTTTGTTGCTTTTCTGCACGTTCTTCTCCCACGTCTCCTCTTTTTATCTGCTTCATCTCCTGTTCGCCTTTTAGCTTTTTCATGTTTTTGTTCTTTTTGTCTACTTAAAGTTAATAATTTGTGTTGTTATTGTAATACAATATGTTTTGTAGGTACACGCTATATGCTTTTCATAATTTTCCATTTTTCTTTTCGTTTCGTTTCTTTTCTTTCTCCATTTTCATTTCTGTTTTCGCTTCGTACACATTTTTTTTTTTAATTTAATTTTTTTCCTTCTTCGTATATTTTGTACAAATGAGTGAGAAATTAAAACCACAAGAATTTAAGTAATTAGTTAAAAATATATACACTTAAGAAATAAGCAGTGAGGCACGACTAGCAGTTGCCCTGTAAGATACAGAATAGTTGTAAATTTATTTTACCTAATAAAATATGTTAAATTATAATTACCTTAAATAAATTTATTTAAAAAGAAAATAATTTTATTTCTTATACAAACAAAAATTGGGAAAAATTTTAAAATCTTTAATTTAATTCAAAAAATTAGAAAACTGTAAAAATTATATTTAAATTTATTATGCTTTAAATCGCCAATTTTTTGCCAAATATTTTACTTTGAATCTGTTTTAAAAATATTCAAATATTTTTTAAAATTAAATTTTTTATCATACTTTAAATATTTTATGATTTTCATTTTTATTAAACTTGGCTTATTTTTCTTTTTGACTTTATCGACTCTTTTTGATTGTTTATAGTCTGACAATTAAAAAAAAATTAAAAAATTGTCTGAATATTCCTTGCCAATAATTGATTTAAATCTTAAGAAAGCGTAAGGAGTTAAAAAATAATTTTTACAAATTTACGGTCATCTTAAAAAATTATTTTTAAAAATTAAAATTTTTTTTTTTTAAATTTATATCAGTAAATTTTGTTGCCCTCAAAAAATTCTTAAAAGTCAAGTGCCAAAAAATTGCTTTTCAAAATTATACACTTGTTTGATTTAATGTTAGACAATGCCAAAACTCAAATAAAAACTTTTTTATATAAATCTTAGTTCAACAAAATTTTAGACTTAAAAAAAAAACATTTAAAAAATTTCCAAGCAAACAACAAATAATTTGTGTGCTCAGCTTAACTCGCTAAGCTTCAGTTGGGCATGAAGGGTAAGGATGTGTGGTGGGGGTGTGTGGCTGTGTATGGGTGTAGGTGTGCCTGGGTGTGTGCCTGGGTGTGTTGCTTTGTGTGCATTTTAAAGGGTATAACACAAAAACAACAGTTAGCAAACTTAAAACAAATTGTGCTGCTTGCTGGGCAGGTGGCTGCTTTGGCTGATGATGTTGACGTTTAACAGTGTATATAAATACATATATATATATGTGTGTGTGTGTATAGTGAGGATATAGTCATGCTACACATATTGCCCAGGGGAAAATCGGTCATCGAATTGCCCATAACATTGTAATTGCTTTTTGATAAATGAAGCACGCGCTGCACAGCTGACAGCAGCAACAACAACAATGACACAAGACACCAGTGATGCCCAGTTGGCTAGCACCTCAAAAGTGAGTAGCCAAAAAAAGCTAAAATTTTACTGTAAATAGCTAAGAAGTTTACTAAGTTTTTTAACACTGAAATTTAAAAATATACAAAAATTTTATAGCTAAAAAAATTAAATATATTTTGATAACTGAATGAATCAGTACTCCATCAATAGAAGTGGCATCTTAAAAACATCTAGACTTTTTTGAACTCCAGACAACTGTCAGAATCAATAGTTATTCAATTTTTCAAATCCGATTACAAAATCTATTCTGTTTTATCCAAGTTATGAGTTGTCTGAACATAAAATATTTAAAAAAAATATTTTAAAATTTTATTATTTAAAATCTTAAAATCTACTCACAAGTTATAAGTTCTGAACCAATTAAAACATCGCTCAAAATACCAACAATTTTACTTGAACTTTAAAAATTGCCCTAAATTTCAGCACTTCAACAAAAGTGCGTGGAAACTTTTAAAAACTTTATAAAATTAGCCAAAAGTTGGTCACAAAAAAACAGCTATAAGTGCTAGTAAAAACACGCTAAAACGACAACTCTGCTAGAAACTAGGAGCAAGATGGAAAATAAGAATCTGAGGCATTGAGGCATCGAGGCATCGAGGCTGTCGCACAAAACGACTCACTCAAGTGTTGCCCCCGAGAGCTCCGGGGCCATGCACCCGGCAAGACAATTTAAAATGTTGAAAAATGCTCAGCTAATTGGCAGTTGACAGCGTCGAGAGTATGGGAATGGGAATGGGAATGGGAAGTCGAATGGGCAAACATAGAGTATATAGGGTGGGGGTTAAGAGAAAGGGGAGACGGTAGGGGACGCCAGTGAAATGGTTATATTGTGGGTGTTATGCACTGCTCAAAATAAGTGTTTGAAAGTAAAGATTTGCCGCTCAAAACTAGAATGCTTAAACTCAACAGAAAACTTAATTTTTTAAATTACTTTTAGTTTATATAGCACTCAAAACAAGACCAGTAAGAGCTCAAAATCGTATTAAATTCAAGTGCACTTAAAATAAAACCAGGTTCGTTTAATAACCCTAAATGATAACCCTAAAAAAACGAGTAATAAAAAATCTTAGAGGCTATAAAATTCAGCTAAACTCACAGTTTAATCATCCTCTAATGATTAATATGCTTATCGGTCTAAAACAACTCCGGGCCTGATAAAAAACATATTTAAAAAAAACTTTAATAAATTTTACATATTTTTAGCTGAATTAAAATTTGTTTTTCCTGCGGCTAGAATTTTGTAAGGGGGTGTACTTGATTTGGCAGCATATTTTTTGGTTTTTTTTTTTTGACAGTGTGGGTATGAGGGTGGGCGGCTGGTCGAGTAGGCGGGGTTGATAGCAAGCCTGGGGCCATATAAATTTAATTTGGTTTATAAAAAGTGCTTGAGAATGGAACACAAGAATGAAGACGAAGTGGCCAACGACACAAACTCTCTACCGCTCCCCCTACCGGACCCCCTCGCACTCCAACTGGCAGCAACCCCTTAGCTCGGCTCCAAATGGAACTTGAGATAATGCAACTTGAGATTTCTTGTTTGGAGTGGGTGCTATGTATTTTTTTTTATATATTTTTTTTTATTTTTATTTTGGAGTATAGTTAGATCCTACGGCGGTCTCTAGTGCCATTTGGCTTGTATTGAAATTCAAAACAATACCTCAAGTGGAACAAAAGCTGTAACGATGCTATACCTTTTGTAAACACACCCCCACACACCCCACACACACCACAGCAAAGGTGTTACATTGTTAAAATAAATCAAGAAATTGGAGCGTCGGAGAGCCAAAGTTAGCAAACAAGTTACATGATACAATTTTTCGACGACGAGGAAAATCTTCAAATTGGAGCAAATAAAATCCCCAAAGCAAAAGTGCTACCATAATGTAATCAAGCGTCGTTTCAATTGGGTAAATAGTTGAAAATCCATTAAGTAAAAATACTGAAAAATACGGAGAAATCCATTAACATAACAATTGCGCAGTGGGCCTACAGAGGGCGCTATTACCCAGAGTAGGAGGCCCTACGAGTACTGCTTACGAATATTACCATAACTTCTTGGTTTAAGCAGCGATTTTAATGAAATTTTTAGACTTGCTCAAAGAAACTCTAATACATCAGAATTTGCTATCGAAATAAGCTAGAAATTATGCAAACTTCTTGAGAGTCTAAAACAAAAATTTAGTTTTTAAAACGATTTTTCAAAAGTCGTGATTTTGAGTACAGAGCACAGAGTAAAAATAAGTTTAATAGTGTTCGAAGCTGCATTTCAACTAACATAAAGATTACCTATGGCTGTCGCGTAGATGGCGCCACTAACTCGAGAGTTATGCTATGTCTGTATGTCATAATATTAGTTTAAAACCTGCATAACTTCCATGTTTACCAACCGATCCTCTTGAAATTTGGAGAGTTACAAGAAATAAACAATTCGGAGCTTCGAACATATCAAATTAGTGGCAAGCTTCAGATGGGGTTCAAGTAAACCTCTTTTTTTACAACTGTGCTGAGAGCCAGAGGGCAAAAATTAGCATGCGAAAAGGAAGACAAGCCAAAGCAGAAATCTATTGTAATGTATGCACATAGTAAGTGTATTAGAAGGAAAAACCTCTTAGTTAAATATCAAGAGAATTGGAATAATCAAAATTCCATGCAAAAAAAAAAACGGGAAGCAAAAAAAATGGAGGGGAATAATACGTGTAGTTGGGGATATTTATGGCATAAGTTGGAAAACCACAAAAATACATAAATGTAAATGTGGTGGCTGGGACAATAAGGGTAAAAGCGAAATGGAGGCGAAAAGGAGGAGAAAAGCAGGCGAAATGCCACTTTCCCTAACTATGTAGGTAAGCCAAACACCAATTGTGGACAGAGGGGGGGCAAAGCTGAGGGGTAGACAAGACTCAACCTCCCCTTTGTTTTCTGTTCAGTTCAGTTCAGTTTTTTTTTTATCGTTGGCATATTTTGCAGCTCCAATTTATATGGTAAGTGGTTATCCATTCTGTTTTTATCAACATCCATCCATGCCGCAGCGCACAAAAATCGATGACTTAGTTGGGGAACCCACGATACTCCATATACATATATACGCATATATACGTATTCCCATGCCAACCCCCAACAATATAAAACACCAAAAAACGCTTTGCAATAACAAATCAAATTATATATTTACATAATCAAAAAAAATAAAAATAATAATACAAAAAAGATACAAAAAAAAAGTTGCTTAAATAGAAAACAATATTTATAGTTTTACAGTTTACACAAACATATGAAATCTAGTCGACGAACAGAAATCTGTTTACTTATAAACTAAAACAAGTTACATACGTTTTTCGGTATGTGAATTTTGATTTTCGGTGCGCACCGAATCGTGTATGCTCTTTTCCGTTTAGTCAGTTGATTTGTATAGGCAAAGCTATATATACTATAGATAAATGCACGATTTATACCATGTACATAATACTATATAAATCTATGTACTGTTTTCAGACTCAACAAAATGTAAAAAAAAATAAAATTGGAATTTGTTGTTTTACAGGGTACAAGTCCGAACTTTATTTTATTAACTCTTATTTGATTTTTTAGTTATTTTTTAGTTATTTTTCTTGCACTAACTACGCTTGGCTACACATATGCAGAGTTGATTTGATGAAAAAGTCTGTATTTATGTATGGAATTAATGTTTTATTTATATTGTTTAACTAGTCAATAAGTTGAGCTATTGTTGTACGTTGCCTAACTAGTAGTTTATGCTATAGTTCTCTCTCTTAACTTTACTTTAACCTTTGCTTTTTGGCCACCTATATGGAAATTACCGAGTATTACGAGTATTACGAATGTATCTAGATACGTATTTATGCAGTTGCGTCAGTCAAAAAAAAAGTTTGAGGAAACTAAAAAGTAAAACAACTTGAAGTTGGTCCGATTTCTTAGGTATTATATAGTATATATGTATGTACTACAGACGTGTAGCTGATTATCATGAATGTAAGTGTGTGTGTGTGTAAGTGTATGTGTGTGATATCATACAAACAGTTAGAACTTTCTTTGCGCATTAGCCTCATTTGCATGTTGTTGTGTAAATATGTCATATTTTGTTATTTATCTGTTACTTAAACTTAATGCCTACATAGAGGATACTTTGACCTGGAAAAGAGCTTTTCATACGACTTAGATAAATACAAAAAAAAAAACAACAAATTTCTCTTATCTTACTGACACGCTTAAATATTTACAGGCATTTTGCGTAGCGAAGCTTTTCATTTTATCTTTTTTTTTTAGTATTTTTTTAGTATTTCGATTTGTTGTACATAATTGTAATTTTTGTATCTCATAATTTATGCAGAAGTCAATTCCGTGGTCTACTTGTCGCGAGCAAAATGTCAAAAATTCAAGAAAAAATACTAAAAAAAAAAATTTCACTTCCACTCGGACTGACGTAAACCGGAATGCACCTCAATTTAGTTAGTTTACTTTGAGTTTGTTCGTTTGTTTAGCTAAGTATAAACATTTAAAAATTTTGAAAAATATTTTTCATTCAAGTTTTGATTCAAGTTGATTTTGGTTTTGTCATTTTTTTTTTGTAACCTTTTTTTCTGCTGCTTTTTTTGTTTGTATTATAATTTGTAAGACGACGAGTTATAAACGACATGCGATCTTTAAGATACATTTATATGTATGTATATAAATTGAAAAAGCGACGCGACGAGAAAAAAATTGTTGTTAATTTTTTATTTGTTTTTTGTTTTTGTTTTGTTGCATAAAAATTTGTAGCAATTTGTTGCATTTAGTTTGGTGTATTTAGTTGTTTGGCCGAGGCCCCTCGATAATACCTATATAAACATATATATAGTAGTTATATATATGTGTGTATGCAATATAGCTATGATATAGTATATTTATGTATGTATGTATATAGGCGTAATTGTATAATTGTTAATTATAATTTATGTATATATATGTATGTATATTTATGACTCTGCTGCTTCCTTCGATTTTTGGCCTAATTTCTATAAAAGGTAAAACTTAAACATACGATTTGAGCGAGTTTTTTCGTCGTCTTCATCTGCTTCCTCATACTTTTCTTGGTTTTTTTTTAGCTTTTGGAGTTAATGTGAGATATTTTGATACAATCAACAAAAGCTGTTCCAACTTTCGCTTTCACAGCAATTTAACATGCTTTTCGGCGAGTAAAGAGCTGTTCCAACTTGAAATTTCGCTGCAATTTCTATCCTTTGCTTTGCGCTAAAAGGTATGCTACATTTAAATTGTGCACTCCTTGCGCTGAAAAGTATGCTAAATTTTACGCAACTCGAGCTGTTCCGCTTTCGCAGCTAATTTAGCTGCTCGGCGCCGAAAAGCATGCTACATAAGCTGTGGCCAAATTCACATGCTATGCGCCTAAAGTTATGCAACACTTTCTTGTTTGGCTGCTTGTCGACGCTGGAACTCGGAACTGCCTCCGAGTCTGTGCATAGTTATGCACACAAGCCAAAGCTGCATGCTGTGTGTGTAGAAGTGTATGTTTGTATGAGTGTGTATGTGTTAGTACGTGTGTGTGTTTGTGTGTATGTTATGTACAATTTGGGTGCAGAATATCACATAGTCAGACATATACGACTACAAGTTCTCATTTTCTTTTAGTACGGATTGATTTTCTTCTCCTCTTTTCATCTTTTCTTCTCTTCCCTTTTTCGATTACTTTTGATCTAAATTTTGTAGCTAAATTTTTGTTATTTTCTTTATACATGCAACGTGGAATTGTCGAGCGAGAGACGTGATGTGGAGCGACGTCCGCTGAGCAGCGATGCGGTGTCCGCATCACCACCACCACCATCAGTGGCCCGCTTGCGCTGCGGACGCAGGAACAGGAACATTACCAACAGGGCCAAAAAGAAGGCCAACGCACCAAAGGCCGGGTATACAACGCCGCTCAATTGACTGGCCGTTGGCAATGCACTGATCACATATACCCGGTCTGTGGGCCGCACATGTGGACCTATTTGTATGCTCGTCGCTGTAGCTGCTGCAGCAGCTCCTCTTCCGGCTGTACCTGTCGTTGACACGGAGACGGGCAAAGCACCACTGGAAACTCTACGGCGATTGGTTGTTCCAGTCACTAACGTTGACGTGGACGATGACGATGACGCCGACTCTGACTCTGACGTCGACTGCGCTGCCGTTGACAGCAGCTGATGTGTATCCACATTGAGCTTAAGGGAGCGCCGCATCAGTCCCGTTAGCTGCAGCGAGGAAAAAAATAGAGAGAGAGAGAGGGGAGAGAGAGGGGAGAAAGGGAGGATAAGAAAGAGCACATGAAATAAAGTTGACAGTTTTTGCCTCAATCACTGAGGTTGGCACTGCCACCGCAACAACTAGCAGCTACCTGGTCAGTGGCCACAAGCTGAGCGATATTTATGTCACCTGTCCACGTGTCACTGCCATTTCAAAATTATTGTCAACAGTCGTTATTTTGTCAGCGGCAATAAAAACTTGACAGTATTTTGGTCAACATTTTATTACCGTTGGTGTTAACCTAATCCCCTCAGCCACTTGAACATTAGAAAGTTACGAAATTTTGACAGTGTGGCAACTTAGTGGCTGCAAATGGAGTTGTGAGCTATGTAAGGGTTGCCAGAGTTTTGTAGGTTTGGGATATCAATGGATTTTAGTTAGTTAGTAGTGAACCTTAAGGACTCTTCTACTTCTGGGCATTGATTTTAAGTAAAAATTACTGTCTGTTTAGTTTATGTCAACAAAATTGAACCTAACTCATTTTTGATTAAAATATCAATGGATTTTAGTTAGTTAGTTCAGTCTATTTATGAACCTCCAGGACTCTTCTACTTCTGAAATCTTTAAGGATTGAACCTTCCCCATCTTTCCCTAAAATATCAATGGATTTTAGTTAGGACTCTCCTACTTCTGAAATCATTAAGAATCACTGTCTGTTTATTTTATGCCAACAAAATTGAACCTACCCCACCTTTCCCTGCAAGACTCCCTTTATCACATCATTTTACAAAAATTTCCTGTTTTTGACTTTGTTTTCAAAATACTTTCCGGTCAAATAGCTTCGAAAAAGTTATGTGAGGCGTTAACGTGCAAAACAAGCTGCATTAAAAACTACCAAATTTTAAAAACTATTGCATACTTTTCGTCGCTCTGCTGCTGCCAAACTCAAAACAGCCATAACTTTTGCTAAATCTATGCGAACTTAATGCAATTTAGTAAGTGGATTTATGAAAACTAAAAGTAAAAGTTTTTAACTAAAAAATGCACTTCATTTTGTTTTACAGACTAATTATCTTTAAGGAAACTTTTAAGTCGAGGATTTGCCTTTTCTAGCTCTTGAAGCTTTCGGAGCTTTTAGAAATTTTTATTTAAATTTTTTGATAACTAGAGAGATTAATTATGGGGTAAATAATTTTTTTTATGGAAGTTTAAAGTCAACCAAATTTAATTAAAATAATTCTAGCCCAAAAATAAATTAAAGTTTGTATGTATAAGATCGATAAACACTTTTTGAAGCCTTCTAATGCTCAATATTCCCTTATTAGCCACATGAAATTGTGCCTCTTTGTCACCGTTCGTTAATGTCGTGTGAAGCAGTCACAGCAGTGACAGCTGAGTCACAGTTTGAATGAAGGGTTAGTTGACTTACCTTGTGCTTGCAGGTCACCTGGATGTTGTAGACCGTATCGGGCCAGAGAGATAACTCGGCGCGTGCCGTGTCTGTTAGGAGATTGCCCATGAGCCCGCCACCGGATACCTCCCAGGTGATCAGGCATTGACGGGATGCGTTCGCAATCAGCTCATCCCAGCCGATGTCGGTTAAAACGAGGGCGCCCTGTCGCTGGGCGTGGTGGACGCGTAGCTCAAAGGGCGACAATTGCCTTTGGCAGTTTTGCCAGCACTGTTTTTTTTTTTGGGGTTAAATAGAAAACAGAGTCAGTCACATTGAATTCAAACAGAAATTGGATACAGATACAAACACACACACACAAACACACACACACACACCTCCAGATAGATACACAAAGAGTCGCGATTGCTTTGGCCGCAAATTGGCAACGCAATTTTGCCAGCCGCCCGCAGCAATCAACAGCAACAACAGCAACAACATTTAACCCGTTGACGTGCCAGCGTGCTCAAATGCGCACACAAATCCAAATTCAAATCCGCAACCAAATACTAAACACAATTCCAATCTCAAACTCTGAAACAAACTTTAAAAGCAATTTCAAGCGCAGTGACAGTCAATTAACGCAATTCGTTTACTATCGATAGTTTCGATTATTGTTGTGCTGTGCTATCGATTGAAGGAATAAGCTTGGGGTAGTTGGGATTTAAGGGGTAAAGCCAAGTAAGTTGGGTAGGTATTTTTATAATGTAGTTATTTGTGTAGAGTCTTTTATTTATTACGTGTGAAGATTTAGTTATATTTCAATTCAACCGTCATAAACTGATTAATTTTCCTATGTGTCTTAAGAACTATCTATTAGTTTTTTGAGCAAGTTATCTTAAGATAATATTAACTGTTTAACTTTGTCTAAAAAAAGTTTAAAAAATCTTTTCTGTGCGTGAAACTGATTTGAATTCAATCAATGAAAGCCAATTAAATACTCTATAAAATAAATCGATTCGATCGATAGTTGTTAAAAATATTGAATGAAGTCTAAATTGATTGATGGGAAAAGTAATCTTAAAATAATATCAACTTGGTCTCTAAAAAGTTTAAAACACATTTCCTGTGCGTGAAACAGATTTGAATTCAGCCAAATAAATACTCCATAAAGTAAATCGATACTTTCGATAGTTGGAAAAATATTGAATGAAGCAAAAATAGATTGATGTGCCAGCTAATCGTTATAGCTTTTTCTGAAGTTAATTTAATTTTAATGTTAAAACTTTTTAAAAACTTTTTGAAATTTGATTTTAATATTATTTTCTTAAATATCCTATAATTTTAAATAAAATTAAAGTTAATTTATTTTTCTTTTTTTTGTCAACTGCTCAACACTCTGTCAATAAATAATAATTGATACCAAAACTGATTTAATAATCTTATTAATCAAATGCCAAAATGCATATTTATTTAAATTTAAAAAAAGGCTTTAATTTCAGCCTTCAAACATTAAGTAAAATTCTAATTTGCCAGTTCACCTAAACTACTAACCATATAAAACAGTTATGTAGTACTTTAACTACTGCAAATGTTACTTTAATTCAATAACTTATTCAATTACTTTATTCAAACAGCACTTAAGCCAAGTTAACACTTTAACCAAAGGAACTACAAAGAAATTCTTTTAAACACAAAATGCTTTTATGCACCTGACAAATGCTTTCTGAATTGCCTTTAATTCCTTAAGGTTTATTTACTTTTCATACCGAATTTGTGCACTTTAAATCGCCACAAATGCAGTTAAAGCTTTTAATGAAATGGCTAATTATCTCAACACAATTGAGCCACTTACAAGTAGTTGCAATAAAATGCAGATTTTCATATTTAAATAATTTGAAACATGTGCAAAAGTATTTCAACTACTTTATGTGCTTACAAAGGGACAACTCTTGGATAGTGACACATTTTAATTACTTATGAAAGCTCGAGAATTGTAATTATTTGAAGTGAGTTTTCTACTTTATTAAAAACTTTTCTTTTAACAATTAAATTGTGTTGTGTTTTCTCTACTTTTTTTATACAAATATTAACAGCAGAAACTTTGTGGAAATTTCTGCATTGCCCCAACGACACTTTTCATGATACTTGTAGGAACTTTTAAAATGCTCCAGCAGAGTTAATTAATAGAAAGCTTTTTTAGTTTATTTTAAGTTATAATTTTATAGAGATCAGTGTGCATGAAAAGTAAACAAAGTGAATGTGTGTTTGCCATTAAATAATTATTTTTAAATATATTTTTAGTGGCAGATTTTTAGTCACTTTGTTAAGCGAAAATTTGGTAAGCTCTTTAAAGGGTTAAAAGCACAATTAATAACTGTTAATTAAAAGCTTTTTATACCCTTGCAGAGGGTATATGGTTTCTGTCACGAAATTTGTAATGCATTGAAGTAGGTGTTTCCGATACCATAAAGTATATATATTCTTGATCAGCATCAACAGTCGAGTCGATATAGCCATGTCCGTCTGTCCGTCTGTTTCTATGCGAACTAGTCTCTCAGTTTTAAAGCTATCTTAATGAAACTTGGTACAGATGTGTACTCCATCTGCACGCAGATCATTTGTCAAAATCGGACAGATCGGCCCACTATATCATATAGCTCCCATAGAAACAATCGGTTGAAATGCATGCAAATGTATGAACATTTTCGGTGTCTATTGACCGATTTCAACCAAATTCACGGGCAATCAATTTCTAATCGCTCTCCAACTGTTGATCAAATTTCATCTAAATCGGACTTCTATATCATATAGCTACCATAGAAATAATTGGTGATTGAAACCAAATTAACTCAATATTCATGACTGCAAGGGTATTTAATCTTGGGCCAGCCGAATATAACATTTTTTTTCTTATTTAGTTTATTTTAGGTAATAATTTTATGAAGAATAAATAGTAGACTAACTGATGTTTTTCAATTAAATATAAATTTTTTTAGTTGCCGATATTTAATCGCTTTGTTAAGCGAAAACTTGGTTAGGTCTTTAATGGGTTAAGGGCACAATTAATAACTGTTGCTGGGTGCTAAGAGGAGATGAGGGTCAGAGCTGGCCAAAAGTGGCGCATTTGAGATGGCTTCGGGCTATGGACTGCTGGCTGCTGGCTGTGTGTTTGCGCTGTGTTTATCGCTTGTATCCGTTGTCCTTATAGTAGTTATTATATGGTTTAAGCCTAGAAATTCTTGGGGTACTTACTTTTCTGCAATCAGCGAAATCCATGCAATAATGCCAATCCCTCGCTAACTGTAAAGAGAACAAGCAGAGAGAGAGAGACGTGAGACGTGAGACATGAGAGATGAGACATGATAACAACAACAAAAGCAATAACAAAGTGGAAGCAGTAAAAAAAGTTAGTTAGTGGGCGTGGCCTAATCGAATTTTAAGTAAGCTAGAAAAAGTAATCAGGCACAGAGCCCGCAGGCGTACCACACCCCCTACAGGCCCCTATTCCCACCCCGCTGGCCGAGGACAACGCCATTACCAACAATAGACGCAAATTTGTAACTGTAATATGAAAAGGCCTGGGTACAAAAAAAAAATCAACGAATGAAGAAGAGAAAGTAAAAGCCAGCAGCCCTATGAAGCTATGTGTGTACACTGAGAGAAAAGCTGGGAGTTGGCACCGGAAAATGTGCTGAATACTTGATGTAAGTACTCTAAGTATTCTAAGTAAATAATAAGCAATACTTTTCTGCAAGCCAACTTAACTCAAAACGTCTTACAGTGAAAGCTCTACTCGCGGACAGCTCCCTCAGGCGGACAGCGCTCTTAGCCGGACGAGTTTTATAGTTTTTTAGCATGTTTATCACACAAAATATGATCTCCCTTAGGCGGACAATAATACTGGAAGCTCTAGTGAAAGCTTCAGTGAAAGTTCCAGTCTGGAACCGTGGCTGTCCGGCCAGGAGAGCTTTCACTGTAACTCATCTAACTGATTGACAAAATGGCTAACTAGTTAAAACGTGTCGCTATGGCTGGACGTAGCATATTATTTTCTATAGACAATTAAGTGCAAGTCATAAGACACAAGCTAAAAGTTGTTGCTTAAAAAAGAATTTTAATTTGCTAACAATTTAGTTAAAGTAAAGTACATGGAAAGCTCCCTTGGCCGGACAGCCGTGGTTCCAGTATTATTGTCCACCCAAGGGGAATGTCCGTATAAGAAAACGGATTTCGTATAAAAAATGCAGCTAAAAAACTTTAAAATTCGTCCGGCTAGGAAAGCTGTCCGCCTAAGGGAGCTGTCCGCGAGTTGAGCTTTGACTGTAGTTGTTTTTTAAACAGTGTTTTTAATAAACAAATCAATTAACAAATAAATGAACAATTTAGTGGAACAATTTAAATCGATATTGTCCAAATAATTAAAATTAAATTTTCTTTTAATCAGCACTTTTAACTTTAACATATATTTACGTAATCTGTGGGCAGATGGCTTAAGCAGAAAACTAATATTTGTGATTAAAAAAAATATTATTTATAATTAAAACAATTATCAAATTTTGTTTTACGCAAAATTAATATCGGTTAGTTTTTAAACTTAATGTAAAATAAAAAAAGTACATGAAATAGCAAATGCTAAGTATTTTTTTTGCAGTGTGTGCATTTGTATCTCACAGTGTGTATGCGTGTGAGTGTGTGCGCCTGTGTGTGTGTGTGTGTGTGTATAAATGACCGCAAAGTTGTATGGCGAATTGAAATTTTTACGCTGTTGGCAGAAGATGAAACTGTGGACTAACTGGACTCGTCTGCTTAGCCTTTGTCAACTGTCGCTTTAGCTACGCAACAGCGACAGTTGGAAAAGGAATGAAACGAGTAGGGAAGAGGGGGAGGAAGAGGACGGTAGGAGGGCAGGGGAAGACAGGCACACAGTGAGAGTTAGAATGCCATTGCCTGCTGTCCGTTTAGTTTATGAATGGGCACGCAGACAAATGAATGAATGTGCTGATGCGAACTGAGAATGGAGAATCGAGACTCAACTCGGACTTGGCTTGAGAAAGGGATTGTGAAGGATACAGATAGAGGCCGACTGCGACTGCGACTGAGACGACGACTACGACTGAGAGGGACAGTCATCAGGAGCAGCAGGAGCACTTTGTCATCATTACACAATAAGGCGGCCAGATAAACGAGCATGCCAAAAGGAAAATCGCAAAGACAACATATTTTCCGCTCAATTGAATTTTTGGCCTTTGCGAAACAACTTGGGCGATAAGTAACAACAATAAGGCGGCAAATGAATGAACGAATGAGTGACTGAAATGCCTTCAATGGGACCAAACAACACACACACAAACACACACACACATGTACAAAAAAATATAACATTTGCCAATTTGAGATGGCGGCGTGTCGTGAGGCTAAAGCAGCTATCGGCAAGACAGCGAAAACTATCGTCTTGAGAGCACTAATTTATTTTACTTTACAAGTTAGTAAAAAATTTAATATTTTATTTAAAAATTGTTTAAAATAACTTATAAAAGTTTATTCAACAAATATTGTTTTTACAAGAAAACTTAAACATTTTTAAAACTGTGTTCAAAGTGAGTTTTTATATATTTAAAATGCTTAAAAAATTGCGTTTTATGTGCTTAAAATATTTTAAATGTAACCAAAGTCATTAAGAATAGTTTTAAGTGGCTTGAGATTAAAGCAAGTATTTCAAAAGTGTTTAACTAGTTCATTATAGTGCTAATTAAAAGTTTTCTTAACTGCTTAAATGTTGTAAGTATTTAAATATCTGGAGTCAGTAAACTATGGAAATCTTATTATGAGAAAAATATAAGTAAGTAATATAAGCATTTAAATATCATAATAATTAAGTAAACTAGACTTTCATAAAATTGTGAGATAGTTTAGTTAAACATATCTTTTAGCTAAATTGAAATATTGTATCTAGAATGTACATAAATCTCTTGATTTATAAATATGTTATTTGAAAAAACTGCAACATTATAAACTGTAGGACAACTTCAAATCTTTCAATACTTGCTGTTCTTGTTTAAAACTAAATTAAACTTCGAATAACATACACAGAAAAAAGTACGAGGCTTCTTAGTTACAATCACACCAAACGAAGTAGTGTAAACTGTGATATTATTATGTATGAAATACCTGATTTAAGTGCGAATATTTTAGACTGAAAGTTTTATTAACTGGAGATGAACAAATTGTATTTAGATAAAAGGTTTCCAATATTTCTTAACGTTTGAAATATATTCCCAATTCTAAATAAAAATCTCTAGTTTCAGTACTGCTGTTTTCTGTGTACAATCTTCTATTTTCGATAGCAATTTTTTATATTTTAATTTGTAATTTTATTTACAATAACCCACACTACTAGTTAAACAATATCTTTTAAAAACTAACTGCTCTGAACAAGCGAAGAAAAGTTTGTCGTGATTTATTTTTGCGCTCGTGTCACGCTGTCACCTCTAGCTAGGCAAACGCACCGCACACTCAATGAAAACGCTGAGCAGGCATTCAGGCAAACGTCCTACGTTCCCCCTTCCCCTTCCTTTGCCTCTGCCCCGCTTGTCCTACGTACTGTGCACGTCCCTTGTGTCCCACGTCCTTTGTCCTACGAGTCCACAGAGTCTTACAGTCATTCAGTTTCTTCTGCTGCCTCTGCAGCCTACCTGGCATCGTAGAAACCTCCGTTGTAGTTGTTGTTGTAGTAGTTCTAGTTGTTGTTGTTGGCCCATATAAATTAAACGCAGGCAGCGCACAACTTTTACATGCAATTGCCCACGGAATTGGACAACGTTTCACACCCAGGCCACATAAATTACCCATCCAGGTCAGTTTTGAGCAGTTTTATGAGCTGTGCGGCCCACACCCCAGACACCCATACACCCCTCACCCACACACACACCCATACGGTGACCGGTTGCAAGTTGTCTGCTCTATGTCACGTAGTTGCCAAATGCTGCGCTTGTCAATTATTGAAGCGCTGTTGGAACAGATTCCACCACTAGCTAGTGCCTCCCACTCCCCCCCAAAAAGAAAAAAAAAACTACGTGCTCCGCATACGCAATTGGCATTACAATATTCGTACCCGCCACAATCACCGCCAACCTCTGGCAAAGCCAAGTCAAGTCGAACAAAGTCTTAGAATGCTGCCAAGTTTTATGGTGTTAATTTGGCGCTGATTGAGCGACGCTCATGGCTTTTTGGTGTCCTCCCGGTCTGCGGTGCGCTATGCCGGGGATTAGATCCGGACAGGCGTGAAATTAGCCTCAGTGCATGCCGCTTGCCACAACCCCATCCCCCCCAGCAACCCCTGATGAAAGGTCAACGGATTGCATTTGCAACGCCAAAAACGAACCAAAAATTTATTGCGCTTTAATCGAGCAAATCAAGCGAATCAAGCAACAAATTTCTCCATACACCAAACAATTTTTCCTAACGATCCCAAAAAAAAAAGAATTAAAAAAAAACAAGAAAAAAACGGCTAGCCGAAGATTAAATACTCTTGCAGTTATGAATATTAATGTTAATTGGGTTTCAATCACCAATTATTTCTATGGTAGCTATATGATATAGTAGTCCGATTTGGATTAAATTTGGTTAACAGTTGGAGAGAAATGCATATAGCGTGAATTTGGTTGAAATCGGTTAATAGACACCGAACATGTTCATACATTTGCATGCATTTCGACCGATTGTTCCTATGGGAGCTATATGATATAGTGGTCTGATCTGTCCGATTTTTACAAATGATCTGCGTGCAGAGAGCATACACATCTGCACCAAGTTTTATTAAGATAATTTTAAAACTGAGGGACTACTTCGCATAGAAGCAGACGGACTCGGCTGTTGATCAAGAATATATATACTTTATGTGGTCGGAAACGCCTCCTTCAATGCGTTACAAACTTCGTAACAAAAACAATATACCCTCTGCAAGGGTATAATAAAATACATATAGTCGTATATAAAACGTTTTGCACCGATTTTAATGTCTTTTTATTGATTTTTCTTTTTGGTGGAAATCAAAGAGATTCCTATCAAGCGGAAATATTTGTGGCAGGGGCAGCAAAAAACGGAGGAAAAAAATCCTAAGCCATTGTGTTGAAAATAACGATTTCAATCTGTGTAAATCTCCGGCCGAGATTTCATTTTTTTTTTTTTGGTCAGCTTTTTAATCCCCCTGCCTTAGTTAAGCAATTAAAATTGCTTTTTGCCCCTCTGCCGTGCCTCTGCCGTTCCTCTTCCGTTCCATTCAATTCAAGTTCAATTCAATTCTTAATCATATGCGCTGATTGTTTCAATTGAAAACGCACAAAAGGGTAAAAATTTTAATTGAATGCAGTCAAAAAGGCAGCAAATTCTGTACTGCTACAAAAACTTGACACAAAACAGAAAAGTTTTTTCTGGGAAATCATAAAAGTTCAATTTCCTGCTAAAGATTAGAGAAATCTACAAAATTATTCAACAGAAAAATCAAAAGGCAATCGAAAAACTTTTTTTCTTTCTGTCTTGTGACAAATTAATCAAATTTAGTTGTTGGTTTTATCGGTAGCATAAATTAAGTTTCAACGTCACTTTTATCTAACAGTACAAGATTTAATAGCCAAACAATTAAATCCCTCGACGCTTCTTGGGAAACTCCAAACTCAAAACCAGTTTAGAAAAGGGTTCTCCACAAAAAAGGTAGGAAAAAAGGTTGGAAAAATTGATGATTTTGTAGCTTTGACAACGTTTAGTTTGACTTAAACCGGAACCACTTAATACTGCTGTAATAGTTTTAATTAAATGTGCTGACTCTACGCTGAAAATTCATAAAATTTTCACCACAGGTTCAAAAGGGTTCTCCACCGAGTAATTTACTTCAACTCCGACAACATTTATCTTTAGCTTAAGAGCCGCTTTTAAGACCTATTAAGTCTTTTTTAACAGTCATTTAATGGAATGTTTTATGTCCCAGATTATTTTGCTTCTTCACAATTTTTTTGGAGTGTTTCCTTTTTATCAAATTTTTTGAAGTCAAGACCTTGGGAACTCTTTGAACCCTGTGCCATAGTTTCAACCGCATATGGGGATGCTTTTTTGTGTATTTTAGGGGTTCTTTTTTGAAAAATGACTGAAATTCCTAGACGTCTTTTGCCTTATGTTAATTTCAAAAGCATTTCTCATACAACACATCAGACGATTAATTTAATTTCAAATTTTCTGCATACGTTTTCAGTTTGATAATAGTTTTTCTCATATAGGAAACTACTTTTGGTGGTAACTATAACAAAGAAATAAAGTACTCGAGTGTGACGCATGAAAAATATCAGAGTTCTCGAGAGAATTTCGTAATGGCATCAAATGTTTTTGGTTTATTTTTCACTTTAATGCCAAGTCATTGTTATTTAACCCTTGATTAAAAATGTTCTTCAATAATCAAATCAAAGCTTTTGAAGAATTTTTAAGCCGAAAGTTTGTTTAATGAAAATTTGGGTGACATTTCAGTACTACAAAAGTTATAAATTCTTGTAGCTTGGAAATAGGTTCAGATAAGAGGAGCATACATATTAACCTATTAAAAGTGGCATAGGTTTCTAGACTCTCAGGGTTACTTGACTTGTTTAATTTCTTTTTATTTCAGACAATTGATTAGAATACTAGTTTTGATAATGCTTCAAGGAATTTATCAAACTCCAGAACACACCCAAATTTGGCCTTTAGGGGTTACTGGCATTAGCCTGTTTTTTGTTCATTTCAAGATCCCTCCCAGTTACCTAATCTCTATTAGCAGCGCTCTATGACTGTCATGGACCACCCAGTTGACATTGTCAACCGGCAACAACAACACCAGCAGCAGCACCAGCAGGGACAACAGCAGACAGCGGAGATAGAGAGCTACCTGGGAAGCAGCCGCCACAGCAGCAGCAGCAGCGATGTCAGCGCGCTGATAAAGGCGGGCACAGAGGTCGCATAAAAAATAAGAAAATAATAAAAAACGTAGACGTTAACGTAAATTTTCCCCGGTAAACAGTGTTGTCTGCACACGGCAGCCGTTAATAGCCAAAATGCATAAACAAACGGCTCTAAAAATAGCTAAACACAAGAGCAAACTGCTAAAATGCACAGCAGCTTAACAAATAACTTTTTGTCTAGCTATCAAATGGCTACAAAACACTAAAAAAAGGGGTCAGAAAAATAGCTAAAAGTTTAGCTTTTTCATGAATTATTCAATTAAATTTATTGCCATATTTTATCTTTTAACAGCTAAAACGGCTAATAACAGTTAAAAGTTGACTGAAACGGCTAAGAGTTACCCAAATTCAGCAATATTCTTAACTTTTTTTTATACAGATTAAAGATGTGCTATAAATTGTACACCATTATTTACTAATTTAAATTTAGTTAGACTCCGTACTCTACAAAGGACTATGAAGTTTGTCAGAAGCGAAATTTGCGTAACATGCAGAAGAAGTTGTGGCCGACCCTATAAAGTATATACATTCTTGATCAGCATGAACAGGCGAGTCAGTCTGCTCGTCAGTCCGTCCATACGGATGAACAGCTGGATCTTCGAGACTATAACAGCAAGAGCCACCAAATTTGGAATGAAAGTCCTTCTATATATCAGACTGATCAAGCTCATTTCAAACAGTTGGCACGCCGACTAGCGCCTCCGCAAGTTGCGAAAAACCATTTGCTTATCAGCATAACTTGGAAACGACGAGACTGGTTATCGTGACCAAATTCACACATTATTTGTATGGTAGCATAATAACTATCCTCACCAAGTTTGAGCCGCATCGGACAACTTTAGCCTATAGCTGCCATAGAGCAAATCGGTCGAAAATGGGAAACGGGGACTTTGAGAGTAGGTTCGCTCAACTGTAGCCTTTCTTACATATTTTTAAATAAATTTGTTGTCAATTAATGACCTCAAATTGTAGCACGTATTTGGCAGCTCCAAATTATAATGCACGTACTATTTATAAACTAATTATTTATGGGTTAAAAATATTGACTAATAAAATTTATTCAATTAAATTAATTTGTGGTGTCAATTAAGCAGCGCAATAATGCATAGAGGAGGAAATGTGCCGTTTAATTTGGCATAATAAATTATTTAAAATTAATTTAAAATCATTATAAAATTTATATTTCAAACTCAATTTTGAATGTTGAAATCTAGCTTGAATAAATAATAAATAAATAATTTAATAAATAAATATTTAAGCTAACTAATTTTGTTGTTTATCCAAATAAATAAATAAAATTCCAACCAGTAGCATTTTCTGTATATTTTTTCTAGCTATAGCAAAGTGTAGCCCAAAATACGCTAAACTGCCAGCACTGCCGTTACGTGCCTTGTCTCGTCTCATCTTGTCTTGTTTTGTCAGAGCATTGTCATTGCCTGCGTCGGAGTTTTGAGTTTCTGGGTTTTGGGTTTTTGGGTTTTGGGTTTTGGGTTCTACTACTTATGGCCACTGGACAGACTGGCCTTGAGGAGACGGCGACTTGGGCTCACTCGAGCGCATAGAAGTGTCCATCAAGTGGTCGAGTCTCTTATCTTTAGTGTCAGAGAGGTAGAGGGAGTGGGGCAAGTGGTTAAGGAGTATAGTTAGAAGGTAAGTCGGCTTACCTGCTGATAGCAGCTTTGGCGGCATCTGATTAACTGTTTGCTGCCAAATTGTGTTGCCGTCGTCTCCGTTGCCTGCAATTCGGCGGCAGCATCCGCATTTGATGCATATTGTTGCTCCGCTTGGGCGGCAACAAGGAGCATAAATATTGCAAATGATTGAAACATTGTTTTTGCTCTATCTCTCTCTCTCTCTCTCCTTCTTCTCCTACTCCTACTCCTTCTCCGATGATTCTTCTTCGTGTGCGCGTGGGCGTGTTCGTGGGCGTAGGCTTGGGGCGTGCACAGATTGATTAATTGATTGATTTTGTTTGTTTATTTTTGTATTAAGTGCTGAATGTTCCCGTTGTTGTTGTTGCTGTTCCTGCCCATAATATGCGACGAGTGTGACGACAGCGACGTCAACGTTGACGTCGACTGCACTTAGTGAAGCAGCGCATGTACGTATACACTGTAGGTATGTGTGTTTATGCGTATGTATTTGTGTATTTGTATTTGTTGTTATTGTCTTATTGCTATTGACTTTGCTTTTGATGCAATAAGAACAACAATAACTGCACTGAAAGCTCGCACATGCTGCAAATGAGATGTATTTGTATGTATGGGTGCGCACGTATGTATGTATATGTGTATTGTGTACACGGAGAGTAACTGTAAATATAACACACGGTGCCAAACAAGCAGCGGAGACGTCGTTTAGTTTAGTTACGTTTCGTTTCGTTTTTCCTTTTGTTGTTGCTGCTCTGTGTTGGTTTACTTATTGGTTAGTCCCGGGCTGGCACTTTGTTTGGGAGGCGTTGGGGCGGTAGTTAACAACATGCTGTGGCCCTGACTCCGGCTTCGGTTCTGCGCACCTTGTTTAAGTTTTTTATTTGAGCTGTAGTAGTATGCTCAGGTAAGTTGGCACTGGCACTGGCACTGGCACCATAACAAAAACACAAACAAACAACACACGACAACAATAAATAAAACGTGCACACACAAAACAAGAGCAGCAGCAGCAGCAGCGTCAGCGTCAGCGAAGAGAAAAAAACATATAACAACAAGAACACCAGCGACAAGGCGAAGGCGACTAACGACTGAGACTGCGGGCAGCGGCAGCGATACCGACAGCGACAGCGGCAGTGACAATGACAGAGGGCGAAGGCGAAAACCAACCAACGTCGTCGAGGATAAATGCTGCACTAACGGAAAACGAAAACTGAACCAGAACCAGGCTGCGAGATAACACACAAGTTCACACAGACAAACACAGACACAGCCACACGCTGTACACACATACAGACGAACTAACGAACGAATGAACGAGCCCAGAGAGCAGAGCAAAGCAAAAGGGCTGCTATTTTTATAGCTAAGCAAACAGCTGCTGCAGCTAGAAAATAGCTACAGTTTAGCCATTTTCAGTGCACTCAATACTAATAAAATAAGCAAACAAAACATACCGAGTGTAAGATGTAACACTTATTCTGTAATTTTCAAGTTAAATAAGCAAAATTACGTGACAACTGTATTTGACATAACCTTAGAACAAATTCCATTTCAAATATTTGCAATGGTAATTAACAGTTACTTTGGCTTTTTTCGGCTAAATGTGCTGCAAAGACCACGAAAGAATTTAACAACACTGGCCGCACATGCTTAAAAGGGGCGTCAGTCAGTGGTTGCTGTTCGAGCACGAGTTCGAACATGCAACACGAACATGTTCGAAACGATATTCAAATTGCAACTGCGATGAGCTCGTGTCGTGTAGTGTTCGCCACAAGGCACGTCAATTTAACATGTTATCAAGATGAAGAGATAGATGAAATATAGAAATATATTGATAAGGAAAACAATAAGTTTTAGACATGCAACTTTAAAGCAGTGCTTATAAAATTAATTTAAAAAACAAATCTTAAAATGCTTAACACAGTCAAAGCTTTGGCGTGCCAACTGAAGCACGACGATGGCTCATCGCTAGCAAGTTCGAAAAGTGATAGACACAAAGAAAATGTTGAATGTCGGAGTTGGAAGTTGTTGGGTGCCAATGGAGTCACGGAGTCTGTGTGTGTCTGTTTTTGGTGGTTGCTTCGCCCAGTTGGGCTGCCCTGGCCTGGCATGCCATGGCCTGGCCTGGCTTGACTTTGATGATGGCGATGAGCACGTTGAGTACGAATGGGGTGGTGTGGCCATTGCCATTGCCTGCTCTAAGGCTTTGCCTATGGATTTAGCTTTGGCTATGGCTATGAATACACCGTTACGGCAACGGCAATCGTTACTTACACATACATACACACACGCATACACGTGTGTGAGTCTGGCTTTGGCTTTGCCATTGCCATTGCCTTTGACTTGATGGTGGTGGCCCTACACCCCCCACACCACACACTGCGCCTTCCTGCCCTTTATCGGCAATGCGCGCGTGCATGCAGATGAATCAAAGCAGCCGCTGATTATAGCAACAATATGGAAATGCCGCTACCTCTCTGCGCCCTATCTTTGGCTCGCTCGCACTCACTCATGCTCTGCACTACTTCATGCTGCCTCGGGTTATATAGGGCCATTGTTTATTTATACTTGGCACACATGTGTGTGTGTAAGAGTGTGTGTTTGTGCTCTGTTTGTGTGTGTGTTTGGTTTTTATAACTTCCATTTGCCAAAGCATAGTAAATTCTTTCAAAGCGTGTACTACATTTATTATTTAAGCCACACTGTTCTCACTCTCTATCTCTAGCTCTGCCTCTCTCTCTCTCGCTCTCCCACTTTTCTACTATGCGCATTGTTCTAGCCCTTCCTCCCTACCCCCACCCTCTGCTATCATTGTTGCCGCGCTGTTTGTGTCTGTCCGTCTTAGTGTCTGACTGTTGCTGTATTAGCCCCCCCTTTCCCCCACTCCCCTCTTACTCCACTACGCCACTGCTTACTGCAATAACAATAACAAGAGCAACAACAACAACAACAACAAGATTCTGCTTTATTTGCATATTTTGACTTTTATGCGGCAAAAATATTACTTGCTGCGCTGCTGCCAGCAAACAAACAGCCCCCAAACCAGCGAATCCCCCTACCCCTTCACCCCTCTCTCGCTTGCACGCTCCTAACGGCAGTTCACCCTACCTAAAACAGGGCAACGTTAATAAAGCGGCCGAGCATAAAAAAAGAGAGAAGAGCTCAAAAAAAAAAAGCACAAGAAAATATGAAAAAGTACGCCAAAAAATTAAGGCAGAAAAAGTTTTTTCCATTTGGCATGCTGCTGCACGCGCAACCAAACGCCGCAGCAAACCCCACGCCAACCCCAATCCCAACCCCTCTCCCTGCACCCTCCACCGCCCCTGCACATGCCGCGTACATAAGTCGTCTGCAAAGTTTGAAATTTGGAGCTGGTTTATAACTCTATTGCAACATGTTGCATGTTTCAAATTGCCAAAAAAAAAAAAGAGCTAAACAAAAAATGAACAACAAAAATATATATATACATCTGTAGGATAGATCAGCTTTCTCGCCACTCCCCTAAGTCCTTTTTTTTTTAAATAATTTCCAGCAGCTTTTAGTGATTTTTTTTTTTTTGCGGAAAACTTGTCACAATTAATTCTTGCTTAAAGTTCAAAAAGTGCCACGCCTTTTTGCGGCATAGCTACCAACACTTGGCCATAATTTTCTTCACTTTTTCTCATTTTTTTTTTTTTTTTTGTAACCACTTTTCTACCACTTTCAAATGACATAAACATAATGTATAAATTTCAAATTAGTAGTTTCGAAACATTTTCAGACATTTTGGCCAGCTTTTTTCACATACACATGGCAAAGTTATGGCTAGAGTGTGAGGTCTACAAAAAAAAGCAGGCAAAAAGTGTAAAAAGTGCAAAAAGTACACAAAAGAGGACCTTTGAAATTTATGCGCCCAGAGCGAGCCATTTTGGAGCACTGTGCAAAAGTTTTGAAAACAAAATTTCATTTTGCGGCCAACGCAATTGACTTTGTCGCACCGCACCGCACCGCTCTGTGCCGCACCGCAGTCGCAGCGGTACCACAGCCCTCTACCGCTCTACCTCAACCCTAAGTCCATAATTTCTCTCTACCCCTCTGATGCGGGCTTCATGTCCGACTTATTAAAAGCCGTTTTACTCTAATACTAATTCTAATTCATGTCAAAGTCGTTTAAACGTTTGTTTTTAGTTTGATTTACGCTTTTTTGACTTTTTTTAGACCGAGCAGCGAGTAGAGAAAAGTAAGGGGGCTATTAGGTTTGTCGGGGAAGAACGGACATCAAGAGTTTATTTTCTTAAGCAAGTGTAGTTATGTCCATACATATCCCGATTAATATAGATCTGATCTGCTTGCGCTATGGGATTATTCCAATCAACAGACATTTAAATAAACTTGTTTTTACTTGTCCTTACTAAGATTGGTTTGGTAAGAGGTGGATATATAGCTTCATTAGGAAAAAAAAAAAAAATTTGTAAGCATGTCAATTTATCAGCTTCAGTATAGTATATATAGTATAAGAAGATTTTTTTAGGATACATCGTTTGCCTCTCCACTTTGTAATATTTATTGATTTTTAGGAATAATTACTCAAAAACTAAAAAAAAAAAAAAAAAAAAAATTTAATATTTAAAATTCTCTACTTTAGTATATAGTATAAGAAGATTTTTTTAGGATACATTATTTTCCACTCAAATCTGTACAATTTGTTGATTTTAATGGTATAATAAAATATATAATTAATAAACTTAATATTAAAAAAATCTTAAGCAAACTCACACTTAATTTATATAACATGATTATATATATTATATTTTTATAATACCTAAATTCATTCAGAATCCGATAACTATAACGATAACAAACCCATCTTGCTGTACCGGGTCTTTTACAGTCGTTTCGCTCGCTCTTTTTACCAAATTTTTTTGTTTTGGGAAAACTTAGGCTTTCGAGTGGAAACTGGAAATGACACCAGCTGTAGTAGGCAGCAAGAGTTAGTGTTGGGATTGGACTTGCACTAGCAGTTGGAGTTGGAGTTGGAGTTGTAGTAACTTGGGCAATGGAGCGCTTCCGGTGTTCCACAGACTCTGCGCGTATTCCCCTGGGTGATAAGTAGAAATGACGCACAATGAGTACATCCGGTCCAGTCAGAGTGCGCTGAGGTGGCTGTGTATGTGTGTGTGTGTGTGAGGGGTAGGGTGGGTTGAGTAAAGCCAGCTGGAAAAGACCCTGTACTTGGATTGAACTGTGAACTTTAAATAATCATGAATTTTTAGCCAAAAGTTTCTCCTCCTTTTAATTTTCCCGCCTTTCCTCCTTCTAAAATTGAAATACTTTTCATATTTTACAAAAGTTACACACTCTTTTCGCTTACACAAACTACAGGGTCGTAAAAGCATAGCCCTACTGCTACTGGGTGCAGTGCTATAGGGGTAGGGTTGAAGTTGTTCCCAAGCTAATAGGCAAAATGATTGCGGACCGACGGAGGCTGTAAATAGAATCCATTAAGAAATTTCGAATTCTTAAAAATTAGCAGAGGATCGAACAAGGGAA
This sequence comes from Drosophila dunni, assembly GCA_018152125.1. Taxonomy (NCBI): domain Eukaryota; kingdom Metazoa; phylum Arthropoda; class Insecta; order Diptera; family Drosophilidae; genus Drosophila; species Drosophila dunni. Next base: position 534,101 of record JAECXC010000648.1, on the reverse strand, counting down.
GTAAAAAAAACCTCGAGACACAATAATTAATGGAATTTTTGAACTTTCGGTGCAAATTCCGTAAGTCTGCTAAAAACACACGGCATTCATTTCATTTCATTGATGGAGTTTGCATTAAAGCATGGGAATACCGAATGGCAAATGAAATCGCGGAAAAGGGGAGGGTACAGGGGACACCAAGGGGCTAGGGACTGGGGGTACTGCGAACTGGGGGCTGCCTTTTTTACTTTGCCACTTGCCACATGGGGCCGGCAAAATAAATTTGTAGTCGAGTTTTTGCAACATTGCAGTTAGCCCGAAATAGAGCAATTTGCATTATTCGCATTCGAGCAGATTTCGCTTAATGAATTGCGCACAACTTGCCAAGAAATTCTTGATTTTTATTTTTATTTCTATTCCGTTGTTTATTCACTATTACAACAAGTCGAACAAAGCGCATTTAGAACTGCCATCCAATCGAAACTGACAGATACTCTAATTGGTTACATAAAGCCTTTAATTAAGTCGAAAAGATAGAAAGCTGGAAATACATTTTAATTAATTACTTGTCACTTTCATAATTGCGCTTTAGAATTTAGTTTACAAGAGCACAAAAAGTATCCAAAATTTAAATTAAATCGGTTCAAATAGGCTTGTAAACGGAATTTACTTAAAAGAGGTTGAGAGGCAGACACTTTCTTGGGACGGAATTGAAACTTAAATAAAATACTTTGTCTTCATGTAGGACATAACTCAAGTACTCAAGCTACACAGCTTCCACTAGATAGACCAAAAAAAGTTATCTTACAAGGTTAAATAAATATAAACTCCCTCAAAAGATACCCCCTAAAAGAGTTCTATATTTTTATTATATTAAAAACAGTATATGATGTTTTATTTTAAAAAAGTTTTATGTTAGGTCAGAGCTAAAAATGTCTTTAAGTACCTAAATAAAATAAATATAATTTAATAATTTAAATGCTAAAAAAAAAGTACAATTATAATTTAAGCTTATACACTTTATACCTTATACACCCAACTTGGTACAAAAGCTCATTATTAAGTAAAAATGTACTCAAGATTTTAGTTACTCAAACTAATTTTAAGGAAGATTTTTATATACAGAAATTTACTGTACATAAATCAAGATCTTTGTGCTACACAAAATAAATTTAAAACACACTCAAGTTAACCCGATGTTTGTCACCTAACAGATATTTTATTATTTTAAATTATAAATGTCTAAAAAGTTCTAATTTTTATAAGAACAAGAAAAAGTAGTAAAACTAAGGGTTAAATAAGTTATTTCTATACACTAATTTATATATCTGAATTTGTTGCTTAAAGTATAACTTTTCTTTAAAACATTTGGTTAAAAAGCCCGTCCCAGAAATTCTTGCATACTTATTTTAAGATACGTTATTAATGTAACTATAATATCCAATTTTATGGTCTCAACTAGAGAAGTCTGAGTTCACAAATCTTTTATAAATTAAGCACTTTAAGCACAAATACTCAAACTAAGTTTATAAAGTACTTAAATGAAGTATTTGAAGACTCGACTTTAAAGTAAACTAAAGAACTCCAAACTCGTTTAAATAAAACTCAAATTCAGAGCAGTATTGATACTATAACTACTCCCTACTGCCGCCTACTATCCCCTACTACATCCTCCTACCCCTTACTACCTACTACTGCCCCCTACTATCCCCTACTGCCCCTACTACCCCTAACTACCCGCCAAATCTATGCCACTAAAGCCAAGACATAACTATAATAGACCGTGTTCTATAGAGTAATTTGGGAAGCACACGATATGTCTGCGTCTGCCACTTTGTCTGAAAGACATTATCCGACAATATCGTATGAAGATTTTTAGCTGATTCCGATTTCGAAGAGATGTCCCCTGTCAACCCTCTACCCCTAACCCCACTCCCCTTGTATGTCTGCATTCACCGTAATCGGAATGTGCTCATCTTTATCTACTGCATCGCGGCGTGTCGTCTTAGAGGGGCGAATGGAACTGGGAAGGGGTGAAGAGTGTGTGATGCTTCTGTTCATTCGCAAAATGGTAATGCAAAATAGCATTTGCATTCATGCCGAGACTGCCTACACCACCCCAACCAACCCCTCTTGTCCCTGGAGGTGAAACCTCACCGCAGAACCAACAGCTGTGCTGATTCGCAATTTTTCGTTGTCAAAAAACAAAAATGGCCCATAACTCATGTCACCGCTGTGTTCATTAAATGTGAACTATGTGTGTACGTGTACGTGTGTCTGTATGTGTGTACATGTGCTGCCCACCCGTTCTGATACTGATGCCTCCTTCCCATGTCACTCATAGTCCCAGTCACAGTCAGTTTACCAGTTGCACCAGTTGTTCTCTCGAATGGATTTCGTTTCACATTTTATTGTCTATGTGCGCATATGGTCAGCTCATTGTGAACTCGCTTATATTGCCATTATCATCATCATGTTGCGATTAATGTCCCCCTTTCCCCTTTCCCCTTCCCACTGCGGCACTTCCTCCCTCTCCCGTCTCACATTACAACAGATATGCATGTCTGTACGTGTTACATCTATCACAGCACACGTTTTCCAATCTTCATTCATTTTATACTTCTTTTTTTTTTTGGGGTGAGTGCGAAATTGTTTTGGGACGTGCATTCGTCTATATACTGCCATTTGGCCGCCCTGGTCGTTGCCAACTGCATACATATGTATGTATGTACATTTGCTCGTAATCTCCGTATGCCTTAGAGCATTAACGCATTAGTTATCAAAGCCAATGTGCGATAAGCTCCGTAGCTCAAGTGCAGCAACTTCATCATTGAGAAAATCATTAATATCAGACATGGAAACACAATTGCCCAACGGGGCAATTGTAATCCACAAAATGTGACAGACTTTGTTGGACCAAAATTATTTGATTGCAGTATGTTGTGCATTACATAATTTACACAGGTCAACAACCTCAGCATAAAGCAATTAAGTTTCATTGGTTTTAGTTAATTTAAATTTTAAATAAACAAACCATAAACTCGCATAGAATTTCAAATTTCAGAGATTGGCGCCCTCGCCACTGTTATCGCTTCTCATATATTGACAATTTGAATTTACCGCCTGTTATCGATTATGCTACCCAAGCTGCAACACTGCGATAGTTTATTTTTGTTTACTTCGCACAGCAACTCTGATTGATAGAATGTCTGGCAGCTCTCGATAACACAAAATAAATTCTTTCCTTTTTTGTTCCTGTTAATTTGTGCATGTAGAACAAAAAAAAAATAAAGATAAAGTGTGCATATAAAATAAGTGATACAATTATACAATTGACTTGATATTGAATATATAGTAAGTGAGCTATCTAAGATATTTAGCAATGTAAGTAAAAGATATAACAACCAAAATCACGCAGTTTGTACGCTTCAACGTCAACGATTTGTTGCGGTCAACCAGCAACAAAAGAAAAAAGAAAATCTAATTTATACATATGTACATACAAACATATGTGTAGGAATAATATAAATTAGGAAGCCGCTACTGTTAAATTGATTCTCTGTGTGCCGTGTGTTTGCGTGTGTGCGCGTATTTTTGCGTATTTACCTGTTTCATCTCGGTGTCAGTGCATACATTTAAGCCAGGAAGCAAGTGTATTAACCAAAAAACGAGCAAACATTGGCCAACTGAATCCGAGGTAAATGTCCAACAATTTCACTATAATTATTTGCATTAGATATTGGCGTGTTTCAAGAGGCTACAAAAGGTATGGCATATGAGAGTGACACAGTTGAACAATTGTTTTGATTATGCGTTAAGCGTAAGGAAAAGCAGTTGCGCCTATGTGCCGGAGAGTTGCTTTCTTCCTCTCTGTCTCTCTCATCGATGCGAATATGTGTGTGTGTGTGTAATGTAGTGCATACAAATAAAGTGCAATGTGCTTACACATGCACACACACACACACACAAGCTTCGGTCTTGTTGTTGTCAACAGTGTTGTCAAAATGCATTAAAATGGCTAGCACACATGTAAATGAAATACTGCAACGCCAGCTTTAAGCTAAAGTGGCAACACTTGTTGATATTCATCGGTTACTCTACACATTCTTTTGTAGCGCGTCCTTGTCACGTTGCACGCCCATCTCTATTCGAATAATTAATAACAATATCAGCAAAACTAACTGACACTTTTTCAGATTAACCGAAATCCATTAATAACTAATCATGAGCTATATGTCCGGCGAGCCAGTGCCGCCTGGCTTTGAGGATGAATTGCGCGCGGCGGTAATACAAAAGCAAATTGAGACGTTCAATGGCGGCCCATTGGTGGGCACCGAATATGCCGTAGAATTGCATGAGGATGGACAAAATCGTCCCGATTATTTTTGTGTGTTGTGCAACACTTGCAACGACTCCCGTTCAATATTCATACACTGGTCATCGGTAACGCACCGCACCAACTATGTGAAGACCCATTATCAGAAGGCTTTCGAGATTCTCCAACAAATGCGACGCACATCGAGTCATTTCAATGAGGTCTTTAATGCCACCACAAAGTTGGTGCAGGCAATTGAAAATCATCATGGCCGTAATGTACAAGTTTTGTCCGTTGCTGGCGAAGATTTTCGTCGTTTTCGTACCAAGATCTGTTCACAGGTTCGCGATAAAATCCATTACGATGAGTGCAATGGACCAAATTTTGTAGATGTATTGCGAGGCTCCTCTTTGCATGAAACGTCCAAGTCGGGTGGCAGCGTTATTGCCCTGGATGCCATTTCGAGTGATGATGATGACAATTTTTCACCATCGGTGTTACCACAATCCATGTCAAAGAAGGCACGCAAAAAGCAGGATGAGCAACAGCCAGCCTATCGGCTTGTGAATCGATCGCCGCCCTTGATTGAGGGTGGTATTAAGGTGAACAAATCAATTCCAACCATTGGAATCAAGCAGACACTGCCAACACCTAAAGAGCTGTCGATGCAAGCCACTCAGATCGCCCAGGAGCGCTACAAGTGGGAGAAGTTCCATTGTATGCTGGAATTGCAGCTAAAGCAACTACGGGATGATACCGAAACCTATGAATCGAATCCCGAGAAGCATCCCGATTATTCGGAGGAATGGAAACTGTTTTGGAATCGCCGTTATAAGCAGCTGCAGGAGGAAAAGAAATGTGATCCGAATAGCTATGATTATAAGCCTGAATGGATCAGTTATTGGAAGGATAGACGTGTCGAGCTCTTTAACATTGCCGTCACCAAGATCAAGAAGGAGCTGCAGGAGAAATTCAAGCTAGGCGATGAGGATGAGGAAAACACCAAGATGTTACTGGAACGCTATAAAATACGTGTGCAGAGTCCAAAGAATTCAACTGGATCCACCACCACCACAGGAAGTAGTGGTGTCGGTGGTGTAGCCGCCCCACGGCGCAAACCCAATTACCGTGGATCCAATAATCGTGGTGATAATGGTGGCGGTCCCGCCGATGATATCATTGACATCACTCGCTCTCGGTCACGCTCAAGATCACGCTCAAGATCACCGCTACGACGCTCATCGCGTTCGCCGTACGGTCGTAACCGTGATCGATCGCATCATTCGCGTAGCCGCGATGATTATGGTGATCGCGAACGGGAGCGTGATAGGGGACGTGATAGGGGACGTGATCGTGAACGCAGCAATGGTGATTACTATAGAGATCGTGATCGTGATGAATATACACGTTCCACACGCAGCTACGAACCAATGGAGACATTCCGTGTGCTGGACTCACGCAACTATCCGGAATACAGTCAACCCGGACAGCGGACGGACTCACCAACAATCACTACGACAACTGTTGCCGATAAAGAGAAGGAGACCAACGAGGAGGCCGAAGGACCCATAACCGTAGTCACTGTGCTACGCATGCTCTCCGCCCTCGAGGATCATCTGGGCAGCCTGGGACCCAAGGTGCTCAGTATGCTGAGCAAGGCTCTGGCCATGGAGAAGGTCAAGGCAAATGCGGCCGATGATCTGCTAATGAACGAGGACAACTGTGTCTTCATGGAGACCATCAAGGAGAAACTTAAGGGCATACTCATTGCCGAAGTGCTCGATGATCCGCAAAAAGTGCGTGTCGTGAAAAAGTTAATCAGCAATATAGCGACCGTCATATTTCAAGTCACATCCAAAGGTAAGTTCCTTGATACAAAACGTTATTTAATCAAAGATCTACAACTTTTTAGAGGCTACAAACGTTATGGTAGGTAAGTATCGCGAGAGGTAGGCTCCTGTTGGGAAGGCGGGGGACCCAGTGGGTATTGGGTCTAGTCGGGTGGAATACTTGCTAAATGAATAACACGCTAGATGTAGCTTTGGTGTATCTCTTTTACCCCAATTCTTTTTTCGTCCACTTTTGTTACCCTCGAAACGGTTCGAATACGCGGTTTAAAGCATTCGATACTTTTTGTATCGGTAAAAACGGTAACATTAAATGTACTCGGTACGCTTTCGTTTTTATCTCTAACAATTTTTGGGTAAAGGGATTGAAACAGGAACTGTGGCAACTCTGGCGAGCATTTTTCTGCTCGATTTTTCGAACAATTTTTTATTGAAATCTGTGCTCGAGCTGACTTTGCTCTCTTCACATAATTCTACAGTTAAGATTCGTTTTATTCGGTGACTAAGTTAAGATATACACTTGAAATTTACAAATTAAGTTCTCTGCTTCTTTCCCATTGTATTTTCCGTTTGGAATACTTTTCCGGAAAGAAATTTGTTACTTCTTGAGTGATTTTAGTACGGTTTCGGTTTGTTTCGGTTCTTGAACCATTGGTTCGCTTTGTGGGTTTTGAAAATGTTTTCCAGAACGAAATTTGTTACTTCTTGAGTGATTTTAGTCCGGATTCGGTTCGTTTCGGTTCTTGAACCATTGGTTCGCTTTGTGGGTTTTGAAAATGTTTTCCAGAACGATATTTGTTACTTCTTGAGTGATTTTAGTCCGGTTTCGGTTCGTTTCGGTTCTTGAACCATTGGTTCGCTTTGTGGGTTTTGAAAATGTTTCCCAGAACGAAATTTGTTACTTCTTGAGTGATTTTAGTTCGTTTTCGTTTCGGTCCTTTGTGGGTTCCGTGCAGTTCTTGAGGTTTCGTGAAAAGTGAACAAAAAATCATTATCTCCGCTGCCCAACCGGTTCAAGTATTATTTCATTATACACCTCAAGTATATTTACAAAATGATATTTAAGTATAATTAATGAATTAATAAACGAATTAATTTTCTTTTTTGTTTTGCCAACGTTTTTGCTTCTTCCCCAACCTTCGCAATCTCTTCAATCAGCTGAAAAGCAGGCGTCCCAAAACGAGCCAAAACATGGGGAGTTCGATAAGAAGAGGCGGGAATACCAATTACCGTTCGATAGACATGTCGTCTCCTCCAAACTGGCAGCTGCATTGGTATCACACGGTGTGGACGATCTGAGTATCGATGACATGAATCGTTTGATTCATTTCCATACGCTGCTGGTGAAAACGAATTGTAGCCTACTTCCGAGCGGTGGACTAACCTTTTACGAGGTACCGCTACATTTGGGTGTACCCAGCGCTTTGTCGGTGGACAATGATTATGCCAGCATCACCAGCGATTTGGACGTTGATCTGCGTGAGCTCATTAAGGAGGTGGAACAACAATTGGCCAACAAAGCGGGCATTGAGGTGGTGCCATCAACGATTAAATCAAATAGTGCACACGACACGAGCACTAGCATGGAATCGTTAACCGATTCCGATTTACAGACATTGCTACAAAACTTTAAATTCCTTTCCAGCGAGGAGCAAGTGCATCTCATTGGACTATTGCGTAAATTGGAGAAACTCGAACCGGCGCGTGTCGAAAGTTTACGCAAATACGTGAACATTGCCGAGCTGAGCAGCGATGGCGAACTCTGCAGTGATTATCTATCCCGTGTCATTGCCATTGGACAACGTGGCGCTGGTGGCGCTAAAGTTGGCAGTGGCAGCGGAAGCATCAGCGGCACATCCACGGCTGGCTCACGTGCCACACTCGGTGCGCCCACAGTGGCATCTGTGGCCTCCGGACTGCGTAAGAGTTTGGAACGTCACGATGATCTTATGACGACTAGCAATACATACCAGGGACGCGTTGCCATGCGTAATTCACCAAATTTCATGATCGATGATGATGAAGACGACGATGATTACAATTTTGATGATCTTGTGATGAAGGCCAACGATTCGAATGGCAAGCGTACGTCACCAACATCCTCGACATCATCATCGCTTATGTTGGGCAACACGAGTCTGCCCATTGTGCCCGTGCAATCCTCACCAAATGCATTGACCTTTAAGCCAGCGCCGCCAAAGATATCGTTAAAGGACACGGAGAACATCATAGCCAACTTGATGGGCACACTCACCAACAACAGTAATCAGCACAAGTCGCAGCAGCAGCAGCAGCAAAATCAACAGCAGCAACACCAACAGCAGCAGCAGAAACAGCAGCATCCACAGCAACAGCAGTTGCACTCACAACAACAGCAGTTGCATCCACAACAACAACAGCAACATTCACAATCTTTGCAGCAACGCAATCAACAACCATATGCACCCAGCAATGCCAGCAATGCAGTTGCTGGCGGTTCAGGACGCTACTTTAACTACGGCGGGGATCAGTCAACGTTGGGCAATCAGAACAATCTGTACAGCCACCAACCGCAGCAGCAACAATCCTACAACATGGGCAACTACAATTCCTTTGGACCACAGCCGATGGGTCATACTGGATATGGCAACCAGATTAATCCCTGGGCCAGCAATGGACCACCGTACAACAACATGTCACAGAATTATATGCACCCGCAGCAACAGCAACAGCAGATGCGTCAACAGTCAGCGCCTTCGCATTACGGCAACAACATGTTTGCTGGACACCAATAAGCGCCTCTCTCTCTCACTATCCCTCTCTTTCTCTATCTCTGTCTATCTCACTCACTTCATATTTCTCTCTCTATCTTTTGTGTGTAATAAACATGGAAAAATATTGTTAAGTTTCTTTTAGCTGTAGACAAGTGATGAAATTTGAACTGATTGCATTACAAATTTTAACAACTGCAACATTTGGGCATGACACCAAAGATCTTTCAAATTATATGTATATATAAATTTATATATGTCGAAAGATTATTTGGTTCGATTATAAATAAACTTGAAATAAACATTCAAAGTGTGTCAAGTAATTGTACTTAGTCTTAAATTTAGTGGATAAGTGAACATACGTTTAAGTTTCGCGTTCAATTTTCTGAAAACTGGAAATAAGCGATTTTTATACGCTTGCAGAGGGTATATTGTTTTTGTCACGAAGTTTGCAACGCATTGAAGAGGCGTTTCCGACCACATAAAGAATATGTATTCTTGATCAGCATCAACTGTCGAGTCGATATAGCCATGTCTGTCTGTCTTAAAGCTATCTTAATGAAACTTGGTGCAGATGTGTATTCTCCCTGCACGCAGATCATTTGTAAAAATCGGTCAGATCGTACCACTATATCATATAGCTCCCATAGCTCAATGGGTCGAAATGCATGAAAATGTATGAACATTTTCGGTGTCTATTGACCGATTTCAACGAAATTCACGGAGAATCAATTTCTAATCGTGTCCCATCTGTTGACCATATTTCACCCAAATCGGACTACTATATCATATAGCTACCATACAAATAATTGGTGATTGAAACTAAATTAACGCAATATTCATGACTGCAAGGGTATTAAATCTTCGGCGGGCCGATGATAACAATTTTTTCTTGTTTTTGTTATTTTTGAAAGCAAGTGAAATAAATTTAAATGATACTTAAATAATTTAAAGCAATTATCAACGAAAACTAAGGGCTAGAGTGCTTAAAGGTTCAACTGGAGTTGATTAAATGAACAATACGTAATTATTGGCTGGGCAGAGGACAGTCGAGCAGCTCAAATCCCGCACAAATAGTAAAAATTAAAATTTGAATTGCTTACATTGGCTATTTATTAATAGTTAACACCGTTTTAGCTGCTGCAATAGGGTAACTGCATGAAATTAACATTTTGGCTTTTAATGATTTGGCCAATTTCCAGCTGCAGCAATTCGTGCAGAGATTCCCCACTGTGCTTATAGATCCATTTGCCGGCATTGGATCCGCTGCCGGGAGAACTAATAAAATCGAAACGTTTGGGGCCGCTCGTGGGGGAACTTAGCCAGATCTGTTTGTTTGGTGTCTGGCGATTGATCACATAGGTGCCATTGTCCTGGCCCAGATTGACCGTCAATACGCCGTCCTGCAAGCATTTGTCGTATAATGATGTAACATTTGGTATACTTACAAGTACTTACCCCATAGGCCACATCTGTGCCCGTCAGATCTGTGGCATTTTCGGTAAGCTCATCAAAGTAATCCGACAGTGCATCCAGTGTCTCGGTGCACACACGTTCATACGTCACACTGTCCAGGCAGGAATCCGCTTCAGTTTGACTGCTGTAAAATCGTAACGATTGTTGTTGTTTTGCTCTTGCTTTCTCTGCAAATTGATTTGTCCATGTTGCGTTGAGACGATAATGTGTGACAGCTGCAAGTTTGTAGCAATGTCTGTTGCTTCTAAGCAGGTGTGCCACACGTGAAAGTGTTCGTGCCGTATTCATATTTGTTTTGAGTTAAAATGTTTATGTTCCTTTTCTACCGCAGCGGCTTAGTGTGACCAGCTCACAGAACAGAGAGCTGCCAGATTGTTAAAAATACATAAACTTCACTACAAACAAAATATATAACAAATTCTGTTTGCTGTATGATAACAATTAATCTTCATTGTAAATTTGACAGTTTTTTAAGCAGTTATTTTTAATTAATTAAAATTTGACAATAAAGTTTTCTGCCACTATGACTACAAAGTATCGATACTTTTCTTTTGTCTATTATCAAGTCTAATTTTAACCAGCTTTCAAATTAATGAGAATTTGCACAATGTTAATTCAGAAAATAAACATATCATTTATTTGATTTATATTAAAAAATGCCATTGACCTGCAAAAGCGATTTGAAATTGGATATGCTGTTTGCTGCACTTAGTGTTGCAAAACACCAAAGTTGAATGTGCTGCGATTGTTGTGACGCGTTGTCTGCCATCACTAATTTTCAGTATAGAGAAAAACCCATCAATGGCGTCCGCGTGAATAAACTTATTTTTGTTGTTTTTTTACTTGAAAATATATCCAATTTGTATCTGTGTTAAGTAAATAAGAATATACAGTTGCATATATGTTAACGAACATGGCGCTGCCGAGCAATTATAAGCAAATCGGCGCATTAGCCGGACCGGTAACTCCACTCGCTGGCGGTGTAGTCGGCGGCGTTGGTGGTGGAGTTGGAGGCAGTAGCCGGTCTCGTTCTTCTGGCGGCGGCGGTGGCGGTGATCGCAATAAGGATCAAACACCAATATTTACGCACAGCAATTATGGTAATCCAGCGTTTACGCCACAAAAAGTCACCAAATCCTCGAGTAGCAAGAATCAAAATGAATCTCGGCTACCAAAACCACCAAAGCCACCAGAGAAACCAATTCTGCCATATATGCGCTACTCTAAACGTGTCTGGGACAGCGTAAAGGCACAGCATCCGGAACTGAAACTCTGGGAATTGGGCAAAAAGATTGGCGCTATGTGGAAACAGTTGAGCGAGGAGGAGAAAACCGAATACATTGACGAGTACGAGGCTGAGAAGCTGGAGTACGAGAAGGCATTAAAGGCATATCATCAGACGCCCGCCTACCAGGCCTACATATCGGCCAAGTCCAAGGTGAAAGCCGAGGTGGCTGATGTGCATGAGACGCCGTCACGCGGTGGCAGCAGCAAGAATCAACACGAACGTCGCATCGACATACAGCCCGCCGAGGATGAGGATGACGTGGATGAGGGCTATACGGCCAAGCATATGGCCTATGCCCGCTATCTGCGTAATCATCGCTTGATTAACGAAATCTTTTCAGAAGCTGTAGTGCCCGACGTACGATCCGTGGTCACCACACAGCGCATGCAGGTTCTCAAGCGTCAGGTTAGCTCGCTGACGATGCATCAGACCAAACTGGAGGCAGAACTGCAACAAATGGAAGAGAAATTCGAAGCGAAAAAGCAGCGTATGCTCGAGTCGAGCGATGCTTTCCAGGAGGAGCTGAAGCGGCACTGCAAACCTGCTGTGGACGAGGAGACATTCCAGAAAATGGTGCATCGCATGTACGAGGACATTAAGCGAGACCGTCAGCGCATAGAGGAGGCGCCCAGTCGCAAGGAGGAGCCACCGCAACCACCACAGCCATCGCAGCCGCCACAGCAGCAGCAACAACAACAACAGCAACCGGCGGCAGTTGCAGAGGCAACACTGGCACCCAAACCGGAACCACCCAAGCCACCACCAGTGGTGGCAGCTCCTGTGGCACCCGTGCATGAGCTGGCGAGTAAAACAGATCCGGAGCCCATGGATATTGAGCCATCGCCCAAGCCATCGGTGCCTCCACCGCCACCGCCTGTAAAGCACGATAAACTGGATATGCCGGCAACGTTGCCAATTGGCAGTGTGGAGCATGCAGGCGTCAAGGAGCCACCAAAGGTGCCACCACCAGTTCTGGTCACATCGGTGACGGTGCCTGGCAAGCCCATTACGCCAACGGGAACACCAGCGGCGACACCACCTCCACCAATAGCTAGCATCAACAATGATCCGCCAGCGACGACACCAACTCCACCACCACCACAACAACAGCCGCAACAACAACCGCAATTGGCGCCACAACAACCTCCACAGTCTGCACCAACGGCAGCACCACAAATGCATCCACATGGACCACATGTTGCACCGCCACCCGGAGCACATCCACATATGCCACCGCACATGGCGCCACAGCAGCAACAGCCGCCGCAGCAGCAGCAACAACAGCAACCGCCACCTGGCGGCATGCCCGGACTGCCACCACCGCCATTGCCGCACATGGGCTATGCTAACTACGGTGGTCCTGGACCAGGTACGCACACGCACTCGCACTACTATCAGCCACAATACGGGCCGCATTCCAGGCCGCAACCGTATTATCCACACCTGCCGCCCTATCAGCCCTACGCACAGCTGCATTACGCTAGTGCACGGGAGCATGGCGGTGGTAGTGCGCCGCCAGGTGCACCACCACAGCAGCAGCAGGTGCCGCCACCGCAGCAATCACAACAGCAGCAGCAACCACCTCCAGGGCACATGCACGAAGCAACAACTGTCGCTGCTGGCGTCTATGGAACACAACAGCCACCACAGCAACAGCAGCCGCCACCGCAGCCACAGCAACAACAAGCACCACCACATACGCTGCCACCACCACAGCAACAGCAGCAACAACAGCAAGCGCCACAGCCAACCGCAGCAGCACCGCCGGCAACAGTTGCAGCCGTAGCAGCAGCTGCACCGCCGCCACCAACAATTGTTGGTGCGACAACAACAAATGCGGCACCGCCAGCAGCAGCTACTGACGGCAACACGATGGCGAAACACGAGTCGGACAAGCATGAAGCGGACTAAGAAACAGACACACTAGGCATAGAAATGAATTTCAATTTGGAGGAACTTGCGCGCGTTGTAAAATAGCTCCTACCACAACTACTACTGCACAGCGAACCTCTGAAACCGGTCATAAGAGAACAGCAGCAAAGGAGGAAACAACCATTTATTAGTTTAGTTTAAGATCAAAGTACTATTATTACTAATATTACAAAAACAATTTATTTTTTTTTTGCAGTCTTACAAATCAATTATATGTTTCTGCGCGAACCACATACATATTATGAGTATGATAAATATTACTATATACATTATGTACCATTGAGAATAGATATTTTAAACAAATTGTTTTCAATATTTTTCGTAATTAATATTTATTACTTTTATTTTGGTGTAAAAATCATTTCAGTTTGGCGCAAAATAAAGCCTGTCTATCGATAGTTTTAAATTATGTAAACGGTGTCAAAGAGTAACACAATCGATTGTCAAATATATCGATATATTTTCGTCATATATGAATGAAGTTGGCTGTTGTTTTTTTGTTTTCATTTCGGTACGTTTCATTGGCCGAGCAAAGTGCATTTAATGCAATATCTGGCAAAGGCAAGGTCGGCGCCCTTTCGTTGGCAAACTGTTGCACGCAATTTATTAATCGTTGCTACTGCCGCTGTCACAAGCCACTCAACATTTGCGACAACCACTTGCACATCAGGAGCGATCTCTGGCAGTAAAATGGGCGACAAGACTTGCGATGAAACTTATACTGCCGGCACCAGTTCCGTTGCATTCGTTACCACACCTGATAAGCAATCAGCCAAGAAGCTGGCGCACGGCATTATCGAACGAAAGTTAGCTGCCTGCGTAAATATTATACCACAAATCGAGTCGATCTATATGTGGGAGGGAAAGGTTAACGAGGATAATGAATACCTAATGATGATCAAGACACGCACCACTCGTGTTGAGGAGCTTAGCAAATTTGTGCGTGAAAATCATCCTTATAGCGTAGCTGAAGTCATTACTCTTCCCATTCAGGCTGGAAATCTACCATATCTGAATTGGATTACTCAAACAGTGCCGGAGAAATCGGAGGTCGAAAACTAATTTGTCATGTGATTGTGAAAAGCAAATTAAATAAACGTTTAAACTCATTAAGTCAAGCTTTAGGGTTTTTACTTTCGCCGCCATTAGTGGACGTTGCCGGATCGTGCGCCGTACATTGTTTACTATTATGTGGTAGCACTAATTACAATCAGATGGCAGCGCGACTGCTGTACATTTTATTGGTCAGCTGTTGTGAAGCTATGAAAGGGAGGGAAGTATCGATAGTTGAACGGGAACTGCTTTTTATTTTACTTTCTTCTTGTAGCGAAATCCCCGTTAAGGACAATTAATATTCGTTGATGATTAATAGCACTCGCGGTTGCCAGATTTGTTAGATTTGAGCTTGCAACTACTTCGTTCACGTGTATCGATTTAAAAAATTTATATCGATGTATCGTAACAATGAGCCGATGCAAAGATCCTGGTATCGATTTGAGTTCCAGCTCTACAAAACAACACTATTGTGAAACGCGCATGAAACATTTTGGCCAAAAAGGAAAACTCGATAATTACGCGATAATAGCATGTCCGAAGATGATGCGGGCGTGCATCGCTTGGAGGGCACCGCCGGGCAACCAGAGCGTGGCGGTCTGGTCATCAAAAAGCCCAAGGACGCCAGCACCAGCAGCAGCGTCGGTGGCGGCAGTTTTAAAGTTCCGCAAGGTTCGCTTTTAGGACTAGATAAATTGGCTGCCAAACGACGAGCGGAGAAGGCGCGTGCCGAGCGATTGATCTCCTTCAAGGACAATGAGCATGACGATGGCGGTGGCACGCCCTCCAACAGTGGGGCAAGTTCAACACCCGTGAGTGAATTTGCTTTTAAAAAGCCGGACACGAAGAGCTTTGAGAAACTAAGCCGGCAGTTGCGTGAGCATAAGGATGAGACACCTTCGCACACGGGTGGCGTCTCGGAGAAGGCACGTGAGCGTCTGCGCGAGCACATTCAACGGGATCGGGATCGTCACAAGGGTGCGGTGCGTGACACGACACGCAACGATGCTGGCGATAGGCGTGATCGCGACAGGGAACGTGACAGAGATAGAGAGCGTGAGCGGGATAGACAACGTCGTGGCGATGAGCGACGCAAGCGGGCCAGAGAACACGATCAGGAGCGGAATAGAGATGGCAGACGTCGTGATCGTGACAGAGATCGTGAGCGAGATCGCTCCGTGTCTGTGCGCAGCGTGCACACGCCCCGAGAGCCAGGCACACCTGGTGGTTCCGGTGGAGTGTCGAACAGCTCCTGGGACGATGACGATGCCGATGGCAGCAGCAGCAGTGGCAGTGCACGCAAATCCGATTGGGATTTGCCAACGCCACGCAGCTCCGGTTTCAATTCCAGCGATTGGTCCGAGAGAAGCAACAGCCGGAGCCGAAGTCATCGTGTGCAAAATGCAGATGACACGGCACGTCCAACGCCAGCGCATCGCTATAATCAATGGGCACACGATCGCAAACGCAGTGGGGCCACACCCTGGACCGGAGACGCCGAATCCCGGGATCTGTGGGAGGAGGAACAGCGACGCCTGGACCGTGAATGGTACAACATCGACGAGGGCTATGACGATGAGAATAATCCGTTTGGTGGCACAAATGCCGATTACTTCCGGCGTCGCGAGGAGCAGCTGGAGCAGAAGCGTAAGAAACGTATTAGTGCCCAGCAGCGACAAAATAATCGAGACAATGAGCTGTGGGAAAGGAATCGTATGCTCACCTCCGGCGTTGTCACCTCCATCAACGTTAGCGATGACTTTGATGAGGAGGCACTTGAACGTGTCCATTTGTTGGTGCATCATATAGTGCCACCTTTTCTGGACGGTCGCATTGTGTTCACCAAGCAGCCAGAGCCGGTGGTGCCCGTCAAGGATCCCACCTCCGACATGGCATTGCTGGCACGCAAGGGTAGCACCCTGGTGCGCAACTATCGGGAGCAGAAGGAGCGTCGCAAGGCCCAGAAGAAGCATTGGGAGCTCGGTGGCACCAAACTGGGCAACATTATGGGCGTGTCGCAGCCTCAGGATGAAGATGATGCCAAATTCGATAAGGATAACGATACCACCGACTATCGCAAGGATCAAAAGTTTGCCGACCACATGCGTGACATGCAGGACACCAAAAGTGGCGGAAAATCGGAATTTTCCCGCAAGAAAACCATTGGAGAACAGCGACGATTTCTTCCCGTCTTCGCCTCACGCCAAGAACTGCTCAACGTCATCAGGGAGAACTCGGTGGTCATTATTGTGGGTGAAACGGGCAGCGGCAAAACCACCCAACTCACACAGTATCTACACGAGGATGGCTACAGCAAGAGCGGCATGATCGGCTGCACACAGCCGCGTCGTGTGGCCGCCATGTCCGTGGCGAAACGTGTCTCCGACGAAATGGACACACAACTAGGTGCGTTGATGTAGCCTGTAAATTGTATGCATATCTATGCCTAGGGGCATATATATTCCTGATCACCAAAGGACATTAATAATAACATTTAATACTTTTTTGCAGGCGAGGATGTCGGCTATGCCATTCGTTTTGAGGACTGCACCTCGGAGCGCACGGTGATCAAGTATATGACAGACGGTATTTTATTGCGTGAGAGTCTGCGGGATCCCGATTTGGACAGCTATGCGGCGATCATTATGGACGAGGCACACGAGCGTTCGCTGTCCACAGACGTGCTCTTCGGACTGCTGCGAGAGGTGAGTTTGAAAGCAATCAGTGTTGACATTTGGGCGTTTTTATAGCTAAAAAAAACTTCTGGAAAGTTATTTAAGCTAGAAAGCTAGCAAGTTACAGTGATTTCACCTTTAATTTGTGCTAGAAAAAAATATTTAAAATCCCAAAAAAATAATCTAAACTGTTTTCGAGCAATTTTTAACTTTATTTAGCCAGTTTTTTCTACCACTTGGTTCAAAATCTGGTTCAAGATCCCAGATCAGTATCAAGAATTAAGTTATGCGCACTATTTGGGATCAGAAATGGCGAATGGAAGTTTTGAGAATCTAAAAGAATTGAAGAAAGAATTTACAAAAGAAAACCGATCGAATCAAAAGGGGATAAAAAGAGGGTCAAGAATATACAAGATATAAAACCATATAAAACATATATTTTTTTAGTTCAAAATAAAATTCGAGTATTTAAATTTCAAATAAAATGATTTCATAATTGACATTCATAAAATGTGCATTATTTGTGGTGATGTTCCCCTAAATAGACGTGTTTGTCCCATTGTACATGAGATATCCCCCCCGAGTAAAAAGGCATTTTGAAATAATTGTGATTTTGTGTGTTTTGTTCGTTGGTAAACATTTAATAATATCCAAATATATAAAGTAATTTTTACAAAAAACGCTTTTATGTTCCAATTTTACATTTGCCAAATGTATATTCGTATAATATAGATATATAGTACTATATAAATATTTTATAAATCGCTTAAAAAAACTAAAGCAGAAATACATGTGTATTGTAAACATATTACATACATTTATAAGTATATAAGTTTGTATATGTTTGCATTATGTGTGTGTGTGTCACTTAAAGGCTAGCTGTTTTACGTATTCAACGTTACGTTACGTTGCGTTACGCAATGCATGAATGTTGTTGTTGGTGTGTGTGTGTGTGTGGGTGTGGTGAGTTTTGATTTTATCGCCTTATGTACAGGATAAAAGGGCGGCGCACAAAACTATGCAACTGAAAAATTAGTGCATTATTTTGTGCGCCATTTTTAAATTTTTTTTTATTTAAATTAATTTAATTTTTTTTTTTTTTGTGATTTTGATTTTGGTTTTGTTGTAGTTAAATTTGATTTATTAAGACTGAGCTTAGAGCAAAACAATAAAACAAAACAAATTTAAAGTATAGTGAAAACAAAAATAGATGCCTGCATAATATTTAATTATATATATATTTATTCTTATTACAACATAATAATATAATATAATAGGCATTATAGTTATGATAATCATAATTATAATAGTAATAATGATAATATTTATATATATAAAAAAAAAACAACAAATTGTTAATAAGTCTTTTCGAATTTCACAGTGTGTCTCTCTCTCTGTCAAATATACAAATATATATATAAATACAAGTGTATTTTCCATATTTTGTAGCTCAAGTTGCAACAGCAAATAAACAAAGTGTACGTGTGTGTGTGTGTGTGTGTAATGGGACTGCTTAACAAAGTTTAGAGCCTGCTCACTTTTACTCTCTATCTCTCTCGTACTGCCTGCCTCTCACTGTGCTGACATACTTGTGTGTGTGTGTGTATTGCAGAATAAATAATTATGTGTATGTGAGTGTTCTGTGTCGTTGTTGTTGTCGCTTTTTTATCACAATTTGCTTTTCTTGTTCTTTTGTTCTCTACTGTGACAAAGCAGCAGAAATTGCAGCAGCATTTATGCATGTGTGTGTGTTTGTAGAAAGGGATGAGTGTGAACGATCAAACAACGGCAACAGTAAATAAAATAAAGAGTGTATATATGTGTGTGTGTGTGTGTTTTTACGTGTTTGTTTGTGTTAGTTACTTTGAGTGGGAGTAGCATTTTTGCCTATTATTGAGCACCAGCAACATGCCCGCATTCATGCCAACGCTTCCCCATTTCACGCACTCGGACATCTGTAAGATAGGATTTAACTTGTAAAATTTGCAATTGGTTTTTTTGTTTTTGTTTTGATTACTCAACACAGTTGTGGTGAATTTCTGTTTGCGGTGGAAATGTTGTCGAATGAACACGGGCGCATGGTGAATTCACTAACAAGTTGGCGTATTCAACACGACGCCGCCACAAGTGGTGAATTAACCAAAAGCTTTGTATCTTTCGAATACTTGAACTTGTTTAGTGTTTTCACCATGAGCTGGCGAGATGAATGTGGGGATTAAATAAAAACGAGGCGAGTGATGAGAGAGCTGTGGTGTGAGTGTGTATATGTGTTGGTTGTTTACTGATTTACTGTTATGTTGGCCAAAGAGAAATAATAAAATGAATGTAAAATTAAAAGAGTTTGTGTCTTTGCTGCTGCAACTACAACGAGGTGTGGTGTATTTTGGTGTGTGTGTGTGTGTGGTGTGTTTTTTGCTTGCTGTGTTGAGAATAACATTTTGTGGCGGGCATTTGGAATTATTACACATATGTACGTATATGTAATACCTATATACAACTATTATTATCAATAATTGCTGTATGTATATAGGACCGTTATGTACTTTTTTTCTTTTAAATTTCTTTTTTTTTTGCATTTTGCTCATTTATCAGTTGATCAAATGAAGCAGCACGTGATTTGCACTCGTTGTTACCTGTCGCTTGCGCACATCCTGCTGGCGACTTCCATAACGGCACCAATAGACAAAATGCTTATTATTGTTCCAGAGACTCTGTTTGGCCTTGCGTGCCAGCGACACCTGTGGGCAAATTTCCGCAAATTAGTAACCAATTTAGTTTACTCCCTTTTATTAAGAAATTTACCTGATTACGTATGTCCTTTTCGTTGTGTGGCATTTTCTCCTTGTCGGCAAAGTTATTAATACGTAACTCCCAGCCATGGCTCCAGATATCGGCCAGTGACATTTTGATCAGTTTGTATGTGCCATTTTCACGTATTTTCACAGAAAATATCTCAATGGTTTCCGGTTTTGGTTTGTTGTCTACAAAGAAAATCAAGAAATATGCAAATCAATAAATCTGCGTATTGACATTTCATTTAAAGGCAATTAAAAACAATTTAGAACATTTTCCGATGCAGGTGAAATTGCCAATTGACTCAAATTGCAAGGGCAATTGACTTGGCTGCAGTGTTGTGAAACGTTAAAGAACCTTAACCTTTGCGTGTTATCGATAACGATATGTTTAGTTATGCAAGTCAATCGAATTTAATTTTACTGTGATTACAGCAATTAATGTCATGCATAAACAGAGCTTTCAAAACGCAGTCTCGCATGTCAGTTGACGTTTGAAGGCAACTGTAAGTCGTAACAAGTTTACTATATGCCATGAAATTCATAAACATGTTGAAAAAGTTTCTTTTCAAAAGTAAGCCATAAAAAACAGTAACTAATTAATCTACGACTTAAGTGAAGTTATGTTACATAAACGATGCATTATGTCACATTACACTGTGCATTAAAATGTTCATTTTTTTAATTTAATGCGCTGGGTTCCAAATTGTTGCGCAATTTGTGTTGTTTTTGTGTGGAGTTAAATCATGGACTTAAATCAGTTATAATTAACATCGTTGATGTATTTCACACTTTGTGGCTCCTTTTTTTGACTTTTTGCTTTGCCATGCGCCAGTAATTCGCATCCATTTCAAATTGTTGAGAGTAATTTATGCGGTGAGCTTGCAGTTTGTTCCCAGATACAAATATTTATGTGCTCATAACTGTCTAAAATTTACTTAACTTTTTCACTTGACTTTACTGGTCATTTAGCTGTCGAGCATTCTTACGCGCCATCTTATGACATCAGTTGTTGTAATCTGCGCCTTATCTTTCTATATGTATAATACCATATTTGGTATTTCATCATTATGTGACACACTGGCCCTGGAATTGTGGGGGTCGTGAGAAATGTGATTAATAATAGACGGCTGTGCACTTGCAGTGAGCTCATCTAGTCTAATCTGCTTATATCTTTTCTTGTGTTACCTTAATGCATTTCATATGAAATGTTGATTTTGTAGTTCATTGAACGCGCACAGGCAGCGTATCACAAAAGCGGCACCTGTTGTTCAAAGCGATAAGCTTCATTCAAGCGCAACTAATAGATGTCGCCTGTGACGTCACAACTGACGGAGCTTATCAAACTCACTGTTGTTGTAATTTACTTTACACAAAAAGAAACGTTTCTAATTACTGAAAAATTCTATTGTTAGCTCAAGTCATTGCATCTGTGCATTCAAACAAACACACACACACAAGCATGTAAACATGCATATTTGTCAGTGTAGACTGTACAGGACAAAAAGCTTAAGCTATCGATTGTGGGTAGAGGGGAGAGAGAGAAAGAGAGCGTGCGCTAGAAGCGGACACGCACACGCACCCATTGGCCGCCCACTCACCCACAGCACGTGTGGTGGGTTATTGGCCGCACGAGATGCAACAGTCACACAGTTCGCCATGGTGAATAACCATCTATGTGAGCTTTTTGCGTTGAGAGCGCGCGCACACACCAGACCACAACTCAGCCAAGCATCACAAGACTGTGTGACTGACAAAACGAAAATACAACAACAGCAACAAAAGAAAACAAAGCAACTAAGAAAAAAAGCTGCATGCGTGACTCAAAGCACATGATGCTGCTCTGTTGTGCTCAGGGCTCTGTGTGTGCTTATGGCAAAGCGCGGAGTGCTTGGCTTTATTTGAATATTCGTTTTGTTTACATTTCGTGTTCGCTTTTGCTTGTCGTCGTCGTCGTTGCTGCTGCTGTCACACTCGTTGTTGTTGTTGTATGCGCACGCATACGAATGGAATGTTCTGGCAGCTGTCGGCGCAGCATTGTGAATGGTCATGTTGCATTCAAGTGCGAGTGAGTTGGAATAAGTACTCTATACGTATGTGTGTATGTGAATGTTTGTATGTACGAAAGTTTGAGTACGTGTGTGTACGTGCGTGCGTGCGTGCGCTTCGACGTCGACTTTGACGCAGCTGCGCTGCTGGCGCTTTGTTTTGCGCTGCGCCTCTTTAAAACTCATTGTTCTTGTTGGCTCGCACTTGACAATTTTCTTGTTGTTATCGTTGTTGTTGTTGCCCACTTTGATTAGATAAAAATACGCATGCATGTGTGTGTGTGTTGGTGGTTTATGTACATACAATTTTTGGTTTTATTGAATGTCATTTTGAAATATATATCAGCATATGCCAAACTTGTGAGATTAGGACTTTAATTGCTCTGACGTCTTCTGCCGTATGTGATTAATCATCGTCCAAGCGAAAGCAAAAAACTGATGACAAGAGTGTTAACTTTTTTTTTGGGTCAAGAACAAACAAAAAGCCCAAAAGTACTAATAAATTGCCTATGAGAATTAAGTAATTCGCATTATTGATTGATAAGTTTTTTTTAATAATTAATTTCCGTCATGTTTCGTGATAATTCACAATAAGCCCGAGTCTCAGATACCCTACAAAACGACATACCCTGTCCCCAAAGTCTCCTTTCGCTTGCACATACACGAGTGAAAAGCTTTTTTCGCTTGACAGCTTTTGTACTCACCTTTGGCCACCTTGCAGAGTACGATGCCGTACCATGACGCCACCGGCGTTTCGTTCTCGTCCTGTGTCTCCAAAAAGCTTATGCTGCTACTGCCATTACGGGGTATGATGAGTGGTGGTGCCAATGTCAGGGCTGGACAATCGATGTCCAGGGAATCGGCATCACTGGCCGCAGCTGCGGCGGCCGCAGCAGCAGCAGCTGCAGCGGCTTGAGCAGCGGCACTGCTGCGCACCTCAACAATAAAACCGCATTCGACGACGGCGCAGAAAATGCGCTGCTCTTCGGGCTTGAACCATTTGGATTCGCGCAGCTTTTGTACGGCGACGCTGCTGCCAAATGTTGTGTTCACACTGTTGGCAGCGCTGCCGCCGATGGTGAGCTTATGCTGCTGCAGCGATGGCGGCCAATTGGATGTGGGAGAGCTGGGCGCTGATTGTGAGTAACCGGCACTGCTGCCGCCAGAGGGCGCAGCTGGCGTTGCTGTTGCTTGATTGTTGTGGCCCTGCAGTGGCCACCATTTCAAAGAGCTCACAAAACTGTTTGATCGGTTCATCGTAAATGGGCGTAGATATATGTGTATATATTATTGTTTTTGGCGCGTGGGCGTGGCCTTTGACTGTTGCACACGCACGCGTAACTTTCACTAATTCACACTTGCAGTGCGCGCGCGATTTTCCTCTCTAGCTCCGCTCTTTCTTATTAGATTTTTTTTTTGTGTTTTTCTTTATGCGTTTCTGAGGGTTTGTTGTTGTTGTATTCGCTGTTCGGTGCTCGCTTATCGGTTTAATGTTTGCTCCAATTGGAGTCTTCTTTGTTGTTTTTACTTTTCTTTTAACGGCGGCACAAGAAACAAAATGCGATTGACACGCGTCTTTTGCACTAATTATTAACTGATATTATTTGTTGATATGCTTTTTGTACACCCAAAAACAATATCCCATACAAAAAAAAGAGCGCAAATCTTTCCCCGTTGCACTGTGCTACAATGGAATTATTGAAGCAATAACAACATGAGAAAATAACAAGAAAAAAATAATAATAATAATTCAAATGTCTGTGCCGAGTGTAAAATTTTCTTGCTTATTGTTTGTGTTGTTGTTTTTTTTTTTTTTTTTGTTTGGTCTGGTCTCTTTTTTTTTTTTTTTTGTGTTTTCTTTTCACAACGTTTTCGTTTCGGTACGTTCGTGTTTTTCGCCTGAACGCCGTTTATTGTAATTGTACGTTTTATTTTTCTCGTTGTTTGCTGTTTGCTCGCTTCTGCTGTTGCTCCTACTGCACCGCAAGAGACTCGAAAGCCAAATACCAGCACGGCAAAGGTTTATTTATAACCAAAGCCGGTTTCGGCTTGTCAGCTATCCAAACGACGACGACGACGCAACGACTCGTCGTCGGCAGCAGCAGCAGCGGCAGCGTTTGCTCTCTTTGTGGTGGTCTTTGTATTCGTTTGCTCTGCTGTGGTGAGTTCACAGCGCTGTCGCTGCGTTTTACCCCCAGAGATATGTACATGTTTGCATGTATGTATGCATGTCTGACTTGTTGTCTGTATGTATTTACTACATACGAAGCTGTGTGTTCGTGTGTGTGTGTGTGTGTGTGTAACGGGCGCTACGGACTACGAGTATCATCGGGCTTGTTGCACGTTCCGTTAGACATTTGCGCCAAATGTTTTTGTTATTTGTTTTTCTACATTGCTGCTCTCTCTCTCATATTTATTGTTGCTTTAATTGTTGCAATATCAATTTAATTATGTGCTTGTCACATATGCAGTTACTAAATCGCTCACCTGGCGTCAACCGTGACTGCGACGTTAGCGTCGACAGTGACTGCAGCGTCGGCATCACTGACTGCCTGACCTTCTTTTTATTCTTATAAGAAATTTGTTTCGTTGATTTTTTGTTAACGGCGTAGTTTTTGTTATTGTCGTTGCCTCCGACGTTATGTTGTTGTTGTTCTTGTTATTATTATTATTATTATTGTTGTGGTGTTGTTGTTGTTGTTTTTGTGTGCCCTTCACACAGTGCTCGACAAAATGTTAAATACAGACAGACATTTATCAGCATGTCTGTACATACATCACATGTCGAACCGTCAGACCGCCCCAAAAATAGACTTAAAAAAATAATTGATTTTTATTATTATGAGAAATCTGATCAATAGATTGCTATATACATACATACATATACATACATACATATGTACTTGTGTATGCCAAACTTTGATTAGAACTTTATTCTCACATTGCATTTGTATTTATTTACTTATTATTAGCGGTATAATTAAGTTTGTTATGATAGCATTACAACGTGAATGTTGAATCAACAGCTTGGCAAGTACATTAAAAGCTTCGCAATATGAGAGCTTTTCACAGCTTGTGCAAATCGAATAAGAATTCAATATGTTTTGATCAATTGATCAATGATTAAGCTGTTTAAAGAAAAGAAATAGCTTTTCAAGTACATTAAAAGCTCTGTCTGGTAAGAGATTACTAAAAGTATAAGGTTTGTTATTCCAATAAGATGATTAAAGCTCATTCTGATGAAAGCTTTTCACAGATTAGTGTTTTGTAGAAGAAATTGGATAAAAATTAAGCGGAAAGCTGTTTAATAAAATAAAGCAGCTTTGCAAGTACATTAAAAGCTTCTTCGTATACGAGCTTTCAACAGTTTAGAGCAAAATAATATATATTTAAATGAATTTTAACTTATAACAAAGTTTTTTGAAATCGAAAGCTCATTAAAGCTCTTCAAATTGTTTACATCGACTTTCTTAATACTCCCTACAATGACTATCGCGTGCTATATGCCAAGAATTCCGAAGATAAACACATTGCATCTGCTAATTGTTGCACAATTTGCATTATTTTTCACATTTGCACAAGATCCGTGTGGTCCAAACCACTCACAAATTGGGTAAAATGATGAAATATTGACTTGTGAATATTTAAAATACATGCGAAATTTAAAGCCCAAACAAACAAAGGGGGAACAAAATGTTCTATTCAATTTATTTTGCACTCAGCGGCGAGTTGATGAATGCTAAAAGGTCTGTAATGAGTGCACTTAGCAGTGGAGATGCGCACATCTGCGGTTATTTGGCTTATTTAAAGCTAGAATGGGGTATTTATGGCTAGAAAAGTATGTTGAGTATAAAATAGGTTGAAATAAACTTCTTTTTTTTAAGTAATGCACTTTATTTGGGTATTAATTAGGTTTTAATTAGTTTTTAAAAATTCTTCAATCCAATTTTAGTCAGCTAAGATTACAAATTTTATTAAAAAAAAACAAAACAATTTAATTAAATTCCCAAAAACATCGTTGTACAATTTTTTTAGGTTAAAATTTAAACCTTTTTTAATTCTAACAAATCAATTTTAAAGTGCGTACCACGCAGTGCTCTGCCTGCAATGAAAGGTGAGCGCAGCACACCTGTAATTTGCACAGTGCTCCCTCTTGCACCCCCTCGAATGCCAGCCTAAGTAACCCCAACGGGAACTAGCGGTACTGGTCAGTGACAGTCCATAATCACATTATCGGGAGGCCATAGAAGAGAGACTGTTCTACCCTTGAGGCTTTTCTCAATCGATACTGTCGTCGAACCTGAAAAGGGTTGCATGTTTTTCAGTGGTTCCCAATTGTCTGTCTATGGTTTATTATAGTGCACAAATCGTCTGGGGCTTTATCACAGACATTTATCCGTACCACGTAAGCCAAGTGCATGAAAGCTTTTTGTGCTGACACACACACACACACACACACACACACGCACACGACAATTAATGTGACCTATTAAGTTGGCAAAGCTTTAAACTGGGCCAAATTACAGCGACTGCTGCCGTTTCTTTTATTTACTTTTACTTTTTTCAATATTTTCTTTAATTTCCCAAATTACAATTTTATTTTTATTTTTATTTTCATTTCATTTGTCATTTGTCAAGGCCATGATAACTTTGTCGTAACGTTGGTAACACAATATCGATGGAATTTCCTCTACTCCCATGCATACATATATAATTCCTATATGTATGTGGTTATACTTGTATAAATTATGAATTTGTTTGCGAATTTATTGAGTGCTGTTACAGTGTTACTTCCCTATAATCAACTGGCAAAACATTTGTTCAAACACTCGTTAGTTGTGTGTTTTATAGCTAAGCTCAACTGTATCATAAATGGCGACTTTATACACAACTTTTGACATTGTTCATTGTTTATTTGTTGCATTGCAATGAATTTTGTTTTTATTAAAAGCGTCAGAAAAAGTGGCTATAAAATGTTAAATTTATTAAACATTTATTTAAGTTTATAGTTTTTAAGTTGTTTTTAGATTTTTTTATTTATTTTTACTTTTTATTTTATTTATTAACGCAGACTAAGAGCAGTCGCGAGTATTTGTTGTAGATTTGTGTTTCGGTTATCAAATTACTAAAGGTAAAAAGTTTCATTTTTTAAAGATTTAAAAAAGATAAAAAAAAATCAAATTAAAAAAAAAAAATTAAATAAAATACAAACTAAAATTTTATATTTTTATATTTTTCTCAATTTTCTTAAAAATCATATTAAACCTTTTTTTTTATATTTTATTTACGTGGACTAAAAACAGTTCCGAATTGGCAAATTTTAATTAATAAATATTATTTGCATACAACATAAATTTAAGTAAGCCCTTAAATTAACTAATATTATAAATAAGAGTTAGTCTGAGAGTACAAAACTTAATCAGTTTTAAATTAGAAAATAAATAAATTCCATAAATTAGCAACTTTCATTTAATGTCGAAAACAAAAAAAATGTTTTTAAAATATTTTTATAATTTTCAATAATCTATTTTAAAAGTAGTCAAATGAAATTACTTTTAAAATTATGTTAAGTAAGATTCAATGCAAAAAAAAGTCTTGTACTCACAAAATGATCTTCTTAAAAACATAGAACTAATTTAATAAAATCTTAAATTTTATTATACCCTTGCAGAGGGTATATTTTTTATATTTTATTATTCGTTTATCATTTAAAAGTAAATATAGCGAATTTTCCAGCGTATTCCAGTTTCGTTGATCATTGGCTTGTCTGATTTTTTGTTTCAAGTTTTTCATTTATTCGAGTATTTTACAGACGTTGTCGATGTTGTTGATAATTTTTTTTTTTTTTTTTTTTTTTTTTTTTGTAGCTGCAGCTATAAATACCCGCAGCTCTGCAACTTGTTGTTGTTGTTTTAGTTGCTGTAGTTGTAGTTTTATCTGTTGTTGTTGTTGTTGCTTGCAATGTTATTCTCCATATCTATTTTTAGTTTAACCTTGTCGATAGTTGGGGAGAGCATGTCAAGTACAGTTGTGTTCAAATTAATAGCAGCGCATATAAGCTCCGATTTTAAAGTTGATATATAATATGATAATGACTACAGATAAATAATTTTTTATTTTATATAGTATTTATACTTAGTTTAAAACAACAAAAGCGTGTTTCTTCATCAAAAAACTTCTTTCATTTTTAAAGTTATTTAACAAATGTTAATAATAGCGAAATTGTCCTGTTCAAAATAATAGCAGCAAAAATCAAAAATATTAAATATGTTAGCAAAATTTGGATTATAACTTCATATACTGAATTAACTATGTTAGTTACGAACTAATAATTGGTTGTGAACCCATTATTAGCTGGAACAACTTTACATCTCCGCGGCATACAGTCAATTAGGTCCTGGCAACGTTTCAGAGGAATCGGAGCGCATGGATCCTGAACAGCTGGCCAAAAATGTGCTTAGTCGACGGTTTCATCTTGCCCACACTTCGTTTGACGTCCCCCCATAAGTTTTCAATTGGGTTCAGATCTGGGGACTGAGCTGGTCACGTCATTACGTCGATCCTTTCCGTTGAAAACCACTGTTTGGCAAGTTTGCTGGTATGCTAAGGACCATTGTCCTTTTGAATAGTCCGTTTTATTGGCATTTCCCAAGAGGAATATGGTAGCATTACAATTTTTAGTATGTCCAAGTATCCATTTTGACCCATGATCCGAATTAAACGTATGGATAGGGCCTACGTCGCTATGTGAAAAGCAGCCCCATATTAAGATTTTTAGTCCACCATGTTTAACTGTCTTTAGAGTGTGGTTAGGCTGATATTCAGTGTTTGGCAGACGTCGGACATATTGTCTGGACCCAGTTCCACCAAATAACACAACTTTAGTCCAGTCAGTTCAGAGAATATTGCGGTACTTTGTTAACGGCCATTTCAGGTGCACTTCACCAAACTGCATTCGAACTTATATACGTTTAGAAGTAAGTAGAGGGACTTTTCTTGGACTTCGGGCCTTGAGTTTGTACTCCAGAAGTCTTCGCCCAATATTTGTACTACTCACTGACAAGCTTTGGTCTACTTTTATTGATTCTGCGGACGCGAATGCATTATCCTTGCTGAAGCGAACAATGCGTCGGTCACCAATTTCAGTGCTAGCTCTTATCCTGCCGCGGGTTTCGCGTTTGTGGTGATAGTTAATGGCATAAGAGACCATTTTAGTAGAACATCCAAGCAATCTTCCGATTTCCCTGTATGTTTTCATTGTTTTCTAAGGCTTAATATCGAAAAGCGATTTTTCTTTGAGCAATGACATCCTTTACCCACTATAGTGCTTTTTTTTTCATTATTTTTATGTATTCCCATGTAAATAATAGTAAACTCATTAATTAAACTTACTTTCAACAAATTTATAACTTTCACTTGAATATTTTCAATATTGAAATAAAGCGCTGCTATTAATTTGAACAACAAAATTTCCGTATCCTTACAAAAAATTATGAATATAACGGAAAAGGAAAGCAATTCCAACGGGATTTTAACGTTTTCCTCTTCTACACCCCCTATTCTAAAAACGATATGCACTAGTGCTTGATCTTTAATAATGAACATGCTTAAAACTTAGACATATTTGTTAGCAAAAAGAGCGCTGCTATTATTTTGAACACAGCTGTAGTTGCTCAGGGCAGGGGCAATGCAGGGTGTGTGGGATGGAAGGGGCAGAGGGGAGTGGGTGGGAGGAGGGGTATGTTGATTATGCCGTATCTCAAAGTTTACGCTGTCAATTGATTGTTTCGCTGCTCAGTTCAACTGTGCTTAATTAGCAGTTACAGCTAGGGATGTGCGCGTGAGTCGTGCCGTGACACGATAGGTGATCTCTTTCGCTCTCTCTCTCTCTCTCCCTCCCTCTCTTATCGTTTACTTCGTAAAGCAACTAAGTAAATTCGTGTGCTCTTCGTGAACACGAGTCCATCCCTAACTGCACACACTCACACACCTGTAGTTTTATCACTTTCAGTTGTTTGCCTAATTAGGAGTGCAGTACTTGTTACATTTGTTAGTGTTCCCCTCGTTGTTGTTGTTGTTATTGTAGTTTTGCTCGCAAATTACGTAATCAAAACTGAAAGCATCGCACGTTGAACGCATTTAATAATGCGTAGGTCAGTGTCCAAAAACGGCACAACAACAAGCGAAACAACAAAAATATTAATCATTATCCATTTGACCGCAATGCCACATATAGAAAAATTTACAAACACACACACACACACATTCGCACACTCACTCACACACACTTACGTTCAAAGCGAAAAACAAAATCAAAGAACTTGATTTCGTATACTTGTTGTTTGCATACCCTGTACACTTCTTGAGTTTAGTTTCAACAGCTTGATCGACTTTAAGTTTAATTGATTTTCGACGAATTTATCTACTATTATCTTAATTATACTTTAATTTATCTATTATTTATCTTAAGTATATTCCGAAGAAAAGCAATTTCATGACTTGTTATTTGTGGTATTTTCGAATATATTTTAAATTTTGTATAAATAAATTTTAAAACTTTCTTGGCTTTTAATACTGATAGTGAAGAATTACTATGTGTTATAAAATATTATAATCATTTTTTGTGATCCTCGATTAAAAAGAAATATTTTTTAAATCTATATTTTTTTTTCTAGGCTTTATTTCTTACAAATACGATCAAATATTCCTAAATGTATGTAGATGATATTCCTCTGATAATATACAATAGTTTTTGATTTGTAAGGACTTAAATATTACAATCAGATTGAAATAAAAAGAAAAGTTTTTAAAACGAGAGCTTTAGTCCTTTAGGATTTTGAATTAAGTACTGTTCTTAAACTTGTAGTCTCTTTTCTTAAATTAAAGACCAACCTTAAAATATCTGCCGAATAATTTTGAAAATGGTTTTTGTTTTTCAAATGAAAACAACAAGTTTTTGCACGATTTTATATGTATTTTTAAATTATGTGCAACTATATATAAACTCTATTATTTTATTATAAAATTATTAATTTAGTATTTCTTAAATTAGATATATATTATTCAGTAATCATTTTCTAAAATGTAATTTATAAAATCCTTTTCAAAATGTTTAAAATGTTACAAATCAGGGCATTATAGAACAGCGAATTTAATTTTATTATTTTATTAATTTTATTTAATTAACAATTTGCCCTTGAAGTTATTTTTAAATTGCCTGCAGGGTATTTGCAAGTCGTGTTGTTCTTTTATCATACTTTTAATGCTTCTCTTTGCCGACTGTGCATTGTTTATCTGCTATTTTGTGCACATACAAACAAACAAACTAATTTTTATATGTATTTTTAATACTCTTCGCTTTTTGCACATTCTGTTTGTTTATTCGCTCTTCTAAGTGTGTGAGGCCCTTTTTTAGTTGTGTTATTTCGATGCGAGGCAACCACCTGAACCACCTGTGTTTGTTAACAGTCCATTGTTCCCGATGGGCTAATTTGGTTAACTTGGCTAACTTGGTTAACTTGGCGGGGACTTGACGGGCTCTTGACGGCATATCTAACCAAACTGTGTTCCATGAATAATGAACTGAAATTGAGCCCCAGCTTTTATTCACTAATGAATGGGGCCAGGCTATCAGTACGTACGCTCGCTATACTCCATGCATAAATAGATAGTATAATTGTATCTACATACTAGACGTATAGCTAGCTAAAGTATGCCACAGCAAACGGTGTACCCTGTAGTTAAAAAATAGTTGATAGGGTTTATTATTTGTGGTTGTGGATTTTTATTTATACAAAAATAATTAAGGCATAATTAAGAATTGCATACCCTATAAAAAGTGTTTTTAACAGCAAAGCTTAAAGCTTAAAGCTTCCGATACAGCTTTCAAGCCGAAAAAGCTTCAAATTTGTACCAATTAAATTTAAAATAAATTAAAAGCTACACTGCAGGGTATTTATAAGTCTATCACCCGCTTAGCTGAAATCTTGTGAAGTGTGTGCTTTTTTTTGCTTTAAGCTAATGTTACTTAAAGGCTTCGTTTAGCGCTTAATTCTAGGCAAATACCAATGTCGATATCTAGCAATAAGCGCACTTTGCTCGCATGTCCGGACTCTGAAGCTTTAAAGCTACATACATACACACACACACACTTAGTATTTTCCCGTTGTGTTCTCTTGTTTTGTTTCGCTTTGTGCTGTTGACTTTTGGCTGCAGTGGCACACGGGTGGGCAGAGGTGGGGAGTGGAGCGGCATTGTCAGGTTCAAGTAAACAAGCAGTTTGAGTGGAAGTAAAACTAACTACCTGAGTGAAAGAAGTATATGTGCATTGATATTATTTAAAATATAACTTATAAGATAAAAATGGAACAGTTTACATTTTTTTTATATTTAAAGTGGAGTTATACATCGACAAAAAAAAAACATTTTTTCTTAAATATATTTAAAGGAACCAATAATATTAAATTAAAAAACTAATTTTCATATGAAATAAGTATATGTGCATAATGAAGAAATTAATGTAAAAGTTAATAATACATGTTTTTTTTCGCGGAATTTCAACGTTATAATAGTCAATATATTTTCCTTTATTTAAAAACATTTGACTAATGCGATTTGGAATTGAGTTTGCTCAATTTTTCAGCGTTGTATCGTCAATCTGGCTCCACTCCTTGATCAAAGCCTTTTTGAGGTCCTTTATTGTGTCAACTTTACGTTTTTTCTGCATACCTTGCGTGACAGTATTCCCCAGTGATCTTCGATTGGGTTAAGATCCGGACTAACAGCTAGCCACTTCAAAAAAGGTATCTTTCTAGCCGTAAAAAACTCTTTAGTTATGCGAGCTGTGTGGATTAGAGCGTTGTCCTGCTGGAAAATCCATTCATTTTCATAAAGCTCTGCGGCAAAGTCAATTAGTATTGTGTCTAACAACTCCAAATAGATTTCCGCATTTGTCGTTGTTGGAATAAAACATAATGGAGACATTCCAGCATACCCGAACGGTGCCCAAATCTTGAGTGATCCTCCACCATGGTTACGCTTATGGCAAGTCTACCGTGGTTGCCTTTTATCGCACCAATACTTTTGGCAACAGTCGGGTCCATCCAGATTGAACTTTTTTCCTCCGAAAATATCACTTTACTGGAATTCCTCAGACCAAAATGTGTATTTTTCTCCAAAGCCAGACGGGCGGTTATTTGCAGATTAATAGTCGGGGTACAGGGTCCTGGGAAGCTTATGTAACGGTGTCGTAAGTCCTTAAAATTTGATACACACGTCTGCTTGATATGCCAGCTGTAGCTATCGCTTGATCCCTGTGCATGACTTGTTGTCTTCGATAGCTAGTCGCCGATTCTGCCTTTTACATCGGTTATCCATTTCCGTAGGTCGTCCTTTTCGCTTGACTGCCCCATAATTCATCGGGTTTCTTAGGAAATTTGAAATGGGATTTCTATGCCGGTTGACTCTTCCTGCGATATACCCAATGCTTTTGCCAGATTCGGCTAATCCTTTTGTCAGACGCTGGTCTTCCTTCGATAAATGTGATCCACGTGGAATTCTGATGTAATATTACATTTACAACAACAATGATGAACTCTAATGTATTAAAATAATGTGTACTTACTTTCTACTTAATAAAAAAAACAAATTCCCTTCAAAACTTTTAGCTTTCGGACACTGTTCAGTACAATAACGCAGATTGCACATATACTTATTTCATAAGAAAACCACGATCTTCGACAAATATTCATGATAACGGTACTAAGAACGAAGACCAAAAAAGAATTTTGTAGTGCTTACATATATATAACATATGACTCTACAGAACTGTGTATCCCAAAAAAAATTTACCGTTACATTTTACAGAAATATAGTCAAACAAAATAATGCACATATACTTCTTTCACTCAGGTAGATGAGAATAGAATAAGAGTGCAAGCACACGCACACACACCAACGCACACACACACACTCAATTAAATGTCTAGTCAAAACATGTCGTGGACAATGAAAATGACAATGGCCTGGGTCGGGGTCTGGGTCTGGGTCTGGGCCTGTGACAGTGTGGACAATGAAGACTGGCGTGATAAGCAGCAATTTTTGTGGTAAATCTGTTAAAGCTTTTCGAAAGCTCGCAAGCCTCGCTCCAACGGATCTTGCAGAGCTTTATCGTAGCACAGATTTCGGCGAAAGGCAAAGCAGAAGAGAGGAGAGAACGCCCGTGAGAGAGAGCGAGACAGACAGCGCGCGCTTTGAGCCTGCACGCTACCGCCACCTGTGGCCGCCATTTATGATATTGTTATTGTAATCCTAAACCGCTGCGCACTATTAACGCCGACGTCGCCGTCGCTGTCGACGTTGCGGTCAGCACTGGCAGCGTCTGTCATGTGCTTGACTTGCTGTCAGCTATTTTTAGATATTCATAAAAAAAGACATAAAACGCGAGGCAAAATAGCGGGCCATACCAACAAAAACAACAACAACAACAAGAGCAGCAAAAAAACACGCAGAAATTAAATATAAAATATGCAAAAAAAAAATATATGTATAAAAATAAAAATAAGAAAACAGAAATTCTTCAGTGTTTTCACAGCCGCCGCAATGACGGCGTTTTCTTCCTGGTGTGGCAAGGTTTAGACTCGTCGTTGGGAGTGGGCGTAGTCTGGTGCAGGGGCTGTGGTGAAGGGGCGGCAGTGGGGGCTATGCTGCATTTCTCACATGGCGGAACAAGGATTCTGCAACAGCTGTTGTCCAATAAAATACATAAATAAACTGCTGCTGGGCGCAGATGTGTCCCACTTGAGTTTTGCTTAAGCTTCCTTTAGCACACATACACACAGACACACACACATACCATGTTTCTTTACCTCTCTTTTGGGCTGCTTACACTGGGTGTTATTCACCTTCGCGAGCAACGTCGACCGCGACGTGGGCAGCGCTGTCGGCATCGGCGGCTGGTTGGGAGAAGAGCTCATAACTCGTTTTGCGGCTTCATTGTTTGCCTTTTACTCGTTTGTTCTGCCTTGCAAATGTGCGGATAAAAACAAAATATGCAAAAAACGAAAAAAAAAAACAAAAAGAAAATGAAAATAAGAAATAAATACTTCACACAGACAGCTCTGCTTGTTGTTATTGTTGATTTTGTTTGTGTTTTTATTTATATACATTTATTTTTTCCTTTTTCTTTTTTGCGTTAAATTATTTACATATTTTGCATTGCGAGTTTTTTGTTTTTGCTCGCTGTGCTGTTGTTGGCTCGTGTTTTTGCTCGTGCCTGCATTATATATGTACCTGTTATATACATATTGTCATTGCCTGTATCGGCGTGTGTGTGTGTGTTTGTGTGCGTTTGTTTGATTGTGCTTTGTTTACATCTTGTTGTGGCTAGTTTTGCCAAAATAAATTGCTGTTTTTATCAGCGACTACGTCAGAGCGACGTTGCCACACCTCCAATGGCAGCGATTAAAATTCACCACAGCAGCAGAAGGCGCAGCAGCGCTGCTACAATCGTTGTTACTCTCTTTCGCTGCACCTCTTCCACTCCCACTACCATTACCGCTCTCTCTCTCTCTCTCTCTCACTTTGCTCTCTGCGGCCTGTACGTTTCGAAGCCTGCCATAGTGAGTGCAACCCACTCGCTCAGTTCATCAGACTCACAGGCCGAAAGCTTTTCAACTCAACCATTTTTGCAATGCAAATGCACTGCAAATTGCATGCGAGCATCAATTATATGCCCAGACAAATGGTACACACCCATACCTACGCACGTACATATTTACTTGTATGTATATATCTCATAGATTTGCTGACTGGCGCCACACAAAATCAGAAACATTGTACGCGGCAAGAATGTGGCGATTTTCTTTGCGCCCAACGAAGACTCAATACTCTAGCATGGGAGATTTAAGAAATCAACTCTTTACCCACTAAAAGCTCTACCTAAAAGCTCTAAAAGCAGGCCAAGGAAATTCTTGTTAGAATTAAATCAATTTCTATCAATTATGCATACGTTGTAAGCTTGGAAAGCTTTAAAGGAGTCGGTTAGGTAAAATAGATCTAGTTATTACTCGACTTTCGGTGTCAACAACTTATTTCAAGGTGTTACATACAGCTGCATGAGCTTAGCATACCCTCTGCAGGTAAATTTAAGCGCATATACAAATCAGACTGTTTGATATTGGGCTGAATTGATCAATTTACGTTTATGATATACTTAAATAGCAATTAAATGCCATATTGCATATTCATATATATAGCTTTATCTTCATTTGCAATTTGTCGTCCTATAAATTGTGTTTTTTTTTTTAAGTATTTTGTGCAATTTTGTCATTTGCATAAATTATAGATTTAATTACTTTTGTTTGTCTGGGTTATTGGCGCTATAAATGATGTGGGGACGCTTGTCACTTTGGGTACATTTGCACCTCAACTGGTACAATACTAGATTTGGGTACAGAGCATTATCTGTTGAGCGTTTAATTGAGCTTTTAGGGTGATTAATGTACTTTTAATGAACCCGTTAGTGGAAAAATTCACTCTTTCTTCAACTTGTGCTTAAAATCTGGAAACACGTAAAATGGGTATTACTTGGTTAAACACTGCCTACAAAAACTGGCAAATATTTACCACCAACGTATTTCCGATTCTTCTAAAATTACTTATCTCAACCGGATCTTTTGAGATAAGCACACGTTATGCAGACGTAGATTCATTTATATATATAAATCGGTCTACTTAAAGACTTATGAGCAAGCTAGTGACGAAAGCGGTTCCAAAACTGTCTTCCACAAGCCAAATACTAGACAGTCATAATATTATTAAACAAGTCTACATCTTTTAAATATATACTGTTGGCTTAATGTGCTGATATCTTGGCTATATATATGTACTTGTGTCTAACGCTTGCTACGATTCGTGTCATCTAAAAAATTTGTTGGCTTTTTGCCCATCAAAAGCTACAAATGACAACAAAATTGCTTTATTTTGTTTTTCTACTTTGAGTTTCTTTTATTTTTTGTTTTGTTTGATAATTTTGCATTTCGGTTTGCCATACAATTTCCTGATAAATATGCAGCACCAAAGGATACATAACTCTTTACAGCTCAATCGGCTTTTTCAACTTACTTTCACCTATAGGTATATATGCATATATATTCCTGTGCAGGCTGACGAACTGTTTGCATATAGACACGCTCTTTATGCACTGAACTCTCGTTTGAACTTGTTGGATGTAAAGTGACACAATCGGTACTTCTTGCATATATAGTGCTTGATCAAAGGTACAGTGATATATTTATACTGATTCATCATTCGTCGTAATTTCTTTTGGTTTTTAAAAAATATTTCAATCGTTTATGATTTATTACGATCGATACTTATTTATTCCGCTGATTAATTGCGTTTTAGGAAATGCTTAATAGATTTTTCGAATTCTGTGGTGTACGTTAACACTTGACAGGCACTGTGGCTAGCAGTTGACAATGGGATAAATACACTTTTGTAATGAAATTATATTCAAATATAAACAAATTAACTTAGACCAGAGTGTAGTACAAACATATATTTCTATATGTATTTGCATTGGTATTTGTATACCCATCTAGTATGTAGATACTACGACAAAAGCCAGAACTTAGCTCAAGTGGTTTACTGAGCATGTTATCGCTATCAAGATTGATATACTACATTCCACATTAAAGAAGTACAAAAAAATAAATACATGTATATATGCCATATTTGTATGGATGTGAATAGGAACCAACACGTAGCCCATTCAAAGTTAATGCACATTCAATAAATAAGCATACATATAGTAAAATGTGTGGGGAGTCGAGAGTTGATGAACTGCGGAATACCCTGTACAGTTGGGAAAGTGTTTTCTTAATCGAATTTTTTTGGATCGGATCGTAGATCGGGCTGTTTTAACACGTTTATGCATTGTAGGTAGTTATAAGCTTAAAATTATGTAGAATTTTTTTTTGGGTACGAATTTAGTTATATATTTTTTTAATAAATAAACTGTTTAAAATATTTGACAACAAATTTTTCAAATAGTTTTATTTTTATTTTTAAACTTTATTTTAAGCATTGGCTTACTTAATTTTGGACTTGCATCATGATTGTTTTTCTACATGATCTTTTTTAAAAATATTCCGATAAAGTCGGGAGATAAAATATTTAAACAAAGATTTATGATTTTCTTTTGGATCAAGTTAAATAATGTGATTTATGTATGATAGATTTTACTGGTACCGTGGGTCGTATACTTAATATTAAAATAGTTGATACAGGGTGTAGTTAAACGAAACAAAGCAAAACTTGGTTTTCTTCCCCTAAAGTTCCTAAAAGTTGTGGTAAATAATATAGTTTTGTTCCTTGTAGGGTTGCCACACTCTGCTTTCGCTCTACCACAAACTAATTAATACCAAAATAAATACAGGGTGTCAAGTAGTCGTCTCCACAGCAGTTTTTTCTACTATTTAAATTCTGGACATTTTTGATGTAGTTTATTCAATGCAAAAAATAAATTATAAAATCACTTTAAACTTAGTTTTACTCAGTTCAGTTCTTTATAGGGTTGCCACCCTCTGCTTCCACTCTACCTCAAATTTCCCCACTAAATAGTCACAAGGTACAAGCGACTGGGTTATACGACCTTAATCGAATTGGGCTAGTATCAGTTGATTGTGAGCTACACATAGACCTATATACATATGTTTTCTTATATACTCTATAGGAAAGAATTAAGTGGGTGTGTGACCATAGCTCGTGATTTGTCTTAGTCAGTGGGTTAGTCACAATCAAACCAGCTGATGAAATAATCCTACGTAATCCCCCAGCAATGACGAAAAGTGCATCTAATCAATGTCTTTTCATTATTAACTTTAGACTTGGGTCTTGCCCTTTTGCTTTCGTCACCAGCGTGAGTTGCAACTTTCCTCACTAGTTTCTTGTTCTATATTACTAGTTTTTATTTATAGTTGGAATCGTTTTAGATTTACGCTTTATTATTGGCTCGTAAAACATTTCGCAAATATGACTACCATAAAGTGATGTATGTGTATGAATAAACCGACCTATGTATGTGCATATGTGCACGTATACGTACGTATATGCGACCTTGTTGTTATTTAGAGAACGACTAAATATATTTGCAGTTATACATACATTAATACATTTATTGACTTGCAGTAAAATGAAGTTAATCATTATCTTTATTTCGATTTAATCATCTTTGCGTATCGCCGATTTCATACATTTTTACATACATTCATCGATATGTACGAGTATGTACATATGCATGTATTTGTTATGAATGTTTTTACTTAAGATTGCAATCCCTAAATTCCGTTTCATTTTAATTGCGCTCTTTGTATTGGGTACTAGATTTCTACTTAGATGTATCTCTTATCAGAATAAAGGGGTTTCTTAGCAGAAAAATGTTTTTTCTTATTGGTATGTCCATTTTATTAAAAAAACAACTATAAACTTATTTATTTCACTGATTTATCTCTTATCAGAAAACGATTTTCCCTATATGGAAAGTAATTTTTGTTATTGGTCTGGAACTCTATTTTCCTTTAAAAACCAACTAAAGACTTATTTATTTCACTTTAAAATGTCGAATATAAAAAAAAAAATTATTGAAGAATATTTGAATAATCATAAGTTAATTCTACTTTTTTTATGTTCTGCCTTTGAAACTTAAGTACGATTTTAAGACACTTTAAAACTAAGTAACTTGTAAACTGAAAGATCTTAAATTTTCCTTTTTTTTACCACTTGTAACAAGTACAATTACAAATTGCTACAAATCCAGTTATTAATTTATAATGCAATGTTTGTAATAATATTATTACAAGCTCAATCGAGGATTATGTTTATCGATATTTCCTGCAACTTGTCATACTTTCTTATCGTTATCGGATTTTCTTAACTCGCGATTTTGTGACACTTTTCCCCAGTGAAGAGTAAACAGTTTTAGATTCGCAACCTTATCTGACATTCTGCCGCACACACACCATAGATATATATGGATATATGTCTGTGTGCGTGTGTGCCATAAAACTGTCATATATCGAAATGTTATCGTTATTAATGTGAGCGGAACAAGAAAGATAATAAAATAAAAGCAATGCATTGACGTTATCACAACGCTCGCAGCTGAATAACTCGAGAGAAGTGGAAAACTGGAACTCTGGTTGCGTATTATAAATACTTAAATATACTATATAAATGTATCTCTTAGTACGTTCTACTCTGATTCGCTTGCACACACCCTTTCATCGCATACTACGTGAGGTTTGCGCAAGTATTTTACGACTACATGTGTCGATATGTGCATATCTCGATAAGACGCATAATAAAACCGATGTAGTATATGTGGGCGTGGCGGACGCCTTCAGAGCGCATAGCAAATTAATGCGCAATTTGCTTGTGTCGTGTTGCCAGTGACTGAAAACCGTTTGCTATGTGCGGCAGGTGCTGCAGCTCAATTGGTAGTATGCTATTTTCCCATATACCCTGTAGAGGTGCGTATAGGGTGTGATGTGTAAGAAATAATCTTTTTAAAAATTTATTTATTTTGTAGTATATTTCTGGTATTTAAAATGACGATTTATTAATTTTATCATAATTCTATTTTCCTATTTTTAACGCTCAATAAATTTAATTATTTATTAATTTCCCTTTAATAAAATTTTTTGACTTATAAATTAGATTTAATGAACAAAACATTCAATTTGTTAGCATCTTTATTTCTATATTTTAATTTTATTTATTTTTTATTATAAACAATTCCATGCGCTCTTTAAATATTTGCGTTTGCAAGCTAAGTTAGGGTATTTCGTCGGCGACTACTGTCGGCACTTGCACAAGAGTGCAAAACACACCCACACAAGCACAAAAGCTCACAGACTTACACGCACACACACACATGCATGCATGCAAGCCTAACTGTATTGTGCAATACACACAAAGCGGAAAGGATCTGCTTGCATGCTATGTTGTCATCTCTCTTTTGGGAGGCTGCCGCTGCCGCTGGCGCTGCTTCTGTTGTTACGTTTGCCTACGTGCGTCCCGTCATGTCTGACGCCTGTTTACACAGTGGATGTGGGTGGTGGTGGGGTGGTGCAGGCTGTGGGTTAAATGCAAAACACACAGCCAGTCAGTCGTCTGCTGTTCGGCTTATTTCGACTCGGCTCGTCTCGGCTCGCGGATATGCATGCTCGTCGTGCTTTCACATACGACGAATCGTCAAGCTGTTGTTTCGTTAAATCGTTCGCGTCGCAGTCGAAATGCTCTGCTGCTCTGCCGCACTCTCTCGCTCTCTAACTCTCTGGCTCTGCTCGCCTTGCTGCTCTCCGTTCGGCTTCGTGTGTGTTGAGTTTCGTTTGAATACTTTTCTAATTCAACACACAATGGCCGGACGGCATGGACAGGACAGCACAGGATACGCGCGAATGATTTTTATGACTTTCGACTTGAAATGCTGTTTAGCTTTGGGGCCGCTGGTCGGGATTTGGGTCATGCTCGTTTGGCAACATGTTCGAAGTATAATAATGTCCATGCGACAGTGGGTGGGTGTGCGAAGCGGGAGGCGGGGGGCGCTTTTTAGTTGCGGAGAGTGGGTTGCAGCCCAAGGCCGCAGCATCAAGTTGCCTCAAGTTGAATGCTTTAGAAAACGCTTCAAAATTGTCACGTCATTGCATTTGGTCTTAAAAACAAAAGGCAGCGCAGCTCATGCAAACTGTTGACTACAGTTTTGGGTACAGTAAAGTCTCTCCTAATGGACAACGCGCCCCTCTTAGGCGGACACTTTTGCTCTGACCTTGTTGGGTCTTAATAACAATTAGCTACTCCCGGTAGACACGCCTCTTAACCTGTTGGTAGGTGTCCGCTTATAAGAGTTTGCACTGTACCTAATGATATGAGTTGTGGAACTGTTTTTAGACATTTTTAGCATGTTGGAAACTTTTGTCAGTGTCTTACTACCGTTAAAGTGTTAGTCCTTCGAAACAGGTTATGAAAATGATACGGAATCACGATAGGTCAATTTCCGACCATTTGAACTTCATAGGAGATTTGGTTTGCTTTCCCTTCGGTTTTTGTTGGATTTTTTTGAAACTTATTTTCAGTTTCGCTTTATTTAAGTAATAATAAGGGATTATTTTAAGGTCTTGAGGTTACATATATTTATATATACATATATATTATATAGTTATATATATTTTATTCGTATTCCACGTACTCAAAAGTCTGTATAGGAAAATCTGCTCCTTCCTTCTTGTTATATATGGTTATATCGCTTACTCGTAGAGTACTGTAATCGTTGGAATTTATGTAACAGGGAGAAGGAGACGTGGTAGACCCCATTAAGTATATATATTCCTGAACAGAAGAGTCGATATAGCCATGCGTTTCCGTCTGTCCATCTGTATGAACAAAAGGATCTCAGAGACTATAAGAGCTAGAAAGTTGAAAGAGGTCGCAAATGAAAGGTATAATGCTGAAGCAATACAAGTTTGTTTTTGTTTTTCGACATGCCCACTTTAGGGCGTTCTATTTTCAACGAAAGGTAAATATACAGGTAAAAATATATTATTTTAGTATAGAAAACTTTTTTGCTAGCTAAGCTATCTGAACTAAATTTACACGGGTAGTACACGTCGACGAAGTACATAAACTGACCAAGTTTAATCCCGATCTGACACCTATATCGTATAGCTCCCATAGGGCCGATCGGTTGAAAATATGCTCTAAGCATGACTATGTCAAGCTATCTTATTTTCAAACTGAAGGATTGCACTAATATAATTATCATACCCCATTGAAACTGAGTAACAGGTATCCTAAAGTCCCAAGGCGACTATATCATTCTTTCTAGAATCCTGTATTTTTTACCCCCTCCACCGATCTCTTTACTAAACTGAAATCTTCTTAAATCTTTTCCAGATTGTCGCCCGTCGTCACGATCTGAAATTGATTGTCACATCGGCCACGATGGACTCCAGTAAGTTTGCGACCTTCTTTGGCAATGTACCGACCTTTACAATACCGGGACGCACATTCCCAGTGGATGTGATGTTCAGCAAGAATGCTTGCGAGGATTACGTGGAGTCGGCGGTAAAGCAAGCGCTGCAGGTGCATCTGACACCCAACGAGGGTGACATGCTGATCTTTATGCCGGGTCAGGAGGACATCGAGGTGACCTGCGAGGTGCTCGAGGAGCGTCTCAGCGAGATTGACAATGCACCCGAACTGAGTATATTGCCCATTTACTCCCAACTGCCATCCGATCTGCAGGCCAAGATCTTTCAAAAGTCCGCCGATGGTGTGAGGAAATGTGTGGTGGCCACCAACATAGCGGAAACTTCGCTGACCGTCGATGGCATCATCTATGTCATCGACTCGGGCTACTGCAAACTGAAGGTCTACAATCCTCGCATCGGCATGGACGCCCTGCAAATCTATCCCATATCGCAGGCGAATGCCAATCAGCGTTCGGGTCGTGCCGGTCGTACGGGTCCTGGTCAGGCGTATCGCTTGTATACCCAGCGGCAGTACAAGGACGAGCTCTTGGCTCTTACCGTGCCCGAAATACAGCGTACTAACTTGGCCAATACGGTGCTGCTGCTGAAATCCCTGGGCGTTGTCGATCTGCTGCAATTCCATTTCATGGATCCACCACCGCAGGACAACATACTCAATTCGCTGTACCAGCTGTGGATTCTGGGTGCATTGGATCACACGGGTGCGCTGACCACACTCGGTCGTCAAATGGCCGAGTTTCCTTTGGATCCGCCGCAGTGTCAAATGCTCATCGTAGCCTGTCAAATGGAATGCAGCGCCGAGGTGCTCATCATAGGTGAGTGGTGCTGTGGGGAAGAGTCCCAGGTGGGCTGAGCTAAGGAAATCCTCTGTGGGGTGCGTCTTTTAAAGGAACCCTTTGGGCATTCGATAGGAGGAAGTATTTCTTGGACCTGGGGACTTTAGGTCCATTCCATTCCTCTAGAGAAAAGTCTTTGTCTGGCAAGGATAACCTTATCTTTTTACAAGGACACAACTAGGAAGCATTGAGCTAATCCTGTACCCCAAGCTGAGCCTCCAGATAGTGCAGTGCTTCCCAGAGTTAATCCTTGAACATTCATCAGCCTGGGAGCTGCCCTATTCACTAGGTTAACTAGCTTGTCCTTGAGGTGGAACGGGCACAGCGACCCCTTTTAATATTCCCATCACTCATCCGACTAAATTGCTTTGTCTTCCAACAGTGTCCATGTTGTCGGTGCCTTCGATCTTCTATCGGCCCAAGGGACGCGAGGAGGAGGCGGATGGCGTGCGTGAGAAGTTCCAAGTGCCGGAATCGGATCATCTAACCT
This sequence comes from Drosophila dunni, assembly GCA_018152125.1. Taxonomy (NCBI): domain Eukaryota; kingdom Metazoa; phylum Arthropoda; class Insecta; order Diptera; family Drosophilidae; genus Drosophila; species Drosophila dunni. The sequence continues at coordinate 489,570 of JAECXC010000648.1, read as the reverse complement.
ACCTCAATGTGTACCAGCAGTGGAAACAGAACAGGTAAGCAGTCAAATTCGAATCCCTGCAACACTTGCTCATACCAATCCTTGTGTTTCCACTGCAGTTATAGTTCCACGTGGTGCAACGAGCACTTCATACACATCAAGGCGATGCGAAAGGTGCGCGAAGTGCGTCAGCAGCTCAAGGACATTATGACGCAACAGAAGATGAACGTCAAGTCCTGCGGCACCGACTGGGACATTGTGCGCAAGTGCATCTGCTCGGCGTACTTCTATCAAGCGGCCCGTCTCAAGGGCATTGGCGAATATGTCAATTTGCGCACGGGAATGCCATGTCATTTGCATCCCACATCGGCGCTCTATGGACTGGGCACAACACCAGACTATGTGGTCTACCATGAGCTGATCATGACTGCCAAGGAGTATATGCAATGTGCCACCGCTGTGGATGGCTATTGGTTGGCCGAATTGGGTCCCATGTTCTTCTCCGTGAAGGAAACGGGACGCAGCGGGCGGGACAAGAAGAAATTGGCTGCCGAGCATCTCAAGGAGATGGAGGAGCAAATGTTGCAGGCCCAGCACGAGATGGAGGAGCGTAAACAGCAGGCGGCCCAGCGTGAGGAGCAGATGGCGGCCAAACAGGAAATTGCCACGCCCGGCAATGCAACACCACGACGTACTCCGGCTCGGATTGGACTCTAAGCAACAATTTGAGTTTACAATTTCTATTTGTTTTTTTTCTTCTGCTATTTACATTTTTATGTGTGTGTGTGTTTTGTGTACACAAATTTATATACGTGAATAAATAAGCCAAAAGATTTGAGCTGTCATTAATAAACGGATTAGCAGTGTGCTTAACTCCTGGTTTGCAGCTGATCCCGACGTGCTCAGCACGCACCTTTCGTTATCCACCACAGCGTAGTGTTCCTGACAAGCGCATTCGGCATATTTGCAAACCATGTGCGATTCCTGCTGCTGGCAATCCTCATCTCGCCGACAGGTTGTTCCAAAGGCCACGATGGGCTCACAGCTGGTGCTGGTAGTGCTGCTGGTGTTTGTAATTTGGGTGCGGGGATAGTGTTTGGCATTGCAAGTGCAAGTGTTGTTGCTGCAGCTGCTCGCTAGACCGAGCGTTACCTGGCATTGGGCATCGGTGGTGCAGCTAGCGCCATAAAATGCACTGGGCATGCAGCTGGACATGTTGGAATTGTGCACGAATCCTGCTTCACAGGCGCACTTACTCAGCTGCGGCAGGCAAAAGGCATCCAATTGCTTGCAGCTCGTATCGTTGCTGCAGCTCACAGCTGTAGGATTAGATTGGTTTCAATAGCATCCCATGGTTTGATTCATTACTTACCCAAGGTTGAGACACAGCGACCTTCGTGTGGTTGGAAGTGGTCTTTGCAGAGGCAGCGATGCTGTGACCCTTGGCATACAGCAGACTTGTCCATGGCCTGACACTGACTTTCCAGCTCACATTGTCCTTGCAGCGGCACCATTTGTGGCAGGCAGCGACGACGATCCAAGCTGGGTATGTAGCCGGCGGAGCAGTGGCACTGCTGCGTCTTTGCATCGCATTCGGCGTACTGCTGAGCACACCTATGCTCTGCTGTACAGGGGCCTCCAATTATATTACTCAGCTTATGGTCCTTGGGCTTGCAGGGCACATGCTTATCGCTATCGGGTGCAGTGCAGTAGCAATGCGAATCGCGACATTTGCTCCGTTCGAATTGCATGCACGTTTCGTCCGTGGCGCATCCCAGCTCCAGCAGATCATCGGCAGTGGCTACATGAAGTAAACCGTAGCAAAAAAGTATTATTATCGTGAATTGCATTGTTAACCTCTTAACAATTTTCACAAACTGAAAATGGGCGCCATTAACCGTTATGAAGATCAGATCACATGGTATCGATACTTATTGCTTATGAAAATCAGATGTGGCAACACTGGTCATCACTTGCAACCCTGAAACTTTCGATAACAGTGTTCGCTAAATTAAAATTTCATCATAATTATATTTAAATAGGTATGCATAGAACGGAATTAATTTCCATTTTTAGATATAATATAAATTAAATATAAGTTTGGTATTGAAATTAATACAAATTGGCATACAGAAATAAATGTAAATGCATATATTTTGTAACAACCCTGTGTATTTTGGTATATTTTAATGTGCCGCCAAATAGTATTTTTGAAGATTCATGATTCGGTCACACTGAACAGTTTATAAAGAAAAGCAAGCAACGCAAGTCACACAGTTAAATTTTCGTAAATAACTAACAAACTTGTAATTTTCGATTGAAAACTAAACAATATAATACAAAAATAAATCAAAATGGTACGCCGTGGACGTTCTGCAAGCCCCCCACCATCGGTCAGACGGTAAGTTGAAATATCACATTGGAATCGCGTAAACATTAATATATCCAATTGGACAATGTGAACAATGGGAAAACACGTAAGAGGCAGGCAAAAGTTTATACTGCTTTTCGCAAAGTCAAACGCTGCTCAAATCTAATTAGAATGTGAATGCTTACGATGCAGTTTGACAATGCAGAGCCCAAAAGTGCGAAATAATCAAGATGCTTCTGGAAGCTTTGCTTCCGCAATCAGTTACGTAACCTAAAAACACATAAACACGGAATACGTCAGAGATGAACGTTTGCAACGTGCAAAGTCCAAACGCGTGGCAACAACAATAAAAACAAATTCTTTATAATATATTTATCTCTTTTTCTTTTGTTATTTACAGTAGTGCACCTGCGCCTGCACCGGTGCCCGCACGTGCGGCCGCCCCACCACCAGCACCAGCACCAATGGCCGCGCAACCAAGCGCCGTTGGAATGCCGGCACCACAGCAACCATCGATGTTCCAGCAAATGGCTGCTACCGCTGGTGGTGTCGCGATTGGCTCCGCAATTGGTCACACTGTTGGCCATGGACTCACCTCAATGTTTAGCGGCTCTGATAAGGAAGCCGATGCACCAGCCGCCGCCGCCGCAGCTCCCCAGCAGCAGCAGCAGCAACCCTATTATCCACAACAGTCACAGGCCAATGAACCTCAAGGTGCTTGCGCCTGGGAGATTAAACAGTTCCTGCAATGCGCACAGGGTCAATCCGATTTGTCGCTCTGCGAGGGATTCAATGAGGCGTTGCGACAGTGCAAAGTGCAGCATCATATGCAGTAAACTGTAGCGGCAGCAACAACAACACAAAGGCAGAACTACAACAACAACACATCCTACTCTCCCCTCGTTAAATGGTGAAAATGTTGAGCTGAAGTTGTTTTTTTTTCTTCTTTTTTTTTGTTTTCTTTTTCAATTAGTTTTACATACATAATCAATATATAATTGTTAATGAGACAACAAATTGTATAATTTAGTGAATTTGTTCAATAGAAAAGCGCGCAGGCAGCGTAAATATCTAACAGCGCTGCCGACGTCGCTGCAAAAAAAAAAAAACGAAAACTTTTTTCTTTGGGGATAACGGGACAATGCACTGCGTGCATGTAAATTTTGCATACAATGGTGAAATGTTACAGTTATTGGCTGGCAGCCAGGCACACACACTAGGACTCGACTGTGTGTTTGAGTGTCACGTGAGCTTCGAGCATGACCTTGCAGTTTTCGGGAGACGCAGCGTGTCTTAAAATAGCTGCCCTGATTCATGTGCAAAAAGGGCGCCATAGCTAAACGCAAGTGGGAGGGGGACAGCAAACATCGTGCGCCTTGTTTTTGTTTTTCGTTCGCTTTGTTGTTGTTTTCGTTTGCTGCGCCAATTGCGGTTCATTTTGGCGAAATGGTCACACCAGGCCGAATAAACAGAATCAATTATGATAAACATGTTTACGCTCCCAATAGGTGCAGTGCCTTGTGTGTGTGTGTGTGAGTGTGTTTGTGTGATTAGTCACTGTGTTTGACTATCTCGCTCTGACTCGTTTGTGTGAGTACTGCGCTTGAAAATACTTTCGATTTCAACGGTTTAAAGTGCAATTTCAGTTTAAACTTTTTTTTAAATAAATAAAATATTTTTTTTTTCATATTTTGGAACTTGTTTTTATATTAATTTGTGCGTTAATTTTTTGTTTAATTAATCTTAAATTAAATCTTCTTTTTTTTGACCATATTAGCATTCCATTTAAACCACTTTAGCCGAAATTGCTACATTTGCAACTTTTTGGGCTTAATATTAAAATATAATATTAAATTTAAAAAAAAATATTAAACTTTAAAATATATTAAAAACAAAAATTGTAAAAAATATATACCGTTGGCTGAAATATAAAAAAAAAATTTAAAACAAACTTAAACATATTTAAGGAAATATGTAGTATGTAAATAATTTAGTATTTAGTATTTTTTCAAGGTAATGAACGCATTTAAAAAATTAAAACTTATCTTTCAGCTTAAAAATAAAAATATATATCATTGTTTAGCACTTTTTGGTTATAAATTGATTATTATTAAAAATAATTATTAAAAAAAAAAATAAATACATACATTTTATTAATTTTAACGCTAACTACCTACTTCCTAGAGTTAAAAAAAAAATGTTTAACTCGTGGAGGTTCAGAATCCAAAGGTTGACCTCGCCTGAAACTTTAACCTAAAATAAAAATCTTGAGCACACACTTCCTTTTTACTTTAATACAATACACAGATACATTTTTTTTCAGCTAAAATTAAGTATACTTTTTTTAATTCCTAAATTTTGTTACTTTGCAACGAATTAAAAAAATAACTGGGTGGTCTCAGGAATTAAAGGGTTAATTACAATTTTTAAAAAAGTTCCACAGAAAAAATTTATAATTTTTTTTTCAGCTTTTTCCTTTAGCGAATAAAACTTAAATTTAAAAAAAAATATATTTGATATGTGCTTTTTATTAAAAAATAATTGATTAAATTTGCTGTTAACTTTGAGGAAAAATTTCATAATAAAAAAAAAAAAAATAATAATAATTTTATAAATTTTATGAACAAAACTTAAATTTTAAGAGGAACTGTTCTATTAAAATAATATAACTAAACACTTTTCGGTTAGAAACTAATAAAAAATTAAAAATAATTTAGTAATTTTGGCTTAACTTTGAGTAAAACTCCACAAAAAGAACTTTACTGTTGACTTAAAAAATAAAAAAAAAAAAAAAAAAAAAAATAAGTGCTTACTATAAAACTACTAAAAAAAGAGCTAAACTAAAATATAAAAAAATATGACTTATATTTTAGTTTTAGTACACTTTGGTTACAAATTAATATATATTTAAACAATATGTGCATGCATTTACATATATTCGAAACTATATAAGTATTTGTACGGCGACCAAATAATTTTGAAAACATTTCTAGCGTCCGTTTAAAAGAGTTGATGTAAAATCGGTTGATTGTGATTATTATGAGTCTAGAACTATTGCTAAAATAATATGTATACACACAGATTTAAGTATATGTGGTAGGTGTATGTGTATGTGTAGTTTAGTTTAGTTTCAGTCCAAATCATCGTCGGGATCCTTGTTGCTGTCCTGCAGGAGCAGTAGGCACAACTTTTGCTTCAGTGCCTCCTTCGTGCGCTTCTCGAACTGACTTTCGGTGGGAAATAGTGTTGAGCGACGTGTGATATTTAGCCGTTTATTGCTGCTACCGCCCAGCGGATGTTTGACGAACGTGGGTATCTCGAGTTGCTTCTGAAATCCCTGACCACGCAGTCCATGCCGATGCTCGGCACTGTGTGATAACAGTTTGAAAATCGGTGAAGTTTTCACATACTCGAAATTAATCGATTTCATCGGTTTCGGTCGCTTATCGAGCAGATCGGCCAGCAGCTGCTTGAGGTCTTCACGTTCCGGTTTCGTATGGCTCTCCTGCTCCTTTGGGGACCTCAATGGACTTGACTGTGTGGCTGACTTGCGGGATTTGTTCAATTTCTGTGCTTTCTTGGCACTTTTCCTCCTGCTCGACTCGTTGTTGTTCCCCTGCAGCAGTGACTTGTTCCTCATGTACAGTTTCCTTGCCATTTTGGCTTTGCCGTACTCGAGTGCGGCATCGAAATGCGCCCCTTCGGGTCCCATTGGCACTGGAATTCTCCTGGATCTTGCCGTGCTGTGCCGTGCCTCATCGCGACTCGATCGTGTCCGCGTTTTTCCATCCACCTTGTCCTTCCTGTCCCCCTCCTTTGTTGCACCCTGTCGACCGTTCTGCATTTTCCTCCCAAACTTATCGAATCTAAAACTCTTCACCTTCGTGGCAAACGTTCGCTGACCCTGTAGTCCAGTCCACACATTTGCCATGGTTGTGTACAGCCTGGCATCGGAGCACAGTCCTGGAATCGGCACTGTCATTGTAATGGGCATGGTAGTTCTGGGTAGGCTACGTAATGCATTGCTGGCCATCTGCCTCCTCTCCAACATGTGGACATTGTAGCATGCGTAGCGGTACAGGATTTGCCAGCACTTGAAAGCTGTAAAGAGATTGAGTTGGGTAAGGGTCTAGATCTCCTTATTATCTTCATTTATGTATAGGTAATAGCTTGATATACAGGGTAGACTATATAGAATATATTCTTCAAATGAAATACTATCGTGTCAACCTAATTACCACTAGCGGCTCATCCCTGGCTCATCCTCGATACGAAGGAGTCCAGCCGATTATATACAACTAATTTTACAGTTCACACAATGCTCCAACCTCGCCTAAGTGCGCCTACCTAGGCTCTACTTCGATCCCATCTAAACCTACTAGGGCAACGTCTTTGTCCCACTGACCTACTAATGTCAGCGAACCAGGACATTGCACTTTGTCTAACAAAGTGTTTTTCGAGCACTTGAGATTGAGTCTGGAACTCGATATGCGACGTATGTGCAGACACAGCCGTACTCTAAGCACTTAAACCTCTGCGTAGGTTTCATTTGATTTCCTTCGATTCAATAAAATCACTCTTACTTTGGTTTCGAACCCAAACCGTCCAAGTTCTAAGAATACAGTGTAAGTAAAAAGTGATACAAATACCGACAAGGAAAAACCACAGGACACCAGCTTTAGGACACACAGGACGAACCGAGCCTCGACCCACGACGTATAAAAAACTAAACTGCAACCGACTGTACTGTACGGTCACTATACCCTAGCAAGTCCAATATGTTGAGTAAACATTGTAACACTTTGTTGCAATGCTGAAGCACTGAACCCATCACGACTTAATATTTTAGAATACTCCTCAGGGGGAAACAACAAAGGTCATGTGAATTCTGTAATGTACTTCACTTGGGTATAGTCAAGAGGTCTAAGCTAAAATTGAAATTTTAATAAATAAAGTACACAAAAGAGTTAAGAAGTCAAATTAGTAAATTGAACTTAAAATTCAGTTGGCTTTAAGGAAATAATTTCCTGAGATCTTTTTCAGACTATTTCGTCCTTGGATCTGTCCTAAGCCTTATAATTATAATTAATATAAGTGATTTGATAATCCCATAGGACACTTATACCAGGAACTATCAGAGCTATAACACTCATCAAAATCAAACTTCTATGCTCTCTGCTCTCTGTTCTATGCAGGGTAGAAACTTCACTTACCTCCCTTGTTCATACCCCTTAAGTTATTCATCACTTATGCTTTCTATGTGTAAGTATTTCCAAATGGTTTTCGTGACTTAATTTTCGCTTTTCTTCCGTGTCTTCTTGAATTCTTCCGTCCGTCTACAATTAATTTTGCAACTGTGAAAATTTTGTCTGTTACTTTAATTATAAAATTTTGATTTCTTTACTTCGAAGACTGTGTGAAACGTGTTTGCTAAGGACAAAAAAAAGAGTAGTGAAAGTTTATTTTTTATGAAAAGTTTTTTTGTTGTCAAAAAAGGTGACAGCAAAATCAAGTGAATTAAATTTTGATTTCAAATGTGTGTACTTCAACAACATTAAGGGTAGTACCCAAGGAGGTAAATTGAATTTAATATTTATAGTATCGGAAGTAAGTACACTGCTTTAGCATACTCACCACTGTAGTTTACGTTAATATTGTCCCACTGTGCAGTCGCCTTAATCTAAATTTATAGTAATAAAAGTGTTAAAAGTTGTTTTTAGTGTATGGCTCGACTTACCAGTGTCTAGGTCTAGGTGGTCGTTGGGTTCGGGAGCAGAGGTCTTTGGCTTTCGCTTTAAAGTGACGGAGGAGTTTCGGGAAAGTCTTGTAATAAAGACTCCATACCGGAAATATCTGGGTCCAAGTCATCGATGATGTCACCAATGAGATCGTCATCCTCCTGATCATAACCCATGACGTCAGCCTCAACCTCACGTATGGTATCGTCATCCCCATGACCCATGGCCATCATGTCCCTGGTCAGCAAAGAGATGTCATAGGAATTATCTGTCGGGATTTGAGGTACGACATCGGGTATATCGATGGGTGCGACAGGTTTGGGCAAATCCGATTTGTAGACACGAACGGTGGCGGAGACAAATCCAAAGTTGAGCTCTCCTTTGGCTGCCTCGATGGGGGCCAGTGATTCCTTGTTCAATATAAGTATAGCTCGGATTGTCGAGCCCGATTTGGCTGCTACGTGGATCACACGCCAGTCATGGGTCGGTAGCTGAGGGTTGCAGCGTTGCAGCATTTTTAAGATCCTATCGGGTTCCCTCATTGTGCCCGGCAGCCAAATGCGCGCACGCGGTCTACTGGGCAAGTCCGACCAGTTTAGACACTGCAGTTTGGCACCTGGATAGACCTCACCCACTCTCGCCACAGCCGCTGTGTAGAGCTTTACGGAACGTTCGTCCTGGCAGGCAATTATCTTAATATTGCCATGATACCAGCCCACATCCTTGCAAACGGGCGGCGGACCTGGCTCCGTGTCGAGCATCTCAAAGCAGACCTCAATCAGTGCCGCTTCGACCAGTTTCCATTGATTGCGTGGTATGCTACCCTCAGGACTACCTCGATCAATCACACCAATGAGCGCACACTCCTTGGACATCTCCGCATAGGATCGTTGCGTTTGCATTTTGGAACGCTTGGACGAGGGTCCTACGTTCTCCTGCGAGTGCTGTCTTTTGCCAGCCACCTTCTCCGCTGAGCTAGCTGAGCCACCTGCTGCAGCCGACTTACCTTGAGTGTAATTAGGCAGCACCATTCTGGCCCAAGCCAGTTTCCTGACCCAATCAGCCGAGCACTCGGTGAAGCGGTGATAATTTTGTCGCCTTAGAATATTTCTGGCTTGTCGCCTTTTGGCGTAGTTAAATTGCTGATTACCCGAGACATGCGGTTGCACCCCAAGACCGGGATTGAATTTCAAGGGTTCCCCTTGAAGGCTGTTTTGGGCGGGCCTTTGAGCCATTGCCTTGGTAAACCGCTTGTACTTGAAGGAGGGGTAAAGTAGGCTAGCTGAGGTTAAGAGGTTGCTAGGTATTCGTAGGCTCCGTTAAGAACGGAGCTTTGCTTTGGAGAGGTCACGGCGGGTACGGTAGGTACGGTTTGTATCACAACCTCAGCACAGCTCTTTTACCTCAAACCAGCACACGAACTGCGGTTATTGATCAACTTTAATTCAAATTAGGGAGCTCTGGGGTCTTGGCTGTTATCAATTCTTAGAATGAGCCATTGAAGTGCTTTTCCTAGTCAATTCCTTCCCTAGGTTCCGAATTTCTGCTGATCTCTGATGGCGTAAGCAAATGTGTTTTTATCTGTTCAATAAACCCTCCTCATGCCAAGGTTTCATTACGATCAGCGGGTCAGTGTTGCCAGTTTAGCCTGTTTTCTATTAGTGATGAGCTGCCTTTACCAGTGTTGCTAGTTTAGCCTTTTTTCGGTTAACGTCTTCGTGTTTTTAAAAAGATTATTGGGTTAAATTTAAACGACAGAGTGATTTAGTAACTATAATCAACGTACCAGTATTGACAGTTTAGCCTTTTTCAAGACATACATAGCTAGGCAAACATATAGGGAGCATCCTCCATTGGGAAAACTGTTTTATTTTATACCCTTGTCTCAATTCAGTTTCTGTAAGATTTTTAAAATTAATACCGTTTTTTTTTTTAACTTAAACTGAGCGCTTAACTAAGCTGAATAAACTTATATGGTTGTACAGGGTATACAATGAACGACTTTAAATTTGGGTTTCTTTGTTTTGCTGCGTCGGCAATAAAATTTGATGTTTGTGTACAAATTTGAGCGGATATGAACCCAAGAATATTTCATAGGCACTTTAAGTGGATAAATATACAAGACACAAAATAAACTTACAAATAAAATTCTTTTTAATAATTTCTATTTTAAATGAAAAAAATGTAACTGAAATTTAAAAAATGTTTTCTAATCTAGAACTCCGAACACAATAGTTACATATAAATATATAAATTAAAAAATATCACGATAAATACCTTTAATTTATATTTAAAATTTACCCGTCTGACATAATTACTTATATACAAATAAAAAGTTTCCGAAAAGTTTTTTATGATATTTCAGAATTACAGACTGGCGGTACTGCATTTCACTCTAAAACTGTACGTTTAACAAATCAAATTTACTCGGTTAATTTAAGTATATTTATTTATTAATAACTTAATATTTTAAATTATTGTCGCGCTTTGCTTAAACTACATTCTGTGCGCTTTCTGCAGCAACTGAAGAATTCTTCTGGCAAAGAACCGTCACAGACCCTTGAAATGAAATCCATTCAAGCAAGAGCCCCGCTCGGATTGGCTGCAGACAAACACACATACTCACACATACACATGTACATTAGAAACCTAATCCATGGGTCTTATCGCCTATACACATGTCCATAAATTTCGCTGAGTTATTGAAAACTCAATTTTTTGTTTATATATTTAAGAGACGGAAATTTGTGAGGGTCTCAAGTAAACAATTGAGTCTGAGTTTTGTAGCCATTCCCTAAATTTGGTATAGATTTTCCAAGGAGCTTGGCCCACAAAAGTTTGGAGATTTCAAGCCTATCATTTTTTTATTTATGTATATAAAATTAGTTAATATATTATATATTTCTGTTTACATTGGCTTTAAAAAGGCTTACTAAAATACACATAGTTTAATTATTTTTATTCGTATAACTATTTAGACTATATTTATTTGATTAATTATTTTTATTTAAATCAATTTTTATTCCTATGGTAATTATTTATAACTTATTTAGTTCTTTAAAGTTCAGTACTTTAATTAAACACGTTATTTTTTTTTAAATCGATATTAAAATATATTTCTGTTTATTTAATAGTTTAATTTTTTTATATTTTAATGCTTACTAAAATATAGGTTAAATCAAGGTTTAACTATTTAGATTTGATGAATTATTTTTACTTAAATTTAATTTAAAACTTTTTTAGTTTTTTTTTTTATATTTATTATATTATATTATATTTTTCAGATACATAAAACCACCATAAGTAAAAACTGAAACGTGAAAAATAAACACTTTTTAAAAATACATATACTAGCTATAAACAAGCTAAAATGACAGCACTGGTTAAGAGTAAACTCAGTGGGCTTCAGCTCTTATAGACTAAATTTTGCACACAAACAAATAGAAGCATACCCTCAACGCTTTTCAGCTACAGGGTCTAATAAAACCAACTGATTTGTAACCTTTTTTTTATAATTTAATGGCATGGCATGCGGAAACACGAGAAATACAAAAATATATAAGATATAAAATGAAATGAACATAAAAAATTGTTTTAATTTTTAAATAAATTTGTGGGCGTGCTGCAGGAGCTCCGCACGACGCTCCGCATTGTGCTGACTCACTTCGAGGAGATCCTCGGTGCGACTGATTAACATTTTGCACTGGTGGATGGTCTTATCGAAGCGTTGTCGCTTCAGTGCTGGCCAATTCTCCGCTTCCTCATCCCTTTCGCGTTGGAGAGCAGGTTGTTGTGGCGGTGGTGCTGCCCTGGGCTTGGGCGGTGATACTGGCTTTGGCGATGACTCTGCTGGCTTGGCTTGCTGCTGCAATTGACTGACTTGTCCATTGAAATCACTTAGAGTTTTGCGACTCTGTTGAGTAGCCTCGAACTTGTCCAGCACCGCAAGTGCGTGTTGCACCACCTCCTCAAAGTTGAGCTCCACAGGCTGCTCCGCCTGCTCCTCCTCCTCCAGCTGCTGCTGTTCTGCCAACTGCTTCGCCTGCAAATCTTCCTCTTCCCTTAGAGCTGCCTCATCTGGTGGCTGCCACTCGTAGTACCAATGGGATTCATAGCATTTCCTGAACGTCTCTCGCTTGTAGACAAAATATTTGTGGCTCAACTGGCGCAGCATGAATTGCAGTCGCTCCTTGGCAAAGATCTCGACAATGTCCAGGTACTTAACGTCAGCGGCAAGCAGTTGCAGCTGCAGCGTTTGAATGGCTTGCAGCGAGACAAGCTCCACCAGTTCCTCATCCTGACTCAGCTGTGCATAGTTTAGCAGCCACTCACAGAATTCACGCTGCAGCTGCTCCTCGTCCATTGAGGCTTTTGCTGGCTTCTCTAGTGCCGCGGGCAGTGGCAACATGTCTGGCAGCTTAATATGCTCCAGCAGCTGCACCATCTGGGCACGTTGCTCGGGCTGCTGCCAGTCCTTGACAAAGTATTCGAAGCGGTTTGGCAGCAGGCCAGTTGGGTCCACAATGGGTTCCACGTAGGCAAGCAGTTCTTGTGGCATTTGTGGGTAATTCTCGAGCGATTCACCCACTACCAGCTGCAGACGACGCACTGCCTCATTGTAGAGCTGGGCACAGAACTGCGGCGACAGTCGGCAACGACGTCCAATGGTTGCATCCTGCAGCATAACTCGGCGTAGACGCTGAAACAGCTCGTCACCCAAATGCATGAGCAGCCACTCGCGTAGATCCGCTTGCTGCAGCTGACCACGACTGGGATGCGGTTGGCGGGCTAGAAACTGCACGGCATGCTGCAGCAGTGCCACAAGTTGCACCTTCTGTTTGCCTTGGGCAACGGGTTGGCAGTTAAAGATACGATATGTGCGTATGATGTCCAGTGGCAGCAGTTGCTGCAGCTGCGACTGCTGCATCGAATCCATACGCTGATGGAAAATCAACGCCACGTTGCTACAATTGCTGTACCGGCACAGCTGCTGCAAACGTTGACACATCTCTGGCACTTGATTGGCATCTACAAAGCAAACGATGCCATCGGCATTGGCCAACTGCAGCTGGGCACGTGGATCCGTCTCTGGTAATCCCTGCAGCTTGTGCACACACAGGGCCACACCATGGGCAAGTCCATTGATATAACCAGTCTGAGCTGCGCTCAACGTTGACTGCTCCCGCTGCAGTGGCTGCTGCAGCAGTCCACGATCTAGCGCATGCTCCATCACCTGTCCCACGCTGCCGGTGGGCAAGGAGATTAGCAGTTTGTAGTAGTGCCTTGCGCCAGGTGGCACCTGCTGCTGTTGCTCCAGTGACTTGGCCAAGAGCTCCCAAAGATCTAGCTTCAACCAGGACTGCTCATCCATGCCTGCTAGCAGTTGGCGATAGTCACAGGCTTCACCCTGACGATAGCGTCGTATCATGCGCAGTGGTTGCTCTGCGGCACGTATGTCCACCAGCTGAGCACTGGACTCGGCGCCAAAGCTGAGCGGCAGGTTGGCAAAGAGTGCATCCTTGTGCTGACGCACACGTCGATAGTTGCGCCAGCGTTGCCAGTAGTAACGCATCAGTTTCAGTTCATAATTACTATGCAGCAACTCCTCATCTATCATGTGAGCAATCTGCTCGTCCAGCAGCGTTTCATATATCTCCAGGGTTTTGGATTGCAGCTGCACTTCTTCTACACAAATTCTAGAGCATTCCTCGTACAGCAGTTCGTTCATCAGTCGCTCGCTTTGTGCACCGGCGGCAGCTTCCGCGGCTGCTGCTTGTGCTTTCGCTGCTGCTGCTGCGGCCGCCTCTGCTGCTGCTGCGGCCGCCTCTGCTGCTGCTGCAGCTGCTCGTTGGCGTTGCTCACGCTCCTGTTGCTCCTGCTCCAGTTGTCGCTGCTGTCGCGCACGCGCTGCCTTGACTTTCTGCAGCTCTAAGAGTTCCATTTCTCGCTGCTTGGCTGCTGCTATGGCCTGCTGCAGTGCAGCCAATTTGGCCTCCTCGGCGGACTTTTGCTGCTGTCGCTCGATGATGTTCGCATTTACTGCCGCTACTGGCTTCGGAGGCGCAGCTGCAGCCCCAGCAAAGCTAAAGCCACCGCTGAATTCTGTTGGCTTTTTCTCGAATATGTTGCCACTGAAGGCATTGCTCTTCACGTCTCCAAAGCTGAATCCTTTGCTGCTGCTGTTGCTACTGCTGTTGGTGCTGCTGCTGGCTGCGGTTGGTGGAGGTGTACTTGCTTTGCTTTTGGGTGAAGTGGGTGCCGACAAGAGCGGCACTTTGAAAAGATTGTTATCTTTATTGGAACTGACGGGTGGCAGCTCGTTGGAGTTGTCATCCTGTAGCTCGGGGCTATTGGGCAGCTGATCCTTGGCTGTCCAGGCACTGGTCTTGAGATAACCTTGAGCATTGAAGCTATTGTGTGGACGATGATTTTTATAGAGTGACTGTGCTGGCAAAGCTTCACCACAAATGCACTCGCCAATGCTCTGCTGACGTTTCGATTCCACCAGCTGCACCACATAGAAAGAGACAGAGAGATGGTGTGTGAGAGAGACAAAAGTTTGTTGAAGGTTCAAGTACTTACTTTAAGCTGCCGGCGGAGTTTGTACTGCTCCGGTGTATGTATTTGTGTGGACGTATACAACACACGTCCGGATTCATTCACGGTGAGCTCACAGCTTTCGAGGAACTCGTCCCGCTCAGCATCGCTGGGAAAGAACAGCATTTTTCGTATATAGCTAACGGGCAGGGACGAGTACTCGTACTTCCTGGGCGCCCTATAAGCGGTTAGCAGACGCTGCAGTGCCAGAACCCGGAGACGGGTGAAGTAGGCCACCAGTATGCAGGCCTCCAGATAGCTTGTCTCTGGTTCGCGCAGCAGCTGAAAGAAGCGCACAAAGTTCGTATCCTGTAGCGCTAGGTAAAATTGTATAGCCCGACGGATTTCTGGACAATTCTGCAGCTCTACCGGTAGCTGACCAATGTCCCAGAGGAAATTGGCATCCGCTAGATTGAGTAGCACAATGTAACCACGGAATTCTGCTTCACGTGGACACTGCACGCCCTTGAGACGCAGATCATGGTACATGTACTTCAAGGTTTGCAAACATTTTGTCAAGTTTTCCGCATTGATTTTGGTATCAAAGACACTGGGGTCCTCGGCCACGAGACGAGCAGCGCAGTGTATATGAAAGCGAGCACACTGCTCCACCAGTTTGACGGCGCCAAGAGAGCAGAGCTCCTGTTGTGTAATCTCCTTGCGTATGGAACGAGTGCGATCCCAAACGAAATGAAACCAATCACCCAAATGTGCATCTTTTTGCTCACTGATGTCCATAATCTCATGCATCAGGTAGCTCATGGTCATGTGCATGGCTGCCTCGTCGCGTAGCTCGTGTAACAGCGGTGTCTCTTGATCCGCACTGCTGCGCGAATATTGTTTGAGTGCCAGCGCATGGTTGATAAGATGATCCGAGCCCGATTGAAGCTCATAGATGGCCACTTGACGTTGGAATTCGCGTAGCACACGCTCCTTCTCGGGACACATGTCCGGGCAGTGGCCCTGCAGGCGTTGGGCATCTGCTTGGGCACGCTGACGCAGCTTCAGACGCATCAGCTTGTCACGTGCATCCAGCACACGGTACTTCTCCTCGCTGCTGTATGCCGGCTTACGCAGAATATGCTCAAACTCCTGTTTGGCTGCCTTGAACTGAGCCGGCGCACGCTGACGGTCACGCTCACGCTCTCGTTCTCTCTCACGTTCCCGTTCACGGTCCTTATCCTTGTCTCGATCCGTGATGGCTGCTGCATTGGTTTTAGTGGCGCCTTTGCTAACGCTAGCGAATGTTTTGGCCACTGGAAATTCACTGCGCCAGCCAACGGAACCACCGCTGAGGGCACTCAGCTCAGCCTGAACATCGGGATCAACCCATTCTTCGGTCTTTTGTGCGGGCGCAGTTTCATTCTCTGCATAGCCCATTTGAAACTCATGGCCATTATAGACGCGGCCCTCCTCTAGGGCCTTGGCGGCCTCCGATTCGCTGGCATAGCTCACAGTGCATGTCATGCGGCGTGGACGCAGCACAAAGTTAACCAAATTGCCAAAGCGGCCGAAATGTGTGCGTGCCACAAATTTGTCAAGAAATAGTTCAGGTATATTTGTGCATCTGTAAATCAGTAATATTCGTTTTGTGTGTGTCAAAATGATGGGCATACTTGTTGGCGTACTTACAGCAATGTCTTGTAGTTGTAACCAGCAGTCGAGCGGGATTCTGCCATTTCACAAAAGCTCGTGCTTCAGTTAATATTTAATTGAATAATTTTGCATTTTTTGCATTTGTGTAAAAAATCTGATTTAACTCAGCCTGTTTTCGTTTGACGTTTACCCGGTAAGTATTAAAAACCAAATTGCATCTGGTCACTCTTTATTTTGGTCATTTTCTTTGCAGTCGGTTCGCGAACACTGTAAGTTCGATTTTATTTTATCGCCAGAGCATTTATACGTTTAATACCGCGAAAGAATAAAAATAAAAGTAAACTAATTTTTACTTTGTATAAACTCCAAGCTGCAAGTGCACTTATCAAATTCATATACTTAAATTTAGTCAGCGTAGTAGACCTTAAATTTTGTTGCTTATTTTGCTCAAAATCTAATCGGGCTTTTAACGATATAATTAAGCTAACTGCCTTATATTTAATCACTAATTTTTTTCACCAAACCAAGTAAAGGTTTTATACAAGAATATTAAATTTAAACATTGTTCGATATAACGAATAAATATCGGCTTGTAATGTTATCGATGTGACGCTAAAATATCGCCTTGGTGTAGCCGATATTGTTGGCGCATTGGCACATCGATAGTTAATGACATCGTTAGTTGTTGTTGGCATTTGACGCGAAGACAGCGTTCGCAGCGCAGCGCGATGTTCAACGCTAAAGAATTTTGTTGTTTTTTTTTTTGTTGTTTTTGAAATAACACGTTAAGACCAACTAAACGATAATTGTATAGAATCGTGAACGAATCAAGTGCAAATACACACATATGTAGTCTACTATAGGTGCAAGCATAACAAAAGTGAAAAAATAATAAGAAAATTAAAACCGACGCTAAAAAATATAATAGCGAAGATAACCACGAAACGACGTTGCGAACGACGGAATATGATCGAACGGAATATGTGTGCCACCAGTAGTTGGTAAAAGAGACAAATTAACATTAAATAAAAGCTGAAAGCTTAAAACTGCTAAAAACGCGAATCAAGCGTACATTTTTGCAGCAACTGAAAAAAAAAAAATATAAAAAAAAATTGCAATTGCAATTGCAGTTGCTTTTGCTGTTTTCGGGGTGCAGCTTGTGTGTGTGTTATTGTTGTTGTCTAACGTGTTTTTTGCGTTTGGTTACGACGTTTCCGATGATCTTGGCCTGTTGTGTTCGCCTGTATTTTTTGTTGCTGTTTGCTGGCCGCTTGTTGTTGTTATTGTAACTCGTTTTGTATGACGATTGCGCGTGTGATTCATACAGCAACAATAACAGTTACCAGCAGTGAATGCAGTGAAATATGCTAAATAAATAAACACAACGAAAAGCAACGGCACAAAACGAAAACCTACTGAAAGAGCAAAACGAGTGCGTTGACGAGTGCATCCTGTATTGAGAGCGCGAGAGATAAACTCGATAAGAAAAAAAGTACGAAAACAAAATAAGTAGAATAAAACAATACAGCAGCAGCGGCGCTTTAATACACACAGGCGCAGCGACAGACACACATACCAACACGCATATACACACATACACGCACGCGCGCACGCACACGCGATAGTTCTGACCGTTGGTGGTAGGTGAAAAAAAAAACGTATTTTTTTGTTCATCGAGTGTACAGCTGCTGTCAAGTGCGCAGCCGTAGCCACATTCATAGTCGAAGCAGCAGCAGCGCAGCAGCGACGCGACGCCAAAGTCCTTTAAGCGTGTGTAGTGCAGGCCATCTCGCTTGCACCAATGTTGTTCAGCTAAGCTAGACGAATAGCAATAGCATTCATCCACACAACACACACACACGTACATACGTACACATATACAACGAATAACGAATGAATGCAGCTGCTGGGATACCTTGAGGAGCAGCAGCAGCAGCAACAGCAGAGGAAGAAGAAGACGACAAAGCAAACGTAGAGACAGAAGAAGATGATGCCAAAGCCAAATGCCAGCAACAGACAAAAGAAACAAAATTAATAACAAAACAACGAGACAACGAGACAACTATAACAATACATTCCCTATAAGAAACAAGTGCATTATTAATATAATTATAAATTAATAAATTGTGTATAGAAAGTGTATAAAAAAAACGTAACAAAACGCAACGAAATTATGAAGGTTACAGTTTGTTTTGGCGATATTCGCATTTTGGTGCCCTGCGGCTCAGGTGAGCTGCTCGTCAGGGATTTAATCAGCGAGGCTACGCGGCGTTACAAAAAGGCAGCCGGCAAGGTAAGCTACATAAATACATGCTGTTATTACTACTATTTTTACAATTGGCAGTAGTAGTGTTACTACTATTACTGCTACTACGAAAGCTATTACTGTTACTGCTACTACTATAGTACTTATTTTACTACAACGACTGCGGTTACTACTATTTTTGTTGCCGGCACTGATACTACTGTTACTACTACTGCGTTTAATACTTTACTACTATATTTACTCCTACTCCCACTTCAACTTTTACTTTTACTGATAGTACTACTTGTAGTAATAGTAATAGCAGTACTACTTTTACTACTACTACTACTTTTATTGGTACTACTACTTTAATGGAGAGCTTCACTTCCCTTCACTTTGCGGTCTTTTTCACCGCGTCACCTCGTTTTAAACCCCCTTACACTCTAAAGCACGCGGCCGGCACTCCTCGAAGCGTGCGAGCGGAAATGCTGCACTTGAGCGTCAGTTGTGTGTAATTATAACAACAAAATTGAAACTGAAATTGAATCCCCCACCCCTTTTTTTCCCAAAAAAGACAAAAAAGAAAGACTCAAAACTGAAGCAGCCTTAAATGCACGTGTGTATTGGTGTGTGTGTGTTCTTATCGGACATAGAGAAGATGGTTAAGCAGATCGGAATGTGTGCGTGTAAGCTAGTGTGTGTGTGTGGGGTGTATGTTTGTGTGTGTGTCTAGGTAAAATATTTGAATAATGATAAACGGCGGCCCAATAAAAACTGCTCCAAAATAAGAAAACAGGAGAAAATATAAATGACTAAGCAAGCAAATGAAGCCAAATATAAACACCGAAACACTAAAAAGTCTTTAAGTCACAACGAAGTTTTTATACACTACACAATGAAATAATTGAATATAAAGTCAACTTCTTTGTGCTACACAAAGTAAAGTATTCATTTCAACCTTTTTACCCCTCAAAGAGTTTAGCACTAATTGAAAACTGACTTATAAAGCTGTCAAATCGTATAACTGTCAGGTTACACGTCTGCTTAGAAATTCCATGTACCTGTTGGTAGAGTGTCAGGCTAAAAATGAAGATAGATATGTAAATGCTCAAGAAATTGATAACAACAACAAATAAAATCGGAAAGACGAAAGACAGCAAGAGGGAAGAGAGATGAACAGTAGAAGAAGAGGAATACGAATCAAAAATAAAGTGAAGGAGAAGGTAAATAAATACCTTTAAAACCAAAGACGGGGTCCCAGCGCATTGTGAACTCATTTGAACCCAAGAGAAGAGCAGCTCTAACAACAGGGGCAACAAATTAAGGGCCCAGAGTCGGTACCGGAGTCAGTGCCGGTCACAGTTACAGTCCCTCATACCTGTAGAGACGACAGGTACAACGTTGTAATGCAGAGGAGTAGGAGTAGGAGTAGGAGTCGGAGGAAGAAGCAACACAGATATGATATGGGATCGGGTTGGGTTGGGTTAGGTTTGGGTTGGGTTAAGGGTTCCGCGCAGTTGAATTCAGTTCCAGCGCCTTGTAATTAATCAAAAACCCGAAAAAAAACAACCAGAAAATATTTTTATAAATAGTATAAAACTTGAACCTTTCCCAAGGGAAAATATAATCAAATCAATTTCATTATGATGATAATAATAATGATGACTTTTGAGCTGATTAAGCTATTAAGCTTCATTTTTTTTGTTGGTGTTTGGAATTTCCGGTTTAGATTTAGATTAGATACGAATGCAATCTATGTATCTTTTGTGCAACGTGTGAATTTTTGGCATCACACTGCCAATTGTAGTGCTTTTTGTTTAACTGAAAACTGTGTCAGAGCTGCAAAAAGATAAGACAAACGCTTTCCATTTCGCGATCACGTGTGTCGGTTGCTGTTGTTGCTGGCCAGCCAAACAGACCCAGACCAAGACCCAGACCTAGACCTATAGCCATAGCCACAGCTACAGCTACAGCTCCTCAGCTAACTTGCTAATTATGCAATTTAATGCTTCAACGGCACACAAATTGCAACATCAACAAATAAAAAAATAAAAACAAAAAAACAACAATAAAACGCTGTAGAAGAGGAGCAGCGACTCTAGCTCTGATTTCAAATTCTCGCACATGTTTGGAATTTTGTTCATTATGATGATGATTTGCCGCTAGCAACAAATTTTTCTTTCTCGCTTCTTTTTTTCTCCACTTTTTTTTGGCATCAATGGATTCGCTTTCGCAGTCGTCTATGATTCGCACGGAATTTGGTACACTCTCTGTTTGAAGCATGAGCCGTTTCAACTGATTGTAATTGGGCCAATTGTGTGGGCAATGCTTTGAAATTTTATAAATATCATCTTCAATAATAAATGCGACTTGTGGCATTAAAACATCAATTTTAGAGCCAGCTTAGAGGCATAAAACTGATTAATTATAACTATTAGGCGCGTAAGTTTTGTTTAAAATATTTATAAGAACTATAAATTGGTAGATCATTGCAAAAATAAATCAGAAAACAATGAGCAACAAATGAACCAACAAATTGTTGTTTTCATATATATTTTATTTAATAAAAGAATTTTTAATACCTATTAAAAGTGTATAACGCTGAAGTACACTTTAGAAAAATAATAAAAATAGTTGATCAATGTAGAAATCAATCAGAAAACAATGCGTTGTTTTTATATATATTTTAATTAGTAAAATAGTTTATAATTAGGATTAGTTAGGCTACAAATACGCAAATACACTTTTAAAAAATCCAAAAATAAATGATCAATGAAAAACTTAATGCGAAAACTATGAGGTGTTAATTTTGTTGTATATTTTATTAGATTTTCATTAGACACAATATCAAACTTATTTCTATTTGCTCTGAAACACTTGCAATTGTCATTACATGGGCTTTAATGTGTCTAACAACAAATTGGTTAATACAATAAGATAACTACAGCTGATTCATTGTTGTTTAGTAATGAGAAAACCATAGAATTGATTAAAAGTCTAAAAACTGAAAAAAAATTGATTAAATGAAAAAAAAATGCCATTAAAAAGTTGTTGACATTAATTATAAATGCAATAAGTGTGCAATAAATTATTCATTAGTCAGTCTATTTAATTTAATTCCATTAAATATAATATTGAACTGTTTTGTGGGCGTTTTCATCACGTTATCAGCAGCGTCCCAGTGCCAAAATGGGGAGAATCGGGAACTGGAAGACTGGGAGAGTTAGAGCAACTCAGAGACAGGGCAACTGGTCAATGGGCGTGTTATTTTTTTTCGCATTTGTTTTGTTTGTTTTCATTTTGGGCTACAAACAAGAGAAGCGTCTGAGAATCTGGCAAATCTGGACACTCGACCGTCAGCTGAAAAATTCATTGAGCATTCGCCGCTTGTCGTTGGCAAAAATACCGAAAAACCGGTTTCTTTTTCTTCTGCACAATTTGTAAATTACTCAGCAAAAGGAGAAAAATATATACATAACTATACAAAACTCAACGTTGGCGACATAGACACCAAAAAACAGGAAAAAAAATTGTTTTGCTGTTGAAAATTTTGAAAATTTACTGACGCTAATTGTGGCGCGTTTTAAGTGCGCTCTAATTGGCCTCAAACACTTAATAATTAGAATGGAAAACACCTCAACACCTGTGCGATACACCGTAAAACAACAACAACTACAACTATGGTATTCCAAACTACACAACAACAACAGAAACGATGACAACAAAAATCAACAACTGACATTGAGACAAACCTTATTGAGTCTTATGCAATAATCCAATAAATAGATATTTACGATTGCATTCATTGTCTGTAGGTATTTAAGCCAAGCATTTATTAACAACAGACTGTGCCTAATATACACTTTATTAATTTGCATTTCTAGTATTTGCTTACTTAATTTCTTCTTTAATTTTTGCAGTCATCCATTAGATACAAGTATTAAAAGAAAATACACTGATCAAAATGAGTTGTAAGTTCAAAAGTAAATAAAATATTTTGATTTCAGGCAGAAAGCTATACCAAAAGATTTTATTATTTCTAAGACTTATGAGTCTTAGAATAAAATTTAAACCTTTTTAGTAACCAGATTTAGTTAGTTATAATAGAAACAAAACTTGTGGCATTTTTAAATCATCTTGAAGATGGACAAAAAAGGTTTTAATAACACTGACTATATTTTCTAACAGTTGCCGATTTATTTAAAAGTCATTAATATCATTAATAAAGCTATCAAAGCTAACCCACTTTGAAATTATTATTCTATGAATAAACCATTCAAGAAAAATAATTTTGTAGTGCCTAAAATAGCGATTTTTTGAATCAGGTGTTTTCTTCTTAAATTTAGGGACAATATAGAAATGAAAGCTACGTTTTTGATTTGAAAACAATTTATTTTTTATCAGTGTATGCATTTTGATGAATTCTAATTCGCTTCTACAGTTAAAAGACACTCCCTCCAACTTTTATTGGTTAATATCTTAAATTCACTTTGTTACTTTGCGCTTGGCTTAAATTCTAAAAATAAACTAGTAAACTTGAAGCTTCAGGAATTTGAGCTATAACATTAGATTAAGTAAGCAATTCTACAGAAAGCAGACACTGACTGGTAGAACGATTTGTTTAAGTCACTAGGTTTAAAAGCAGTTCTACAAATAAACTAAAAAGTTATTGATTGATGGAACTAAACAAATATTTAAAGTTGATTAAAGTAGTACAGCTTAAAATTGGAATTATACTATATTATTCTTTATTATTTTATACATTTATCTACAAAATATGCCAGCAAGATTAAAAAAGGTTCTGTACCCAATTGGCCTCTTATTGGAATTCTTTCCTTGCCTCCACTCGTCGTCTAATAAGAATATTCGTATAGTCACTTAATTTCCTCTTGAAAATTGTTAATTTTTTTCTAGGATTTCAAGTCGATTAAATTTCAGTTGTAGTCACAATATTGTTGATAATTATCGGCCATCGACTACTATAAAATGATATAAACATTTTCATATTTCATATACAGATATATATGTATATAACCGGAAATCTAAACTGGTTTTAGCCAAACAGCGTCGCGCCGTCTTGGCCAGCATGATGTGTTGCCAATTGGCAAAAACAACAAGCAAGTGCAAAAATTTTTGCAAAAACATTGAATGAAACATTGAAATAATTGTAATTATAAACCTAGAATTAGTCTGTGCCTGACGAATTGTTAATAAAAAGTTGAATTAAATTAAACAGCTGTTGACAATTGTTAGAATACTATTAGTAAATTAAACATAAAATTTAAGTAAATAAAGAAATCATTAAAGTTTCCATTAGTATTAAAAATTTAAATCTACAAAAATGTTTACAGTTTTAACTGAATTTATTAACTAAAGTTTGGTTTATGGCAACTTTCTCTGCAAATATGGTCACCCCAATGTGCTGAACTGCTCTCAAATTGATGTCACAAATTATGATTCTAATGAAAGCGCTATAATTATTATAAAGTCTGTAATCTTATCGATTTGAATTCTTTGGAAAGCTGCTTGCAATTTCAATTCCACTTCCAATTACAGGGAAATTGTTGCCAAGTATGGGTATTCCTATGTAGACCGAAGACTGTGGAGAGCCCTTACCAAAGTTCTCTTCAAGGCTTTCTTTCTGTTGCTGTTAACCTCAAAATTCCGAAGCGTTTGGCTCAGAATGCAAGCCAATTATAGCTATGGGTCTAATGCCATAATGGCTTGCCATTTAATACCCTGTGCTAGCGTGCGCTGAACGACGCGTTGATACCCTAGAATAGCACTAGTCTGTAGTTTACCATTAGTAAATCAATATTTGAATCTTGGCTTTCACCATAAATTTTATAATTAGTGGAGTGTAGAGTAGAGTGCATACCCTATGCTGGTGTAGGGTATGGCAAAAATCAATTGCGCTTTAATTTTTGCGCCCACCTTGACGAAACTCGGACCTAGTCAGCTTTCAGTAGACTCACGAGGGTTGGCTAAATGTTGTATGTTTTGTCGTTGTAGTCATGACAACGGGCACAACATATGGCATGTATATATATCTAGTATACCTAGTATATCTGCATATATATAAGGAGCTGCTTCTGCGTCATTACCTTGGATACTGCCACTCTATCTTTCTATATATTTATTTCTATAGATATAAATTTATATAGCTATATATCTTGCCGTGTAACGATTGCATTGTTGTGGGCCGCTTTTGGGTTGATTCATGCGCTTGACCAAATTAGGCGCGAAATTCAATTGAAATGAAATTATTTTCAGTTTCAGTTAAAAGTCTTTGCTCTCAGTTTCTCTCTCTCTTTCTTTATTTTTTTTGACTGCTTTGTAATTGAAAATAATTTCCAACCACAATTGTTCGCCCACAATGTACACTTTTTATACCCGTTTCAAATGTATCTCAACAGTGGGCAGAATTCTTCAACTATAAGTAGAACTTAATTCCCGCGTATTACTGCATTTTTGGAATGCAATAAAACAATTGATTTCATCACTTGACACGGTTTAGTTTTGTAGTTCAATTTCCAATTTTATGTCAAACATTTTATAGTTGACAAGAAAATTACACGATTTGTTCTTGTAGCACTCGGTAAGCGAATTTTCGTCAGGTGGCAACGCTGCTTGCTGTGAGCCAACTGTCTGGCAATGTAATAGTTTCGAATAAATGCCTAAAGTTACTGTAACGATTACTTAAAGTATTTTTAATATTACAATTTTTGAAAATGACATTTATAGTTGAAGCATATGTATGTCTAACTGAAGGTTAGTACTACAGAATTGTTAGTTAATAACTTACTTGTAATATTATAATTGTAGGTTGTTTGGAAACCAGTTTAAGCAGCAACTGTTATAAAAAAAAGCTGAGTAAAGTTAAGTTTTATGTAAACTATAGCCAAACAAATCAAATTTCATAAAATGATAAAGAAATCCATAAAAATGTAATATAAAGTAAAATAAAGTACATATTTTGTTTTTCTTAAAGTATTTTTAGATTAAATATTAACTTAAAGCCTTTTCTCAGGCTTGTCTGTTAGCTAAAGTAAACTGTTTGCTGATACACCCAATGACATAGAGTATCTGTAGCACCATAAGCTACTGAACACTGCTGCCGTTGGCCCCATTAAAGTATTGTTAGCCTGCATTTCGGAATTCCCCGACTCCGACTGCGACTCCAATTCCAACTCCAATTCCGATTGGGATTGAGCGTGGTTATCTATTTGCCCATTTGCCAGACAGACACACGACTGCACGATGTTGTTGCATTTTCTTCTGTGAGGGGGGGTTGAGTGGGGTGTGGTTGGAGGGTAGCGAGCACCGGGTATGTTCTACAATTACAACAATACTTTTATTGCCGCACTAATTGAGTATCTATTTTAGTCACGCACACGTGTGTTCTCTGGGTTTGCCCCCTCTGTCCCCCTCCCTCTCTCACGCTCTGACTTTTTTGTTCTGTTTGTTTCTCAGTTGTTGTTTGTTAAATGCACACACATCACACACACCT
Organism: Drosophila dunni; assembly: GCA_018152125.1. NCBI lineage: Eukaryota > Metazoa > Arthropoda > Insecta > Diptera > Drosophilidae > Drosophila > Drosophila dunni. The sequence continues at coordinate 463,534 of JAECXC010000648.1, read as the reverse complement.
AGCGTGTGTTGTGGCAGTGCAGGATTCGAATTTGGTAGAAAAAAACTGAACTAACTTCGAGTGCCTGACACATTAATTAAATGAACTTCCTGCCAAAAAGGCACGGAACACAGAGAGAATCGACTGCAGTTTAGAGTTCAAGCGACTGCAGTATACCCTTGGAGTATAAAATACTCAACTTGAGGCAGATTTATCCAGACAACATTTTATATATACAGATCTGCAATTAGTAATTAAAAATGTTTTCAAAAAATTCCTTTTTTTAGTGAGTAGTTTTTATTTAAATAATTATTTTTTTTTACAAGAAGTATGTGTTAAAATTATACTTAAACTAAAGCTTAAATCAGGAATTTTAGGCTTAAGTTTGGGTATGTTTATTAACCTTTGAAAAAACGAAGTACTGGAGGGGATAAGAGCCATCACATACCACACTGGCTGCTCCCAGAAGTACACTTCGAACTGACTAAATACAACGACTTTGCTGTTAATGGGAAGTAGGAATCTGTATGCTTTCATATGCCTTTCTCTGCTTATGGCATGCTCCTTCACTTACTCATTATACCCCCTGCACAGGGTATGCACTAAAACGCAGACTGCACCCTTGTGCCCTTTGCGTGTCTGTCGTGGTTAGAGTTCGCTTTGTTGTTGCTGCTGCTGCACACGATGCAGCTCAAATAACAACAACAGCAACATCGCTAGTGACTACTGCACTGCGTTGCCCTGACAATACATCATTAAATTATAACAGCAACAGCAAAATGAGTAATATTTACGGCCTAATGGCAATCAAAACGCAACGGAAGCTCCATGTCGAGTCATCCCGCCCACTCCTTCCGTTGCTGCCCCGACCCTTACACCGCTCCACCCTGCCCACTCTCCGCCTTTGACGCACCCAAATGTAATGCATAAATATTCATTAATTCACATTCATCTAATTAATTTGTTCACTACTTTTGGCTTCACTTTAATCAATTGAGTTGTTGTTGTTGGCTTGTTACCTTTTTACCTTCTCGAGAGTCGAGAGTTCAAGGTAAAACTTAATGGCACCTTTCCCCGCACTGTCTACTTCTTCTTCTTCATGTTGGTGCTACGCATCGCTGCTTCAGACCTTAGCGGGGAGCTCCAGAGTGTGTATTAACCATGGTATGCTCCATTGAGGTGCATTGGGTCAAGTGCATGATTGAGTGAATGTCAATTGTTGGTCGAAGGTGAAGTTCAAATCGTTGTAGTTGGCCCAAAATAAATGTGGGTACAGTCATTACAGCTTATGGAAAAAGGCTTGGTAGATTTTCAGTTAAGTAGGTTTTACTAGAAACCCCTTAAGAAACGCATTTTCTATAAATTAATATTTCAAAATTATCAAATATATTTCTCTACATTGGTGTATAAACTTTAAATGAAACATATTCAATATCTTAAATAATTTATGCATTCTGGCGCACCCTGTATTTTATATAAACAAATTATATAAACGAATTCTACTGTTTTGTGGATTATTCAGCGACTTTTATATGATTAATTTCGTGGTCATTAAGCAAACGATTTATTTAAACAAGAATTAAGAATTTGTGTATTTAAAGCGGTCTTAGCAATACATCAACTGTAGCTCAAATAAGTTAATAATACTAATTAATTTTAGTATATTTTATTTTGTTCTGTACTGTAGCTAAAATTAGTTAATAATATTTATACGTATTCATTTTTTTTTTTTTTTTTTTTTTTTTTTTTTTTTTTTTTTACCAAACTGTTCTGAAATATTCTTAACCAAAAGAGGGAAAAAAATACCAACAACTTTTTGCATATCAGAAAATGTCGTTACAAAATATTTTCTTTATTATATTTTTTTCCAGTTTTTGTTTTGTGCCGTTTTTTATCGCTGAAACGTGCGCGACGCTGCGAGTGAGTTGCTCCAGCTTCGATATTGTGAATATTTTGCAACTGAGGTTTTGGATTTCGTTGTCGATTTAGTTGTTGTTGTTGTTTGTTGTTTCGGTTGTTACAAAAATTGTGGAATGCAATTGGAATTGGTTAGATGGAGTTACCAACAGTTGGCAGTTAATGTGCTTATGACGTTGATGTTGATCGTGATGATGGCACTGACAAACTGCCTGATGACGATTTTCGTTGCTGTTGTTGTTGTTACTTGATGCTTGTTGCCGGTTGTTTGACTACGGTATATTGACCCAGCCAACCCTTTCGCCATCCACATTCCCCACTCTCTGTGTCGACATATCTGACAAATGCGATCAGGCGGTGCGGCGACTTTATAGCTCGTACCGTTCACTAGAGATGGCCCTGGTTCGTGTCGGTCCTCGTGCTCAACGGCGCGTTTCAAAAAATAACCGCCCTCGTGGCTAAAAAATCTTAAACAGTCCAAACTGTTTAACGTATAGGCCATTACAGCACGTAACTGTTGGTAGTCCCATAGGGTTTGTAATATATTGGGGTAGGTCTAGCAGTTAACAAAAAGTATATATAAAGTATAGTTCTCGATCGGCATTAACTGTCGACTCGTTGAAGATTTGTGACAGTTATTTTTTTGTTTTTATACAAACTAGTCTCTGAGTTTTGGAGTTATCTTGGTATGAGTCGCTCTATTATTCTGATTCCGCTTGATAGTACTGAAATATATAGTTGACATAGATACTGTAGGCTAATAAAACAAAAGTTATAGTACTAAACTATCTTAATCACTGCCCGCCGTCTATATTGGTGGTTCACCCAAACTGAGAACCTTTTTATTAAATCGGACTACTTTTTGATATATTTTTGAGGGCTAAAAATATAGTTTTAGTATAGAAAACGGTTTGTTGCCAATATATTTTAACTAACATGCCCTAAAAATCAGATTTATATATCATATAACTGTCAGATCAGTTTGCTATATAATAATATGTTTGTCTAAGGACTTTTTTAAAACTGTTGTGTATTGTGAGATATGTGAACTGAATACAGACAGTAAGTTCACATTAGAATTCTAAATATATCGACTCAATTTTGAGGGTCGATTCTAAAATCAACAGAGGTCCGAAAATTCTGTTGAACCGCGCGATAAACTGATTGTTGTATATAATATATAATATAGGCAGTATCTGCCCTAAGGAGTGATGACTTACCAATCGTGTTGGGATGGCGCGCATCTCTACCGCACATGCACGTGTGTGTGTGTGTGTATGTATGCCCACAGGTAAAGGTACTCGTAGCGTGCCAATTTCGCGCTTACTCATGCCACAATAATAACGTGTGTACTTGTACGTGTCGGAAACCAAAAACTAAACTATATAAAACTGCATGCAGTTGACCACACATACGTACAGACACCCCTCGAACGCCCCCTTCCGTACGCGCCCTCTCGCTCCGTTTCATTCCCCTTCGCCGTGGCAAACAGGAAGTTGAATTGACCTGTCAAATTTGGCAAACTGTCGCAGCTGCCGATCTGATAAACATATAAGCACATTTGTGTATATTCCAAACTTTATTTGGTCTATAAAAGGTGTTCCACATTCAAATGACTCACGCAGACTTGAAAGTTTACGGAAATGCCAGAAAAAATAACTAAAAATAAAATAAAAACTTAAACTTTAAGTTTCAAATGGATAATTATGAGATGGTTTCAGTTGAAACAAGACTCAAAGAGCTCCGACAATTGCGATTAAGACTTTGATTTCAAAAGACAATGCATAATCCGTGGGAAGCGGAGTTTTAAACTTCGCAAGGAATTAACTTTTCAAGGAAGTTATTTAAATAAAGTATTATGTAGTAAATAAACCTACAGACACAAAAGCTAATTTCATTAGGTTTCTTATTACATAATTATTATATATTTATTTCTTAAAAGCATTTAAGCTGAAGCAACTAGAAAAGATAAAAAATTAACAAACTCAAGTTTTTTTTAAATAAAAAATATATATTTATAAATTTAGGAAATAAAATCTGTTCCAAAATAAATCAATCAATAAACACGCATTCAATTAAAAACATTAAAACTAATAAAAATGTTTAACAAGCAGGAAATTAATTTATTCCATAAAAATTAGTCAATTCCATGTAGAATTTTCGAGCACTTAAATAAATATTTAGTGTCAAAAAAGCAATGCCATTAAAATTTCAACAGTTAACACATTAAAAGTGTGTTTTCTTTTGTTTATAAATATTTGTTTTTATTTATTTTTATTTATTTACATTATGTTGCTACACAGCATCCAAATTAATTGCGGGTACATTGACTCACAGCCTCACATAATAATAAGAAACAATTTATCTGCGGCGAGTGTGCGATCGTATAGGTATTTATCCAGGTGTTTCCTCTAAAACGTGAAATTTAATGCATGAATCATTCGCTGAAGTCTGTTCAAGCCGCTTTGCAGCACATGGAGAGTGGGAGTGTAGAGAGAGAGAGCGAGAGAGCGCGGGAGCGCAACAAGGAAAGCGAGCGCAATTACCAGTGTTGTCAAACGACTCGCGGCAAAGAATGTTGAAGGCCACAAAAGGTCGTAAAATGTTCGGATTTTGCTTCGTTTACTTTGTTGTTGTTGTTGTATCTCTTGTTGTTGTTGTTGTCTTCGTGCCGCAAACGGCGGCGTCGCGCATTTTGAAGCCAACGGTGACTTCGACTTTGGCATCGTCTTACATTTATTTTATATGTTTTTTATTATAATTTTTCACGAAATGGACTCCTTAAAGGTATCACATATAAATTCTCGATCCAGACAACGATTTAAGTTGATTTAGTTGCGTTCGTTTGCCATTTAATACACTGTTTAACAAGGTCTTATAAGTGTAGACAGTAATTGTAAAAAAATAAATTTGTTTATTTTTTAATTTACATTTTTAAAAAATAAAATAGCTAGGAAAAAACTTTTAATTATTTAACAAATTTAATAATTAATTAATTTAAAAGCTGGGAAACAACAATTTACTTTAAAAAAAAAAAAAAATAATATCTGGAAAAAAAACTTTTAATTAATTAAAAAAATTTAAAAAAAAAATTATATAGCTGGGAAAGAGCTTTAAATATCATTTCTTACCTTATGCTCTTATTGATATCTTTTTAACAATCAAACCATAAACTTAATATTGAAAATAATATTAAAAATAACAAATAAAAAAAATATTAAAATCAAAAACTTTAACTCTTTGGTCAATTATATATATTTATATATTATATACAATTTTTAAATATTATAATTTGAATAAAAAACAAAACTATTATTAAATTTAGAATATTTAAAAATTATATTAATATTTATAGTTTATTTTTTGTGCACTTCAAACACTTTCTTCATTAGTTAAAATACAAAATTTCCTATATTTTAAAGGGTATTTGCACTTCGCCTAGAACTGCTAATTCAAGCGCTAGTTTGTGTCGTTTTGCCAGCTTTTTTTGTATTTATTTATTTCTGTTTGCGATTTTGTCTCACATTTTTTGCGTAGGCGCTGCACGTGCGAACGGCAACAACAACAACAACAAGTATGGGTACCCAACTGGGCTTGAGCCACGCCCATGTGTAATTGCGCAGCTAGCAAGTGTCTGTTGTTGGTGCTGGCTGTGCATGTTTAATTAATTAAATAATACATACATAAATAAATAAATAAATAATTGACATTTTTGTGGCATGCGCAGAACAAAAGACTCAAGCGACAAACTTGACGCGGCACCCTAAAAAATGTTCACTCTTTTTGGGGCGTGGCGCGTCTGCTTCGTTCCACTTGAGTGCCGCTGAACTTTGCTATGCCACACACACACACACACACAAGGGAACTGCAGAAACGACACCCACATTAGCAACGCCTTCGCGTTGTGCCCTTGAAATTGCTAAAAAACAACAACAACAAAAACAACTGACACAACAATTATAACTTGCGCTTGCTTCGCAATTTACCTTGTAATTTTATGTTAAACTTAAATCTGTTTTTTTTATTTATTTTAATTCACAAATGTAGTTCAGTTCTTGAACCAATTTTGATATGGCTTAAGACGACATTTGTCGCTTGAAACTTTTGTTTTTTTTTTGTGTGACTTTAATAAACTATTTGCTACTTTAAAATCGTATAAATTTGTCTATATTTGTGCTTATAAAGTTTATTTTTGAATGCTTATAAATTAGCTGTTCTCACTTGCAGAATATTCTTTGAGTTGAAAAGTCATTTAAAATTGGGAGAACTTTTTTGTGTTGAAATTTCAATAAGAAACAAATTGTTTTTAATTTTAATATGACAATGATTGCAATTTTAGAACCCACAGTAGCTTATTTAACCCTTTCAGAGCCGAATTTCAATGGAGGGGCTTTAAAAATATTTGATGACATGCATATTATGAAAAAAAATTTTATAAGTATAACCCGAAATTAATTTTCAGTTCCTAGTTGCCCTGGTTTGTCCTTATTGAAATGTTGATTAAAGGCAATATTTGTCCTGAGTGGTAGATGTTTTCAAATAATAAGTACACGTGCTCATAAAGATAATGTTGACTATAGGCAACACTGGTCCTAAAGGGTTAAGAGCTAAGACAATCCATGAAGAGTTAAGATTTGAGATTGAATTTTTAGCATAACTTTAAAACTGTTCATTTCGCACAAAAGTCATAAAAGTATAATTTTATTTAGGCTGTTGAACTATTTTTAATTCATTGTACTTAGATTGCCAACAAAATTGAATGAAAAATGGGAATTTAAATGTTTTTTATTATTATTTTAATTTTTTTTTGTTTTAAAATTCTGTTTAACAATTGTTAAAAATAATTTATTTAAATAAGTTATACTGTTATGACTGAATTCGAAGCATATAAAACAAATTTTTAAGTTGTGCTAAAAATAAAATTATTATTACTCATTTACTTTTAATTTTAAACTTTGATTTATATTAATACTAGCTTTGTTTAGTGTCAATCAAGCTTAACAGAGTTGACCGAGTAAACAAGTGCAAATCAATATTTTCAAGCGAACAATAGTTAAATAAAAGTTAAGCACAGTGGAACCAACACTAAAAACTTTCATAAATTCAAAATAAATAAGCTTTAACAGTCAGTTGACAAAACTATGGGAATTTAACACTGTGCCCAACGCCCCTCCCCGCGCCACGCCTCCAGACCTGCACTGACCTCGCATTCGGACAGTTTTTAATTTCACTTCCCCATAAAAAAAAGACGTGAAAGAAAATGCTTATAATAAATAAAAGTAAAATTAATTGTTTATATATAGAAATTGTGTGAAATTTGCGGCAAGAGACACCCATAAAATAAAACAGTTGTTATTATATTATTATTATTTTATTTTTTATTATTGTTGCTGTGGCATATGCGTAAAAATGCGATTACGGTTAGTTTTGGGTTTTTTTTTTTAATTTTACTTAAAAGTTTTCTGCTGTTTCTTTTAATTTTGTTGTCGTCTTTGTGTTGCTGTTTATTGTTGTTTATGTTGTGTGTGATTATGTTTGGTTTTATACATAGTTTTTCTTTTTTTTGAGGTCTTAGGGTTGTCATGCCGCAGGGTTGCGTGGACTCAAAGCTACAAGAGACTATAAAACATGTGTAATCCAATATGATGTCACTTCCGTTACAAAATCTCGACTTTGGTAATAGATAATAACCTCTTTTTCCTCTCCCCTTGGGGGCAAACCGAAGTCGCATCAATAATGTGGTAATCTTATAGCATAAACTATCCTAGGGAAAAGAGAGAGGAAGAGAGAGGGAGAGGAAAAGTAAAACTTGTTGGCATTTGCTGAACTTCCACGAATTTACCTGTCTATCAGTTTGTCTTTTGTCTATTGTCGAAACATTCCCAGTTCCTGCCCCGCTCATAAACCGACAGTTTTATGACACGCTCTCTCGCTCTCGCTCTCTCGCTCTCGCTCTCTCGCTCCCTCACCGTCTCTTTCCAACTTGACCTGTCCTTCATGGCATACAAAAATTTCTTCCTCTAATTTCATTTTAATGAACTGTCGCCCCGTCATTTCGTCATTTCGTAATTCCGAGGCACGTTTTAATGGGTTCTTAGAAAAATACTCATACCCCAGCGGTTTCTACAGCTCTTTTATACGTCTGTATAAAGAGACAAGAAATTCAGTCGGGATAAAAAATGATCAATGATTGGCATTACATGCTCGTAATCGCATCCCCCTACCCCTCTCTTCCCCTCTCTCTGCCACGCCCCTTTGCCTGCTGCCCTTTGTACTCCATTTTTACTACACTTGTTTACGGCCGCCGATTTTTGTCTTTTAGTTTTTTATTGTTCTGTAAGAAAAAAATGAAGAAAAAGCTATTGAAATTTAAGTGGCAGTTGTCATCCTTTGTTAAAGGTTTATTTGTGAAAGGTTTTTCTACTTAAAGGCCAGGCATTTAGCACTTTGACGCTTTCTACAGTACAGTGAGCACTCATAGTGTGGACTTTAATTAAGTTTTTAGTCGTTCTATCGTGACCAAATTCGCACTGTACGTTTGTAGCACAATTATAACTATACTCACCAAATTTGATACGTATCGGACAACTATAGCCTATAGCTCCCATGGAACATATCGGGAAAAAAAAAAGAAAATTTGTATGAAGACATGTAGTGTTATTTGAGCTATTGCAACCAAACTTATACATTATGTGTATAGTACCATTCTAATTATCCTTACCAAGTTTGATACGGATCGGACAACTATAGCTTATAGCTCCCATAGGACATATAGGAAGAAATAGGAAATTTGTATGAAGACATGTAGTGTTATTTGAGTTATTGCAACCAAACTCATAAATTATGTTTATAGTAGCGTTATAACTATCCTCACCAAGTTTGATTCGGATCGGACAACTATAGCCCATAGCTCTCATAGGACAAATTGGTTGAAAATTGCTCATATGTATGGAAAACTTGCACTAGAAGGAGTAAGGGGTCTTTTACTATCGGCTATACTTCTAATCTAAGTTTAAAGAAACTCCAGCGTGTTGCGCTTAGCGAGCACACACTGTAGTCTAGCTACAATTACACACACTGTACACTGTGCTCGTTCTGCTCGTTCTGCACTTTTGTCACATGGCTTAAATATCGTTTTAACTCATCTTACGATTCAGTTAAGTTGCTTTGCGCTGTCTTTAAGTTTTTTTCCAAACTCGCATTGTCTTCTGTCTGTCAATTGCGCTAAAAGATAAACAATAAATTATATTGTTTTTTTTTTGGCGCTCTTCTGCCGGTTTACTACCGTTTCAAGCCCCCTTAGGAGCCCCTTGCCGCCCCTTTGGTCTACAATGCGCTCCCGCATATGAACAAAAGGTGTTTTCTTTGTTCAGAACTGCGTTTGTCTGGAATCTGAAACCGATCTCGAATCCGGTTGCCCACATTTAATACCTCTGTTTGCTGTGTATATACTCATACTATATACTTATTTGTCTTGTTATTATTATAATCATAATCACGATAATCATTTGATTGAGTTTTGAATTTCACAAGCAAACAGATGACAAAAGTTTGTTGTTTGCTTTGATTGATTGATTGCCTAACTAACTGATTGATCGATTGATTGACTGACTGATCTTACTGGTTCGCCTTGAGACTGCAACAACATTTTCCAGCTGTTGCCATCACTTTCACTCCCATTTCTGCCCAATACACTCGAAGAAAATACAAATTACTTCCTCCCCATGGGCGAAATGAACTTTGCTGACCCCAAAAATAAAAATCCGAGGACGGGGTTAAAGCAAAAAATACTTGAAACTTGTGCGGAAACTCAAACAGATGACAGATGCCGAGTTAACAAGTCAAAAAAAAAATAGTTAAAAACAAAAAGAAAACAACTAAAAACTCGATTGCGCAATATCCGATTGGTTAGCTCTTTTCTTCCTCTTCTTTCGGTGTTAATTGTTGTTGCTATTGTTGGGCGACAGATGGCGCTGTGCCTATGCCAAAAGCCGCTTAACAATTTTAAACACTTGCCTGTGTCTGTGGGTCAATAGCACGCTTCATTGACTTTTAACCAACTGAGCCAAACAATTTGTAGTTAGCCAAGTCATCACTCTCTCTTTTATTTAGCTGCCCTATTGAGATTTGTCTGTCTGGCTCAGATGCTGAGTCATCGTCAGGATATACTCAAGAGCCTAGAGGAACAGAGATAGAAGTTAGTAGTTAGTCGTTTGAACACGTATTTGAACTGTAGTTGATTAAAAATAAAATTATGTTTTGATAACTTGAAACTCATGTAAGAGAGAAAACAGTCAAAGATATTTTTCGAATCATTAAAAAGTGTATAAAAGACTAACTCAAATTATATTATTAGTTTTAACTAGTTCTAAATTTTACTTGAAACAAAACAAAAAAGAATTAAATATGTTTCACCCCGTACTCTAAAAAGCTGTAGAGGTGTCTATTTAGTTTGTCCAAAGCCAAATGTGCGTAACAGTTAGAAGGAAGCTTTCCCGACCCCAAAAAGTATATATATTCTTGATCAGCATCAACAGTCCAGTCGATATAGCAATGTTGGTACGTCCTTCTGTCTGTCTGTCAGTACGAACACCTAAATCTTTTAAACTATAAGAGCCAGAGCTACCAAATTTGGAATGATAGTCCGACTTTATACACCAAGTTTGATCCAGATCAGACAACTATTGCTTATAGTTTCCATAGGACAAATCGGTTGAAAATCAAGGAAAATGCGCACTAGATTATAGCTCGACCGTAGCCTTTCTAACTTTTTTTTTTCATTATTAATTAAATTTGGTTTGTCCACATTCTTCGCATTAATTTCCTGAATTTTTTTTATTGATTTATATCACACATTTATTTATTTTTTTTTATCAAACAATATTTTTAATATTTTAAATATTAATAGCTTGTTCAGAAAACTATTTTAAGTTTTATTTATTTTACTTTTTTAATTTTTAAAAATCGTTTAAAGCTACTGAAGCTATTGAAATGTTAGACATGTGTTGCATTCAGTGTTATTAGCGGATTATTTGGGCCCAGTTAGTGAAATGGAGTCCCCTCAATAAACTAATGTTGCCTGTTGCTGTTGTTAGCTGGTTGTTGTTGTTGCCGATTGTTGTTGCCACGTCTCATTTCACTTTGACGCTCTTGACTGCCCCTTGTTTGGCTTCCTTTCGGTGCTGCCACACAACTTGCCTCAAGTTGCCTCAAGTTGGCTTTGCTATTGTTGCACGCCTAAGTGGATTTGTTGTCGCTGCGTGCGTTCGCCTTCCATGCGCTTTATTAGCCATCGTGCACCAGTTGGCGGCGTCTCTTGGCGTGTTTCGCATTACATTTTCATGGCAACCAAATAAGACAGACAGAGGGACAGACTGGCAGGCAGGCAGGCAGACAGACAAAAATGTTTTCTAATGTCAAAGACACGATCAATTACAAGCGGGTTTTTTTTTTATTTTTTACTTAACGGACTCGTGACGTTATCGTGATGTTATTGTGCTGCAGTTGAGGGTGGTGCTAATGGTGCCTAGCCCCTCTATATCTATTTATATGTATAACATTCGAACCATCGGACGACGTGTTATGCATTGCATTCTAAATTTCGTAGATCGCTATGCAATTCCAACGAAAAAATTTTAAATAAATAAATCAATTGGAATTTCCACTTAAATTGTGCTCTGAATAATGAGTAAAATTAAGTCTTACATAAATCTATCAATTAACATGCGATATTGTTAACAAATACCGGCAAATCGTATAATTTATTGGGATTTTCTTTTAAATAGTAACTAGAGAATGATCACGATTGATCACGATTGATCTACCAGCTCAGCATATCAATATCAGCGGCTTTAATCGCTTGTGATTTGTAAGTTCAATTGGCAGATATCAGATTTTATTTGTGGAATTAATTTGATTTATTTATTTATTTCAACAAAAGATGAAAATATGCTATGAGACTTCAGGTTTAATGCATTAATTTAGGTTTTATTTAATTTCAAAACAAAAGTTATCAAAAGACTCGCTTGTGAAGCACTGGCGTCATCTATCGCTCATTGCTATTAGCTTCATTCTTCTTCATTTTTATAAGATATGTAGTATGTAGTGCCTCTTTTAGAGACTGTTTTACATATTATGTATGCTTAACAATATATTAATTTAAAACTAAATAACCTGCATGTTTTTAACTACATTTGAGCTACAGTTTTATAGACTTAACTATGCTTAAAATAAAGTTATAATTAAGCAGATTTTTGAGACTAATTTAACTACTATATTTGTCTGTTTGAAAATTGTATAAAAAATTATATAAAGTCTAGAAAAATTTAAAATAAACAGAAGTAAAATCTTGAACAATATCTTTAAAAATATAAAATAAACAGAAGTTAAAGATTTTACTACTGTTTATTTTAAATTTTTCTTTGAAGTTACTTTTATCTTAAATTCCCCTGATGCTAATATTGCTTTTCAGCACGTTTCTTTACAAATTTTCTACTCTGAAAAAAAATACAGTGCTCTTAACCCAATACTCTTGATTGGTAAACCGGTTTGTTATCAGTGTTCACTGTACTATCAAAGATTTATACACGACATAAATTCTGCTATTTGTGATAACCCAAAAAAAGATAATTACTATAGACTTCTTGCTGCCTACCCCAATAATCAAATACCAATAACCAAATACCCAAATAACAGAGATACCAGTAGAATGTTGATTAAACCAAATATTTGACACATTTATTTATTTTTATTTCGTTTTTTATCATTGCAGGTAAGCGCAACAGTTTCTGCTCTTTTTTCGGGTCATAATTGCTTATCAGGCATTCCACAAGGAAAACGGAAAACGGAAAATTTTGGAAATTAGCCATCGAATGTTGGCTTGGGTATGGTTAATAAATCAAATGATGTGTTGAGTGTGTTATGGCCTAAAGTGGTGTGTGTGAGTGTGTGTGTTGCCAAGTTGACAAATGAAATGCTGAATTGAAACTGACACATGCCACAAATGCACTGAGTCGTAAGGACAAAAGAAGCAGAGAAAATGTAGAAGAGCCAACGAGAAGTAGAAGAAGCAGAGGCAACAACAGATCTGCTTAAAATACTGAACTCAATTCCGGTTTCATAAGTATTTTTATCGATTCGCATCTAGTTACCTGCGGCTATGTTGCCACAATTTGTTGCGTTACAAAAGTTGTTTATTTATTCGTATCTTATCGTTGTTATTGCTGGTAAATCGATGCAACAAATATTTGGGTAAATGGGCCAAACAACAACAAAGTCACGACAATCTAATAAATAATTTATATCACTACGATTTCGGCTGCGATTTTGTTGCTACCCCAAAAGCTTTGCTATGAAAGCTTTCAGCACGAAAACAAAGCATTTCCGTTGTGCTACATACAGCACATAAAGCAACCGCAGCTTTAGCTTTAGCCAAGACACGCACCGGTTGCTACTCAAAGTAAACACACGTGCAATAGATGGCGCCACGCGGTCGTCTTGAGGGGAGTTGTTTATTTCCGCAATAAAAGCGTTAAACAAATGACATTTGTTAACCAATTGTTGGCGTCAGAGCTCTTTAAACAAATAAATGCTTACTAAAAGCAAATAATGAGCTCTTCTGCCGATGGCATTAGAATTGTCTTAATCACTTTCAAAACACTTTACTTTAGATTTCCATCTATCAATCTGGCTCACTCACGTTGTTGATAAAGATAATGCCCAAAAAAAATGTATTGTCATGTCGTAATGTTATTAAACACGTATTATACATTTAGTAAAGAGATTGTATTATCTATATGTTATATAGTTAATTATCTTCAAGTATTTGATGGCATTACTAAAATCCAGATGGTTTTGATTTTATTATCTATCAGCTAGATAATCGTTATCGTTATCGATAGTTAGTTAAGGTGTGTGATTTGATTCAAATTAGTTTCGAGGAAAAAGCCAAATGGAAAATGTTTGTTCCACTTGTGGAATGGGTGAGTGAGTGTTTCCTATTGTTGTTGTTGTTTTTTGTTAGTTTTAGTATTCACACGCCACACAACAAATGCCGCAATGAGAGCAAAACTTCTTCACACGCACATCATCGTTATTATCATGATGATCATCGTGATTATGTTGGCAATAAGCGCATTCAATTAGAGCTCCACATTTGTGGCGACACCTGGCGACAAGCGGCAGTTGTTACATGGCTTTTATAGGGTAGACAAATGCATTAAAGTATCTACTAAGTAAACCAAAGTATCTATAAGATACGTACTGTCTAGGGACACCAACTCTAAGTTTGCGACCTTGAGACCTTTAGCTGCCAAAGCGCAACGAAGCGCAACTTGCACGTGTTTGTTGCACTGACAAGGTGACTCTACACCACCCCCACCACACCCCTTCCAAGCGGTCTCAAACCAAGCTAAAGAAGTTTAAGAAAAACGGCACCTAAATCAAAACAAAAAGCATCGAATCTACACAAAAAATTAGGTGAAATGGTGAATGAACTTGCCCGCCTTTTGTTTTAGTTTAGGCCAACACTCACACACACACACACACACACAGTTGTGTACATACGGATCTGCGAACGCCTTATGAGCCGCAAAACGGCAATTGGCTAAAATGGACCAGTCAAACCGCTTACTTGGCCTGAAATCCAAACACGCGACTTTGAAAAGAAAAACGAGACGAGCTTTGAACACACACAAAAGCCATAGAAACAATCCACAAAAAATCACAATCACAAGCAGCTGAGGGGCAGTGCGAAAGAGATGGCAAGAGAAAGAGAGTGGGATAAAGAGGGAGAGGTGGGAGCGAGCTTAGTTAGTTCTAAGGCAAATAATAAAAATCATTTTCATTAACAATTCCAAATTATCCAGTGCAAACAATTGTTTGGCTAGAGTGGCGGCGACTAGAAAATACCCTGCTTTTGCTTTTCTTACAAAAGTTATCTAAAAGTCCAGCATAATTTCATACAGGGTATGCAAGAGTGTTTGCTGCCTTGTTGTAGATTATAATGCTCATCTCTAGATAGTTATTTAGTTAAATAAAGTCTTAGCAACTTAATATATTCAAATTTATAACTTTTTTTGTCTGAGCATACCCTCTAGGCAGCGTTAATCATGCCTACAGGGTATACCCACTTGATTACATAGTTTTGATTGAGAATTCGCCAAAGCTCTGCTTCTTGCTCTTCGCTCTTTGCTTTTTTCTTCTTCTGTTGCTGCTTCTGTCTTTTTTTGCTCATTAGTTGCTTTGTTTGCTGCGCTTGGGGGTGTGTGTGGGGTACAAAGTCCACACTTCGCTCCCGCTCTCCCACTCACCCGCGCTCTCCAACTGCCTCTCTGCTGGGCTGGAATGGTGACACACGACTTTTGGCAGTTGTTCAAGTCAAAACGGAAGTCTTTGTGTGGTTTTAATGAGATTGCCAAGAGCTTAAAGTCACACAATCAAATTAACGGTTGTTCACTGCCCAAAAAAAGAGCTTTGTGGGAGTGGGGGGAGTGAAGAGGTTTAGAGGATCAGCTGCTTGCAGTTTGAAAGCTACTGTACAATGACAGCTTATTTCACTAGTGAACAAATAAAGCTAAGCGGTAGTGGGGAGAGTGGGAAGAGAGGAGCGGCTTGCCGATCAGCTGCTTACAGTTTGAAAGCCACTGTGCAGTGGCAATTTCTCTGTTTCACTCGTGAATGCACTCACTTGGCACAGTTTGAACACGCAAATGTGCAAAATAATTGAAAATGTCTTCATTTATTTTATGAATAGTTTTGTTATGAATATATTCATTCACTTCCTGCTGCTGTGCAATTAAAGTTGTGGTGTCTATGGCCACACACACATGTAGTGCAGCTTTTTCATTATTTATGCGATTAAAAATTATAATAACAAATTGAAAATGTGTGTGAGTGTGTGTGTGTGCGTGTGTGTTTGTATTGCTTTGAATACATTGGTGGCCAACTCCTTTTGTTGTTGTTGTTTTTGGTTTTTCTGCAGTTCGGTTTTCTCTCATTAATTATGCCAACGATGCGGAGGCTTTTCATGGCAAATGGAAAATGGCAAAAGGAAGCTTTCCAGTTCGTTTAATTTCATTACGTTTACAGGCTAGAATTCATTTAAAAAAAAACTCTAAAAAATACAGACAACTACTGAGAGCAACAGCTTTGATCAGTTTCATGTTGGCTCACAGGGGAAGTGGCTAAGGAAATGGCTGGCCATCATTTTGCAACGTTCTTGGCAATTATGCAAGCGAACCCCTCCTCCCTCCAACTCCGCCTGTCCCGCTCCACCCCTCTGTAACCCTGCTACGCCCCCGGGCAATTGTTGTCTACACATTCTGCCTGTCTTCTGATAGAGTTGCCACCTGTTTTTAACTATCTGTGGTTGCAAAAAAAGATTTGCATGCTTCTGCTTGTTCTTCTTCTTCCCTTTTTGCCAGCCTTGAGTTTTTTTTTTTTTTTTTTTTAGCCCAGGAAAGAGCATGAGCAAGAGTAAGAGATTTGGAGGTAAAGTCCCTCGATTTTCATATACGGCTAGTGGAAACATTATCAAAAAACTTGAAGATTGGACAAGTACTGCAAAGATAGAGATAGAGGCTATATCCATTCGGCTGTTGATGCTGATCAGGGATATGGATATAGGGCCCTATAGGGCCGGAAAAGCCTCATTCTACCTGTTATGTACACTTTGCTTCAGGCAAGCCTAATAAACCCCTGTACATTCTCGAAGTACGGTAAATAAATTAAATTACCCATAAAATAAAATAAATTTCCCACAACAATTTTCCATTAGCACCAATTGTTCTATAAAAGGTCTATGTGACTTTTTGGATTTTTTAGTGCATCAAATAGTCGACTTGTTGGTCTCTAGCACAAATTTGTTGCTTGTTGTTTGTTGTTTTTGCTCGCTTATTTGCGTTACGCTTGACAAACTGCTGTCGCTATCTATGCTTTGTCTTGGTCTTTGTGCTTGGCTTTGGCAACATAAGCAGCGCATTCAGCTGTTTGCTGTTTTCTGTTAACTGGTCATTCATTGTTCTCCCCGCCTCTACTTGGGTTCTGGCCATTTTTCCAACTCATGTCCAGTCGATTGGCGCACGTTTAAGAGCCACTGCACAAGAGAGCGATTCAATGCACGCAGTTTTGTAGGCACTGTAGAGCGCAGTTGCACTTGTTTTGTGCTGCCGGCAAATTGTGCTCTCTCACAGTACAGAGACACACACACACGCACAAACACAAACACTTGTTGGCTGCGCTCTCACACTTGCGCTCTTGCGCGCAGTCTAGCGCTCTTCCACAAACACTCTCTCTATCTTTGGCTGTGGCTGTATGCGTGTGTGTTCACCTGTCGCTGCATGATCGTTGTCGCTGCCTGTGCTTTGCCTTCAGTTTTAAAACGAAACGCGAGCGCAGCGCACTTCGCTCATTGCTTCGCTTGTTCGCAACGTCGCCGTCGTCGTCGCTGTCGCGTCGCCGTTGTTTTTGTTGTTGTCGACGCTGTTCGCAGTTTGTACGTAGTTGCTGTTGTTGTTATTATTGTTGTTGCTTCGCTAGTTACGCAGCTTTTTTTCTGTGTGTTTAGTTTAAAGTTAGTGTCCATTTATTTAAACACAACTGTGCGCGTAATTACTGCGTACGTTTTTTATTCTTAATTTTTTTCCCGTGTTTTGTGAGTGTCAAAAAATAATAAGAAAATAAAAAACAGCAGTCGAAATGCATTGCCAAAATAAATTCAAGTGAATGTTTATCTAAACTTTGTGACGTTATCAGTGTCTACAAAGATACGTCTACACACAGATACAGATACATTCGTATCTGTAGTGCATATTTAGTTAAAAATGCAGATTAAAATTTGCAGATAACTCGAATTCCTTCATAATAATTATAGGCGGATGTAGTTGTTGTATAAGTGTGCAGTATAAGTACAAACTACTTATACTTGTGTGTGTTTGTATGTGTACAAGAGTTGTCTTCATTTTTGCTATTTCTCCTTTTTCGGCTTCTTTTCGTTTGTCTCAGCTCTGGAAGTTCTTGGCTTCTTAGTGTGTTTAGCTTCCCATGACGCTGTGAGCAGTGAATGCAGCAGGAAATGCCTGTGTGGGAGCGAGATGGCGGCAGTGAGACAAAGAGCGGGAGTGGGGGTGGGTTTTTGGGGCACCACAGCGAAAGGAAGAATTTCAAGTGCACGTCAGTTTCCCAGGCATTATCATTATGTTTCCGACCTTTTTTCTCATTTCCCATTTATTGCGGGTTTCTTTTTCTTTAAGAGGATCACACACACACATACAGGGTGCGTCTAATGCAGTTGCCTGCGTTATCAATTAAAGGCGACAGCTAATAAATCTATTTGGGTCTCGGATTACGCCGCTTGTGGCATGCAGCCTGTGGTATGTGGCAGGCCACATAAATACAAATGTATTTAGCTGCTTTGTACCTACACAGCCTTGAGTTTGGCTGGCCAAAGCGACTTTCACTCGTCAGGAATGCAACAAGCACAAAACACATGTACAACAACAACAACAAGCATAAGAACTGCAGCATGCATGCATCAACAGGTCCGTTCTTGTGCTTGTTGGCCTTGAAGGCTGCGCAATTGACGCTGACCCACTCAAAGCCGCAAGTCTTTAAGCCACATGAATTAATCAAATTGACTAAGACGAACGAACTGGTAATAGTCAACTGATAGGCTGCAAAAACTACAGTGGTAACTAACAGTATAACAGTAATATTCCCCCTTCCCAAGTCAAAGAATTACAGGGTATTCTAAGACGTTCATTTGTTTTATTTTCGTAACTTTTGTCGCTGTTTGTTTAATCTAATCATTACCATTTGGGTCCTTCGTAGATAAAATAACTAACTAAACTGACTTAATAAGTTGATAAAATATTTGCTGCTTATGTCACAGATACAGATAGGTTGGGTGACTAGTTGGGGGTTTTCACAGCTCGAATAAAGCGTGTTGTAAAGCTCTTAAGATGGTGCGATGGGTGTGTGCAGAACTCACTGAATGAATGATGAGTAAAAAGTTAATTACAGTTTGATTCAACTGATTAGAAGCATGACTAAAAGTGTACTCACTTGGGGCCCATAAAATGAATGAAAAGTTTGTTAACTGTTTGTGTATTTTTAGGACCATTCAATGCACTTATATGGGCATTTCATTAATACATATTTTTGGCTCTAACTAATCGGCTTTAATCAGCACTTATCACATCACTTGATTTACGAGTGTTTAGTGTTTAAAGTTATTTATGCAGTGCACTCGTGAATACAGTCGACTATTCATGATTTGGCAGTGCATTCACCTTGATTGAAATCGCTTTTTATGGCTACCGTTTTCAGCTTTTTGCCCTTAAGCCAGGCCCAAGATTCAACACGATTGGCAACGCTTCGGTTTGGGCCAATAAAATGAAACGAGTTTATAAATGCTGCCGAGACATCGCCAATAATCGAGTAAACAAAACATAAATACCAATGAAAACAAACACTCGAAATGCACAGTTAACTTTTGTTTATTTGTTTTTGTTTCTTTCTTTTTTTTGTATTTTGATACTGCCCGTAATGACGTCATCGTTCCGTATCGCTTTACGGCTTCTTCCTCTTCTTCTTGCACTCGCAGGCACTTGGGCGTTTGGCCAGCGACTTTGAAGCATTTACCATTTAATCATCGATTAAAATTGTGTACAACAAAAAATGTCACCAGTTGTGACGTCCAATCAGTTTAACGGAGACAGAGTGACAGGGACAGAGACGGGGACGGGGATGGGGACGGTGACAGTGGGAGGGACGGGGACAGCCTGAGTGCGAGTGAAAGTGACAGTGAACTCAATTGACCCGTTGCATTGCCTTCCGTATACCCTGCACTTAGCTGCGGTCCACAAAGGATCAATCAAATTTATTATATTGAAAGCTTCAAATATTAAATTTGACCATTTTCTTGAAGAGCTAAGGGAAAAGATACTTTTAGTGAAATATAAAACCAAATTATATTTATATATTCCGACAAATGTATGTAAACAGTGAAAGCTCGACTCGCGGACAACACCCTCAGGCGGACAGCTTCCTTAGACGGACAGCTCCCTCAGAGGAACGCATTATATAGTTAGCATGATTTTCACACAGAATCCATTCTCTTAGGCGGACATCTCCCTTGGGCGTACAAAAATACTGGAATCGTGGCTGTCCGCCAAAGGGAGCTTTCAGTGTGCTTAGAAAGGCATCAAAAAGTTATGGAATTAAATAAATTCCTATCGATAATAGCAGGAATTGACTGAAAAATGTGCTTAAGCTAATAATTCCGATAAACTGAGGAATGAAGTTGGTAATACTCCGTTGGACTAATTACTTTAAGTCCCCATAACCTTTTCCAGACGGGAACACCGACACCTAACACCTATGTATATCCTACTGGAAGTAACAGTAATCAGAAGGTTTCTTCGTGACTCTCTGCTTAAATTCAATCTACAGTATACCCAAAACTCCCATAACGAAATACGCAAATATAAATTTTTGTCAGTGGATAACAGGTTAAAAGATCTTACAGGCATAAAACCGTCCTAGGAAAATGCTTAGCCCTTAGAAATTCTGAAATTTTCTAGTAGCTTTTCTCTGCATTATTTATTATTAAATAATATACCATTTGTTATAATAACTTCAAATACTTTCTTGACAAATTGGTTCAGCGGAATGTTATTTTAAATACAACTTCCTAACACCCTTTATTGTAGTGTATACAAAAGTTGTCTTGAGCGCACTCTGCTCCCCTTAAGTACGACTGCTGTTTCGTCAATTGCCCCAAAGGGCGCACATTTGTTTTTATTATTTCTTTACTTTTTGTGTAGTTTAAACTTTTTCTTGTGTTTTTGTTGTTGTTGTCGTTTCACTTTCGACTTGTGCACAGCATCTGTAATTATAATTGGCCGCCGTTTCTTGACTGTTTATGTTTATGTGGCAATTAAGCAAAAGCTTTGCATTTAAATCAATTAAATGTGTGTTACTCAATCAACGGCGCAGGTTCAATCAACTTTTCGGTGCCCCGAGTAACCAACCGGTTCATATGGCTATAACAACTTACTACCAACAAAAAAGAAAAACACCGAAAACTAACAGAAACCATTCTCCAAAACATCGCACAACACTCTCTGGGCCTCCTCATGTGCCTCGTTTTTCGGCAATCGCAATTACGAGTTAAGTTTGTAAGCGGCTTTTGTTGTTGTTGTGGTTGTTGTTGTTGTTGCTCTTTTTGAGTTTTTCTTTTTATACAGTTTTTTATTTTTATTTTCGCTATTGCCGTAACTCTAAGTGCACTTTATGAGTCTCCATTTAAATGACGACACGACAACATGAAAAGAAAGTTATTTATATCTAATTGTTTCTATTGCCGCATAATACGTAACGAGATAAGAAGTTTTCATTTGTCAATCTGCTCATTAGGGGAACCAGCGCGGTCAATCCCTCACTCCCCTACTCCCTCATTCCCTCAGTTCATCAATTAAGCAATTTACTTTGACTTTTCTATGGTTATTCATTGCCATATCGTTTGACTTCTTCGGCTTAGTTGTAAGCTGCAGATTTATTTGTGGCTTTTTAAGGTTTTGGGAAGTCTTGGAAAAGGGTAGAGGGAAATATATTTAGACCCCGTACTCTAAAATAGAGTGGAGGGGTCTATTAAGGTTGGCAGAAGCGAAATTTGCGTAACAGGCAGAAGGTATCATGGCCGACCCCATAAAGTATATATGTTCTTGATCAGCATCAACAGCCGAGTCGATATAGCAATGTCCGTGTATCTGTCCTTCCGTTTAAACAACTGGATCTTGTAAACTACAAGAGCTAGAGCCACCAAATTTGGATTGAAAGTCCGTCTATGTGTTAGGTAGCTTAAGTTTATTTCAAATGTTTGCCACGCCTACTACCGCCCCCGCAAATCGTAAAAACTATTTTTGTTACACGACAACTTACATACTACCAGAGCTATCGTGACCAAATTCACACTATACATGTATGGTATCATTATAACTAACTTCACCAATTTTGATACGGATCGTACGACTATAGCCTATAGCTCTCATAGGACTAATGGGTTGGATTGCAGTATGGAGTCTTTATAAGTCGGCTCGCTCGAGTGTAGCCTTTCCCACTTGTTCATACTATCAAACTTTGATATTAGAAAAGGACTTTCGTGAGCGCAAAGTGAAAACATCCAAATGGATGTAGGCCAGTTATGGCTTTAACCAGACTTTGTCATGCCAAACTCCATAAACGAAAGCTTCAAGTAGCTTAAAGTTAATGGAATCTTTCTCAAGTCCAAAGCAAGAAAGCTTCAATGAATTGCCGCTTTTAAGCATTTAGTATCGTTCATTTAATGGAATCTATCATTGCTAATGATCCTCTTACACTTGAGTAGAGTTAAGTTTGTTGTGCAGATGTGGAGTTGTCCAGATCGATGTATAGCTTCATTGATCGTTTTCGTTTCTCTAGTGAAACGTGTTTAGTCATCATCAGATATAGCGGCAAACGAAACAAAGTTTATGATGATGATGATGATGATCGGCTTCTTGGCTGGTTCCTCATTTGCCATTAACTGTCAACTGCTTTACAAGTTCTTTACCAACTTTTCTCTCTCTCTCCTCTCTCTCTCTCTCTCTCTCTCTCTCTCTGTGCTTCTTTCTTTGCTTGCTCTTGTGTGTGAACCAACATTTCTCATATGGCACCAGTGTCTAGCAGTTGAGCTGGTTTTTACCAGGTCGGTCTAGCTGCTCTTTGTGGCAATTAAGTGCACTTTCATACATAAAAGCAAAGCTGAAGTTGATGAGCCGCTAAGTTACACGTAAGGTGCAGTAAGAGGTAGTGCCTCAAATGGGAAACTATCTCAACCTACCAGCTCTACCTCAAGCCCTCCACTCCTCCCAACTCACTACCATTTCTGCCCTGTGATTGCAATTATGAGTGTATTGTGTGTTGCTGATCATTTGTTTAATTTTCACCGCTAGCAACACTTTTAAATACCCTGCAAAAGGCCAGCAAAGCCAACTATTGTCTAGGGTATTCGTGGAATTACTTGAGTGTATTCGGTTATTGCTTTGCTTTGTATTGTTTTCTTTTTGTCAATGAGAGCGACCTCGAGGCGTCATTGTTTCATGTGAAATAGCTTTGGAATTAGCCATAGCAAATACCTTACTGGTCTGGCCATAAAGATAGCTGGGTAGACCTCTGACTAACCTATGAAAATCGGAGCCACCCACTCGACTGATCAACCGATCGACTGATAACGAAAAGAAATTTTCAAAGATAGTGACACCAAGTAAACAAAGTACAACAATAATTACACTCTGACAATTTGGTCATTAGAAAGCGCTGACTTTCAATGACTTTTGTGATAAACTCACTTGTCTTTTAGTCACTTGCAGATACATATTATTAATGTAGATAGACTCCCGTTCTATACTTTTGTTAGTCAGAGTTTGTTGTGATAACGAACTGACGACAACAATGTCATGTGTTCTCAGCAGTTTCTGCTTAAAGCCCAAAAAAGAAAACAAAATAATTTACTCGTAAAATTAAAAAAAAAAAAATGTAAAAAACAACAACAAACTGATCGACAGTTGCTCTGAAGATTGTTTGCTAATTATTTGTGTAAACACACATTTATATCTTGTTAATCATATGCTAATCAGCTGATTAACTGTCTTCACATATTGGGAGGAGTTAGAGAGAGGGGGAGAGGGTTGTTACTACACCTTGTTATCGATTTATGCCCCAACTGTAATTGTCTAAGCGTCTTTAACTTACAGCTGTTCCTTTCACTTCACCTCTCACGTTCAGCTGCGAGGGTAGATCAATTCGTTTGCTTTGTGTGGCTTAAACTGAACATGGAGAACAGTTAGCTGTCTCTGAAATTCATTTTGTAGCTTGCAGTTGCTTTGAGTTAGGTAGTTATAGTTACTTGTTGTGGAGTAAAATAAGTGAGCATGGAGGACATGTTGATTGCTTAGGTTTTTAGCTGTGTTAGGCTTAGATTTCATGTTGTCAACTGAGCATGGAGGACATCCCAATTTTTAGATGTTTGAATTTATGGCTGTAAGAAACTTGCGTTAGTAGTGTCCATAAAGTAACTATGGAGGGCAGATTATTATGCTTCTGAACAACCTTTAAAGAAATGAATTATGTAATGACTTTTTTTAGACGTTGTACTCTAAAAAAGAGTAGAGGGGTCTATTAGGTTTGTTAATATTCCTTTTATCACTTTGTGTCTTAGGTTTTTAAATAGCTTAGAGCTTAACGTAAGTAACCATGGAGGATGCTACAATTGTAGTTGGCTTTTACTGTGTTAGATTTGAAGAGATAAAAAGCTGAAAGAAACTTGCAGTAAATAAAGTGACTATGGAGGCCATATTTTAAAGCTTTCGACTAAACTATTTAATTTATAAATTATAATTCCTAGCTTGCTTAAAATGCTGGTAAAGTTTGTTAGCAGAAAGTACTGGAGCAACTCTCGGGTATTCGCATTTCGCACTTACATTCACTCGCCACTCGAAACTTGCACTCATAGTTAGCTATAACGTTTTACGAATCAACAAACACAAATGTGGACGCTGCATACCTTTTGCTACACTTCATTATGTGTGCACACACACAGTGTGTGTGTGTGTGTGTGTACGGTGGGTACATATATCTACCGATCCCACCCTCTGCTGCATAATGACAACATGTAATTTGGCCTTTCTTTTTGCTGGCTTGCATATTTCTTGGTCTTCGTCGTTGTAGATTTCTTTTTAGATTTCTGCTTCTTGCCATTGTTGGTAGATTGGAGTCGACTTCGACTTGGACGGGGTACGTCGTGGGTTGTTAAGACTCTGATTGCAAATTATGGATAGAGCAGAAGAGGGAGACAGACCACCGCCATTAAGTAAAAAACAGGGTCTAAAAAGGGGGCGCCAAAGTCCAAGGAGTCTAGTCTCAAGGGTGTGGGCGTGGCCCAAAGTCAGTTGCATGCAGTTATTATATTGTTGGGTCTACTTCCCCCCCACACTCTCCCACTCGCTCCCTCTAGAGCTGTCGCTTTTATATCACAATACCATTTTATGCTAATTTACGAGTACTCACATCGCATGCAATTTTTAATTAATTTCATCGAGCGCCCCTTAAAGAGTATGGCTTCAGTTGGGTCGTGTGTCTATTGTCAGTTCATTATAATATAAATCCATTCGTTATACTTGTTGTTATGCTCGTAATGCTGCAGTTTCTATGCACGAGGCACAAAAGCGGTTCAAAAAGGCATGTGAAGGATCATTTTGAGTTACTTTACCTCGTTTCCTTTAATTAATATTTCAAAGGTGTTCCCACTAGACTGTTTAGGGCTAGAATGGGGTTTCTATACATATATATACAGAGAAGGTTGTATAGTGAATACCAAGTGAATCACGGTCAGTCAAGTCGGCGATTAAGTTCAATTTGTTTTCATATCCATACGAATCGCTTGAGTTCCCATATCGAACTTGAACCTATATTTTACCTGTTGTTCTCTTTCTGCTCCATTACAATATTTTGAATGGTTTTACTTTTATTTGTTGTGTTTTTTGTGAATAGCCCGCGTGTTTGTATAACACATTTTCATTACAAAACTTTTTAATTGAGGCTTTGAGGGCTTTGTGTGGTTTGATTTAGAATTGACATTGTAATTGATTGTTGTTATACCCTGTAAAAGCGGCAGGAATTGGCATATAGGTTTTGAGGAAAGTAATTTTTGATTTCTTGTTCATTACTGTTATACGTCGGTTAAAACTGTTCTACAGATACACATTGTTATACTCTGTAAAAGCTGCAGGAAGTGGCATATAGGCTTAGAAGAAAATAATTTGTAGGTATATTTCATTACTGTTATACGATGGTTAAAACTGTTATACAGTTATACAGGCAATCAATTTGCTTTCAGTCAATGATTTAGTGTTGTACAGTTGTTTGTACCAAACTGTTATACCAAACTGTTATACAAAACTGTTATACCAAATTGTTATACTTAACTGTTATACACCAGCAAATAAATATAAATAACTGCTCTCAGCTTGTCAATGAACTGTCAAATATGTGCAGCATTTCTGTTATACTCAACTGTTATACTGCTATATTGTTTTTTACTTTGTTTTTGATTTAGTTTAAAATCAGGCTGTGGCTTATCTGTTATATTTATATATACCCAAATAAACTGTTATATCAGGGTATTTACAGTCTGGCTTTGCTGGGCTTTCGATAACTCTTTGTTCTTTCTCTTTTCTCTTCACAAAAATTGGGCAAAATAATACGACTGTTTACATAGGTAAGCACATAAGTACACACACGTGTATGTGCGTATAGGTATAAGTATGTGTACTCATATGTTTGTAATACTTACCTTAATTGGCACCGTTTTTTATAACGTTGTTGCTTTTGTTTTTTGGTGTTTTAGTTGTTTTTTATTTCCCATTGCTGTTGCTGTGTTAACGTCGAAAATTTCTAGTAAGCAAATATATCGCAAAGCCGCGTCTCCTCTTCCCCTATGCCCCCACACCCCTGACTTCCCTCCCGATCAACATGATGATCATCATTATCATCGCATCGAGAGAGGTTGCGAGTTGTTTATGCCTCAGTGCGTCTACTTTGCACTCGAAATGGTTGCCTATTGTTGTTGTTGTTGTTGTTGTAATTGTTGTTGTTTTAGTAGCTGCTGTTGCTGCTGTGCGTCAGCGTCGACTGCGACTTCGACGTCGCCGTCGCCTTTTATTACAGGTGTGTCTGAACAAGTGCATAATCAATGTGAATTTGTGTGCGAAATGAGTTCAAGTTGTTGCTTTTTCTAGTCTCCGCCCCCTGAGCTTCACTAACTTTATTCCCCCTTATTGTACACACTATATTTATATATATATATTTATATGCCTACACATGTATTTATATTAATGCAAACTGTGCACGAACAGCGGCAGCGAATGCATTTCATGGAAATCTGTGGGAAATCAGGCAAGAAAGAGTAAAACAATAGCAACGATCGGGGGGAGGGGGAAAACTGTCAAACGAAATTCAGTATGTTCGTTAGTGACTTTAGCTAAATATACAAAATTTTGTATATAGCATAAAGTCTGGTTATTGTTTGACTGGGAACCTAAAGCTTAGACTTAAGTAGGAAGTGGGTGAATTTGTTATTTAAAGGAAGACACAGTGTAAAGTGTTTGTGGTTTAAAAATTATGTATGAATTTTGAAGGAAAGATGCTAAAATCAGTCCTTAAATAACTAATTTGTCAACTGATATGCAGAAATTCCTAAAATTCTACCTACAAACTATCGCCACTTGAAATAAACACATAATTTTTAAAGAATTTATTTATGTTTATGAATGTGGAAATTCTAGACTTTCGTTTCGAGTGAAAATGAAAACAAACTGAAGCTATGAAGTTATCAGGAAATTTCTCTGATTTCACTGTTTGGCCTCCGTTGTGATAAACAGCTTTTGTTTAAATTGCGTGGTTTACTGACTGATTGACTGATTGAATGCCCGATTGCATGATAAAATCGTTTGGCTACTGCATTGATAAGCGTCGTGTGTTGCATCACAGCGATAACAAATGCGGGGAAAAAATAAAGAAAACAGAAAAAAGCATACGCGTGTCTCTACAATCAACAATAATAACAACAATTCAGAGAACAACAAATAAAAAATAAGTTTATACTAAATGATTAATAAATTGTGTTTAGAGAACTGAAGTGCAGAAATGATTCACAGCGATCAGTGTGTCCTGCGACTTCCCAACGAGCAGCGATTTAATGACTTTTGCCGCAAGTGTAAAAATGTCAACTAACTTGAAAGTAAATTGTTTATAATTAACAAATAACAACAATTATGAACTTGTGCTAAACGAAAAAGAAAATAACCAAAAAAACCAAATTAAAATTTAAACCAAAACCAAAGACCAAAGTGTAAGGGAGAGAAATAAAAGAATGTTTGACGTGCCGCCAAAGTGTCCAGCCCTGGCAAACAAATTGAGCGGCCTGTTTGGGTGGCGGCACACCTACAAGGTGGCTGCCAAACATGAGGGCATACCCCATGGTACCCTGCATAAATCATATTCGCTGACGCTACCCAAACGTCCGCCGTCGCCGACCTACGACTGCGTGAAGGTAACCCTAAAACTCCACTCTAACTAATTAAAGTTGTTAAGAAAAATCAATTTGAAGTCTTGTGTATAATTCACGCCCACCCACACACACACACCGAGACAGACACCCACACAGCTCCCTCCACACACGTATGCAAATGTTTATGACATACGATCGTTGTCTGCCCATTGACGCATAATATCCATTGACAAATGGCCATAAAGCAACAATCAGCGATTGAGATATGCACCACCGTACATGACAAGCGGAGCGCAGCTACGAGTACAGTGGGCAAAACGCAACATTTTGTGATTGCTATAAAAATTAAAATTGTTAAGAATGTTTTATGAGTTGTGCGGAGTAAAGTCTGCATTTTATGCAGGGATATTAACAGCCTTTTTAAATCGAGTTGGAGATGTATCTTTATTATTAGCTATTGCTTGAATATTAAATTATGCAAGCTGAAATTATGTATTTTATTTAGTAATTATACAAAATGAATTTGAAATAGTAGTATTAATAAATAGTAAAATTAGGCATACAATAAAATAATAACAGAAAATGAGTTGAAAATGTGTTATAAAAATTATTTCATAATAATTAATTATTTCACAATAAATAATTTGTATAAAACAAAGGTGGTAAAACCAAATCATATATGTATATGTAAATGTATATTTCTGAATTGGCTTTAATTTAAGCTCTTGAGTTCCATTATTAAATTATAAAATATTTATGCATTTACATACATATAAATGGAAGAAAATTTGATTTTAAGTTGGTATTTGATTGTTTGGTTATCGTCAGATTTTATTTAACAAGTTAAATCAAGAAATCAAGATAAGTCTTATACTTATGTCATTCTGTCAGTAGTTTACTAACACTCGATAGTAGATACTTCTACTAGACAACTCTACTTAATCGATATTTAACACTACTTGCTCAACGATCTATTCACATATTTAAAACAGCTTACAATAGATTTAAATTCATATTTATTTCATAATTTCACTTAAAACCCCCAAACATTTTCAGTGTACACTTTTCTAGCCATTTGTACCACTGTGCACACGCCAGCCACAAGCAAACAAACATTTTTTTTAATTATTAAAAAAGTAAACAAATAAAAAATGAAATCAATTTGTGGCAACTGCTCTTGGCACAACAATAGAATGCAATGTCAGTTTTGACCGCGCTTTGACCCATAAATATAACAAACTGTGCATGAGTGTGTGTGTGTGTTTGTGTGTGAGACTTTTGGCGAAAAATTGGAGTAACAAAAAAACTAAAAAAACCGAAAACTAGAAAATAACCTTCCAAATTGTTGCGTCAAGCTGACGTTCCAGTTCTCCAGCTCAGTTCAGTTCAGCTCAGTTCAGTTCAGGGAGCGAAGCGCACGCTCTGTTGATTCCATGACTGGTTTTAGGCCATGATGCAATTGTTGTTATTACCATTAGTGTTGTTGTTGGCCAGTTTTCGGCATTTGGCATTTGTGTGCTGGAATTCAATGGAATGCCAAGCAGACAGCAATGACAGCGATGCCAACTTCGATTCGTTTGCCTTTTAACGTTTTCCATTGCCGTCGTCCACTGCAATTTATAGAAATTTTTTATTTATTTTTTGTTTTGGGAGGCTGGAGGTCGTCTCTGCAACAATGGAGCTTAGAGCCATATAGGCAGTGAAGCCACCTGAGCTCTGCGAATGACTCAACACCGACATGGCCAATTGGGCAATTGTTTGAGGGCCCGGAAGCGTTCAAATCAAACTGCAAGCGTCTTTGGAGACTACTCCATTCAACTGCATGCGATGTTTGAATTGTCTTCAGTTTTTCACACAAGTAGATTGCCTAAAAATATGAACATAATTTTATCAAATTTTAAATGCATGAATTTTCGGAACTAGTTCATAAAAATGTTAATATTACTTAGTAAAGACGGTAATGACTACAGCTAAGAATTCGCTTCATTTTGCTTGCACAGTAGCAATCATTAATTGCAATTTAAAGAATGTTCATTGGTAACCAGTTTTTGGCATCTGCGGAACTGGGTCACGGAGCGAACAATGGGCTACAATCGAACTTGATTCTATTTGCACTCAATTTGGCTTGTCGATGTAAATTAAGTGGAGCAAAATACATTGGCTAAGTAGTGCTGCCTATTAAGCGCACTATAGAATGAACTAGTTCTTTTGAACATCAGTACAAATTCTAATAAGAGTCTAATAGTCTATAAGAGTAATTTATTTAGTTAGTTTATCAAAATTTATGTTGATAGATGAACCAGTTCGTGAACTTTTATAATGAACCAGTTCTTTTGAACATACATAACATAATTATTTAATCATATTGATCCTGTGATTGAAATTGCAGCGAGTTTAAGTATTTTTAGACGGAACCAGTTGATGAACTTTGTAAACGAACTAGTTCAAACAAAATAGTTCCATACCGTTTGCTCTTATGTATCAATATATCAATTATGACCCGAATCATTTTGTGAACTTTTATAATGAACCAGTTCTTTTGAACATATTAAAATGAAATTCTAACCTTTGAATCCCTTTCCTTCCTTCTGCTTTGCAGGAAGCGGGCTCCTGGGTAGCCGTCCATCACCTACAGACACAATCGGGTATACTAGATCCCGATGACTGTGTGCGCGACGTGGCCGATGATCGGGAACAGATACTCGCCCACTTCGAGGACTCTGGTCCGGATCCGGGTGTGCCGCAGGGCGGCGGTGATGGCGCCTCCGGCAGTTCATCGGTGGGTACTGGATCACCCGACATCTTTCGTGATCCGACAAACACAGAGGCGCCGACACGAGATCTGTCCACGCCACACATTGAGGTGACCAGCACTACGTCGGGTCCCATGGCTGGTCTGGGAGTGGGTCTGATGGTACGCCGCAGCAGTGATCCCAATCTCTTGGCTTCACTCAAGTCCGAGGGTGGCAATAAACGTTGGTCTGCCGCGGCACCACACTACGCCGGTGGAGATTCACCGGAGCGCCTGCTGCTGGACAAGGCCGGTGGTCACCTATCGCCGCAATGGGAGGAGGAGGACGATACGACAGCCCAGTTGAAGGAGCAGTTACTACAACAGGAAATGCTGCAACAGCCCCAACATGGAGCAGCAGCTGGAGGTCATCAGCCATTCGCACGCTCCGGCCGACTGTCGATGCAGTTCCTCGGTGTGGGCAATGGCTACAAGTGGATGGAGGCAGCCGAGAAGCTGCAGATGCAACAACAACAACCGATGCCAACATCGCTGCCCAATAGCGCCTATTCCAGCAAATCTCTGCCACGGGAGAGCAAACGCAAGGAGCCGCTGGGTCAGGCCTACGAGTCCATACGGGAGAAGGATGGCGAAATGCTGCTTATCATCAACGAGTACGGCAGCCCGTTGGGTCTGACGGCCATGCCGGACAAGGAGCACGGCGGCGGTTTGCTGGTTCAGCACGTCGAGCCGGGCAGTCGGGCGGAACGTGGTCGCTTGCGTCGTGAGGATCGCATACTGGAGATCAATGGCATCAAACTGATTGGTCTCACCGAGTCCCAGGTGCAGGAGCAACTGCGTCGCGCTCTTGAATCATCTGAGCTGCGTGTACGTGTCATTCGTGGCGATCAGCAGCGTCGTCAGCAGCAGCGACGTGACTCCAAGGTCGCTGAAATGGTTGAGGTTGCCACCGTTTCACCCACACGCAAACCACATGCCGCTCCCGTGGGCACGTCCCTGCAGGTGGCCAATACCCGTAAGCTGGGACGTAAAATCGAAATACTGCTCAAGAAGGGTCCCAATGGCTTGGGCTTCTCGGTGACCACGCGGGACAATCCCGCTGGTGGACACTGCCCCATTTACATTAAGAATATACTGCCCCGTGGCGCTGCCATCGAGGATGGTCGTCTGAAGCCCGGCGATCGTCTACTCGAAGTCGATGGCACCCCCATGACGGGCAAGACCCAAACGGATGTCGTCGCCATACTCCGTGGCATGCCAGCGGGTGCCACAGTGCGCATCATCGTCTCCAGGCAGCAGGAACTCGCCGAAATGCCCGTTGGTGTAAGTTATCAAAGTTTGCATTATTAATATAATATTACTATACTAATATAATAATATATATATAGTTTAGTATATATTTTATTATAAATCTTTAAAAATTACTATTCAGAAGTTTAGCTCAGAAACTCATTTCAATTTAAGTAATTTTCCACTTTACTTTTCGTCGAGCCTCTGTATTGCTAAAAGTAGGTTGATTATAAAGAATCTGGATTATTTATATTATAGGCAATATTTCGATTATTAAATCAAATAAATATTCCTATTGATTAATTGATAACTATTCCGATTCAATCGATTGGTAGTAAGTTGTTATGAGTATAAGAAATTTTTAGAAATTTCCCATAGAGCAATTTATTATACCCGCTACTCTTAAAGTAAAAGTGTATACTGTAATTGTTTGAATGTACATATGTAACAGGAAGAAGGAGGCGAAGGGTCTGCCCTCAGCATCAATAGCCGAGTCGATATAGCCATGTCCGTCTGTCCGTCCGTCTGTATGAAGAAAATGATCTTAAAGACTATAAGAGCTAGAAAGGTGAGAGAGGTGGCAAATGAAAGGTACAATACCCAAGCAGTGCAGGTTTGTTTTTGTTTTTGACACGCCCACTTTAGGGCGTTCTATCTTCATATAAAGGTTAAATGTACAGGTTAAACTAGTATGTTTTAGTATAGAAAACTTTTTTGTTAGCTATGCTATCTGTACCAAATGTACAATATTCCAATTCGATTGATTCGTTATGAAGTCGTATAAGTATAAGCTTTAAATCAAAATAACTAATGTAAAGTTATTCACAAACCAAAATTAAATTTGTCATCGTCAAAACATGATAAACTTATGCTGCAGGCAAAAACCCGCATAAACTTTTAAACGAAGAAAGCCTTAAGTCAGTTATCTACAAATTAGCATTTTGACTTTAGAATACAAAAATTTAATATTAGCTATTTTTTGTCTTGACATGCATTGTTCAAATAGTTAAAAATCATGAAAAAATTCTAGCTTAAACTTGTGTTTTATAGCTAAAATTTAGCTATTAGAAACTGTTGCTACAAATTATTGAAATATGAAAGAAACTTCAACTTCTTGCAATCCTGGAGTGCATTCAAAGAGTTTAAAAGAACTCTCTGTCTCTCTCTCTCTCTCTCTCTCTCTCTCTCTCTCTCTCTCTCTCTGTAAAGCCTCAAAGCCTTTTATTACCAGTTGTAGGCTATTTATTAGTGAACTGAAACCAGCTAAAATTGGCTAAACAAACAGTCATATATTTTTCAAACATTTAGCTAATAAATCGTTTTTAATGTCCTTTATTTACAGCCGGAGCCTGTGGAGAAGGCAGTGTCAGTGCCAGCAGCGCCTGTGGCCGCCCCAACTGCCAACCCAGCTGCCGTTTCAGCCTCCAACTCCACCACCGCCTCTGCCTCCGCCTCTGTCTCCACTGCAGCCGTTTCGGTGCCCGTGCAAAAGTCGAGCAGCGCCCGCTCGCTTTTCCAGCAGCATCAGCAACAAGCGCAGCTCAATGAATCTCAGCACTTTATTGATGCGGGCAGTGAATCGGCGGCTTCTAATGTAAGTTGCTCTTACCTTACCAGTTACTTGCTAAGCTAATACACCTTGCTTGCCTTTTGATTACAGGACAGCCTGCCGCCAAGCAGCAGCAGCTGGCACTCACGGGAGGAACTGACACTGCACATACCCGTGCATGACACGGAGAAGGCGGGACTCGGCGTTAGTGTGAAGGGCAAGACGTGCTCCAATCTGAATGCCTCCACGGCCAGTGCTGGCAGTGCCAGTGTCAATGGCAGCATGAAACACGACGGGGATCTGGGCATCTTTGTGAAGAACGTGATCCACGGCGGTGCAGCTTCCCGCGATGGACGATTGCGCATGAATGATCAGCTATTGAGCGTGAATGGTGTGTCACTGCGTGGCCAGAACAATGCGGAGGCCATGGAGACACTGCGTCGTGCCATGGTCAACAATCCGGGTAAACATCCGGGCACCATAACACTGCTCGTCGGTCGCAAGATACTGCGTTCGGCCAGCTCCAGTGACATTTTGGAGCACAGTAGCCATAGTCATAGCAACAGCAACAGCAGCAGCAACAACAGCAATCCCAATGCCAACAACAACATTAATAACAACAACAACAACAGCAGTTCCAATGCCAGCGACAATTCCGGTGCCACCGTCATCTACTTGAGTCCAGAGAAACGAGAGCCACGCGGTGGCGGCAATGGTCCTGGCAGCGCCGGCAGCGATATGAACAGGTAAGAGGAGCGGCAGTTGTTACTACTAACCTTACATAATCTTACTTAATCACCATTCACTGCTTTTGCAGATGGAGCAATCCCGTTTTGGATCGTCTAACCGGTGGCATTTGCTCCACCAACTCTGCGCAGCCATCACAGCAGCTGCAGCCAACGCAGCAGCTAACACAGCAGCAGTCACAGCAGGCACAGTCGCAGTCGCAGTCACAGCGTCGTCTGCCGCCGCCTCCGCTCAATGGCAACAGTGCCGCCATGCGCAACGAAAGTTACTACATGGCCACCAACGATAACTGGTCGCCGGCGCAGCTGCATTTGCTCAATGGACACGGCAACACGGCGCTGCTCATTGAGGACGATGCGGAACCCATGTCTCCGTGAGTTGAATGCTTCTACTTAACCAAGTTTATTCCTACTTAAGTTTTCCTTCTCTTCCTCAGCACGCTGCCGGTGCGCGGACACGATGGTCAACACTGCAACGCGAGCAGCGCGAACACATCGCAAGCTAGCGCCGGCATGGGACAGGTGGGTCAGGTGAGCGGCATAGTGCCGGGAGGTGGCGTGGTTACTGGTAACTTTGATGCCACATACTCATCCCAACTGAGTTTGGAGACCAACAACTCGGGTGTGGAGCACTTCTCACGCGATGCTCTCGGACGTCGCAGCATCTCGGAGAAGCATCACGCGGCATTGGATGCTCGCGAAACAGGAACGTATCAGCGCAACAAAAAGTTGCGTGAGGAACGAGAGCGGGAGCGTCGCATACAGTTGACCAAATCGGCTGTTTATGGTGGCTCCATTGAGTCGCTGACGGCACGAATTGCCAGTGCGAATGCACAGATGGCTGCAGCCGCCGCGGGCTACAAGCACGCCAAGACCAGTTCGCATATTGAGCAGCGGGAACAGCTGCGGGAGCAACAATTGTTGGCCGCTGAGGCGGAGGCACGGGATCAGCTGGGAGATTTGGGACCATCGCTGGGCATGAAGAAATCCTCTTCGTTGGAATCACTGCAGACCATGGTGCAGGAGCTGCAAATGTCCGATGTGCCGCGATCTCATCATGCGCTACGTGCGCCACGTGGACGCGGTCGTGAAGATAGCTTAAGGGCCGCTGTTGTCAGTGAACCGGATGCGAACAGTAAGCAATGGAAGCAAGTCAATATAATGAGCTACTTACTTAATTATACTTCATTTTTTAGAGCCACGCAAGACCTGGCTGCTGGAGGAGGGCGATCACGAGGGCGGCTTTGCCTCGCAGCGCAATGGACCCTTCCAAAGTTCCCTCAACGATGGCAAACATGGCAGCAAGTCACGTGCCAAGAAACCAAGCATATTACGTGGCATTGGCTACATGTTCCGCTTTGGCAAG
Source organism: Drosophila dunni (assembly GCA_018152125.1). Taxonomy (NCBI): domain Eukaryota; kingdom Metazoa; phylum Arthropoda; class Insecta; order Diptera; family Drosophilidae; genus Drosophila; species Drosophila dunni. The sequence goes on along the minus strand of JAECXC010000648.1, from coordinate 427,849 downwards.
AATCGCAAGGATGGCGTTGTACCCGTCGACACCTATGCCACAACCTCCACTCCCAGCACAACTGCCCAGCAGCAACAGCAGCAGCTGCAGCAGCAACAACAGCAGCAACTGCAGCAGCAACAGCAACAGATTCCGGCCGCTGCTTTGGCTGCACTGGAGCGTAATGGAAAGCCGCCAGCTTATCAGCCACCACCACCGCTGCCAGCACCAAATGCCACGGGTGGCGGTGGTGCCACTGTCAATGGTGCATCGGCTGCCAATGGTGGCATTCATCAGAATGATATATTCAATCATCGCTATCAACACTATGCCAACTATGAAGATCTGCATCAGCATCAGATTAGGTGAGAGGCTCAACTGCTGCACAAATTCACATTTATCACATCATGTACCACATATATATCCATCTAACTGTAACCAAGTGGTGTTGGCTAACACGCAACTAACTTTAATCGAGTGTCAAGTCTGTTACTAAGCTCGGACTGTTGTGGGCTAGGAAACAAGTGATTTTAGCTAAAAGTTGTACAAATTTCACAGTTTTTAAGGGTTTCGTTATACCTTCATGCTCTGAGAGTCACAGGGCTGCTAAGCAGCTGTAGCTAAACACTTTTTCACCAGACATAGCATTTAAATATTAGTTGGGTCTTTATAAAGTTTATTGTTGAACAATTATATAGAAGAAAATTGTATTATATTTGTATTTGATTGTTTGGTTATCGTCAGATTTTATTTCACAAGTTGAGAGCAGTTTCAGAACACTTCTGCATCTCATCCCAGTTAGTGGTAGAAGAGAAGGAATCAAGACCAGTCTTATGCTAATGTCATTCTGTCAGCAGGTTCCTAACACTCGAAAGTAGATACTTCTTCCAGACAACACTACTTAATCGATAGTTAAGATTAGTTGCTTAACGATCTATTCACTAATTTAAAACAGCTTACAATCGTTTTATTTTTAAATTTAAAATCTTAAGAGGATCGCTTGACTATTCTAGTGTTAAACTTCGATTTGACTTAAAAATGTATCTATTATTAGAAAGAGATTAATACTTGAATTATGTGCTAAACGTTTCGTTTGAAAGACTCAAGAATTTGTGACTTTAACTTTATTCAACAATATAGTTTTTATAAGTTCTGAGGGTAGCAATAAAATATTTGGAATATTTCATTACTAATTTAGTCCACGCTTAAAGTTTTAAATTTTTACAGAGTCTGAAGCTTTAGTAAAGAAAATGTTTATTAAACTTTTGCAAGACTTCACTTATTTAAACTGTTATTTTAATGATTTGTTTAACGAATTAGCACATGGAGCATTGTTTTAAAAAAGCTGTCAAAGCTTAATTATATATAACTAAATAATATAATAATTCATTTTTAATATTTCCCACTTTTATTGGTACATTTTACTTATTTATATTTGAGCAAATTGTAAATTTTGTTAAAAAAGACAAGCAAATTCTTATTTTTAGTAGCTTTGTTAAGTTTCTTTAGTAAAAAGTGAGGTGCGCAGAGTTAGTTGGATACATTTTATATATAATATTTCTTATATTTAATATCAATAATTTAAAAGACAAATGAATTAATAGTAAAAGACGGTTGAAAAAAAGAGTTAAACTTTAAAATCAAAACAAATTCTTATTTTTAGTTGGTTTCTTTAGTGAAAACTGAAGTGAGAAGAGTCAGTTGAGTAGATTTTATAAACAAAATATTTATTACATTTATTAATAATGTAAAACACAAATGAAATGCTATTTAAAGACAGTTAAAGGAGAGTTAAAGAGTTAAACTTGAAAACCTTAAGTAAATATTATAAATACTTTTATACCCGCCCAACAAAACAAATGTTAGTCTTAGCTTAGTACCATAATAATTCAAGAATACATTTAAATGTGGCTATGTGTGTTAATTATGTATGTTTTGTGTATTTAAAGTTATTAACCCGTCACTCTGTTTCATGTTTCTTTCTCTGTCTACTCTGTGTACAAATATGTTTGTATCTCTCTTACACTTACACACCCATACACACACACACACACACACACTGACACTCACATGTTCACATCATAAACAATTAACCAACACTGGAACAGCGATGACGGTGTGCAAGACGTGCTCTCAGAGTCGACGCTCGAATGCATGCGACAACAGGTGATCAGGCAGCGCATCAAAGTCGAGGCCGAAAGGTAACACACACACCCACACCCACACTAACACATGCATGTAGTTGATTTGTTGGTATTATGTGTAGCTGTACACTACTCACCTATACACACTCACCTCTCCCACCTGCCGCTGCTTCTCAACACTCTCATACTCATTTGTATTATACGCTTTTGCAGTCGACGCCATCAACATTACCATTCGCAGCGCAGCGCGCGTTCCCAGGACATAAGTATGCACTCAACATCGAGCCAACAGCAGCAGCAGCAGCCACCATTGCCACTGCCCCCATCGGCAGCAGCTGTGGCAGCAGCAGCAGCACACCAACAGCAACAGCAGCAGCAGCAATCGAATGGCGTCATGCGTCCCATGAGCAGCTATTATGAATACGATACAGTGCAGCAACGTGTGGGCAGCATTAAGCACAGCCACAATCACAATCACAGCCATAATCATAGCCACAGTGGACATGGTCTGCACAACGGCAACACATCGTCGCCCATCAGTGTGAACGTGTCACAGCAGCAGCAGCAGCCACATTGGAAGGCAGCCACACTCAATGGCTTCTCGCCAGCATCACTCAACAGCAGTGCACGCAGTCGTGGACCTTTTGTCACCCAAGTCACCATACGTGAGCAGAGTGGCATGCCACAACACCAGCAGCAGCAATTGCAGCAGCCAACCTATCAGACGGTGCAGAAGGCGCAGTCACAGTATGGCAGTGCTGCAGGTGCACAGCCGCATGCCTCGAAGGTGTGACTATAGGTGCTGGCGCATGCGCGCGCCACACGCGACGTGCTCGTCGAGAGTCCCAACAGTCGCCACTCGGAGCTGAGCGAAGTGGAGGTGTTCTACTATGCCACCGAGTGCTGAGACCGGACACTCTGCGAGCCAACGCACGTGAGATGCAAGCAGCCGGCAAAAAGGACGACAAGTCTAGTTAATAAACAAACTTTTTTTTAAATAATAACTTGGGTTTTGAAACCATTTGACAAGGGCAACACAACCACACACACCCACACACACACCCACACCCCTACACACACTTATACTTAAGTTCATCAGAAATCCATTGCAAAAACGAAAGTATTCCATGTAAAGCGCCAGCTGAAATGCGCTTAGTTTAAGTTGAAATTGTATTAATCGCCTAAGTCTAAGTCAAAGACCATGTAAATACTTGCAATTCATACTAAGTGTAGTGAGAGACATTAATTGTAACAAATTCAGTTTAGTTGAAACCGAAACAAGTCTCAAAAACATTTCTTTAAATTTACTACAATCAATTAATTTGTATAAAACTTGCAACTTAATTTGTCACTGGAAAACCACACTTAATTTAAGCCAAAACCATGCTGTACATAACTTAGCAGGCATAACTATCTATCTAAACTATAATTACCATTATATTTATATGAAAAACTATACAATTAACTACTGTATTCAATTTTTTTTTTGTGTCTAGCTTTAAAGCAGTCGCCATTTTGTGTGCAAAAGTGAAAAAATTGCAAAGTTAAACTTAAAGTCCAATTTAAATAAATTAATTAAACTTTTTTTTTTTCTTAAATACATTTAAGTTTATATTAAAAGCCTTTAGCTGGGCATTTAAAAAAGACGCGACTTCGAATAAGATCGTATTAATCATGTAATTATATATGATACACATAGTATATATATTGTAACTTGTGTGTATTATTTAGTATTTTGTATATTGCAAAACTATGTTGCGAATTAAACGAATAAGTTTCCAATATTCATATAAAGCAATGAGTGTTTTTATCTGAGCTTAACTTATTTCAGTGTAGTTGAGGAAGCAAAATAAATAGAGCTACGAAATTTCAATCTAAAAGGGCTAAAAAGGTTTACCAATAACTTAAACTGTTTACAAACCTTAATGCCAATGAACATATAGTAATACACTCGATTTATCTGAGCAATGCAGTTTTATTTGGACACGCGTTTCGATAACGCTGCACTTTGAACGCCGCGTTTTGTTAACGTCTTTGATTTCTTGCCATCGGTTGACTTTTTCAACTTGGACAACTTCGGGCTGTGCCCCGTAACTGGCATTGAAGCGCCTACTAAACGCTTTACCAGATGCTTGGCCTTTAATTGACTGTATGCTGACGTGGCTTTTGTAGTCACTGGCTTTCCAGCTGTTGGTGGCCGTGTCTTGGGCAGCACAACTGGCGTCAGGAGGGTAAAGTTCTTCAAGGACTCCTTGTTGGGCGTCTTTGACCAGCGTTCACTGTTGAGTAGTGGCAGGAATATTAAGTTCACTGGGACTTATAAGAAACTTCAAGGTTTAAACATGACCAAAGGGAACAAATCTATCTTTAAACATGTAAGAAAGGCTACAGTCGAGCGAGCCGACTGTAAAAGACCCCGTAATCTTTCTAGTGCGAAATTTTCCATACATATGAGCAATTTTCAAACAATTTGTCCTATGAGGGCTATAGTTGTTCGATCCGGATCAAACTTAGTGAGGATAGTTATAATGGTACTATACACTTACAGTGTGAATTTGGTCCCGATAGCTTTGATAGTTTGGAAGTTGAAGTGTAGTGAAAAAATTGTATACAATTTACGAGGGCGGTAAGGGGTGTGGCAAAAATTTGAAATAATCTTAAGCTACCTAACACTTATACGGACTTTCAATCCAAATTTTGTGACTCTAGCTCTTGTAGTTTACAAGATCCAGGTGTTTATACGAGCGGACAGACGGACATTGCTATATCGTCTTCACTGTTGATGCTGATCAAGAATATATATACTTTATGGGGTCTGCCACGCTTCCATCTGCCTGTTAAGCATATTTCGCTTTGGACAAACTAAACAGACCCCTCTACTCCTTTCTAGAGTACAGGGTCTAAAAATATATAAACTCCTTCACTTACTCGGGCATTCCACTGGGCGGTATGACGACATCCAGAACATTGTCAATAAGTCGCGTCTTTAGTGTGCAATCGTTTTTCGTTGTTGAATGAATCGAAGGGGACGTATTGATTTCGATAAGCCAAGGCTTTAAATTGTTATCGATAATAATGTCATAGCCATAGACCTCAAAGCAATGCCGATCGTTGGCCATCACAGGCGCCACAGCGTCTATAGAATGGCGTATGGTATCCTTGATGCGACGATAGAGCTGCTCGGAAACTCCTTCCCCACGTATGCTATCCAAGTAGAGGCAAAGATTTTGCATTGACCATTTGCCACCATGGATGGTGTTGTACTCCTTCTGTAAATGAATCTTAAAGAATCCTAAAGACTGATCGACTTGTGGTAAACTTACGTTATTCTTCTGTATGCTCACGTTGGTGAGATGCATGAAAACATTATCGATTTCCGTTTGATCATATCTCTGGGTACAGAAGCGACAGAAGGCCTCGTTGTAGAGATAAGCCTTGATTGGATTGAATGTGGTCACCAGCACATAGAATCTTAGATCAAACTTCTTGCCACCAATGAGCAGTGGATTATCAATATACTTGGAGATGACACAGGTATCGCGATGGAAGTGCGGATAGAACGTACGCGCCTCATACGCAAATCTCTTGAGTTTCGACAGTTTATTGATCAAATAAATGCCTACACCTTGGGACTTATCCGAGGGCTTTACGATCCATGTACTGGCGGGATTCTTATGGAATTGCTCCACGAACAGATTGTAATCCGAGGGCAGCACGAACGTCATCGGTATAATGTCCAAGTGCATATAGCGAGTTCCACCAATTCCCAGTTTTGTCTCCATTGGTAATGTTTCGGCCAGTGCGTCGCCTTTGCGCTCCAAGTCCTTGCGATAGCGTTTTATGTTTTTTACCAGAAGATCCTTCCGAGACAGCTCCATTGAGTTGGGAAAGTGATTAATCATTCTGTGTGGGGGAACAATTGATTTGTTAGTTGCCTTAACTCAAGTCCAGTGTTGTTGGGCGTTTGCTACAACATTTTACTCAATCAATCAAAAAGTGATGCGAATAAGTAAAACTTTTGGCTCATTTATTAGTCATGTAGAAATTCAATGCTGATATCTTTATTAATTGGGGGCAGTGCAATACATAATTAATTAACCGAAGAGCAGATGTTAATCCGCTATTTAGTCAATCAATTCATCAATCAAGCAGTCGCTTCCGACGGTCATATATTTTGAGAAATGAGAGTCATCTAAGAGGCGGTCATTTAATAAAATTGTATTTCATTTAATAGAATTTGCGGCAGCTTTAAACTACAAAAAAGAATAAGTCAATCAATCATACAATCAATCAGTCACTTAATCAGTTAATTTAAATGTATTTTAGTCATCAGTCACACCATTGCGCAATCTGTTAGACAACCAGCCAGTCATTCAATCAATCAATCGTTCAATCAATCATTGACTTAATCAGTCTTTCAATCAGTCAGTCACTCAATCAGTCAGTCACTCAATCAGTCAATTAAAATGTCTCTTAGTCATCAGTCATTCCATCACATCCACATAATCTATCGGACAATCAGCCATTTATTCAATCAATCATGTGGAAATTACAAATCACTGACTAATAAAACGTACATATGTAAAAGCCAGGCGTCAATCAGCTAGTCAATCACTTGGTTTTCCAATTCGTAAGTCAATCAATGCATCAATTAGTCAACCAAATAAGCTACTTAAACATTTTATGGCATTTAAAGACAGTCAATCAGAGAGTCAGACGATCAATCGGTCAGTCAAACAGGCAACGTGTCTTTCAATCGTAAAATCAAATTTAATTGTAGCCAGTTGACTAATCAACCCACCCTGCCACATCATACACCGATTGATCAATTAAACAATCAATCAATACTCACTGATCAGATCGCATGCGATACGGATGATCCACTCCAAAGATATAGCGACAATTCTGGGAGCATGCCCAATACAGATTCCATTCCCCATCGAAGGCCGGCACCTTCAGCCAGCCCCGTTTCTGAAAGTTTTGTATCAGAGCCGTCTTATCACAGTCGGTGCTGTAGAAGACACAATTGCGCTCCTTGCGGGGCCAGGGACGATCCCTCGATACCAATCCAAAGATCGGTACGGGCAGCTTCGATTTGCTGTTGCTGCTCACAACGCCGTCATTTTCCTTACAATTTTCACATGTATTGCACATGCTGGGACTATGATAGCCAGAACTACTACTCCTTTTAGACTTCCTGCATGGACTTTTCATTTTAAATAATTGAGAATTTGCACTCGGAATACAATTTAGAATTTCGTTGAGAGTTTGATCCCGAAAAAGACTTTCACCACTCACTGAGAATTTGTGCTATAGACTTCCAGATGGAACATGTGTCCTAATTATTATCTAGCAATTGTTTTCTTTTGATAACAATTTCTACAAGTTCAGGAAAACAATCGCCTGCTGCCTAAACAAATCAACAAATTTAGATAAATCAAATCGGCGTTGCTTTAATTTTTAATTGTGGTACAATGTAATGCAAATTTTATAGCCTAAAATTGTAATTTTTAAAATTTTGTACTAGAGTTTAAAAGTTAAAAAATCTATAATAATTTAAGGATTTATAAGAATTCTTTTTTTTATGTAGCCAGACTTATAAATTATTAAATTTTGCTTCATTGCTTAGCATAAAATTTTATAAAGTTTTAATAATTTTAATGCTTACTTAAACTTTTATTTGAATTTTAGTAACTAATTTGTTTGAGACCACTTTTGAGTATCATTCAGAAAATAAAAATATGAAATAATATTTTTTGTAAATATTTTCCATAGCCTTAAATAACATTATTATTAAAATTTCCGACTAGATTAGGTTGCCTTTTATGTAGCAGGACACTAGACTTTGATCCAATTTCCTATAATAATATAATAATAAAAAAATACTCTTCTTAATATTTCAAAGCATAAATTAACCGAAATAAATTTATTCTTTGAAACATTTTGAAATCAGAAATGAGCTTAAATTATTTTATTTTATTATTTTACTATAGAAATTTGGATCACAGGCTAGTATCCTGCTACCTATTGGGCAACTTAATCTAGTCAGAAATTCAACAATAATTTATTTAAGCCTATAAGTAGTTTTGGGGATGCAAAGAGTTTAGGTTGTAACTATCACAGCTAAGTTTTATGAGTACATTTTATTTAATTTGTTAGGTCAAGATGCTATTTATAAGATTTTGAGAGTGGTAAGCTTAAATTATACAAAAATATAATTGAAAAATGAATCTATAATGTTATAGAAAACAACAACTTATAGAAGCTTAAATAAGTAGCGAATTCTTAGCTTCAATCGGTTTATAGTCAATCAGTGGATTAAATATAATAAAAAAAAAACATTAAAATTTAATAGATAATTTTTAAAGACAATTTAAAGTTGTTGAAATTTTCTATTAAAATAAAATAAAAATATCTAAATAAATAAAAAAGTGACCAGAAATGCAACACAATAACCCTTAGCACGTCAGCAAGTTGAGGATGAATGAAAATTCAGCTAATACAACATTGGGTCACTATTCAGTAGTTAATAACTATGAATAAACAGAACAGATGTTTCACTCAACTGTAGGATAAAGTTGAGCAAACGGTAACAAAGCGTGTTTATATTTGAGTGCATTCTTAGAGCAGTGGTAAGCAGTGTTTAGTCAGCTGATCAAGTATTTGCATTATGAATGATCATCCCCAGTCATTATGCAATCATATGCAGGTGAGTCGCTGTGTGTGTGTGTGTGTGTGTGTGTGTGTGTGAGGTGTGTGTTTAGAAACCGAAAGTGTTAATTCCATTTAACGGTCATTAGCAATTACAAAAGAGACACATTCTGCCTAAAATAGTTAAATGGCTAAATGGATAACTGGTTCCGGTTCTAAAGAGTTGAAAGAAACCACAACTGACTCAATTGACTTTGACATATTTAACGCACTTTGTACTGAGGTTACTCCCTCGGCTCATTCACATCAATTCACACTTTTGACCAGATTTTTAGTTTTTTTTTTTGGGGTCGTCGGCGGGAAGAACAATAACCCGGCATTGTGTCAGATCCTATAAATACTCGCTCTTGCCCAGCAGAGTTCAACAGTCAACAGCCAACAGCCGAGTGGACCGTCAAGTGGATTCCCATTACTCAAGAACCCAATAAGAAGAACCCCCCATAGAAGCAGCTGCATTATTCTGATTAGAACACGATGCATTTTGGAATTACTTTGAGTGCAGTTTTTGTGCTGTTGGCGCTCTCAGCACCCGCTGACGCTACCTTCAGCAAGCTGGGTCTTGTGCTGGGCGGTGCTGGTGGCGGTGGCTACGGTGGTGCTTATCCATATGCGGCTGGTTACGGCGGTGGCTATGGCGGCGGTTATGGCGGTGGCTATGGCGGCGGTTATGGCGGTGGTTATGGCTACGGATCTGGCTTTGGCAACGAGAATGTGGTCAAGGTAATCAAGGTCTCAGTGCTGCCAGGTGGTGGCTATAGCGGTGGCTACGGCGGTGGTTATGCAGGCGGCTATGGCGCTGGTTATGGCGGCTCCATAGGCGGTGGCTATGGTGGTTTTGTTGGCGCTGCACCCGCTATCTCCACTTCCGCTGTGGTCACGCCCGTGGTCACATCGGTGGCTACTCCAGTTATAGCTGGCGCTGGTGCTGGCTATGTTGGTGGTATTGGCGGTGGCATTGGCGGTGGTATTGGTGGCTTCGGCGGTGCTGCACTGCCTGCTTCCTATGGCTTTGGTGCTGGTTACGGTGCTGGCGGTGGCTTTGGACTTGGCTTTGGTGCGCCCGCAGCTTTCGGTGCCGGCGGTTGGTGCTAGGCGATGCACACTGTACTTCGACTTCTGGCTAAACTAAACTTTCCTAATTTTTTTTTTTTATATCTATAAATTTAATAAACGAAATGTAATGTAAAAAAGTAAATTTAAATTAAGCGCAGTAAATAAAAATTTAAATTTTCATAACTTAAAAATTAAATGTGGTTTAAGCTAAGAGATTTTCAAGTTTATTTTCGGTAATGCACTAGGGAAATGTCGTAATAAGATTACCAAATTCCCAATTTCAGATTTCAAATTCCAAATCCAAACACAGTCTGTTGACCTTCAAATCGGTGTGGCTGGGCGGCGGTAAGGGGGCGGGAAATGAAATTGAGAGTATTACGAGAGTACAGTCGCATCTCTCTGTGGACACATTCACTTAGCTTAAAATAGTCAAATGGTAATGAGGTGCCAAAATGCCATAACCAAACCCAAAACTCAATACACAAAACCCCAAAATACAAAATACAAAACCCAAAAAAACCGTAGAAGAAAAGAGTAGTTGGTTTAAGAAGGAATGTGTGTAGTACGCAAGTTGGCTACAAATTGACTGCCAAGTCAAAGATTTTAAACCTGAAATTTGGAAATGTGTAAATTAGCTGTGATTTCATATTTGCCAAACTAAATAAACCAATGACGGAGAGCAGCGTGTTGAAAGACAACTCAAACAGTTGGAGTTTCAGGTCTGGAAATTACTGTATAGTTCTGGCACAAAGAGTTGCCAGACTGGTATACTACTGCTATAAGGGCAACAAGGATTGCCTTTGGAGGAGCTTAAATTAAGTCTGTTTATGGAGAATTCCTTATGTGGATCTGGGCTTTTTCTAGACTTTAAGAACTCATCGAAGTGGCCTCACCGACAAGAAATATAAACTGGGCAAAGAGTTGCCAGACTGCTATACTGGGCAACAATTCCTTGGAGGACTTTAAAATTAGACTCTTTGTGGGAAGTTCTTCATGTTAATCAAGGCTTTCCCAATACTCTTAATGTGGCATCTTTATGTTGACAACATCGATGTGGCATCACCGATAAGACAAAAGGATTAAAATACTTATGAATTGTCATTTGACCTTTAAATTGAATTTTTCTAGGAATTGCTCACTTTTATCTGGACTTTTCAAACGAAATGGCATCACCAACGAGTTGGTTAGTTTCCCAATGAATCATCAACTATGTGGCAACTCTCGCATTTGATTTTCTTGACTTAATTAAGTTATTGTTATGATAAATATCATATTGTATTGCTCTCAGAAAGAGATTGATACATTAATTTGAAAGGGGGCTACCTACTCATATAATAAACTTTACAATAAAGAGGAGAGTACTTGAAAAAGAACGAATTATTCAATTTTTAAAGCTTATAACTTATAAACGATTTCTTCATAAAGTGTGTTGAAAAATTAGTATAAAATGGGTATAGTTTTTCCATAAAGTGGGGATTCTTAAGAGGCTGGAAACAAAGTCAATTAATAAGACCAATAGGGATTGGTTCGACAGGCATAAAATTGTCCCTACAGGGACTTAGTGTACCCTAAAAATATATTTCAAAGCTATTCCCACCTACCATAACCCAAAACTGTACACTTGTAGAACTTTCCGTACAATTAATAACAACTATTGTAAGGTTAGTGATTGGAGATTACTACCAAAGTAAGATAAGGTGGCAACGCTGTCAATTCTGTGTTTCAAGTGCAAACATTTGACTTGAATTTCGCTAAAGTTCAAGGACTTAAATCAGTCAAACTGAACTGTCTACCTATTTACAGGGTATAAGAATTTTCGAAAAATTTTGATCTGGTAGGGAAATAAAATTGGACTGAATTTTGGATGTCTTAACCTTAAATGGATGCAAAAAAAAAAAACACAATGGAAATAATAAACCAGTTGATGTCTGCAGATCATAAAAATTATGAAAATTCAAACGCCGGCAGGTGTTGTAATATAATCTTTTTTAGGCCAATTTGCATACACACTCTGGCCAAAAAAAAAAAAGAGGAAAAAAATCAACAAAAAAAAAAAAAAAAAAAAAAAAAAAGATCTGCGAGTGTCTGTAATCTTCGGCATAAAGATAACAAATAAACGGAACGCGCCCTTTATGATGCGAACGTGGGACTAGTTTTAGACGCGACACGACACGACTTGACTTGATACGACTTGACTTGACTTGACTTGACTCGATTTGCTTTAAGTTAAGAGCTAACTTGGGATTTACTTGGGTTTATTTGTACGCCATTTGCTCGCCCGGTTAGCACATGCACAGATCATCCCATTGCCATTCCCACCTCCAGGTATTTTAGCCATAGCCATAGCCATTTCCAAGCCATAGCCAGTGACGCCGACTTTTGGCAGTAGCTACGTGTAGCCATGCACAAGATTTTGACGGAATGAATGACAATACGAGTGTCTCACTCTCTGGGCACCAGCACACACAAGTCACCCCATGTGCATATAGTTTTACCTGTGTGTCCACAATCGACAGCTATACGCACCTACACTGTGCAAAACGAGCAAAACAGTTACGTACAGCTTTTGCCAATTAAGCCGGTTGTCGCAGGTGCAAAACTTTTTATTAGCATTTTTATTACCCTTTTGTTTTATTATTATTATTACAACAAAAGTTGATTTTATATACGTTTTTTATGGTTCTATTGATAAATTGCTGTAACATTGATTTCAAATGACCAATCTTAAACGCGGCACAGTCATTGTGTGGCACTACACTGAGAGTTAATTTGTTAGGTTTGCTAACAAATGAATTTAAGGAAATTAAATAAGTAAAATAAATCAAATAAGTTTGTAAGTGTTTAAAAAAATTTAAAATATTTTAAATATTGATAAAACTATTAAAAAGCAAATTTGGTAATTTTATATAAATTTTGTAATATATATAAGTCGTTTATTTTTCTTTAACTTTTGTTAATATTTGTTAGCCAACTAATTTTATTTAATTTTATTTTTAAACAAATAATTTTAAAAATATTTAAACAAAATTAAAAATAAGTTTAGAAATTTACAACCTTATTTAATTTTTTTTTTTAATATTATAAATAACTAAATAATTTTGAAAATGTTTAAAAAATGTACAAACAATTTTTGAAATTATAAAAGTCAAATAATTTTTTTTTTAATTTTTAAACAATTTTAGAAATTATAAATCTCAATGAATTAATTTTTTTGAAATGTTTTAAGTAAATCTAATAAATATTATTTATAATTTTTAAAACAAATAAATTGTAAAATATTTAGGACTCTTTTACAAATTGAAAACAAATGTAATTAATTAATTTATTTAATTTAGAAAGTAAATTTACTTAAAAATTATTTTTAAAAAGAAAATTGTCTTGTATTATGATTTGTGGTTCAAGCAACAGATTGTATGATACAAGAAAATTTCTTGGACATACCTATAGGTCTATAAATATTCCATATGTCGAACTAGTTTTAAAAATTAAAATAAATAAAAAAAATTAATATTATTTACATACTGCTGCATATCTGTTTTTATTATTTTTATATATATATTGGATATATTATATATATAATATAATAATATAAGCAATTATGTAGTTTTGCTTAAAAGAAAAATAAATTATTATCGCACTATCGCTTAAAATTATAATAGTGAAGGTAGACTTAGGAATTTAAAGTATCAAGATTCAGAATTTTAAGATAAATAAATTGGTAGGAGTATATGTATTAAAACTGAACTGGATTTAAATATCAACGTTTAAGCATAAATTGGCATAACATGCACCAATCTGTATAGTTTCTGTCAGTGTAACGACAATTTGGGAATTACCTGCGCTTCTTGCGAATCGTTTTGACGGCTGACAGCAGACCGGGTTTATTTGTCCGAGAGAGGTGAGAAAATAACTCAGTTTATGGTTAAGTAGTTGGTTTGACACACGGCCCAAGAGAGAGCGAGAGAGAAAGGGTGAGAGGGAGAGAGAGGGAGATAGATGGGTGTATAGATGGATAGCAAGATAAACATATAGACGTATGGATAAACGGATAAATGGATAAATGCTTGGATGAATGGACGTAGACGCGCCTTAGTTTTTGTCATTTTGGTGTGGCCCATAAGTAACTATTTATGAATTAAGCAAACAGTCAGAGTGTTGCTGCCACTGTCGACGTCGCAGTCGTAGTCGTCTACAGATTTGTATTATTAGAACTACACACACTCGCACACACACTGGCACACACACCGGCTCGCACACGTACACTCCTCTGGCGGCTGCTGTGTTGGCCTATAAATTTGTGCGTATCGTCATTGGGGAACATCAGTTGAGTTTTGCCCAGCACAGGCACCGCACAGTCACAGGCACCGCACACACAAACCACCCACCCACCTAAACCCACCAGAGTGAAAGACATCGAGTGAGACAGTGAAAGTGTTAGAGTGAAAGAGATGAAGCTATTCGTTTGTGTTGTTGTTGCCCTTTTGGCACTCAGTGCTCCAGCCCAGGCGCTGCTTGGCGCCAAGTTGGCTCTGCTCAAGGCCATCGGCGGTGGCATTGGCGGTGGCAGCGGTGGTGGCAGCTACGGCAGCGGCGGTGGTGGCTACGGCAGCGGTGGCTACTCCGGTGGCTACAACCAGGGATACTACACACAGCAGAGCCGTCCAGTTTATAACAATTATGGCAGTGGATACGGTTATGGTGGTGGCTCCAGCGGTGGTTACAGTGGTGGCTACAGCGGCGGTTATGGCGGCGGCTATGGCGGTGGTTATGGCGGCGGTTATGGCGGTGAGCAAGTGATCAAGGTCATCAAGGTTGTGGAGCAGCCACGTTCCAGCTATGGCGGTGGTTATGGCGGTGGCTACAGTGGTGGCTACTCCGGTGGCTACTCTGGTGCCAGCAGCTATGCCAGCTCCGGCAGCTACTCCGGCTCTGTGGCCGCTGCTCCCGTTGTCCAAGCTCTGCCAGCTGTGACCTACTCCGCTCCCGCTCCTGCACCCGTCACTTACTCCGCTCCTGCTCCCGCACCCATCACTTACTCCGCTCCTGCTCCCGCACCTGTTACCTACTCCGCTCCAGCTCCGGCGCCCATTACCTACTCCGTGCCTGCCCCACAGCCCGTGGTGCGTGTGCAGCCCACTCCAGCACCAGTGACCTACTCTGTGCCCGCTCCAGCTCCCGCACCAGTGACCTACTCCGTGCCAGCACCCGCTCCAGCTCCAGTTGCTGTGCCCATTCCTGCGCCCATTAGCTACCCACTGCCCGCACCACATCCCGCACCACAGTTTGTGAAGACCATCAAGGTGATTGTGGATGAGGATCGCAGTGGCGATAACCATGTGCCCAGCACAGTCTATGGTCCCCCCGCTCCAGTGGGCAACGCCTATGCGACGTCCTCGTCGAGCAGCGGCTGGCAAAACGGTGGCTGGAGCAATGGCGGTGGTGTCAACTACAACAATGGCGGCTGGAGCAATGGCGGTGGTGCCAACTACAACAATGGCGGCTGGAAGAGCGGTGGCATCTGGGAGAAACTGACCGCTGGCTGCTAAAACGGTGCGCAACGGTTCCCAACACAACTTTACCTCAATCGCTGCCCAAAATTGATCACAGCAATCAACTGGATCGATACGATATTGTTACCTACTTACTTACGACCTAAACTACTGTGAACTGTAAACTGTAAACTACACACAACTACACACTACGATCAAACTTAATCTAATCTAAACTTAACTATTTTTTTTTTTTTTTTTTTCTAGTTCCTAAATACATCATCGACTTCTGTGTCTAAAAAAAAAGTTAAAAAAATTTTTAAAAATTTAATTCCTATTTGTTTTACTCTTTTCACTCGTTTGCTGTGTAAATACCGAAAATAAAAAAAAAATCCTATTGTATAATTTAAACGCTGATCGCTTCTTATTTTCTGTCTGACTTTGAAACCTCTAATTAATTTGACCTTATTCGAGGGTTACATAATCGAGAACTTCAATCGCTGCCGTTTGTCTTTTTTGGGGTTTATTTCATGTGCTCAGCTCTGGGCCACGGCCTCAGTTCATTGTGTTCTACGCACATGCAAATCAGTTATCACTTAGTCGCTAACTCTGATCAAATTTCGATGCTAACCAATCGGTAACTCCAATCGTTATTGGAATTTTTCCCAAAAAAAACCCCTAAACTTTAACGTCTTTAAAAATGTTGCCATTTTAGCTAATTTAGTGCGAGAAGTAGAATTTTTGAAGTCATCATTTTAACGCTCAAAAACTATGAGATAAATTAGTAATATTAAAAAAGTTTAAAATTAATTTTATACATTTTGAAATTAGTGAAGTTTTCCGTAGCGTTTAAATTTGATGGGTAGTTTTAGCATTTAAAAGTCTTCTAAATGGTCATAAGCGGGGAAAATTGTATGATTAAGTTTGAATTTTTTTAAACAATTTGTAGAAATAGATCTGCTCTATAGTAATATACAAATAAAACCTTAGATTTCAGTTTAAAATTAGGCAAAAGGTACCAACGTTTGATTAAGATACCAGAATCAATATTATTATTATTTTAATTAGTTATTTTTAATAAATATTCATAAACATTATCAATGCTTAAAATATATATTTTATACTTATATTAAAAAAATAAAAATATTTATTATATTAAATTATATTGAAAATGGTTACATATTAAAAATAGTATTTATTAAATTAAATTATATTAAAATTAAATTAATTAAATTATATTTTTTGTCAATTGAAAATTGTCTTTTATTAAATCGTTTTATATGAAAATAAACAGGTTTACTGCTACCTTATTGGCAGCTTAACAAGTTGTAAAATATTATATTATTGTTTAAATTATATTAAAATAATATTTTTTATAATTAAATAAAATTGTAGGTAAAATAAATAGGTTACTTAACATACTAAAAATATCACTTGTTGTGGAAACTTTTCAGTTTTGTGTACCCTACTGCCCTTAATATTAAAGAGCTCCATTTCACTTAAAACTTTGTTCTCAAATAAGTTATTGATATTTATAAAAATATATATATTTTTATATTTTTATTTCTACAAGGCTGTTGTAAGTTTCGTGGGTACCCAACACTCAAAACCTCCACTCAAATCGAATTAAGAAAATCAATTACTTATGTTCTTGCCAGAATTCCCAGGCTATCAAGTGCTACGATCGCAGTTTATCAGCTGATTGTCTGCGTTGTGCATTAATGTCAACATTGTGGGCCCCGATGAGCGTTCAGCCAAGACACGCTATATCCGGTCGATTCCAGCATATAAATAACACAAAATTGTCTGCAATGGCAGTACTCGAACTACACAATGGACATACACTGCGGCTACTTGATTTTATTCATCATACTGCCCGTGTTAACAGCTGGCAAAGCTGTGCAAAAACCTCAACAGCAGCAGCGACTCGACAAGTGGCAACTGGAGCAGTTGGAAATGCAAAAGACACTCAGTTCAGACAAAGGTGCGTATGCTTAATGCGATAGTTTTGAAGTGTGATATGAAGTATTATTTATGCCTTTAAAGACCCCGGTCCCTGGATACAAATCAGCTCGGCGGTGCTGCATGTGATGCCAGAGGAGCAGACACAGATTCTGCTGCTGCAGTTGCATGAGGTCTCGAGTAGCACAGCATTGCCTGTGCACCACAAAAATGAGCACGAGCCACGTCATGGCGTCAGTGACAATCTGGACTTTCAGCAGCCATTAATGTATATCAAGTCACATGGTCGCTGAGAGGCATTGGAAACTTTGGAAAACTTCTGGAAAATATTTAAAAAACGTTAAAATCAATTAACTTTGTTATTGTTGGGATAAAACTTATACGTATATAGCTTATCCAGAGCTATAAGTAGCACGAGGGATCAGTTAAACGCTTAATAAAGAGTGTGTATCATAGAGTAAAGAATCGAGTACATAATTCAACTGAGTACTTGTGTTTCCAGATTGTCATTACATTCTCAATAGTTATAAACTGAAAGGTATTTGTAACTCAATTTATTTAATTAATTTTTTAAAAAGACAATAAAGGACTAAGGTATCTTATAGACATCTGCATGAGTGTATTCATCATAGTATTGAACATTAGTAGCGCAGTAATTAGTTATAAACGCTGCAAATAAGTCATAACTTATGATTTAGTCAACAAAAGTATATTTCTACACTCGAATATAGACACTCCATATAACAAATCATTTTCATATATAAACGTGGATTAAAAAATAAAATTAAAACCAATAACTAATAATAATAAATACAGAAATAGGTCGCAGATAAGAATTCTGTCATTAAATTATTTAGATAATTCTTTTTTTTTTTTAATTTCATTTTCTGTGGCTAAGAATCTGATCTACTAACTAATAACTGTATTAGTAGAGCCTCATGAATATTAACTCACTTTACAGTAAGTTTACTTGACACCACTGTGATCCCAAACTACTGTATTACATACATATGATTGAGTGCATGAGTGATAACTCAATAAAAACTCTACAGAATTTAGTACAGCCTTCACTAACATTCATTTGATATGTAATAAAGTATAGTAAAAGCACTGTACTTTAATTTGTATTGAAGGATTCATTTGCCTATTAATATCCAATATTATAATCCAATTCTGCTTCTGCTGGTGAATCACGGCATTAACAGCACTTAAATCAACATCAAATTTCATAGAATTATAAACGATTTTATGATAAGACTTATGTGATTTATTGCAGAGTAAAAATGTTTACGTGAATTTATATATATATGTATATAGAGATATGTGTAATAGTTACATAGGAATGCGATTAAAAAAAAAACAAAAAAAAAAAAAAAAAATTAAATTAACCAAGAGGAGAAAGGAATGAGGAGTAAACTGACGACTATCACAGTTACTTAGTGCAGATCCAAGTGATGATGATGCTGATCATGATGATTGTCCAACAAATGGATTTGATGCTCCAACTCGAGCTGTTGCTCCACATGCTCCTCCTCCAGCTTATGCTCCAGCTGATGCTTTTCGTGCTCATCGCGATCCTTGAACTCGTACAGTGTGCTGTAGCTAAAGGCGCCCTTGCCATGATCGATACCAGGCACTGGTTCCTCATGATGATGATGCTCGTGTATCTCCGGTTCATAGTGGTGTTCATGATGTTCACTCGCTTCGGCGTATTCAGCGCCAGCATCGCTGCTGCCATAATCAGCTGGAAAATGCTCTTCACTGAGATGATCGCCCAGCGTGGTCAGCTGCTCGTGATCGCTGTGCTCGCTGTGATCCCCCAAATCGAGTTTGGACAATGCCTCACCAGCACTCAGTCCACCCGCGTAGGTGCCCAGTAGGCCAGCCGAGGGAATACCCCCAATGTAGCTCGATTGGCTGCACAGTGCCTGTGCCAGCAGCAGGATCAGTTTTAAGCGCCAGTTGAACATTTTTGCTTGTGGTTTGTTTTTTGGTTGGATTAATTAAGCTTTGAGGCAGCTACCGACGCGGCGAAATGGTGCAAGTCGACTATTTTCTTTTCGGCAAGAGCGCTGGCATTTATACACTGGCTTTTGGCACACATTTTCCTGCATTTTCCAGCCGCAATGGCAGCAGCAACAACAACAGCAAAAACAACAACAAAATTTTTGAGCTGCGCTTTTGTTTGGCTTGACTTGGCTGTGGCTCTGGCTCTGGCTTGGCCCATCCATGTTGCAATGGACATCTGCCGACGACGACAGCCACGCGGCTGCAGCTGATAATTTTGCAGCACTTATTGTGCAGATTACGTATACGCCAGCGCGGCCAAGCCAGAGTTTGAGCGAGAGTCGGTTAGCTGGCCATTGAATAGCCGCAATTATAAGCGGCACCCGAAGACACCAGCACCACTACCAGCACCAGCACCGCCACCGCAGCAGCTGTTGCAATGTGCGTATACGTAATATTTGTAGCAGCGGCTCCAGTTCTATGCCTTGTCGAATATAATCATTGCATAATCAGTCATTTTGCGCTCCGTTTTTGTTTGTCTATATTGATCTTGTCAAGGCACCATCGATGCGGAAGCGGCTTCCAACCTCCCTCGCTGCTTCTCTCTCCCCCATCCTCCCCCTTGCGCCCTCCCGCTCCCTCTCGCTCTCTTTGGCTCACAACTCACACGCAGACGCCAAGTGGCAACTAATTGCGTTGATCAACAAAACGGAAACTATGGCCAACGACTGTAGAATGGCCAAAAAAAAAAAGCATAGCAAAAATATACTGCGACGAGGGTTGCTCGTAAAGTGCTCAAACAATTGACAATTGACAGACACAAACAGACGAATTGATTGTGCAACTGCAATCTATTCGACACGCATGCGAGTTGTTGCAACAACTCTCGGTTGGCAATTAAAAGCGTTAGCCAGCAGAGCGACAAACTACACACAAACAAACACACAAAGGCACACACACACAGTCGACACACAGCTACTTAAAGAAATTCAATTGCAGCTACACACAGTCACATTTTGTGGCACCAATGCCAACTCAAGATTGCAGAAGACACAAAACGACATTAGCAGATACAAGATACACTCACAGATACATTTGTATCTCTGCCTTCAATTTGCCACTGCAAAAAACACAATTTACAATTTCTCCGATTTAAGTTTTGATTAAAAAGTTGCACAAAAGTGTAAACAAAATTACGCGAAAATGAAATTCACTACACTTAAATTTTAATGTAATTGGAAGCATTTTTTGTGTTAACTTTTTATGCTGAAAAGTTCATGTTAAATACTAAATTTAATGGCTTATTTATTTAAGTTTAAGTTGAGTTTATTTTAATAAATATTTAGCAGTTTAATATTAAATATTTTTTGAACACAAAAGTGGATATCAAAAAGTACTGAAAATTTAAATAAAATAAAATTCATTTATTATTATTATTATTATTATTATTATTATTATTATTATTATTATTATTATTATTATTATTATTATTATTATTATTATTATTATTATTATTATTATTATTATTATTATTATTATTATTATTATTATTATTATTATTATTATTATTATAAAATGCATTTAATAATTTCAACGGCGGGCACTTATGGTAAGTTGTATAAAGACATTGTCAATCAATTATTGCAATGATTAATTGACTTACTTCTACTTCATTCAAAAATTCTATTGAGTCACCAAATTTTTATTCTCTTTTCAAAATTGCAATAACGAATCATTTCTTGGACACAGTTTTGAATATAAATTGAGTTTTGGTTGGTTGCTAAATACTTTGGAATGTTTTGCTTGATGCATGAAGAATATTGTGGCTAAATTATAGAATCATTTAAATGAGGCTTATAAATAATGTTCAAAATGACAAAAAACGACAATTTGTAGCAAAAAGTAAGCCCAACTCAAATAAAATATAATTATAATTGTATGGCAAAAGTTAAGTAAACATTTATTAAATCTTTTTCATAAAGCAGTGATCACATTTTCTGTATCCCTTTGAAGCAATTTAATGGTTGAAAATTTATACTTAATTGCTGCAAAGCTTACAACATTAAAAAATAATTTATGTAGACCAATAAGTGTTATTTAAATTACTTAAATTAAAATATTAGTTAATCAAGTTAATTACTTAAAATAAATTCTAAAAAGCAAAACAATTTATCGCTCGATATTTCTTAAGTGCTTGAACAGCATGCTGAGCTGCAGTTATTCAGAGTGTAAGAAATTGCAATGTTTTGGCCAAAAAAATATAAAAATTTCAACAAAACACTCACTCAGACGTGAATACATGTATTCGTATTGGTATTCGTATTCGTTTTCGTGCTCGTATAACAATTAGCTTACACTTTTATTCATCACAATTTTTGACACATTACCAGCCACAACTTTGCAGTGTTCCACAACTTGCGAGCACTCGCCGTTGCCTCTTGCTGTTGGCGTGCCAGCAGCAGCAACAACAACAACAGCAACAACAACAGCAATAACATTCGCAAGTCAAGCGGGCAGTGGGGCGCCCCACAAAACTTTTGCGCACACAAATTACCAATGTAATAATTTGTAGCTGTTGTTGTAGCTGTTGCTGTTGCTGTTGTTGCTGCTGTTACCGTTGTTGTTGTTTTAAGTGATTGCTGCGCGTACTCCCACAATTACAGCTATAACCAAGACAACAACAACGGACAACAACTTTGATATTAATTCGCATTTTGTCGGCTGCATTTCCTAACGCAAATATTTCACTTTTCTCTCTCTCTCTCTCTCTTTCTCACTCTATAGTATTGCATTTGTTTTGAAATACCCTGTAAGCAAAGAATAGCACAACAGGTGTATTTGTATAACTTAATATAATTTTGTTATTTTTTTTTTTTATTTACAGCTTATTTTTTTGAAAAACAAAAATTAATTTAATATAAATAGCAAACTTAAAAACACTAAAAAAAAAAATTTTTTTGTTTTTTATTTTATTTATTTATATAATAACTATAATTATATTATATGATGAAAAAAATTATAAAATTATATTTTAAAACTATTGCAATAAGAAAGGACATTTTTTAACTCAAAAAACTAAAATTTTTAAACCACTTAATATAAATGTTTTAATAAAAATAATTATTTACGTGCTTAATTTAATAATCAAAGTTTTTTATTCAAATGATAGTATAAATACATGTATAAAAACTTAATACAAATTTGAGTATCTTTGATTATTTAATTATTTTCAGACTATGAGCAGTCGACATAACAAGGAAAATAAATTAACTTTAAAATTAATTAAAATCACTTAATATTTTAAAAATAAGATTAAAATTAAATTAAAAAAAAAACCTGCCACTGAAACTACTTAAAGTTAGCTTTGTTTTCAAAAACAGTTTAAATTCAACATTTCAGTTTTTTAATAATTATAATACAGGGACCATAAATTATTTAACTATTTAGTAATACCTTATAATTAGTGCAGTTTGTTATTAATTATTAATATTTATAACAACTCTTATTACTGATATTAATACTAGTACTAGTACCATACTTTTAGTACAATTATTCATGAGCTCGAAACGAGTGCACTTCAATATCGATTCGTGGTAGTTATCTGCTTCACTTTGAGCTGGTTTTACAGGGCATACGCTAGTCGAGCAGCTTTAGTTTTCAGCTTTTGAGCTCTCATCGCTTGGGAGTTCGAGTGGTCAGTTTAAGTGGGAAGCAAATGATCGGCGATCACGTCTGAGAGTTGCGAAAGCAATGAGAAAACTATTGTTTTTCTCCTCTAGTTTGTTGTTGGTAATTGGGGCGTGGTTAACGGTAGTTTTAAACAGCTGGCCACGTGACGAATGTGGAGCAGCTGATTAAGCAGAGTTCTCCAATTCCCTTATTTTCTATTTAATATCAATGTGACGCGATTGTTAACTAAATAAAGACACTGCTATATAAAGATGCATTTCATCACAATTAACCAACATACAAAATGTCACCCTTGCCCTTGCTGCTGGTATCGCTGCTGGTATTGCAGTTGCCGTGGAGCCCCGAAGCTTCCGCTGAGGTGGAACAAGTCTCTGGAGTTGGGTTGAATCTCCTGCAAGATGAATTCCGTCGTTGGGCTACTTTGCCCGGAAATATATCCTCCACCGTACTGGCCGAAATCTGCCGAATAATTGTCGATTTGAAGATTGCCCAACCGAGAGTTACCCCCAATATGGAGAGCATGAGTCTCTTACTGCATCAGGATGCGTGTCATAATATTAGCATTCCTCTGAAAGAGACTACCGATCTGTGGAATACTCCAGGATTTGATCGGAGAAAACCCACAGTGATCTTCATCACCGGCTATCGCTCAAACATCAACAACTCCAATAGTGGACCTGTGGCTAAGGCCTTTGCCTGTCGCGGCGATACTAACTTCTTGGTGAGTCCATCTGCACACGACTCCGCGAACTAGTTCAGGTTGGAATAACGGGGGGTGCTAGACATAAGCTTTGATCCTTTATCTGTCTGAAAAATAACTCAAATATTCTTTACATTACTATTACTAGTTCGCATAGGTTGGAACTGGTTCCAGTTTACATATGAGACTAGTTCAGTTACCAGGATCTAACCATTTCTTGATACTTCAAATGAAACTTGTTCAGTTCGTTGAACTTGCTAGGTTGTTATAACTTAATCGTTCCATATCGGAACTAGTTCCGCTCACTAAGATTGTTGGCATTAAAGCAACTAGTTCAGTTCACAAAGCTTGTAAGCTTTCCATGTGTAGATATTAAAAGTGGAACTAGTTTAGTTCAGAATGTTTGTAAGCTTACCATGTGTTAATATTAAAAGTGGAACTAGTTCAGTTCACGAACTTGCAAGTTCGGAACGGAACTAGTTCCGCTCACAAAGTTTGTAGGCTCTAAACAACTGTATCTAAATAATTCAGAAGCAACTAGTTCAGTTCACAGAGTTTGTAAGCTTATAATGTGTTGATATTAAAAGTGGAACTAGTTCAGTTCACACAGTTTGATATTAAAAGTGGAACTAGTACAGATCCATGTGATAATATTGAAAGTGGAAATAGTTCAGCTCACAACACTTGCATGTTTCAAACGGAACTAGTTCCGCTTAAAGATTTTGAGATATTTCAATTTAACGAAAAGAACTATTCCAGTTCACTGTGTTTGACAGATTGTAATAACTGACTCTTTTTATATGAACTAAGCTGGTTCAGATTACATAAAAATTTTAGTTTATTAGCTCCTTAATGAACTGGTTCATAAACTTTTAGAACTAGTCACATTGAAAGTAAATAGTAAAATATTTGTATAAATTGAGGAACTGCTTGGTTAGTTGGAACTAGTTCATGACTAATTCTCAATCTGTTTCCGCACAGGTCTTGGACGCAGCGAACTTCCTGGAATCGTTCTACGCCTGGTCTGCTCTAAACACGGACGCCATTGGTCACTACCTGGCAAAGGCACTGCTCAAACTGAACCGAAGATACGTGACGAGGAATGTGCACCTGGTAGGACACAGTTTGGGAGCCCAGATCGCTGGAGCGACTGGCAGGCATTTCACCGAACTTTCCGGCGGAGCAACGCTGGCTCGAGTAACCGGCTTGGATCCGGCTAATCCATGTTTCTACGATGGCAAGGATTCATACGGTGTTAGGAGCGGCGATGCGGCGTATGTGGACATTATCATAAGCAACCCAGGCGTCGCTGGTGCCAAAGGTGAATTCGGTGATGGTAATTTCTTCGTTGAGGGTCTGAGACCTATCAAGTCCAGCTGCAGAGGCTTGGATGCCATCAGCTGCTCCCATCAGCGTGCCGTGGACTATTTCACAGAATCCGTTTATCCCAACAATGAGTTGAATTTCAGAGGCAGATCTTGTCCAACATTCGTTAGTCTTTTGACCGGTAATCTCTGTAGTCGAGTCCGCACTGCAACCATGGGCTTTGTGGCCAGAAGGAGGGGTCTCTACTACGTCGATGCCAACAAAGAGGAACCCTTTGGCACGGAAGCTGATCCTTTGACCTTCACCTACAGCAACAGCACCTGCGGTCTCTGCAACTCGGAATAGTTCTGGGATTACCAACTGAAGCTTATGCAAAATAAAACACTTTTTGAGTGTGAACATTAAGACAACTTGATCTTTTCTTTTTGAACAAAAGTGGTGTGTGAGTTGTGATTTGGTTCAATGAGTGTGAATTAAAGGTGATTCCTTTCTTGACTTTCATGGCAAAGCTTTAAAGTTAAAGCCACTTTAATAACTCTTAAGACTTGTTAACAAGGCTAGATCAGCTTTAACAACCGACCTCCTAAGTAATGTACTGAATCTTGGACATTGTTACAGGCGAAGTATGAAAATTTATGCGTCAAAGACTTTAAAATCAAACTTACATAAGTTTATATCTTATATCACCATCAATCGGTCAATAATTAGAAATTAGTTTTCCAAGCGTATCTCTTATTTTATACTCCTTAAAAAGGTCTAACAAGTCTTTGTTTTAATAAAATTGAATAATAGCTAAAAAGAAAATTCAAATAATTAATAAACAACCAAAATTAACATACATAAAGGGTTAAAACGATTGACCTATGCAATATAAAAAGTAAATATCAAGTCAACTGCATTCAGAATTGACTACAAATATGTACATTGGAAACCCCCAAAATTACCCAATACACAAAAAGTTAACTGAAATTCGTTGGCTAGAAATATTCTATTATTTTCCAGCAATCTTTCAGTAGAAGAAACTATAATTTTTTAACCCTTACGTGCTTGAACTATATTCTACAAATTTATATCTTCGAAACTAAGTCACACCTTAAAGCTACTTTCTTAGCTTGTTTTATAATCGCATATTTTATTTTATCTTGCTATCGAATATTTGTCAAATCATATCATAAATTGCTTGTAGAATACTTAAGTATGGGAATTTCCATATTATGCACTTTCCAATGACATTCAAAAAGGTTCTCAACAAATTGCCGTACACAGCTCGGGAAATACTCTCCGTGCATAGAAAGTGTTTTCAAATATTTTGAAATCTGCTCAAAGTAACGATTTTTAATTAAATTTTGACGCATAGAGTATTTAAGTGTATGAAGTTTGGGGAATTTCTGTGTCTGTGCTGATGTCAACCAGTTCTTTGTGACGTCTATGTTTATAGTCTCCCGACATGGATCGAACGTACGTCTTGAGCATAGTAATTTTAGTACCCCATTAATATGACATGTAGGTAGTCAACGTACAGTTCGCATATCGTTCGCTGTGTGTGGGAGGAATATACACTGAGGAAGTCAGTGGGTTACAGCGATTAAGTCAGGAACTTTGGCAGTCAGTAGTAAATTTTCATTAATTTAATATAGTTTAACAATATGTGTATATATGTATATATTTTAATTTGATTAGCTGTGGATGTAATCATGTAAGCAAATAATATTTCCTAGACTTTAAAATGTGACCTATAATTAGTTGTAAAAATATCGACACACTTAAGACTCCTAGGGTGAGGTTGGTTTCATTTCTGATACAAATTTCTTAAGATAGTAGGCAGCCAAGGTATTGGATAGTGTATTCAAATGTCAGTTATATCTTGAGCAAACACAGCTGTGCATTTCGTTAAGCTTCGTTATAAACTGAGCCGCAAATTGTTCTTTGTTTGTTTTGTTCCGACTTTTTGTTTATTTTGTTGTGTTGTTTTTTGTTGTTTTTTGCTTCTATTTGTTAGATTTGCTGCGGTTTGATGTTGATTTGGATTCGATTAGTATTTAAATCAGATGCAGATGAGAGTGGAGAGTGCAATGTGAAAAGGTTCGGGGTCCAGGGGCGAAGGCGATAACGAAAGGCGTTAACGGGGGAGGGGCGGTGGGGGGGAACAGAGGGGTGGTACAGGCAAGTGAGTGATGTGATAATGTCGAATCTAATTAAGAGACAAGTGCACCTTATCTGATCGCTTTGATGCGCATAAAATACACCCATATGGTCACAGTTCGACTATAGTCGTATATGCACTATCACTCTACCTCTCTCGCTCTCTCTGTGTGTCACCGTCTCACTCGCACTCACACACACGCACACTGGCTGTCATTCATTCTATGTGTGTTTCATTTTAAGGCCCACAGGGGGCAGTATAAATACTACGGTCGTTCAATTTCCGGCATTCACTGTGATTGAGACACTTGTCTGGAATGGATCATAAGCTGAATGTGTTTGTACTCCTGCTCTCCTTAGCCGCCCTAAGCAATGGCATTGAGTGGACTGTAACCGATGTGGTTGGATCCATCAAGAATGTGGGCACCTCCATTATCGATCCCAAACTGCTGCCCACGCCAGAGAGTCTGCTGGAAGGCAGCAAACAGCTGTTGGTCGGTCTACCCTTCGAGTATGTCTCCACCTCGATCAACTATATATGTGAGTAGTATTTGACTGTCCTAATCATGCATTATAATCATGTCTAGTTATTAATAGGCTCACAGGCTCTCAGTTCAAATAAGATTAAATCGAAATTCACACCGGACATTGAGAAAATGAACTTTCAACTGCGATCGGGCTGCAACCGCATCAGTATTCCTCTCCTGCAGGCAGAGAACTTGTGGCGAAATCCAGAATTTGATGTTCGCAAAAATGTTGTCATTCTGGCCACCGGTTGGACGACGCAGGTGAATGATACGGAGGCAATTGATAAGATTGCAAAGGCCTACAACTGTCGTGGGGATGTCAATTTTGTGGTGAGTAGACTTTCCAAATTTGGTTTATTTAGGGGTTAGTGGAGGGAGCTTAAGGGTGAAATAGTGTACAGGGTGTTCTTCTAGGTGTTAACGTTCAGACAGACTTGCACTCGATTCAGTTGACTTGGAAAAACTGCAGCAAAAATAGTTATTCGATCTGACTTAATACAAAAATTACCAATGAAAATTAATTTAAATTTTTTTAAGTGCTACGAGTTTTTTTTAAGGTCAAAAGATTGCTTTTATTTGCATTTATTTACCCAGCCTTTCAGCTGTTATCAGCTCTACTCTATATAACACTTTGTGTGCTGGTAATTGTATCACTTTTTTATTAAGGATTTCAAGCTCATCAAATTCAATTTATAGCACTTGAATTCGCTATTCTATATTTTGTGCAAATTAACAAATTAACGATTGTTAATTGTTTGTGTTGCAAGTTAAACCGCATTTTGATCTCTGCCAAAATTGGTAGTAAAAGTTGTAACTCGAGTTGTCTAAGCCTTTAAGCTGATTATGTGCACACACATCATTTCTGGGGATGAGAACATGGCAAACTGCATCACAGCTCGCCTCGAAATCAATTTCCGAAAGTCTAAATCGGTTTGGTATTTATGTAATGCATACTTGATGAGGTAGAGTAGTGGAAATATGAGTGAATAGAATTTAAAATAAAATAAAAAAGTATGAAATTACTCCTCTAAAATGCTCTTAGAACTCAAAGAACTTTCAATTACTGTGACGTCACATAGTTGATTTTATGGTATTATGTGTGTGAATGCATCAGAGTATTTTCTAGTCGTGCTCTCTCACTCTCTTGGCAAGAACTTCTTTGTGAGGTTAATGAAAGGTTAACAAAATCCTGAGGTTAATATTAATTTTAAAGTACAGTGCCGCTCAACTTTGCTTTTCCGCAAGTTTGACAGTTACTGCTTTTCAACAATAAGGGCAATTGGAATGTAACAAATTTTTTTATGAAATAAAAATTAATCTAAACTTAAATAGAAAAGTTCCAGCTTACTAAATTTTGCGTTTAAAATTTATTTATTTTGTCTTTTACAAGCGTTACAAAATAAGCTTAGTTTTTTAGCTCATCTGAATATGTTTGCTTACTAAAAATATTTAAAAAAATTATTTAAAGCTTAATTTTAAGGCGCTTATTAACTTAAGTAAGAAAATATATAATTTTTAGATATTTTAGTGGTTTTTATGACCTCCCTCGTTTTTAATAACTTTAAATATACTAGATGGAAGAGACTTATAATGTTTTTCAATTTATATATATTAATTTAATTTAATTTTATATATTATTTAATTTAGTTTATATATATTTATTTTTATATAACATTTAAATTTATATGTATTTTATTATATTTAATACATAAAATTTCAAGAAGTGTTAACTAATTTTTAAATAATCGTAACTTATTCGATACTAGCCGTACTATTAAACAATCCTTTATTTCCCTCCTCGATGGATAAACATTAAAAATCTACATTTTTTGCAGGCCATGGATGCTGCTAGCTTTGTGGACACCCTGTACACTTGGTCGGCCTTTAACACGGATGAAATCGGCATGCATTTGGCTCACGGATTAGTCAAGCTCTTGGATGTGGTCGATGTGAAGAAAATTCACTTAATTGGACACAGTCTGGGGGCGCATATTGTGGGCGCGGCCGGTCGCTATGTGCAGCAATTGACAGGTAAAATACTGCCCAGAATAACGGGCTTGGATCCGGCAAAGCCGTGCTTCAATGAGGGTGAATCGCTGTCGGGTTTACTGCGTGGCGATGCCAAGTTCGTGGATGTGATACACAGCAATCCGGGTGTGCTGGGCAAACGAGATCCAATCGGTGATGTGGATTTCTATCCCGGTGGACTGGCAGCCCTGCCCACGGGCTGTATAACTGTTACATGTGCCCACTCCCGTGCCTGGGAGTACTTCGAGGAGTCTGTCTACCCTGGCAATGAGGAAAACTTTATGGCAATTCGTTGCAGCTCCATACAGGGTGTACGTAAGAATCTCTGCCTGGGTGAACACCATCCCATGGGATTTGCAGCACCTGATACCCTGAAGGGCAACTACTTCCTGGACATCAATGGAGCGAAACCGTATGGCAAAAAGTCCAATGCTCAACGTAGTGCACAGCTTCAAAGCTGCGGGAGTTGCCCTGATGTGTGATCAAGTAAATTATAAATTAAATACTAAAATACCAAAATAAATACCTATTCGGATCTGCAACAAAATACCAATTATTATGTTATAAGAAATACAAATAAAGTGAAATTAAGGAAGAGATTGTCGTTATTTTCCTGATAGTTTTTAAAAAGATTTAAAGTTCCCACATGAAACTGTTTTTATCTCTGATTAAATTATTTTTAAAATTTTTTTTGTAGCTTTTTGTGTCATGTTTGGTTGGCCTGGTCTTGGTCTTTAAGCCTCCAAATAAAGTTTACATGTTAAGCGTTGACAATTCAATTAATTTTGTTTACAACCGACCACATTAAATTAATAGCTCGACTAACAGATGCCTTGCCAGCCAAACCATAATTATAAATAATGTTTAAATACAAGACTCTATGACCAGAGGCATCTCCATGCTCCATGCAATTAACATGCCCATTTATAAGCATCTAGCCGGCAGGGTATCGCCAAACTAAGTGAAAAATAAAACAATTTATTGCTGAATAGAGGCCAGTGTGCAGATTGCAGCAAGCAGCAAACAGTCAGCGAATAGGCGCCACAGGTACAGTGAAGCTCGGCTGTGGTGAGCAGGCTGAAAGTGCGTTCATTGTGCAAGGTCAAGAGAATGTTGTAATGCGATAGCCGAGACAAAAGGAACGGCAACGGGTCCTGTCCATTAGTCACTTTAAATAGTCTTAACATCCAGACAGCTTTCAACCCAGTTGCAGTTGCAGCAATGACACGTGCTTAAATCAGACTTAAGTCAGACCTGAAAGGGTTTCAAAGGGCTTATGAATGGCACTTCAAAGAAAATAATAATTGATTGTTTTATTAAGCTTCTTTATGGCTTAATTTAAAACTAAAGAATTTACGGAAAGCTTACAAGGTGAAGCTTTGAAACTTTAAAGCTCAAATCTGACTTAAGTCAGAATTCAAAAGATTTAAAAGGGTTTAATATAAATATTATGTCACTTTAACTAGTGCAAAAATTAATTGGTAATATTATTAAGCTCCCAACGTGAAGCCTTAAAACTTTAAAGCATAAATCAGACTTAAGTCAGATATAAATTTATTTCAAAAGGCTTGATTTAAATGTTTTGAATATATCATCACTTCAACTAGTATGAATAATAATTGTTTATTAATTAATTAATTGTTTTACTACGTTTCATTATGGCTTAATTTAAAACTATAGAATCTACAGAAAGCACACAATGTGAAGCTTTAAAACTTTACTTTTTATTGAGCTTTCGAAGCTTTCTCAAATAAATGTTTGCGACCAGAATTTCTAGTATATCAAACCAATTAAAAAATAGAGTAAACAAAACTTTGTTCAAATTAACTTTAAACACTCCAAAAAAAGTTTAAGTTTGATATGTCTAAAGCTTAATTTATTAACAGTTTTTTAATGATTAAAAAATAAAAAAAAAAATTGTAATTTAAATTGGCTGTAAAAAACTGCTGCTTTAAATTAAAACTTAAATGTTATTGAATTTACAGTCTTAGCTTTAAAACTTTAACGTAGTGACCACTGTGCCACAATAGCAAAACGACCGCACAAAGCTACCGTGCCACACCGTGTTGGCCCCTTCACCAAATGGAGTCAACATGACAAATGAGTCACCTGTTGAGAGCTGAGCTCTCAGTCTGTCTACCTGTCTCACTCTCTGACTGTCTGACTGTCTGTTGGGGATTAAGCTTAAGCGAGTTTCCGCCGAAGCAACAACGAGGCTAGGAAATGATCCATCAAGCGTGTGAGTTATGTGCAATTTGGCAACATGGCATCATGCAGAGTTGCAGCACTTCAGACAGGGGTGTGCAGAGAGGGGGGTGCTATGGACTGAGGGGGTTGAAAGATGAGCTTTTTGGGCGCTTTTGGCTGTTTGACTGTGCAGATGAGCAGCAATGACGTGTCTGGTCGTTAAAATGCTGTAAACTAGTTGACCCTGGTCAAGAATCGTACGTTCCAAGTGGTTTAATAAACTGCAATTACCTCGTGTGTCTTAACAGATTTACTAGCTGGTTTCAGTGTATCAGCTGACCACTGCGAGGCCAGGGCAGCCCCCACCTGCACTAAGCTAAATTTATTTTGTGGATTCTTAACTTGACTAGTTGTTACACCCCCCCAATTACCCGCTGCCCTGTACCCTCCACGCGTCCCCCTTTGCCACGCAAAAGCTCTGGCGATGCGCCCATGCAAAGTGCGATAAATAGCGAACGTTGCGTGCGATTCGAGATCATTCACAACTGTCACAGCACTTGAGCTGCACCGGAATCAGAATCAGTAACTGAACAAGAACTAACACCAGACAGTCCAGGATACTCAGGATGAAATTCTTTATTGTGCTCAGCGCATTGATTGCCTGCGCCTCTGCAGGGATTATACGCAGCAGCGGCTGGAGCTCTAATCCTTGGGGCAGCGGCGGCGGCGGCGGCTGGAGCTCCAGTCCTTGGATTAGCAGTGGCAGCAGCGGCTGGAGCTCCAATCCTTGGGGCAGCAGCAGCAGCAGTGGCTGGAGCTCCGGACCTTGGAGCAGCAGCAGCAGCAGTGGCTGGAAAAGCGGTTGGTCCTCGTCACAGCCCAAGATTATCAAGGTGATCAGTTTGGGCGGTGGACATGGCGGCAGTGGCTGGGGGCATGGAGGCGGCGGTGGTGGTGGTAGTGGCTGGGGACATGGCGGTGGCGGCAGCAGTGGCTGGAGCAATGGCGGTGGCTGGAGCAATGGCGGAGGCTGGACCAGTGACAACAGCGGTTGGAACAACGGTTGGTCCAGCAGCGCTTGGTAACACGGCAAAAGGATTAAAGTCTGCAACTCGACGGATATTTTTCTTGATTTTCATCTTTATCCTTGTATATCTGCATATGTATAAGTGTGTGTATATGTAGTTTAAACATGATTTTTTTTATTCATCGGTTTTATTTTTTTTTTTTTTCAATATCAAAATATCAATTAAAAGTTATAAAAAAAACAACACACAAATTGCATTTAAATGAAGCGAAAGATCGCATGATCTTAGCCATCAACTTGGCTGGGAATGATTGACGAGCATTCTGTGGCAACGATCGCTTTTGCCATATTTCATAGTCGAGCAATTAGAAGAATAGCGCAGCTACAGTGCGCACTGGATATGAAGGAAGTATGATATCTATGAATACCTATGATAGTTTCTTCTTTTAAGTCTATAGCAAGATCTAAGGAGATTCCCTTAAGCTGATAGATATGGTTAAATTTGAACAGTTTGAATAGCGCAGCTACAGTGTGCACTGGATATAAAGGAAATGTAAAATCTATAAATACCTATGATAGTTTCTTATTTTCAATTGAATCTATAGCAAGGAGATTTCCCTCCAGCTGATAGACTTGGCTAAACTTGATCAGTTTCAACAGCGCAGCTACAGCGTGGACTGGATATAAAGGAAGGATCTCCCTCAAGCAGATACATTTGACTAAATTTTATGAGCTTGTGTTTTTATAGTAATATGTTTTCAAGCCCTGTTTTTTTACTAATCAAATGTTTTTTACTGCATAAATTTTCAAACTTTAAAATTTTCCTTTAAAATTATTTTAATTGAGTTCTAAACTTGAATTATTTTAATAATGTTTTTAGACAGTGTTTTTATATTTAGTGATAGTTTATTATGCCACTTTAATTATATATATTTAAATTATGTAGTGAATGCTCCCTTGGCCGGACAGCCACGGTTCCAGTATTTTTGTCCGCCCAATGGAGATGTCCTACGATTGTCCGCCTACGAGAACAGATTTTGTATGAAAATCTATATAAAATCTACTATAAAAATCGTACGGCTAAGGGAGCTGTCAGCCTCAGGGGGCTGTTCGCGAGTAGAGCTTTCACTGTATATGTTTATTATATAGGTTAAGCCGGACGCCCTTTCACGGCAGTTTATATGCCCATCAATAAAAAATTTTTGATGATATTGACTTGTTTATAATTAATAATATTGCTCAAATAATCAATCTTCATTAAATTGTTCACTGTTTACATTAAAAATATTGTTCAACAAAATTGATAATAATTGCCATTTTTTTATGTAATAAATTCACATAATTTTATACAATTTTCGACTGCTTTCAGAGGGCGTTATATAAATTTAAAGCGGGTTTTAATTAATTAATTTGTTAATTTATAATTTTATTTTAATTGTAATCTAATAATTTGCGACTGCTTTACACATGCGTTCGTCTTGCTGAGGCCCAACTGTACTGCATGCAAATGGAGTTTTCGATGAGCCGTCTTAGCTGCCATCTACGTTGCTTGTGCTGGCGGGACGCTAAACTATAAGGGGTAGGATACAACACTTGTCCGAACTTGACGCCGAGCTTAACAATTTGTGGCTTTGTTTTTTGTTTTTATTGTTTTTTGTTTTTGTTTTTTGTTGCTGTTCTCATTGATCTCGAAATTCACATAAATGCAGTATTTGAATTATGACCCATAACAATTAAAATGCTAACCTGGCTCTATAATTATTGCCATTACTCGAACATTGTGCAATCGGTAGTCGGAGCAGAATCAGCTCATCACAAGTCTCAGGCACAGTGTGACCAGCTGCATTAAACACTTTAATGCATTTTTATTATATTTTAATAGTGATGAGCCGTCTGTTTATGATCATCTGTGTGTGAGAATAAAGCCATTAAGACAACCTTCTGTACAACAAGCTTCCGGGTCTCAGTTTATCAGTCTGAGGAACGTATGTAATTTTAATGAGTAAAGTTTTCTGAAGACCTGCACCTTTTGGTTAATAGTTTCCACTAAACTCTGCGGCAATTGATTTTCTGTTCAGCTTAAAACAAAGAGTTAATGATGGGTAACCTTGTAGCTGGCTGCTTTTCTAAATAGTTTTGTATTCTTAAAATAATTTTTAAGTATACTCAAGCTTAAAGTATTAATTATTAATATAAATTAATACAAATTAAAATATAATTTGATTTCTAGAAAGAGATTAACAAGTTTGCAATTTATTGGGGTTTAGAAATGGTTTAAAATAAAAATTAATTTACTAGGTGACTAATTGGTTATATAAAGTGTGATAATTCAAAACTTGTATTAAAAAAAAATGTTTATAAAATTAAAAGTATTAAAAATTATGCGAATCAAACCTAAATATTTCATGCTCTGAGAAAAATAAGTATCCAAATAGTTTATCCTAAACTTATATAATAATTAATGATTAGCATCAAGTTTATAACGGATTTAAATAGGAAATATATAACTTCAAGATACTATATGCTTAACTAAATTAAATAAACTTCCCAAGAATATACCTTAAGGGTTTATAATCCACATACAGTGGAATCCGGTTATAACGTCACTCAAGGGACAGACGATTTTACGTCGTTATACCCGGTAGACGCTTTAACCGAAACGAGCAAAGAAAAAACAGCTTGTATGGGGACCACACAAGTCATCGAATTTTCGTCGCAATGACCGGTCGGACGCTTTAAGCGGAGTCGTTATAACCGGATTCCACTGTATTTAATTTACTTATGCTTATGACAGATACTAGTCATGCCTAAGAGCGCAAGAGGCTTAGGTGCTTAGGAAAATCAACACTCCCCCCACTGATGGAAGCCTCTAACATGCCCGCAAGTAACCTGCTAGCGTTCCCAAAGCGCGCACAGACTCTACAAGACTTCAGGACGTAGTAATCCTCCCCAACCGGTTGACTAAGGGCAATAACTGGCCTATGCTTAGTCCCTGGAGAACGTCCTGCAAAACCTAACCTAACCTACAGTATCTTGAAGTCAAACGCTGTCTATAAGAGTTTTTAAAACTTATTTTTCATGTCTGAATAATCCGATGATTTATTAAACATTAATATTTAAGCAACACTTAAAGTTCTAGTAAATTATAATCTGCTGACAAAGTATTCCTTAATACTCTTTTAATAAAGTTACTAACTAGAAGTTATGACAAACTTAAAATAAAGCAGATTTAAAGAGCTGTAAAATAAAAGATATTTCCGAGTCAGCTTAAGTTGCTTTAACTTTAAGCTAGTGTCATTTTGGGAGCCATAGATGAATTCTACTCGCTTTAGCAGCACTTTGTGCCCACTGTGCGGCTGCACGCAAGCCTCTCGTATTTGCCAATGGCTTGAACTGTTGTCTTCTCGCTGGTGCGGTTGAGGTCGCTTCATGGACTTGGCTATGGACTGGGTTAACTTATGTGTGGCTTCAGGTATCTTGGCAGTGTTTTATGTGGCAAGTAATTCACTTTGGGCTGCCATCAGCTTGAGTTTGAGTTTGTCTTTGAGTTTGGAGTTTTGCGTTTTGAATTTTTAAGTTTTGAATTTTTGGG
The DNA here is from genome assembly GCA_018152125.1 of Drosophila dunni. Classification (NCBI taxonomy): domain Eukaryota; kingdom Metazoa; phylum Arthropoda; class Insecta; order Diptera; family Drosophilidae; genus Drosophila; species Drosophila dunni. Next base: position 391,285 of record JAECXC010000648.1, on the reverse strand, counting down.
TTTGAATTTGTAGTTTGAGTTTGCGTTTTACAATTTGTTTGTTTGTGTTTGGGTTTGTGTTTGCACAGCAATTGACATTGAACTAGTCGCATGTGTGTGTGTGTGTGTGTTTGTGTGCTGTGAGTCGTGCAACACCACACACACTCGTCTGCCACTTGTATTGCATGTGAACACCAAAAAAAGAGCCTCAAGAATTATCAATTATTTTATGCATAAAAAACAACAAAAATGCGAATGAAAAATTATAGAATTTAAATTGTAAATTGTAAGACAAATTGTTAGGCGCTTTGGCAAAATGCTTGTAATTAATGACAGTGCTATGGCTCAGCAGTTTACAAGTGCTTAGTGCTCGGTACTAAGCATTTAGTACGCGTTGCTAGTGGCAGCCACACTGATAAAAATAATTAAGTTCTTTAATTAAGAGTTTGGCTAGGAGAAGCACAAAGGCACTACTGGCTGGGTAACTACTAATAAAAGAGATTTGAATTTATTTAAGGAAACGAAACTTCACCTAACTTAACTAAACATGCTTTTAAAAGAGACCAGAACTCCATAATAATGGAATACTTTTCCTGTGCTCATCTTATATCTTTTTTTAAAGGCAGTAGTTATGAAAGTAGTCCAGTAAAATCAGTTTTACTTCCAAGACCCTAATTCTATTTACTTTAATCATTTTTAACAGTGCACTGCGGCGTATACGCGATATTCCCAGCATAAACGTTGCGTATGCGCCGCGTGTGCCGCACTTGAGACTTTGTGCACAGCCACTCGACTGCTCAAGTCGATTCTCAATTCGCAAATCACAATTCTCAGCCTTCCGAGTAGCCTTTGGGAGCGTCTCGCTGCATGGGGGCAAAACGAGGCGTGGCGTGGCGTGGGAGGCGTTCGCCCCCGCAACCATTTTGATTGCAATCCCAATCTCTGTACGTCTATGAGTGTGTGTTGTGTGTTTGGTTGTGTTTGGAGGCACCATGACTCAGCTGAAGTTGGATCAGTTTGGATTGCTATAAATACGCCAAGCTGGGCCAGATTATGGCATCAGTGGAGCAAAGCTTCTAACAATCAACAGTTCGGCAACAGTTCTGCAACAGTTAATCAACTAAAGGACTCTCTCAACCCACTCCAGTTCAACATGCGCTACGCTCTGCTCTTCGTGCTCCTTTGCGGACTCATGTTCGCCTTCACTTCGGCTGGACAGCTTGGTGGCGGCGGTGGTGGTGGCTACGGCGGTGGTGGCGGCAAGGGAGGCGGTGGCGGTGGCGGCTATGGTGGTGGTGGCGGCAAGGGAGGCGGCGGTGGCCATGGAGGCGGACAAGGCGGCGGCTGGCAAAAGAACGGAGGAGGCGGTGGAGGCGGCAATGGCGGCGGCGGTGGCTGGCAGAAGAATGGCGGCGGCGGCGGTGGTGGTGGTGGCGGTGGATATGGCGGTGGCGGCGGTGGTGGCAAGTCCCTTGCTGGCAATCGCGGCAGCTCTGTGTCCTGGCAAGGCGGTAACTCCGGCGGTGGCAAGCACGGCGGTGGCGGTGGAGGCGGTGGCAAGCATGGCGGTGGTGGTGGCGGTGGATACGGCGGTGGCGGCGGCAAGCACGGCGGTGGTGGCTGGTAAACAACATCCTATGGATACACACAGTCCCCCACAAGAAACCTACAACACTCAAACAAACAACAGAATCAACAGAAACAAGAACTGCAAGACGAAACGAATCTTAAATACTCCGGCTGCTCCTCCGGTTGAAATGTGTTCCACGGCATAGAATATAGAGTTAGAGGCGTTTACCAATGTTCCCCCTTATCCGGAACATATGCTATACTTTTTTTTTGTTTTTTTTTAACTAGTTACACCCAAAGTATTTCAATTCTTCCTGCTTTCCTTCAATTTCCTAATTGTACTAATAAAGAAACGTTTATTTTGCTAAAGAACGATTTTTATTTTATGTTTACGAAATTAATTTTAGAAAAAGAATTTTTTAAATAATTTTTTTCATGGTTTTTTCCTGCTAAAGCACATTATAATATTTGGATAGATTATAGCAGTTTAAACAGTACTCGGGAAGAGTATAGGAGTCTTGTAGAAGAAGCAGTAGTAGCGAAATGGCAGCAGGAGGCATTGCCGACCCCATACAGTATTTATTCCTGATCAACAGCAATGTCCTTTCGTATAAACACCTGGATCCAAGAGACTATCAGAGCTAGAGCCACTAAATTTGTCATGAAAGTCCGCCGGAATGTAAGGCAGTTGAACGCTATTTCAAATTAATGCCACGACCGCTAACGCACCCGCAAAGCCATTTGTTAATACTATAACGTGGACACTATTAGAGCTATCAGGGCCAAACTCACTCTTTATGTGTATAGTACCATATCCTCAACTGTCCTTACCAACTCTCAGCTCGACTGTAGACTTTCTAAAATAAAAATTGAATTACTGTAATGATGAATTTAACAAAAACTTTTTTTAACTTCTGTTTCATTAAACAAGTTGGTGAATACCTTAAAATTTTTTTTTATTTTGATTTTTTAACTTCTGTTTCATTAAAAAAATTGTTTAATGACTTCAAAGATTTTTAACCCTTCTTAAAAACATTTACACACAACTTTCTTTAGTTTACACATTGTAAATTTTTATTCACTGATTTAAAAAAAATTAAACAAAAAAAAATTATGATGAACTAATGTTTAAGAAGAATTGTTATCTTTTATATGTACAGATTGCAGTTGCTTGTTAAATGTCGCCTCAGTGGTTTTTGGATTGAGCCTCTGTTCTTTACCAGCTCCAGCCAGAGGACCAACCTCCACTGCCGCCGCCACCGCCGGATTTCCAGCCGCCGCCACCACCACCACCCGACTGCCAGCCTCCACCACCGCCTCCTGATTTCCAGCCACCGCCTCCACCGCCAGATTTCCAGCCACCGCCGCCTCCACCTGATTGCCAGCCTCCACCACCACCTCCTGATTTCCAGCCACCTCCGCCGCCTCCACCGGACTTCCAGCCGCTGCTGAGACTCGATAATGCCTGTGACTTCCAGCCGGATAGACCGGACAGAGCGCTAGACCAGCCAGCACCACCGCCGCCGCCACCTGAGCTTACTTTCCAGCCACCTCCGCCGCCACCGCCTGATTTCCAGCCGCCACCACCGCCGCCAGAGGACCAACCACCGCCGCCACCGCCACTGGATGGCCAGGAGCTGATGCTTATCTTACTGGGCCAGGCTGAGATGCTGCTGCCGCCTGAAGACCAACCACCGCCGCCGCCTCCACTCTTCCAGCCGCCACCACCGCCGCCCGAGCTCCAGCCGCCGCTACTGCCACCACCACCACCTAGCCAGCCCAAGGAGCTACCACCAGATGACCAACCGCTGTTGCCACCGCCGCCACCACTGCTCCAGCCATGTGGTTTGCCATAGACACAAACGCTGATCACCGCCAAAAGACCAAAGAGAACCAAACGTCTCATCGACTGCATCTCTGCTCTTTCTCAGTTGTTGTTGTGGTTGTTCTTGATGTACTTGTTGCTGCTGCTGCTGCTGCTGCTGCTGTGCAGTAACTAATTTCCAACTGGGCGCACTCTCAGCTATTTATACCAACGGCTCATCTTAGATTCTAGCCGTCGTCGTTGAGGTCGTCATCGCCACCGTCATCGTCATCGCCATCGCCATCGCCATCGCCAAAGTCGTTGCAATGTAATCAGATGTAATTACCAAATCTGCTTAGCTCGTTTCGATCTTGGCTTTGTTCGCTTTTGGGAAACACTTTCAGTTTCGTACGCCCAAAGCGCCAAGAGGGAGGCCCACTGTACCCTTCGCCTTGTTCTACACTGATCAAATAAGAAACTAAAAGACAAAAATTCTAAAAATATGATATCTGTCTGAAGAGTAGCAAAACATTTTCATAAAAGTATTCATAAATTAATTAATAACATTTTAGTTAAAAGCGGAGTTAACAGAGCTCTTTCAAAATATAGTAGATATTTTTTTTCAAATCAATGACGGTCTGCATAGATTATTTTGAGTAAATTGCCTTTTTAAAATAAATTCAAGTTAGAAATTTAATTTTAAATACTTTGTTCCTATAAAGAAATGTTCTGTTCCTGGTTACAAAAATTTTATTTATAGACAAAAGTTAATTTAAAACTATTTGGAAAACTGTTGCCCAACTGCTGCTGTTATTATGTTAAGTGTAAAAAAATGATTAATAAATCTAAGCCCGTTTTGTTTTCTTTGGTAAGGCAAAAATTAATTTATTAGGGTTTAACCTAAAAAACCTAAAATCACATAAGACTTTTACTGTGACTGTGCAATCTGAGCCCCTAAAATATTCATTAACATAACTAAACTAGAAACTTTTCTTAAAAGAACTTTTCTAAAAATAATTAGTCTTTAAGTTTCGCTTCAAATCAGTAGTATATAGCAGTTAGTATAGTAGTTAGTTAAAGTAGTTAGTTTATAAAAATATATAGAAAAATTTCGTCGCCTGAAAAGAGTATTTTTGTACCAATTGCCCAAGAGGAGTCTGTAATAACAATATCATACGAGATTCCATTGGTTGTACATGTCTAAATGTTCGGAAGAACGAAACTTCAATTAAATAACTAAACAAAAAAAAAAAATAAATAAAAAAAAATGTAGTACGAAAAAAAAAGTACTTTTATTTGTTGTTTAGTTGAGTTTTTTTCCAATGTCTTTTACGAATTTCTATTTTTTTTTCCCCAGACTAGTTAACTTAAATTTTATATTTTCAGTTAGTTTGAGTTCTTAGCTTTTTTTTAAACTTGAAATAAATAAAAAAAATTGTATGTAATAATTCACACACTTCTTTAAGTCTACGTAATGAGATAAACAAATAAATTTGTCACTCAGTCCTAACACTTTGGTTGAATAAACTTAAATTATTCCCAAAAAAAAAAAACAGTTCTTTAATTTTAAAATTTTTTAGAATTTTATTACTAGCATAGATACGTCTTATTTTCTTTCAGTGCACGACTTCTGCTGCCCTGCAGTCCCAAAACGCAGCGCCAGTTGTCCACCTGACACGACATTCGCTCTCGACTCTTGAGGGTCTCCGGGCTCCGATTGTGGCCAAGACCACAGTAATGCATATCAATTTATTGGCGCGCCATTTTTGTGTAACAAAAGTTTTTGTTTTTTTGGCTTTTCGGTTGGTTTTTTGGGGCAAAGCAATTGACTTGCGGCCAGTTCTTTATGGCAGGCATTACTCAGAATGCTGTGGGCTTTGAGTCGCTTTGGAATTGGTTATTGGCGTTGCACACGTGTCGCTGGCAACAAGCTTTGGCTACCGTGCAACAAACGGTTGCAACAGTTGTTTGCTGCGGGCAAAGTGCAACCAATTGGGTCACAAAACAAGAAGCAGAAACCGATCAATCACTCAATCCAAAAAGAGTCAAAAACAAAGTGTTCAATTCTATTTGCTAACAAAATTTGACATGCAAAATTGCACAAATTTAATCATAATTATGCGAGTTTAAGTAAAATATTTAAAGAAAATTATATAAATTAAAAACCAAACTGTTCTTATTTCAAAACTTTGCGTGTGGCCTAAATTAATTATTTAAGACTGCCATAAATATTTTAAAGTGTACAAAAATAATTATTTAAACATATTTTTTGACTAATTGACTAATTTTATATATTTTAATAATTGATTTATTTAAGCTAACTGTACCAACTGAAATATTATTTTTTCTTTTAGTTCCAACTACTTTGTTTTGAAAATTTATTGCTAAATTATTGTGATTTAATAATTAACTATGATTTATGTTGATTGGAATTGCTTTCGAGCATAAAATTATTGGCTTACACGCCACTCAAAACACAAGTATTTTGCATAAACTTTAACGTTAAATTAATCTAGACAATAAACAATTTGTTTTGCATTTTTTGAATTGTTTAAGCTCTGCTTAAATACAAAGCTATGCTAATATATCACTTTAAAATTTAACAAAGCTTTCAACAACTTTAAAAGCTCGATTAAATGTTAGTATTAAACGAATAACGTAGTGTATATAAATTTTCTTTAAGCATTTAATTCATTTTAATTGTGGACTGTCGATTTTCTAGGGTATTTTGTGCACTCTACTTAATAACTGGTTATGGAATTCGTCGATTGGTGGACAACACTTGAGCTTACCAGAAATGCGGTGCAAACGCCGTTTGTTGTAAAAAATATGCAACTAGCTGATACCCTTTAAACAGCGCTTGATTTGCCATAGCTTTAAAATTTATATTTTATTTATATAAATTTATATTGCAAATTAAAATAATGATAATAAATCAAGAAGTATTTTTTAAGGGTATTACCGATTTTCTAATCAATTATTTTACTGTTTATAATTTAATAAATATTTTTAATAAATTGTTGGTGCAGGTTTTATAAATGATATATAAGCTAGACATATTTTTATAATTTTTACAGGGTATTTGGGTGTGTTTACTATAGAATTTTGGCTATTTTATTTGAGTTTTTTATATATATTTTTTATATATATTTTTAAAATATTTTTTTTTGGAAAACTCCCCACGCCAGCTGTTGATTACAGAGTATTTGAGTTGAAACTGAAGCATTTGAACCTCTTGACTTTTCGGTCTGAGCTTTTGCGGTTGCAAAAAGACTTGCAGTTTTCATGGGTGGCACTAAATCAATTTTGCGGCCTTTGTGCTATCGATTCGTTGGGACGGACAGATGGACAGACTGGCAGACGGACTGACAGCTGCACTGAATGAATGGTGATCAATCAAATGAAGTCTTGAGATGGAAAACACAAAACACACGTCTCGTCAATGGAATTCCGTAACAAAGCATTTAACTGTCGAGTGCAAACACTTGGATTGCATCAACTTGGCTCGCATAGCACTTGGTCGAGTTGGGTTTCGGGCCCAATTGGTAAGACTGTGAGCCAAGCCAAATTGAATTGTCTTTCTTTGGTGATCTTCACGCTATAAACTTTGGGCTATAAATGTCGAATTAGCGCCAATTGGCGATTTGCCAATTAAATGGAGCCCAATGACTTCAATCTTTTGGGAGGTCGTCACTTCGTCACTTGCCCAGTCAATGGGTCAAAACAGGAAGCAATCACAGACCGGTTACTCAGAGCAGCGAAGCTCAAACCGCTTCAATTATAGATGATAATTTTAAGTTTGTTGTTTTTTGTTTTTTATTTATTGCGGCTTAAAACTAAACAAAAAAATGTTAAAAAAAAATGACACACAAAAAAAAAGTTAAACAATTTGTACAAATTGCAATTTTTAGCTTTTTTGGTTCCCTGTTTGAAGTTTGGAGTGCTAAAGCTAGTGGAGCATTTACCAGCCCTGGTTCCAGCCACCGGAGGAGCCACCGGAAGAGCCACCGGACCAGCCACCATGACCGCCGGAGGAGTAGCCTCCATGACCACCGGAGTAGCCTCCATGACCGCCGGAGGAGTAACCTCCATGACCACCGGATGAACCCTGGTTAACAACCTCCACAATGTAGACCTTCTCCACAGGTGCGGAGTGACCGCCGGAGTAGCCACCGGAGTGACCGCCGGAGTAACCACCGGAGTGACCGCCGGAGTAGCCGCCGGAGTGACCACCAGAGTAACCACCGGAGTAGCCACCAGCCTGGCCACCAGAGTATCCACCACCGCCGCCGCCACCGCCGCCCAGCTTGCCGCCAAATCCACCGCCGGAACCGCCACCAAGTCCACCGAGTCCACCACCGAGTCCTCCCAGTTTGCTTTGCAGGAGCTGGGCAATGCCACCGACACCACCAGCACCGCCGCCACCACCACCACCGCCGCCACCGCCGAGCAGACCGCCAAGCGATGCTTGACTAACAGCCAGCATAGCGGCAAGGATTACGAAAATGCAGGCAAAGGGTTTCATCTTGCGATCTCGATTAGGTTAACAAATTAACAAATTATTTCGATGTGGTGCTCAAGACAAACGGAAGCGTTGACTAATTCTACAACATGGATGGCAACGCTCATTTATACCAAAAAACACCCGACTTAAGCCCCCTACAAAAAAAAAAAAAAAAAAAAAAATCAATACACGGCAATCGGCGTTGCAGATAAAGCGAGCGAGAGCGAGAGAGATAGAGGGAGAGGGAGAAATAGAGATAAATTTGGAGACGGAGCGAGTGCTACTTCAACTTGTATCTATTGATCATTTAAGCAATTAAAAGAATTAATAACCCACATTTTTATGCGTATAAGTAAGTGGTGTATCCATGCGTGTGTGTGTGTGTGTGTGTGTGTGTGTGTGTGTGTGTGAGTGTTTGTGTTTGTGAACATCTTTGATTTTTGCGTTTTTTGTTTGCCGATCGCCTCTGATAACTATGCAAATCTATACGCATGCGCGACTTTGTCTTCGACTTGACTTTTGTTTAGTTTCAAACCAAACTTTTGGTTGGCAACGCGGCCCGAATCATCTGCCATCCGTAAGATCTGTGAGATCTCTTTGGCCACAAGCCAAACAAATTAACTGCGTTTAAGTAATCATACACAACAAAAAAAAAGTGGGTAAAAAAAACAAACGCTGAAAACAAGACAAGTTCCACATAATCAGCAGCTTAACGAAGTTCAAGTACTCTATTGGTTGGTTTCCATACAAGTTTAATAGTTTTAGCCATAGCCATATCCATATCCAACTTCTAATGACTCAAACAATATTTTTTATGCGGAAATCGCATGAGATCTTTTAAGTGCCTTGGTTTCATTGAATTTGTTATTGAATAGTTGATAACAAATAGCTCTAAATATACAAGCTTTTCTTAATATTATATTCAATAATTTAATAAATATTAATACACTTCAAAGCTCAAATATTGTGATATTCCAAATTAATATTTACATATATAAAAAAAATATATTTCTTACAACACAATTTAAAATTATTCTAAATAATTCCGGAAAGTTTTAAAAATCTTTTTGTATAATCAAAAAAATTCAAACCTTTTTAATGATAATAAAATAAAATACTAATGGAGTTTAATGGAGGAATAAAAGTTAAGTTTTAACATAATATTAAGTGAAAATTTATATTTTAATATTTTTATTATATATTTATGCTCATATAAAATTCAAAAAAACATTTTTAAAATTTACTTTTGTTATCAAAATAATTTTGTTTATTTTATTTTCTAAAACAATTTATTCCAATCATTGTAATTGTTTTATAAATACTTTGACTGCTTTTATTAAATACACATTGCTACCAATTTAGCACTTAATTAAAGTCTTGTGACTACCCTGCTTGTTAGAGTATTTAAAACATATGCGAAATTAACAATGGATCAACCGTTTGTCAGGCAGCAACACGAATGCTAAATGCTTTGATTGTGTGAAACTGAAACCGAGTTTTAAGTTTTTGTTGTGCTCAACTGATTAATGATACTTTGACAGATCAACTAGCTGCTCGTGTTCAGGTGTTCTCTGCTCAGTTTGCAGACCAAGGCCCCAAAATAAGCGATAAGCGTATTAAGTGCCCTATGACAAGAGCTGACAGACCCTTGGGGTCTTTAAATCACTCGAACAGGAAGCATCCCAAATAGTAGAAGTAATGCCTAAGTCAACTTGGTTCCATTGTTGGCCCAATAACAAGCCCCCCAAGTATCTTTAGCTATTTGTATCTGTATCTTTTTCCCATCGGCAACATCATCACTTATAAATAGGCGTTAGAGGGAACCGGTTCGCACTCGGCTAAGTTCTAAGTCGAAGTCGTAATCCAAGTCGATGTCTATGTTTTTTGGCACATATTTGCATAGTCAATTGGCTATGCTATACATAGATACATTTATCTATCTGGTATATGTTTAGGATCATTCGTGGCGAGTCTGTTTCGCAGTTATGGGTACTAAGAAAATACAAACAGTTTGGAATGGACAGAATTCGACAAGCACGATCAAGTTCAATGCACCTTAAGGCCTATACTAAATTTATGCTAAACTCTTCCAAATACCCCTTAATAAAGTAGGGGTAAAGGGTGTGACTGACTCGTGGGGTGTTTAAATACATTAAAAAAAATATTTAATCGATTAAACAAAAGTAATCAAAATTAAAAGTCGTCTTATTGCATAAGTAAAGAAAATTAAATATTTAAATTAAATAGTAAAATTACAAATTTTAGTCTAGTAACTCCTTACAATGGAGATTGAAGTTGATCAGTTAATTACAAATATTTATATATTATATAAAGTTCTTATTACATTTAAATTAATTTGTTTTTCTAACAATTGTGTATCTTTTCACAACTGTTCACTTTTACAGGGTATCTTTTGTTCTATACGCGCGTTGCTAAGCTTCTCTTAAGGGTGTTTATTATTCACATGGTCTGCCTAATAATTATGCTCATTTATTGAGTGTCAAACAGTCAATTGATTGATTTTATCTATTAAGGAAATCCAAGTTGAAGTTGAAGTTGATTTTCTTCAATTAAGGGTTGCATTGTTTTGGGATCTCAGTTTTAAGGTCAACAAAATCAAAATCAGTATCAAACAATACTATATGTATAAATAGAATAATTCTTGACATTTGCATTTGTTAATTAACCGCTTTGATAATCATATTTATAAGACAAGAGACTTTTTGTTGGTTTCTATTATTATTTTTTTGAATTCTGAATATTTGAATAAATTAAATGGCTCAAAAATAAGAATTGCCAACTGTGCAACTGTGTGTGTATGGGTGTGCTAGTGTGTGTGACATACTTATACCAAAACTTCATTGAGTTGGTGAAAAACGCTGCGTATTTTCAAGATCTGTGCACAAGATCTATTCTTTATAACATCTGCTATATAGTAGGTATATAGTATAGCTTGGTCTTGTTTCAATCTATTCTAAACCTGTTTTTTAGGAGCCTCACGCGCCACCAAAAACCAGCGAATTCAACACGTTCAGCGCTGTGTTGTGTGAGATACAAACAGCAACAGTTTCAGATACATAGATACTTAGATACACTGATGAAGTCTGAGGCGGGCACTTAACACGTTTTGTTACAATAGAATAACGCTCATTACGAACTCGGTATATATGTGCGGTAGATTCGTATTTTAAATGTATTTCCCATCGCATTTGCCTTCAATCCGAAGGCGTCCATGAAAATTATAATATTTAATTGTGAAGTAACGCAAAACAAATTAACCAACTTACCCAGGTTACAACAGCTACTAAGCCAGTACAAAGAAGTGAACGCAAACTTGCATTTTATTTCGGTACTCGCATCGCATCATATCCATACATTTTTTTATATCTCTGCGAGGGTAGTTTGAGGGGTTAACTGCCGGACGAAAGAATGTTCTTAAGCTTTTTCCCACTTAGTCACTACTTGGAAGTTTTGTTTAGTGTTTTAAGTGAGAGGAATAAGTGAGACTATAATAAAGTTCAACAGTTTATTTGTATCTACAATTACTTCTACTAACACTATAACTGATCTCTTCAAAACTCGTCTAAACTGTTTGCAGAACTAATTTCTAATTTAAAGCAAAGGCTTATGAGAATATTTTAGAACTTCTCTCGCTGCTTGTGATCAAAGTCATTATATGTTAGGGTTGCAGAATTGATGACACTCATAAACAATTTGTATTGCCGGGCATAAAGTAATAATAATACTTAATGCAGCCGTGTGGCATAAATTAAAAAAAAAAAAAAAAAATCAAACTGTGCTCACACTTAAGACAACATTCTTACCAGCTTGCATTGTGCTATGTAAATATATATGGATGTATGTAAATATGTATGTTTGTGCGAAACAATCTCCAATTTGCATAAACTGCTGCCGTTAGCTGACTTTCCATAGCAATTAGACGTACACATAAATAACTATACATATACATACTATATGTTTAAGTATCTAGTAGTCTAGTATTCAATTGAAGTCACTGTGCAGTGAAATCGATGGGAATGCAAGACGAAAACATATAAATTGATATGATAATTGAATGCAGATTAACGCGCACCATAAAATTTACTTGTTAATTACAGATTAATTCACTAAAATCAGGATTAATAACAGAATCGGCTAGAGCATCAACAAACAGCATTGCTAATAGCAAATTGCACTGCAATCGACCCATCACGATAATGGACTGCTATTTATTGAGGTCTCTCAGTTAGTATGCTTGAAATAATTTAATTTTAGCTTAAACATTTTTAAGTGACATTTAAAAATGTATTCTACATATTAAAAATCATTTTATGTATTAATATATAAAAATTCATTAAGAAGTTTTAGACTTTTTGACAGTAATATTTTTTAAGACTAATTTATCTAGCTTAAAAACTAAAATAGAGCTTCAGGATTTATTACATTAAATAATGAAAAAACTGAAAAATTAAATAGATTTTTCATTAAGTTTATCTGTTGTTACAAATTTGTTTTTTTTCCTTTTTCTAATGTTTCTTTTAAATTCCATTTATACGCCATGTTCCACATCTGAAATGCTTTTTATGTAGTTTACCTACTTTGCTCTAATTTATAGCCGATTCGCATTGATCTGAGGTCTAACCAAGATTTAATTTATTGATGTTTGAGATTTTGTTGCCTCATAAAATGATGAATTATGAAATAATTGGTATTCACTCAATGCCAATGACAGAGCAAAGAGTTTGCATACGGACTTAAGCTAGACTGATGCGGAGTATGGCAAATATTTGGCTGGATTTCGAAAAACCAGTTAAACAAAACAATTGAAAATCAACAAAAAAAATTTGTGATTTGTATATGTAATTTTATTTGACTTATGCACAATATGCAAAATACATAAAAGACGAAGTAAGCGAACAAACGCGATAGTCATAGTCATAGCCTTGCCAAGGTTCTGCAAACGAGACACAACGACGCCAGATTGAGCCATAATGCAAAAGCAGCAAACACAAAAATTCATAAAACTACAAATTCAAATTCAATAAATAAAATACAGCAAATAAATAAACAAAGCAAATCAAACAAAGGCAAAGTGTCGCGCCGGAAGCAACTGACGAATGAAAAAAAATATGAAAAGCAGCAACAACAATAATTATGGCTTTAAAGCGCATTTGCATACACGTGGATTGGCGCTTCAGAAATCAATTAACAATGCAAAGCGAATTCCCATTGATGAAACGCTGCCTTGTTTCTGTTGCTTTCATTTGGAGAAAATCCAGTTTGGAGTCTGTGTTATCCTTTTATGGCCATCTCATTGCGACACTGAGCTGACAGCTGTCATTCCAGTGGCCAAAACTTTCGCTTTCCGCCGACATCCGTCGCACTGACACTGACATTGACCCTGACCATGAACTCGCTGTGCGTGTGTGGTGTAAAACTTCACGGGAGATGCCCATCTGAACAGGTTTTTCTTCTCTGCTCTCTGCTTAAACAAAAGACTTAGGCAACGAACTTGCCGGCAAAGCGAATTTTCTGAAGCGCCATCTACCGCTCGCACTCACTATTAGCTACCCAGTGATTTATATCACGCCATCTGGCGTCAATTAAGCTTACGTTTTCTATTGGACAACGAGTCACACTAAAAGTATTTCAGGTTGTAGCGTATCGCGTGATACGCCCTCTATCGACTGTTTTACACGCAAAGCTTTGTGGATGTTGTAGAGGAAAATAGAGCAAAGCTCGATAGTGTTTCACAGATCTGGCAGCTCTAAACTTACTATCTAAGGTGTGTTTAAAGCTTAGGGTCTTTAAATAGCTTGATGAATTTTTACAGTTCCCACTGTATATATTTTATTTATAATACTACAGATAAAGTACTACTACAGATAAAGTAATACTACAGGTAAAGCAGTTATGGAAAAAACTACACCAAATTATCTGTTGTGGTATTACTTAAAGTAAAGTAATATAAATATACTATCTTAGTTAATGGAACGTCATTATGAAAATTATGAAGTATTTATGATTACCTTAAAAATGTTTTCAATAATACTTTAGTATTATAAATTATGAAATTATTTATTTACTTTTTCTCAAAGATACTAAAAATTTACTATTTTAAAGAAAATGTTCGAAACTTAAACAAAATTTGCACTTCGGCTATAAATATTAATGTATCTTTTACCCTACTCGTCAAAACATTGTTGTTTGTTAACAAAATAAAAGACTACTTTTAATTTCAAAACTTCAACAATCTAAATATTTATTTAGATTAAATTTGTATAATATATTTCTATTTTATAATTTATATAAATAGCTTTGTACAAGACTGAAACCCATTTGCAAGCTTTGCTTCCCAGCTTCAATTTAATTTGGAATCAAGCTCTTAATCACTCTTTTTAACAGATCTGGCAACTCTATTTTAAATTTTAAAACCATTGGCGGTTTTATTCAAGCATAAATCATTTATATTATTATCGTTTTACAATTGGATTCGAGTGTTACATTTTAATCGTTCCACCAGCCGGCACCACCGCGAGAGCCACCAGCTCCGCGTCCACCAGCGGCACCTCCCTGCCAGCCACCGGCACCAGCACCACCGCCATAGCCTCCAGCACCACCGCCATAACCGCCAGCTCCAGCGCCAGCTCCTGCACCACCATGGTTAACGGTGTAATCGAACTGAGCGGGTGGACCCCAAGCGTTGGCTCCGGCACCACCAGCTCCTCCCTGCCAGCCACCAGCTCCGGCACCACCGCCATAGCCGCCGGCACCGCGTCCACCTCCAGCACCGCCCTGCCAGCCTCCAGCTCCGGCACCACCGCCATAACCACCAGCACCGCGTCCACCGCCAGCTCCTCCTTGCCAGCCACCAGCACCGGCACCGCCGCCGCCATAGGCGCCAGCACCACGTCCACCGCCAGCTCCTCCTTGCCAGCCGCCAGCTCCGCCACCACCGCCGCCATAGGCACCAGCACCACCGCCAGCACCACCACCGATATGAACCTTGGTGTTGCCATGCGATTGGGACACATGAGAGATGAGTCCAGCGCCATTGCGATGGCCACCGCCGAAGCCACCGCCAAAGCCGCCACCAGCGCCAGCGCCACCGCCACCAGGCAGATAGCCACCACCACCAGCACCACCGCGCTGTCCAGCACTAGCCAGAGCCAAAGTGGCAAACAAGCAAACGAAGACCTGCAAAGAACTCGCGTTTTAGTGCTCAAAAAAGATACAAAAATGAATTTTGTTTACCTTCATGTTGATTGTACTAAAAAGTTGAAGAATTTAAGAATCTTTTTAGTTATTATTGTTGTGTTGTTCTCGGAACGCAGCTCCAATTGTTTGTGATGCTTCTTGGTGGGCAGACAGCACAATTTATAGCTGAAGAATCCACTCGCCTCTTGGCTAATGATCTTTGGCTCTGCTGGAAAAAGAACCAAAAAAAAATACAAAGAAATAAAATAAAATCAAACAAAATATAATTAAACCACAACAAATTAAAAACTTTAAACTAAAAACTTAAAAATTAATAATTGAAAATCGAAAAAAAAAACAAAAACATGTTTGGCAGTAAAAAAACCAAACATTGAAATTTGTTTTGCTTCTTTGAGTTTTTGTTTTGCTTTGGATTTTTGACTCATCATTCGATTCTCGGCGAACGACGAGCATTTCCGAGTGTTGCCTTTAATTAAAGTTTGAAATCGAATTAATATATTAATTGCAAGCAATTAAGCAAACTTTTGGCCTGCGGCTCTCTGCTTTGAGTAGCTTCATTTTGTTTCGTTTTGTTTCGTTTTGTTTAGTCTTGTTCGGTTTTGTTTAAAAGCAACAAATTGTGGACGCAATGCGTCCAGTTTGAGTGCAGAGTTCCGGCTTTGCACGTTGCGCATACGTCGCGTGGGCCGAGAGGACAAACAGCAGCATTTTCTTCTCTCGCTGCTACATAATATTTATTTTTACCTACTTATTTTATTTTTTTATTATTTTTTGTTGTGGTGGTTTCATTTATTTTGAAAGTGGGCAGCAAACTAGAATTGCGCAATCAAAGCTCATACAATGCACTGTTGAATTTGTAGCAACTTTAGCACGGAGTGAGTGTGGCGAGTGTGTGTGGATGGTGTGGCAAGTGTAACACATGCTAAACAGATCCCTTGCCACGCTACTTTCAGATCTCACACGACGGAAGCGTCTGCCAAAAGTGTTTAACTAAATACCCTACATGCCCTGTATGTTTAGTAAAGCAGACACTTTAAGTTGCTACTGAAACATGAACATAAAAGCGGCAGTGAATGACCAACAAATACCCTATAATCAATTTAAGCCTCCTGTATACAAGTAAATTTAGCTGATTTTAAACGCCGCCCCTTTACAATTATTAGATAATGAAAGAGAAAACTGAATATAAATTAAACTGTATCGCGGTCATAATAATTTATTACTCACTACAGTATTAAAAATAATTTCATAGTAAAGATTATGGTAATAAATATCATTCTAATATATAAACAATAATAATAATAATAATAAAAATAATAATAATAATAATAATAACAATAATAATAATAGTAATTATAGATAACAGCTTTTCATTGGAATTAATAAATATAATACTAATTTACAGTAATTTGGGACTTAAAGTCTCATGTTGAACAGATATTTTATTTCATAATTTAATATTAAGCCCTTGACCACTTCAGTAAAACTTTTCTTCTCTATATAAAGATTTGCCACACACAGTCTTATTGAGAAGTACAGTAAAGCACATTACCAATGATCATAATTAACAAGCCATAGAGCATGTCATATCGTTATCTGCCAGATCTTCCAGCCGTGTGTCTCCACTAGCCCAACAAATGTTGACAAATTCACTAAACTGAAATGCAAAACAGTAGCTGCCTCAATAGATCTAGCATAGATCTAAATTGTCTGAAGTGACGACGACTCTCAACTTTCTTCAGCTCTCAGTGCAATCACAGACGAAGAGAGAGAGAGAGAGAGAGAGAGAGCGAGTTAATGAGAGAGAAAGAGCCCAGAGAGAGTCTTTCTCTCACTTGACTGTGACTTGAGCAGACTGTAGACTGCAGGTGAAGCAAGCCGGCTTTCAGCTGTACCGTGCTCTCTACCTCTTTCACTCCAACTCTCTCGCTCTTCCTCTCACACTCACACTCTTTGCATCTTTCTCTCTCCATTTCACACTCTCTGTGGGCTTTTACCGGCGCCAGCAGATGGATTTACAGTGACTGCGCTTGTCGCCGTTGTCTGCTGGCAGCTTCATAGCTCGCGCTGCAGATTTGCCCAAATCATTCCGTTGGGAAGTTGTAACTGGGAAACGTGTTTAACGGATCACACGCGGCCCCATCGCGTGAATTCATCTCTTGTTATTGCCGTGGTCGTAGTCGTAGTCGTAGTCGTCGTCGTCGCCGTCGTCATCGTCGTTGTCGTGGCTTCGGATTGCAAGCGCGCGCTTTCGCATGTTTGCAACTTATCGCCATTTATCAAAGAGATCAATGAATCCTTGAACCCGAACCGCTAAAACAAGTGCCGCGTCTCTTCGTGTTTAAATTTCCAATTTTATTTACATTTTTTTTTTTTGCTTGTCGTTGATAATCTACAAATATTTTCGGATGTTGCAACATCATTATTCAAACCAGTGTGTGCTCAGCTCTAAAAGCATTTAAAATAGTTATTGCAAAAAAGGCAACAATTAAAAGCAATAATTAATTAATTATTTGCCAACATTTGACACAGCTTAAAAAGGTTTGTTAATAAAGCTAAATATAGTTGTTGACTCAATTGTGACTTCTTGAAAAGACTTAAATAGAAATATAAACTTTTTGAAGGGAATTAAATTTACGTTTGCTAAAAAAACAACAATTTTAAAGCAACTAACTTAATATATATATTAAAATTAATGAAGCTACTTTTGTGGCTTTTCTTTTAGACTCCAAACGTCTAGCTCTTGTTCATGGTCTATTAATTATTGGTCTGTGCGATTTTCTTTTTAATATATAAGTTAAATTTTGGCGTCATAATTGCAAGTGCTCAAAAAGCAAAACTCACTTGAGCAAAGTTTAGAGAGTTTTTTACTAAAAACTACAATTTCTTTTCTGAAATTTTGGATTGCTTTTGAAGCTGAAAATCTTGAAAAAAAAATAATAAAAGAGTTCGATTGATTGTTAATAAATTTTAAAGAGTTTTTTTTTTATATAGCTGATATAGAAATTATTCAAATTTATAGGAAATTTTTGAATTTTTCAACTAAAGCTTAAAAATTTTATTTTTTTTTTTTTAAATTTGTATTTAAAAATATCCAAAATAATTTGTTTATCTTTTTGTCCGTCTTGTTTATTTGTTTTTAATTTTTTGTTGCCTTTTTGCTTGAGCAGAACAAAAGACTTAGGCAACGAACTTGAACTAGCATGCAGCTTGGAACGTTGCGCTTGCGGTTTTTTGGGCAATCACACTGCGTTGCTTTCTCCACATGACAAACCCATTTTATGGCTGATTCTAAGTGCCATCGCTAATAAGCCAACAACAATGTTGTTGTTGTTGTAGTTAGAGGGCTTGAGTTGCTCTTGTTGTTGTTGTTAGCTGAAGATGAAGTCGCCTGTTTGCTCACTTGGAAAACAGTTGCTGGCTGCGAAAACTAACTGAAATAGTATTAATTGCCACACACACACTCTCACACACTCTCTCTCGCACACACACACACAATAGCTGACTTTCATTGTCTTTGGTGTTTGCGGTTTGCCGTTTGTTGTTGTTGTGAGCTTATTATGCCGTATATTTTATGTCCAATGCTTGAATGCTTTTGTCTCTACTCAGTGTCTTTGTCTCTTGTCTCGCAGTTTTACATACGCGTCAAGTTAATCACACTTTTAACTCCATTTCACATAATACTAATTTCATAATTTGCACCAACGCCACCCCAACGCAGCTCCAGCCACAAACATTCAGCTGTCATTTGCCATTTTCACTTTATTTCCATTTTATTTTATTTTATTTTATTCCACCGCTCGACAACAATGATTATAATAAATCTAGTTTACATTTTAATTCGCTTAAGTGTTAACCATTTGATATATATGGTTAGCAGTCTCATCTATTTGTTATTTATGTTTAGTTGTTTTTCCGCTGCTTTTCCCAGCTAAAACTAGCTGGGAAAACTCAACACTTTTGGGGGGATGGCTGCTGCCAGAACATTGCAATCTTTTGTGCCCCTTCCTGGGCGTACAAAGTGTTCCATGAACAGCAAAAAACAACAACAATAACAACTGCAACAACAAACATCCGAAGCTAACGGATCATCATAATTGCAGAGCACCCATTTCAACAATAGTATAAGCTATCGTGTAACCATCGACACGACGCAGTTCAGTTTCAAGTGCACTTGAAACTAACCGAGCACAGGGTATGACAAATCTATCAACAAGTCTGCACAGTGGCGCAAAAGTCAGGCAAGGTATTCTTTATTCAGTACATGTTTACTTTGGGTAACTAATAAAGTTTGAAATAGTTTATGTAGTTCTTAAGCTTTGCTTTGCTGATAAAATAAAGATTATGGCATTAACTTTTGCTGCTAATATTTTAAACAAACCATGTTTCTAGATAATTTTTATTAATACACAGTGGGAACATACGGAAATCATACATTTTTCTCATTGATGTCTTAGATAATTTGTAATCATATTTTTAGAGATATGTGTGCTTAGTTAAAGACGTAAATAAAAAATAAAAAAATATAAAATATTTATAATATTCAAATAAAAAAAAAAATATAAAATCGTAATGCTATAAATAAACATTTGTAACAAAAAATATATATTTATATAAATATCATAAAATTATTTAAAAATTCTAAAAAAAAAAAAAAATATTAAAAAAAGCATGAAAAATTTAGAGAAAAAAAACATGTATTAATAAAATAAATCAAATAAAATATAAAATCGTAATGCTATAAATAATCATTTGTAACAAATAATATATTTTTATATAAATTTCACAAAATTATTTAAAATTTCTAAAAAAAAAAAATTTTTTTAAATTTAGAAAAACAACATAATGCGTTAATTTTTAGTAATTTCTCATAAATTTATTTTTTACAACCAAACAAGTATTTTCATTTATTTCATTTCCCATTAAAGTTTCATTCCAAAAATTAAATATTTTGAGTAAAATATATCATTTTATTTTAGTCAATTTCTTCATAAATTTTTAACAAGTGTTTTAAGTAAAATATATTCCTCTTAGCTACTTTAAATAAATATTTGTGTAGAAATTGAAACTGAAAGTAATGTATATTTAATTAAAAATATACATATATTTCTAACAAAACTAGTTGGGTATGTTTAAGTACAACTGTTTAATTTAGTTACTGCTCTTAGCCCGAGCTGAGTTAGTACGACAAATGCTTAAATATGCAAATGAGTTAAACACTTGATTGCCTTTGTTTGTCAGTGTATGCAAAATTCGTTGTTTTGCTTGCGAAATGCTTGCCGAGACACTTGTGGTTAAGGTGTCTGTTGTTATATTATTTAGCTTTCCTGTTGCTGTTGTTAAAGTAGTAGTTGTTGTTGTTGTTGTTGTTGCTGTTGAACGTGCACATCTGTCAGCAAATGAAATAGCATGTACCATATAATCAGAGAGCTGTGGCAACCCAAAAAGCCAACAACAAATGACAAGGAGAAACAGAAAGAAATGTACCTTTATCACAGGCCAAGAATGAAAGTTAGTTAGTTACATGTTGGTTGCATTTGTTGCTCGTGTCACTGTTTGTCAGTACACAACAACAACAAAAGGAAGGCTAAACAATATTTGTCACTTTTGTCACTTTCATCATTGTGCGGAGCATCGCAGTCGGTGTCTTTTTGTGTGTGAACAGGCAATGCGACAATTTATTTATTGCAGCACATTTGTACAGTTTAAAGACGCCCCAGAGTCCCCCCCCCCGCAGCCCCCTTGCCCCTCCTCTGCTTGCCCTTTTCATAACGCTTAACAATTCGGCCAGGCAATTAACATAATTATCAATGCTCGACTGCATTTCTCACTTTTTTTTGGTCTTCGCATTTGTCACACAAATTATGCATAAAAAAAATAATAATAATAATAATAATAATAGTAATGCTGGAGGTTTCCATCTCCGTCTCCGTCTCGTTTTCTGTTCGCTTTCGAATCGGATTCGTTGTCGTTGTCTACCCGAATCGGAATTGGAATTGAAGTTGGAAACGTTTAGACAAATGCCACAAATTCAGTTTTATTTTTTGTTGTTACCATTTCAACATATCGTCGCAACAATTCTGATTCCATTGTGCACAACCCTTCACCCGACATAAAACCCCAGACATCGACAGAAGAATAAACATGTGGGACACTGTGGCACAATATCTTGATCATCATCATCATCGTCATCATGATCATAATCATTTTGGGAATTTGCTTTGCTCACAATAACAAATCGATGGCGGGCAATAAATAAATATTGTGCCAGATTTATATACAAATTTCCCATTGTAACTGATCGAAAGTGAAATTTGTTGCCATTGGCAGACCTTTGGCATTGTGTTGAGAGCTAGAAATATATAAAATATAATCATAATAATAATAAATAAATAAGCTGCGGCCCAATAAGTCAGCACAATGAACATTGATGCGCTGAACTATGGAAACCACTGACGCGAAGGAGGGGAACTTAAGTCTCGTATTAAGCCTTCGATTATTATTTAAAAAGCCCACAAATATAACAAATAAGAAAAGAGAAGTGGTATCAACTTTCCAACGATAAAAATCACAAAACACTGACGCTCACACAACCGTACAACCGTAAGGTCATTAAATCAGGGCCAAATATTAAGTTTAAGTTTTTTAATAAAAAGTGTTTAGTTTGCCACAACAAAGAAGAAATCAAATATAGTAAGTCAAGGAAATTAATAAAAAATATTTTTTACACTTAATTTCATTTCTCCTTTCTCATAATTATATAATTAAATTAACTTTGTGTTTTTTAAATAAAATATATTTTTTTTTTATTAAACTTCTCTAAAACAAAGTTGGCAGCTGCTTAAAAATAAATAGCAATTTTATGCCATGTTTAAAAAATTAATTCAAAGAAATTATTTGCATCACTTTGTTACACCTCCTTGTAGATCCTCTTGGTATCACAATAAGCCGACTCTCGACCCTTGTGCGCTGCTGTTCTCGACACCTTTATCAGAAGTAATTATTGTTTTAGGTCCACAAGATTTGTTCCATGGGTTTCAACTGGCATAAAATCGAATCGAATCGGATTGCTCTGAAATGTAGCTAGTGCAAGGATTACGGCTAAGACTAGACATTAACCCATAAGCACAGCTCCAACTAAGCAAAATAATAATATTATTTAATAATTCGCATTTCAAATTATTTAACATCAGTTAAAAGTCATTTATTGTGGTTTTTGTCCGTCTTGTTTATTTCTTTTTAATTTTTTGGTGCCTTTTTGCTTGAGCAGAACAAAAGACTTAGGCAACGAACTTGAACTAGCATGCAGCTTGGAACGTTGCGCTTGCGGTTTTTTTGGGCAATCACACTGCGTTGCTTTCTCCACATGACAAACCCATTTTATGGCTGATTCTAAGTGCCATCGCTAAATATTTGTTGATAAAAAATGTTCCATGTGTTTTTAGACATTAACCCATAAACACAGCTCCAACTAAGCAAAATACTTAGTAATTTCCATTTATAGAGTTGGTAAAATGGTTGCAGAACTTATAAGGCTATATTCCATATATCTCCATATATATGCCTCTTTTTCCCTCCTTCTCCCTCCTTCTCCCTCCTTCTCCCTCCTTCTCCCTCCTTCTCCCTCCTTCTCCCTCCTTCTCCCTCCTTCTCCCCACTTCTCCCTCCTTCTCCCTCCATCCCCCTCTTTCTGTCAGTCTTCCTGCCTTGCTGCCTCATTCTTATGCAGCGTTAATCTAACCACCAAATTGATCACCTTATGACGCTTCATTTATCACCTGTCCGTGGTGAAGACCAAAATGTCTGACTGTCCGACCGTCTGACTTTTGCAACCGTTAATTAGCCATCGAGTGTTGAGCAGAGGTCAGCAGCAGTAGATTACGAAGATACTCGTATGATATCATACTTAAAGCGATTTGAACTCTGAGATGATCAAAAGCTTTGACTGCAGCTCAGCTATGAGGAAGATGTTATTTGGGAAGCTGAGACAAGAGATAAACATAATGTTACATAATGAGCATTTGATTTGCATTGTTTTTGTTTGATTTTGCACTGCCGAACGGAAAAGAAAATAAAAATAGAAAAACCAACAAACAAAAACTGAAAAAGATAAAAAAAAAAAACCGTTTTACAGTTTTGTCTTTTGGCATTTTAATGGCCATTCGATTTTGCGGCTAAACAAATTTCGAGTGGGTAAGAGAGGGGAAGGGACGGGTGAGGGGAAGACAGGAAGGTAGCTTCATGAACTGGCGTATAAAGTGGAAGACCCAATAATGTTACGATCGATTTATATACTTGTGCATAAATAATTTGCCTATTGATTGATTGTTATGCGACAACTTGAGTTGCTTCCGTGCCAAGCCTCTCTTTCCCCCTGCACTCCCCTCCCCTCGCGCCACGCCCCTTGGCCATCTTCAGCTGTGACGTCTTTCGGGTCAACTCCAACGGTCATTTCCGGCTCCTGGTGTCTTTGGCCAGTTACGTTTGCCTGTTTTAGCCACGTTCGGACTTGTCGTGACTTGTTTTTGCTTTGGCATCAGTTTTGTTGTTGTTGTTGTTGTTGTTTCGTGCTGCTGCTTTTACTTTCGGCCAGATATTTGGCCAATGTGGTAAGTGGCAAACAACTCGCTCAATTTGATATTACTGCTTCACTTTTACTGCCAACTTAAAGCCAAAGCCTTTCGTCATGCGCCAACGAAAGCAGCCAACACTTAACAAGGCCCAAACCACACACACACACACACACGCACACACACGCACTCGTTACTGCCAGCTACTCTCAGACTACAGTAAAAGCCAAGTTAACAATTCATAAGCCCTTTGAGTCTTTTTCTGTGTCTTGCTCCCACCATATAAGTAGTAAGTAATACTCTGAAGATTTAATGCCTTTAAATATATGATACCCTGTACTTGTAGAGCGCACAAAGGCGGGCATGCTGCTGGCTTAAGCCTCTAAAAAAAGTTAAATATTATAGAGTAAATTGGTTTTTATAAACTTAGTTTCAAAGCTATCTTAATGAAACTTAGCACAGATGTGTATTCTCTTTGCGTGCAGATCATTTGTAAAAATCGGATAGATCATGCCACAATATCATATAGCTCCCATAGGAACAATCGGTCGAAGTGCTTGCAAATGTATGAACATTTTCTGTGTCTATTGACCGATTTCAACCAAATTCACTCCATATGCATTTCTAATCGTTCTCCGACTGACCAAATCTCATCCAAATCGGACTTCTATATCATTGTAGCTACCATAGAAATAATTGGTGATTGAAACCAAATTACAGCAATATTCATCACTGTTATTCTTGTTATTTATTATTTTATTATATATTTATTTATTTTGATGTGCGTTTTTTTGCTCAGTGTGTTTTCCATTATCAACTTTTAATTAATCATTATTATTTTATTTTGAAAATTGGTTTCAAGGATTTGACTTGATAAATACTGATCAAGGCAGTGGAATTAGTTAAAGTGCTTAAGTGTATTTTTTGCTCATAATATTTAAATTAATTTATTTAATTAATTTTAGTTTATTTTCTGAAAAATTACAGACCAATTTCAATACACAGACAGATAGTAATCAAGTAAATTATGGATCAAATTAATATTTCCAATAGAGTGAAAATAGTATACTCTGATACCCTTTTCATTTGGGCGCCACCAAGATCAGTCATTTGTGCTTCAGTAAGTCACTTAAGAAATAATTGCTGCAAACAAGTTTTTAGATTATTTAAATATATTTTTAAGTAATTTTTAGAGGTAAAGTTTACACATTATTTAAATATATTTATAAGCACTTTATAGAGGTGAAGTTTTCAGATATTTCAAATATATTTTCAAGTACTTTGTAGAGTTGAAGCATAGACTACATTCAAAACTAAAATACTCTACATAAAATCCATATTATTAACTACCTTAGCTAAGTCTCTTTGTAGCTCTAGTAATCGTTTAATACAGACTTTTCGCTAATTGATTATACGCTTAGATCAGCGCCTAGATCATGGCTATTTGCAGCTCTCTTAGGCGCAGTTGGAGGCGTTTATAATTCACCTCTTGTGTCTACTTACTGTAATGAATCGCAGAAGTTTCGACAGTTTCAGATTCATGGAACGCATAATTGCTGAAAACGCTTTTAATGACATAATTAGGCGTAACATTTGGAGGCGCTCAAGGGGCTGGCAATGGGAATGGCCAATGGAAATGGGAATGGGAAAAACAACTAACCGAAAGAAGAAAAAAATAAAATAAAAAATAAAATGTGAAATATGAAAAATGAAAAATTAATTAGCAGCCAGAGATTGCTAACGAAACAAAGGGAAAAAATAAAATCAAATAACATAAGTAGCTGGAGTTATGAGGGAAAAACGTTAACAAAAAAACAAAAAAAGGCATTTGGCATTTTGGCCAGGTTACCGCCCAGGCTGATTGATTTGACCCAAGAGATCAGGCCAAGTTACTGCAGAAACGAAGACTTTCACTTGACGCCGTTGCTCTTAATGCAAGCAACCGCAAGGCACCGTTGGCTCATGTGTATTGCCGTGACAGCCCCCCCCCGGAGACCGCGTCCCCACGCCCCTTTCCCTCGCAGGGCATTGTCTGTCCGTCCGTCCGACAGTCTGTCCGTCTGTCCATACATACTAAGTAAGTATTATGAATATTTCCAATTTGGAATTACCAAAACGCATTTCGTGATGCGGCAACATCGCTATGTCGTGCCACATGTTGCTGCTGTTGCTGCTGTGGCTGCTGTGGCTGATGTCATCATCTTTGGCGCTGGCAGCTCCTCGATTTTATTTTGGGAGCAACTCAGCACCGCGGGCCTGTGAAATCAATTTGTGTAATTATGTAACTGTAACTGCTGCTTCAGGTCTCAGACACACACACTCACACTCACACACACACACGCACACACACATCGATACACCTGCCTATCAATCAGTTGCTGTCGTCTGTTCATCAACTTCAGTTGCTTCATTAGCACACACACAGCAGCTCACACACACACACACACACACACACACACACTGCTACTTCTATCTTCTACTACCAATTCTTCTGCTTTCTTCTGCCTTTGCATCCCGAATTCAAATAGTTGTTAAGAACTTGCTTACACTTTTCACATGCATTTCTGTAGTTTTCTATTAACTCAAGTGTCTACACTGGCGAAGTTTAGGCAGCAAATGGCTGGCGATTTTAAAAAAAAAGATTAAACAAATTTAAAAAAAAAATTAGAATTTTTTATTGCTTAAAAAAAATATTTCTGCATATCTAAGGCAAAAAGAATAAAAGTGTTCCATGATCACTCGGCCCTGATCGATCTGATTTGTGTTGGACTTTAATGTTGGCTTTAAATTGGCAGCAGAATGCGCAGATCGCAATTTCATGGCCAATAAATTGAAACTCATCTTCGGTAATGGCTCAAATTTGTGGCCTATGCGAAAACAGTTATTGGTCACCAGTGTTGGCATTTTAGCTGCTTTAATGCAATTCTAGACGACCAGTTCTTAAAAATTAATTTAGTTTAAACTAGTTAAATCGTTTTCTCTTGAGACACATGAGCAACAAATATTTTTTTTACTTATTATAGTGGAAATTATCAACCTACGTAAAGATGAGCACTAGCTGCCGGGGCTATCAGCTCCAAACAAATATATAAATCATCAAATTTTATACATTTTTTGATACAAGAATTTATACAACAAATTTTACAAAATGTCACCGACTTTTAAAATCGATTCCCCGATTTTTGGTTCATTTATCGTCACCTGAAATTTAAGCAAAATTCTTTAAAAATTCGAACAAATTTTTAGCCAACTTCCTAACAATTTTGACTCAATTGTTAGCTATTTCCAACCATTTTTTGGCCTGAGTAACGCTGACAACACTGTTTGCCGCGTTCATAATTTGGGGCCCCGGCTGAGCAAATCGGAAAACCAGAAAGCCACGAAAAAAACAACAATAAGCATTGGGCCATTGGAATAGCTGGACTGGTCAGGAGGCATTAAGTGGCTCTGACTTCGTCGGCGTCGGGACTCGGGACTCGGGCCAAAAGCCTAGCGGCCTAGATGTTGGCCCGCAAGTCTCTTGGACGTGGCATTGAGAAATTGCCGTACGTCAATCATCAGGCTGAACATCAATTGGCCACGATGAGTGTCAATTGTGTGGGTAATTGAACCGAGGGGAGAGTTCACAATCAAAGTCATTTGTCGGTATTCAGTTGGAAGAAATTCATAAACATTCATTCCATTCATTCACATTCACTAACCACTCGTATATGCATTCATTCAAAGTGCACTCAACACTCAATGCTCTGATCACTGATCACTAATTGTTGGACAATAAACTTGGCTAACAAGTGGAAGTGGTAAGCGGCATTTGTGGTAATTAGTATTGTAGTTTTTATTGTTGACAGCAAGTTGAATGAACCACTTGAGCCACTTGAACCACTAGTTCCACTTTGCTTCATTTCGCTGTAGTCCAGCGCTAAGGCATAATCCTGAAGGAATTGAACCAGTCTGTGTTCACACCAAACTTATAAACATTAGCAAATCTTTTATTGAAATGAACAAGCACGATGTGAACTAGTTCGAAAAAGATGTAGGTTCCAGGGAGAAAAGAAAATTCACATTTCACAGTGTTAAAAGCAAGAGCAATTAACTATTTCCAAGCATGTAAATTACGAAAATAAGTACATTTTCACATTAGTGTCAGTGCGAACTAGTTCCTATGAGCCACCGTCGTCAAAGTATCTTTTAGAAGTAATTATTAAGGGCGTTCCCTAAATGAATTAATGCTGACTGAAAAGAACCAGTCTGTGTCCACACCAAACCTATTAACATAATAAAATGATTTGTTCAAATGAACTAGCATTATGTGAACAAGTTCGAAAATCTTTTTCGTGCCAGAGCTGAACAATTTTATGCATAGGGAACTAGTTCCAAGAAAGTGAATTGAGGAACTAAGCCTATTTTAATATTAGTGTCAGTGCGAACTAGTTCTTTAGAGCAACCGTCGTTAATGTATCCTTCAGAATGAATTATTAAGGGCATTCCTCAAACAAATTAAGATTCATTTGAGTAATCAGCAGTTTAGATCAACTCCAACACTACAGTCCCTAAAATTATTAAAATTTCTGAAAAATTGAACTGTT
Source organism: Drosophila dunni (assembly GCA_018152125.1). NCBI lineage: Eukaryota > Metazoa > Arthropoda > Insecta > Diptera > Drosophilidae > Drosophila > Drosophila dunni. The sequence continues at coordinate 363,055 of JAECXC010000648.1, read as the reverse complement.
TTTTGCTGCTGAGTGACCGTACTTTAAAAGGAAAACACCGCTACCACACTGGCTATTTGATTATAATAGGTTTTGAAGCATTTGCCACAGTTAGTCTTGAGCAAAGAAATTTGTAAAAAATCTATTCTTAGTTTTAAAAATATTTGAAAAATATTATATTAAAAACAAAAATTGTTACGGTTAGTAATTATAGCTAAGGTGTGGATAGAAACAATGAATTTGTTGGGAAAGATTTTTAAGGTTTGCCTAAACATAAGCTAAAATTTAAATGAATTTAAAATATATAATTTTATTTATTGAATAGTGAAGTAAATAAGTAGGTAGATAAGCTTTAAAAAAAAACTATTTAAAGACAAGCTTAAAAATGAGGAAGATAGAGAGACAAAGAGAGTGCATAGCGAGAGGGGGAGAGAGAGAGATGAACAATGGCAATTATTGTCCATATCTAAGTAGAGCAATACTTGTGGGTACTTTTACAAAAATACTCTCAAAACTGAGAAGAAGAAGAAGAAGGGAAAGAAAAATAAAAAATAAAGACTAAAAAAAGCGAGTAACAAATTAATTTCACTTTCTTTGCTGCTGTTGCTGTTGCTGTTGCACGGTGTCTTTATTCATCACACACCAAATTGCCAGTCTTGCCATTGTTAGAGCGCACAGCAGAAGAGCGAGAGGAATGGCAATAGTGTGGGGGATGGGGGCGGTGGCGGTGGCGGAAAAGGGGCACGGTCGCTGCTCAGGTTTATTGACTGCGCGCATGCGGCAACAACAAGTTGCAATCTCGAGTCGAGTCGAGTCGCATCGCATCGCGTCGCGTCGCTGCAATTAGTTGTTGTTGAATTTATGTTTAGATTTTGTTTTTATTTGCCTCAATGAGCTGCACTTGCCCCCAGGCGGGGAGGGGGCGTGGCGGGGACGCCATGGGTTGAACTGACTGACTGAACCGTAGCCAAAACGCAGTAAGCAAATTATAAGGCAAGTGCCACAATGCCAATCACAAGTCCCAGTCCCAGTCCCAGTTGCTGTGGCACCTGCCTTAGATACCTGCCACTGCTGCGCTGCAGGGCGTCACTCAAATTGCCACTGACACTGCAACTGCCACATTCCATGCACTTGTGGCACACATATCTCTTTTCACCCATCAATTAAAGCGCTAAAGAGGCGGCCAGACAGAGGCAGCAGGGCAGGCAGCAGGGGAGACAGAGAAGGGGAGGGAATGGGAATGGGAGGCAGAGAGAGGTGGCAACTAGAGTCATATAGTTCATCTGTACAAGTTCAGTGCTTAGAAATTAAAAACAGTTAACTAACGATATGTAGACAAATCATTTGCTAACTTTCTTAAACTAATTAAATTTCTTTAAAAATTAGTCCAACAGTTAACTCCTACTAAACAAAAATTAATTTAAATTAAATAAATAAATCTTATTACCTTTCATCACTCTTAAACTTTAGGTGAGTACTTCAGGGAGAGCTGTGGAAGACTTTGAGTTATAATATAAAGTCTAAAGTCTGCATATATTTAAAAAAAAATATGAAACTGGTAAAACTACAATACTATGAATTTTAATATAAAGTCAGAATATTTGTAAAAATATTATAATAGTCCAACCACAATACTCTAGCACTTGTCAAGTGCTTTATTAATTTTTATTTAGTTTAGCAACGACTTTAGGACCTTTTTTTTATCACTCTAGACTCTAGAATATTGTAGTTGGACTATTATAATATTTTCAAAAATATTCTGACTTTATATTGTAATTTATAGTATTGTAGTTTTACCAGTCAATTTTTAGCTTTGAAATACTTTGGAGAAACTTGTTCAATTCTTCTAAATTACATAACACAACATTTATGGATACTTTGCATACTTTAGATAATACCCAAACTGTGAGAAAAGTCTTCTAGTGTCCCAACTTTGTCAACTTATACTGCACTTGGCTCTAGTTTTGTTAGTAAATAGACCAAAATTACTACACATTCAGAGCTTACATCCATTTATTATAACATCAAGATAGTGATGCGACTTATAGTTATACAATTACATCTATCCGACCATAGCCTTTATCCTGCACTTAGTTACAACTCCATGCATTCACATGATATACTAATCATAAGTGCTTTAAGCACTTTTTACAGCCATTGTTCAAGAGATTTCATAAGCAGAACTTATAAGTAGAACTTAATCATTTTACGCTCCAGTTAGCTGCAGTTTTTGGTAGTTAATCGTTTTTGTTTTAAACTAAAAGTTGTACAGCTGTGAATGAAATTTATTAAAATCTACACAGCAATCTTAAATGGTTTTTCTGTTGTCATAACAATAAATTATATAGCCGATAAATTTGTGTCTTTCGTTTTCTAAATATTTTCAAATATCCACAGGCAATTACAACTAATTTTTAGCATTATTCAGTTATATCACATGATAAATAATACCATAAATATATAAACTAATCAATTACAGTCGAAATTCAATCACTGATTTACTTGAACAAAAGTAGTTTAAAAAAAAAATGTATTACAGACTATAGATGGATAAGTTTCGGTTTATGCCAAATTCAAATCAATCTTTACAAGTGTCTGTGACACAACAAAAAAAAAAAATGTAGTTCAATGTTAGTTATTTGCAATAAATATACAGTACTCTATATAAATTACAAATTGAGGACATCGTTTGCCGATAGACCAGTGTTCAGTTGAAGTAGTTTTCGCACATGTGCAACACTGGGACAACTATCGGCACGTATTTCGCGACTAGAAACGAATTCATTGAATTCCTTGGCAATATGTGAGCGTAACTTGAGCAGTTGTTCCCCCAAATCAGTGTCCACTATGATGCGTATCCAGGAGTCCAGGCAGAGCACCGACTTTGGCACCTCAACAGTGGCCTCCAACTCATCGTCATCCTCATCGTCGTCGTTATCGTTATCGCCATCGTTATCGTCATCGTTATCATCGCCCTCTTCGTTGGCCGTAGGCTCGATTGGCTCCAATTTGGCCACCTTGCCACACTGTAGTGCCACCATTAGAGTACTGATCAGTGTGACATGTTCAATATGCGTCACTTGGCCAGCTGAACGTGATTTCTCTACGTAGATGAACCATTCGCTTAGATCATTTTTCGGCTTCTTGGCCAGACACATGGACATGGCCGAGTTGCGCGACAATTGTACAGTTGGATCACCCTCGGCGACAAGTCGACGTTTACCCGACTTGGTCTTATCGACATGTACAATTCGGGGATACAATCCAGCGGTTAGGGCCATGCGCACCAGATTCATATTAGCATCGTGTCTGGTGACGACACTAATGTTGAACAATTTAATGATGCGTTGAAGCGAAACACGCAGGGTCTGCACTGTCGAGACGAACATATCCATTGACTTTTGGCACAGAAAATTCTGTTGACAAAATTGATCGACAGCACGACGATTCTTCTTGCAAACCAAACTATATTGATTGTACAACGAGAGTATGCCCAGTGAGTCGCTATAGCAATCCACACTAAATAAATCACGTGCCTTGCGTTGATCATTCCTGGCCGAACGGTCGATGGGCAGCACAAAGGGATCACGCACCGAATAGAAGGCTGCAATAATGGACATGCTGCCGGCGCACGAATAGTATAGACTATAAACCAAGCATTTGGCCAATTGCACATCCAATGGCAGTTCGGCAATGATACGTCCCAAATCCGTGACACTTTCATCGGCATCATGCAGCACATTTATCAGCTTGAGATTGGCACAGGCCTGGGAAATGGCTGGAATCTCTGGGGGATCCAGGGCCAGCGATAGAAACTGTTCGATGGGCTGATGCGGTACCGCCAACTTGGCCAGCAGACAGATCTCGTCGAGCGAATGACGCTTGATTTCTGGTATTACAAAACGACTAAAATTATTAAATTGCTCGGTGTCGTAGAGACGGTAGCAGATGCCATCCTGGCAGCGGCCAGCGCGTCCTGTACGCTGCTGTGCATCCGCTTGTGAAATCCAAGCACAGGCCAATTGAGATGCACCCGTTGCAACATCATAGGTCTTCATTTTGGCGCGTCCGGTGTCAATGACATACAGCAGATCCGGTATGGTTATCGATGTCTGCCCAATGTTCGTGCTAAGCACAATCTTAAGCTGTATGTCGGGAAATTCCCTAAAGACTTCCTTCTGCTTCAGTCCATCGATTTGGCTGTGAAGTAGCAACACTTTGATTTTTGATTTTGGCAATGTCTCGAGCAGATAATCCATCAATGCAGTCATATCTTGATAGCCAGGCAGATAGACAATCACAGCACCCTTTTTGCCCCTTTGCAACAGCATCTGAAGCAGGGACACAATCAAGGCATTGTCAATACTCTCCTCCTCCCGCCTGTGATTCGCCTCGAAATATGCCGCAAGCAATTGCTTCTCATTGGCATCGATATCGTTGTCAAGCAGTCGGGACATCTGAGACGTCATGTAGCCCGTAGCCGACAAGATCTGCTCCAATTGATATATACGCACATTAAAGCTGCGTCCTTCCACACAAAGCACGGGCGCATTGTTAAAATAACCGGACAATGCCTGGAGATCCATTGTCGCTGACATAAGTATCAATTTGAGCGATTTGTTGCGTTGCAATTCCAACTTAATGGCCAAAAGCAGAAAGTCTGTGTTCAAATCTCGATCGTGGACCTCGTCTATAATCAAATGCGTTGTGTTGGCAAAGAATTCGGGTCCGTTCATGGCCAAGGAGCGCAGCAAACAGCCGCTTGTGGTCAGTGTTAGCACCGTGTTGCTGCTAAAGTTACCTGAAATGGGGTAGGCAAGTTACTATATAGAGTCTGATATAAAGTATGTATATAGTACTATAAGTTGTATTACTTAATAAGGGACTGGGATCTGGGATCCGTTATACTCACTCTCCATGCGAATGATATAGCCTACAGTGCTGCCGAGCTTCTCGTTTCGCTCCTCGGCAATGCGACTGGCTACAGAGATGGCGGCAATGCGACGTGGTTGACTGACAACGATGCGAACTGGCTGCCTGCGATCGGTGGCATTGGACAGCAGATACTGTGGCAACTGTGTGGATTTACCCGAACCGGTGGCACCATTCACGATCACTACCTACAGGGACACAACAAGTAAATTAGTCACGTTTGTGGCCACATGAACAATAAATGAGTTTACCTGGGACTTGTTAAGTAGATTAATTAGATGGCCACGACTGGACGAGATGGGCAAATTGGCCTGTTCAGCGGCAAGTGCTTGATTAAAGCCAGCTTGTGGCGGTACACGTGGTTTGGCTACAAGACCACCACCCTGACCAGCAACTCCTCTATCATACGACGCATTCGCATGATAGCGTACGGAGCGATTCACTAACTGGTCCAGCTCCTTGAGCGCCGCGTCGAGGTCAAATCGGTGGTAAGGGGTAACCAATAGTTTCACCTTGCCGAGACGTATGTGCTGCGGCACAGTGTCATTGCGTGAGATGGTCAGTAGACGCTCACCACCGCTGCTGCGACTGCGCGTCTTGAGGCCATGCTGCCGGGCAAACAGATGAATCTCCTTGCGCTGAGCATTGGTTAGGCCGGTCAGCTCCTCGGACTGCTTATCGCTGCTAAGAAAATCTAGAACTTTTTGCTGCATCATTTGTAGCTCACCAAATGTCAGTTTTGCTTGCTCTGGCTTATGCTCCTTGTCAATTGATTTCGATTTGACTTTCGATTTAGTTTTCGATTTATTTTTGACTTTTGCCGTTGTTGCCGCTGCTGCTGCTGCTGCCGCTGCTGCCACAGCCGCTGTCACCAGAATTGGCCCTCCAATCGCAGTGTTGTCATTTTCCTTGTTCTTCTTGCGGCGACGCTGGCCGCTGCCTCTTCTCTTACCATTTGTCATTATTTGAAATGCAAAAGTGGTTTCAATTCAAATGAATATTGAAAATCAAATGCAAAGACGCTTAACACAACAAACAAATATTTATTCGCATCAATTGGTTGCGATTCGCGAATAACATAGCAGTTAGCTTTCGGTCGATAGGCAGCGATTGTTTGGCCGATTTAATCGAATGTCATTTCGCAAACAACTTAAATGAAGAGCGTGAAAAGCTTCATGTGAGCTTTTGAAAGCTCTGCTGTTTGGCTTAACATATGAAATTCGTTGGCTGCGCTCAGCTGCACCAAAAACGTAAATAATACAACCAACGGATTAGATAAATTTCTTTTCATTGTAAAAAAAAAAGCGTTTATGTATATTGTACAAATATTTCCTAATTTGCAAAGCACATAAGGTGAAGTATTTTGAATGTTATTTTTTAGCAAGCTGACTCTTTGCTTTCACATTTTGTGGCTCCTCTTTGCTCTGCAGCTCATCACTGTCAAGATCCGAATCGTCGTCACCTTCGGTGTCATCTTCATCATCATCGTCGTCGTCGTCGTCGTCGTCATCATCCCCGAAATCGTCCTCATCGTCGTCGTCCTCTTCCCCAGCAAGATTCAGCTGCTTTATTTTTTCAAGCAGCTCCTCTCGGGTATGCCTGACGCGTGTGGCTTTTTCTTTAGCCTGCTCCTCTGCCTCTTCATCCAGTGGCTGTTCGGTCTCGTCCTGCTTTCGTCCCTTCTCCATGAAACGTAGGAAGGCCCGTCGCTTGCGCTCTGAAAATGATTTGATCAGGCGATCCATTTCCACCTGCAACTGTTGCTCCTCCTGTGGCGTCGGCTCCGGTGCCTCAATGGCCACCTCATTGGCGCTCTTTAGGCACTTGGCACACACGTGATCCTTCACAGCGCAGTCGCGACAGATGACGTGATACGCCTTGCGAACTGTTCGCTGCTGGCAGCGGGCGCAAGTTTTTGCCTGTGAGAGGGGCTTGTATTTCTTGTATTTGATTTTCCATTCGATCACTTCCTTGCACCGCTGACACACCGTCGACACGTGCATTTTATTTAGTCGCATTTGCTGTGGCGTCTTGTCGTGCAAATCATTTTTAAATACATGACGATTTTTATGTTTTTGTGCACGTGTGCGACTCGCGTTGCCGCGCTGTGTACTCATTGTACTGTGTGCTGCAATGACAACTTGTATTTATATATTTATGACAACATTATTTGACGCTTAACTACTTACTTTAATTAATTATCTTTAAATTGCGTTCTTCTTACTTTGTTTAAATGTTGTATTTGTTACAAACTCGTAGTTGGATTATTTTTGGGAACAACTTATCGATAACATGCAGTGGTTACTCAATTTGGTAAAGCCAGATAGTTGGTTAACATGTGCGCGCTCATGTCTAAAAGCTGCTTGCTATGAGCGCATACTTTGCGTTATAAATTATCAAATAAACTTGATGCGAAAATGAACTAAATTTACATAATAATAATTTTGGACACAGGTTTTGTTTATTTGTGTCATAAAATGCATGATTATTTAAGGTTTTATAATATATTTGTTCGATAGCTAATTCGATTAACAAATGTAGCTGTGTGCATGCCCGCAAGCTGCTTGCTATGTGTGAATAACAAACAGCTGATAATCAGCTGATGGTAGTGATGGCGGTAAATTACGAAAGAGCACAAGTAAATTGCGAATGAGTGAAACAAAAATAATAAATAAATTTCAAATTTGTCAATTTCAGACGCTGATGCAGCCGCCATGCGTGATCTTAAACAGCGCCTATTCGATCTATTGAGGTCCGGCGGCAACAACAACAATGCCAGCGGCAATAGCAGCAACAACAACTGCATACCCCAATCCCAACAGCAGCAACAACAATTGCAACAAATAATGTATTCGTCACCAGCGAAGCCCAAAAAGCTACATGAGTATACTGCAGCCGATTGCAATGCTGCATTTCTGCGTAAATACCATGATCTAAGTATTAACCGGGAGAGAGGCCGGGAGCATGACAGAGAGCGGGACAGGGATAGGGAGAGAGAGAGGGAACAGGAGCTAAACGGTACATCGAATGTGATTTATTTCAATGAGAATCTATCGATGACCAGCAAATATAATGTACGACAATTTCCACTAACCCGCTACCCCTCGTGCCCCATCAGCAGCTACGGCATGTCCTCACCACAACAGCTGGGCGAGGTGGGCAGTGCGGGTAGCAGCCTGGCCGAGGAGAGCACTGAGAGTGATCGCTATAATTTTTGCTCCGATGAGGATCAGAGCAGTAATGCACAAACATTAAAGTTACGATGTCACAAACTGACCATGGATGCAAACGATGAAAGAGATGAAGACGGTGACGGTGACGGTGAGGGAGATAGAAATGGAAATGTTGATGCAGATATGGATGACATGGATCAAGCCGAATCGCAATTGGACTCATTTTGTACGCTGTGCACTTCGACCTTTAGCTATAACAAGTGTTGTCGCTTCTGCGACAATTCGCTTTGTGGCTCCAAGTGCAATTCGGAGCGTGGCTCGCATGCGAGTCGCATTAGTTGCAATCTTAACGAGCTCAACGATTGCAATTCACAGTTACAATTACAGCAACTACAGTTTCATCAGCATCACAATCAAAGTCAAAGTCAAATCCAAAATCAAATGGCGAATCAACAGCGCTTTGGCGGCAGCATGAAGTTTCTAACGGGACAGCAGCAGCCAAAAATAGCAACGGCTGCGGCCATCAGGTGAGAATAATATCGATTACTGTTATCGATTGCAGTAGTAGATGTGATTAAGGATATTCCTAACAATGATATTTGATTATTGCTAGTTTCAATTTAGTTTTCTTGTACAACTGTTTCCAAACGGATTATGCAGCTGTACTAAGTTTACAAACTCTTTGGGGTATTTATTTTTATAAATTTATTTTAAAATAACAAAACTTAAACAAATATTCTGTAATTAAAATTGTATTCTGTTGGATTGAGAGAGCTTTTAATATCAAAAGCTTTAAAAAACTCTTATTTCTGGAGAGCAAGATCAGCAGTAGCAGTAGCAATGGTAGCGGCTGCGTCTTGCAGAAGAACTGACATGTAAACAAACAAGCAGAAGCTTTAAGCTTTCTCGCATTAAAGCTTTACGCTCTAATCGTGCCAATATCAACAATGACCGCGACGCCGACTGCGACTGCGACTGCGGCTTTTACATTTCTTTGGCGACCGGTGGCCAAAGTCGGAGTCCGAGAAACGGCGGCTCAAACAAGCGTCGACCATTGTTCGCATAGCACGTGTCGCAGTCACTCCTTTTTTTTTTGTCTGTTCTTCTTCACCTTCTGCTTCTTGCGCTGTGGTTCTCGCTCACCAAGACAGCAGCAACAGCAAAAGCAACAACAACAACAACAACAACAACAACAAACAAAGATAACTGTGCTTTTACATGGTGTATGACTAGTGCAATTTTCTACTGAATTCGCTTTATTTTTGTTTGTATTTGTAATTAAATTTTTAAATTTGTGTAATCGAGTTCGTCGTTAACTGATAATCAAAAGCCGACAACAATTATGCGAATTAGTTCGGTGTGTGTGTGTTTGGATACAAACGGATAGAAACAGCAACAATTTGCGTAAGTTTCTTAAGAAATTTATTTATTCCATTAATTCTTAAAAGAATGCGCTTAAAAGTGTTTCAAATTTAATTCAAAAACATTTGCATGAGATCCTGGAATATGCCTGTAACTTTACTGTTAACAGAAACTCAACATTTTTCAATTTTCCATTTATTTTTTATGTATACAAAAATGTTTTAATCAAATGTGTTTGAATTAAATTTTATGGCTTTTTATTTTTTGTTAAATTAAGAGTGCCAAATTGAGAGATTTCTATAGAATTGGTTAGTACATGGGGTATGCACGGATTATTCGTGGGTTATCCATGGGTTATCCATGGGTTTTCTATGAGTTATCCACTGGTTATCCAATGGTTATCGATGGGTTATCCACAGAATATCCAGGGGTTATCCATGGGTTATCCAAAGGCTATCCTATAGTTATCCATTGGTTATCCATGAGCAATCCACGGGTTATTCACGAGTTATCCATGGGTTATCCAGGGGTTATCCAGCGGATATCCAGGGGTTATCTATGGGTTATCCAAGTGTTATCCACGGGTTATTTAAGGGTTATCCATGGCCTATCCACGGGTTATCCAAGAGTTATTCATCTGTAATCCATGAGTTATCCACGGTTTGTCCATGGGCTGCCCATCCAGGGGTTATCCATTGATTATCCACGGAGTATTCACAGATTATACAATCTTGGGTTGCTTGCAGCGATAAATGCAGCTAGAGAGGAAGATATAAACAATAAAAAAGAGAGAGCGAGACAGGGAGTAGTTGCAATTAATACACACATTTCTACGATTTCGGGCTGAAAAAAAAGAAGAAAAAATACAAGCACTCCCGATGTGTTGTAATGCGGAGAGACTCCAACCATACCAAATAAAATAATACCGTATAGCTGGGGATACCAGACCATAGCAGCACTCACACACACACACACACACAGAATAACAATATTAATAGTAATAATAAGAGTAATAATATATGATAATAACGGGCAGCTATCCATATCCATGCTTACTGATGTGATCCAACTTCGGACTACTTGTCGGTCTTGTAGAATTCGAGAAGCGCATTAAACTGTGCGCGTATTTGGTTTCGGTGTTGCACACACCTTTAAGACACTCCCCCCACCCCGCTCCCTTTGGACCCCCTACTGGTGAATACTAACTTGGCTTTAATTATACTATTATTTCTTTGCACTTCTTTTAACTTCTTCCATTTTCAATTGCCACATTTCGTTTGTTTGTTGTTTCGTGGAAAACGGCAAGAATTTTCCATTTTGTAACAGTGTAGATATACTGCAACTTTCTAAACTGAAGATAATTCAGTTTTGCTTAAGTAGTAACCAAATGATGGACTTCAAAATCGATGCAAGTGCAAGTGAAAAGCAAAAAGAATTTAGTTTTATTTGTATTTTTAGATAGTATTTAGATAATTAGTATTTAGATAATTAACGCAGTTGCAGCACGTTGCATGCAACGCCAACGAAAAGCTCGTGTGGCAAGGCGTTGCACACTCAACTTGTGCCAAAAAATCAGAGGAGAATTAAGCAAACCCCCCCACCCCGATAAATGATTATAATCAGCAAGTAATCAAAGTGCAGTTGGTAGTTAAAGTTATTTCGTTAATTAGCGTCGCTTTCGGCTCAAAAGTAGATGAAACTTGTAATAATATATATACATATATATATATATATATATGTATATATAACAAATAAATTGTGTAAAAGAAAAAGTGAAATTTCTTGTTTTGGTCAAGTTGCAACATTGCTGCAGCCGCAATGCGTTTTGCCACGGCCAATACGAATCGAACTGAATACGAAAACAATCCCAGCCCAAACCCGATTCCAAAGCTGCACTCAAAGCCGAACTCAGTCAGATCTCAGTGTCGGGTCCCTGGGTTTGTCATCCTTTTGCTTTCATTGGCATTACGTGTGGCAGACGCAGTGGCGCGGGCGCTGGCGATGGCGATGGCGATGGCTAATAGCGTTGTTAGCCGTGGCTAACAAAAATCTCTCGGTCAACAACCGGCCCAGACAGCGTTGCCATTCAACTTGTTTAGCTGCTGCAACTTTCCACCAATGTCAATTAAGTATTAAGGCAAATCTCTCAACACATGACTAGAAATCGCCGACGCGACGTCGCGTCGCTGTTGCTGACGATTTGAGGCGTTTTTTTTTTGTTGTTGTGATTGTGATTTTCATTTTCCATATTGAAACAAAATGATCAACAGGTTTTCGTTTTGTTTTTCTTTGTCTTTTATTCCAATCTCGTTGTTATAATTGTTGTCACTGCTCTTGTTGTTGTCGTTTGTGCCGTTAATTAACCATTTTGTTGTCTTCAGTTGGTCTTCATTATAGCCCACTTTAAAGCGACGTCAACTCTGCTCACAAAGTTCAATTTTATCTGCTTTATTGGCTAAACAAACACTCGTCTGATCGATGAATTCGGTGGCCTTTGATGAGTGAAAATTACACTCACGCATTTGGAAAATAGGAGAATTTACCTCAAATTGTTTGATATTGGTATTTGATTTAATTTCGCAAGTTGAGAGCAGGGTCAGGAAACGTCTGCAACTCATCACAGTTACCGGTAGAAGTGAAGGAATCAAGATCAGTATTATACTCATCCTGTCAGCAGATGCTTAACACTCGATAGTAGAAACTTCTTCTAGACAACACTACTTGATCAACATTTAACATTAGTTGCTTAACGATCTTTTTACATATTTAAAGCAGCTTACAGTCGTTATTATTTTTTAAGCCAAGTAGTTCAGTTTCTAAATAGTTACTTTAATTTATAGCATTTTTTTTATAACTTAGAAATTTACATACTGATCATCAACCCTTTACTATATAAGACCGTCACCTTTTTCAACTACAGCCTACAGGTGAAAATACCGGGATCCGTGGCTTTCCGGCCAATACAGTTTTCACTGTACTTTTTTAGGTGTAAATCAAACATATCAGTACCAACTTAGAGCTAAGTTTATGTTGACTAAACCATCCAGGCTTAAATTATATATTTTTCTTAAACTTAAGTTCCCGATAGCAGCAAATTAATGTATTATTTTGTGCTGTCATGACTAATATCAACATTGCTTTTATTTCTATTCCAAGAAAATATTATTTGTACAACTTTAGCTGATAAAGTTTTTCTCAGCGGCAACCAAGTTGGCAACTCACATGAGGTTTGCACGTCTGTCACAGGCCACAAGTGCAACGTCTTCTCTTATCTCTCTCTTATCCACTTTCGAGAGCTTTCAGACGCGCGACGCGTCGCTACTGCGCTGCCTGCAATGAACTCCAACGGTGGCAGCAGCAGCAGCAGCAGCAGCAGCAGCAGCAGCGACACTCGATCGTCATATTTGTATTTGTCTTGTCTAGTTGTTTGTTTTTGTTGTTGTTTTTGTTTTTGTTTTTGCTTTTGTGTTTGCTTTTGTTTTTGTATTTGCTAGACAAATGTTTTGTTTGCTTTGAACTTTCACGGCATAAGCAGATTGAATAAATGAATGAATTCGTGATTGTTTGATTGACGAGTGCTTGGGTATGTGAGTGGCTTATTTGCAAGTGATTTGAAAGCTTTAGCTAAAGCTTCTTCCGCGAGCTTTCGCGTGAGAGCGGAAGCTACACAATAACAGAACATTTAAGAGAGTTGCACACCGGGAGAGAGAGAGAGAGAGACTGAGATCGAGATAACTTTAGTTTTGCAGTTGGCCAAATTTTCATTGACAAATTGAGTTTATGTTTATTGTTTGGTTAATCAATAACTTCCTTATTACCAATTTGTTGGCCAACCCAATACATGCTTAAGGCCTAAACAGTTTCTTTCACTTTTGCTTTCTTTTTGAATGCGGAAAGTGAAAATTTTCAGCCCAAAAACAAAACAATACCCAAAAAACTAAAAGATACGTTGCTCGATTCTAAGCGCTAATTTAAATATGAATGCCAACGAAGACGCGGCCGAAAGTGTGGAGAAAGAGGGGAGACGGAGTGAAGAAGAGAAGAGAAGTAACTCTATTTGTGGCATTACCGTTAGACATCACTACCAAAAAATGTTAGCGGTGTTCTGTTTTTGATAACAAAGCAAAAAGTAAAAGTGTCGAGGCCCCAATCAACGTTGCCCATTGTGACGATCGAAGCGTATAGAGAAAACTTCACGGCGTCTACAACTACACACACACACACACATGTGTATAGCTATATATATATATATATGTATATGTATATGCTTAAACAATATTTGGTAGCTGATCATCAATTACCAGCTGTGTTGTCTACTCTTATAATTAAATGGATCAACAGTAATGTCTTCCATCTTGCTCTTCTTCCATCTTCCCCATCTTCTTCCTCTTGTGCTTTACGACTTTATCAAGTAGCGCCCAAGATTGGGGTGGGCACCTCCACATGATCTTCAGAGCAGTAAAAAATAAATAAAACGTTATAATAAAAACATTTCCAACCCAGTGAAAGAAATTATTTTCGTTGCTGCACCCAAAATCACTGAAGCATCTGAACTTTTCAGTTGCTACCTTAATTTTTTTAATGATCTTGTTTTGAGTTTCGTTTTCAAGTAGTGTCAGTTAAAAGATTACAGTAAACTGTGGCTTACTTGGCCCAGCTCACAGTGAGTGCATATGTAGCTAGACTATCGATACAAGTATCGATAGCTGAACTCAAATAGAACTATAACTAAACTGAGATTGGTTATTTGAATTACTATTGATAATTAGTACCGATTATATCGTAGCTAGGTGACACCTTTCGATAGATTGATCTGCGTATGTATGATAACAATCGATGATTGAACTGAATGTTATACCCCTTAATGATAATGGTAGGGCAGATATGCTGCAGAATTCTTGAATTCTCAAGTTAAATTAGTCACTGTTGTCTTTCGCTGGCATTAGAAGCATTTGACCGTATCGATAGCAACAGTTATATAATCATGTCTATTCTCCTATAACATGAACTACTCAAGTACCAGTGTCTGAACAGTAGTACTTAAAATAATGTACGAATGATTCTTCTCATCAATTATTCACGTAATTACATACGTAATTACGTATAGCACATCTAAACATATATATATATATCTACTATATATATTTACATATGTGTAGATTTCCTTGATCAGCGAGCTGAAAAACTTACAGAACTTTTGCATGTTGTTCAACTCAAGCGTATCGAGAGTTTTTCTTCTAGAAAGGAAGCACGGCGGTCAGTTAGTTAGTCAGTCATTCAGTCATTCAGTCAGTCATTCAGTTACTTAGTCAGTCACTTAGTCAGTTATTTAGTTGAACCATCCAATGAACAGAGCGACTCAAGTGGGCAGTTGATGCGTTTCCATCCACTGAGCGAATTTGGAATTACACAGAGAAAAATTCCTGCTTGACATTCGAAGTTTTTAAGTAAATTTCTACATACCTTAACAGTCAATTGTCTTTAAAAATATATTTATTAACAGATACGCTTAAATACTAAAAAATTAAACGGTTTAATTTGTGTTCTTTTTTTATGTTTATTATTTTATAGAAATATGACTTGTTTTAAAAATATTAATAAACCAAATTATTGCTATTGAAGGCCATATAAGTTTTTACATAAATCGTAGAAAAATATTTCAATTGGACTTAACTTTTATAATAAAGAGAAAAATAATTTTCTTTTAATTTGTGTGTCTTTCATCAGCATAATTGCATTTACCATAACTATTTATCTTTAATAAAGTGCTGCTATTAACTAATTTTTTTATATACATTTCCATATTATATTTTTCGATCATTATTATTTTTAGCATATTTTTTAAGCAGTGTTTAATTTAAGAAAATTATACATTTTGCAAAGTTAATTATTTGCTATCATTTTTTCGTTTAGTTTGGTTTTTTTGGGTTTTTTTTTTTTTTTTTTTTAAATGTTATTTATATTTCTTGATTTATTTTCTATTTAAATTTAAAATATTAATTTTCGGTCATAAAGAGTTTTTTAAGCTGTTGCTTTCAGTCGGTGTATCAAAACCTGACTCACAAAAGTGTCCGTAACTTGGTAACAGCCCTTGCTTGCACAAGTTGCCATTCCCTGCCGCCCCCTCTTTCCTGACTCCTCCACTGACTCCTCCCCGAACCCCGCCCTGCACAGTGCATGACTCATGCTCAAGAAGCGTAAAGAGTTTTCGTGATTTCTGGTTCAATGGCGCTCACTGAATGTCACCGCCCGCATTTCGTGCCCTGACGAAACTTCCGTTTCAGATCTGAGCCAACATAAGCTATAGGTATATATATATGGGATCATTTGATTGTATTTGCTTTTACAGTCCTTGACCTTCGTTGAATGACAATCATTTCATTTTCATCGCTTGCATTTGTGAGTGGTTTCATAACTTTTTGTGTCGACCCCGAAAATTGAAATTGAAACTAAAATTGAAATGGAAATGGAATTGAAAAATGAAAATAAACAAATAAAACTGAAAATGTCAAAGATGATCGTGTCCATTAGTTGGAGCCACTTGAGGCCCGTAATTATGGCCTTAATGTGTGGACGTGTGAATCATTGGGGCCAAAAACTGGTCTCTTCGCATTTTGGCTTAGAAAGGCGAGTGGGCCATAAATGTGTGGACTGTGTTGTGCATTTATAATGCAAATATCTATAACAAAGTCTATTATGCTTAATAGATTTGTTTTGGTTTCGTTCGTCTACCGCATTTCACATATTTCTTTTATATTCAAATTCGAATTCAAACTCAACGTCGAAGGTTGTCCAAAACGCTTGCAGAAATCGCATTCGATTCCAATCCAAATTACACTCGTGACACACATAAATACATGGCATCAATCATTCATCTCTGGCTGCCTTAAACTAAAACCTCAAGCTTTAAATATCTGCAGTAAATAAAGCACATAAAGCCCTAAAGTTGAGCAAATCATACGGTCTGCTGATCAAACAGATATACCCTATAACTTTTGGTATACAAATCATAACTTTACGAAGGCTTTACACATGTGTTACTGTATGCTTAACTATAGAAAGAGTATTTCATGGTCGGCATTGACTGAAAGCAGCTGAATTGCTGCAAAAGCCTGCAGAAACAGCTGAAAGTTAACCCAAAGTAGCTTGAAATTGGCTACAAAGGCTAGCAAACTAAACACAACAAATAGTTGCAAAATATTAGACAAAGTATTTAACCAATCACAAGCAGATTAATGAAATTATAAAAATAATCAAAGAAACTCTTTCTTCATATGAGATATTTAAAGTATTTGGAAATTTATGTAATCATAACTCAGTAAACTGATGTGACTTCTTCAAAAGTTGAACCATTTTGGAATAATCGATCGTTATCTTCACTTAAAGAGACTTAACTTTTAAACCATTTGACCATTTTAATATTATACCCTTGCAGAGGGTATTATGTTATTGTCACGAAGTTTGTAACGCATTGAAGAAGGCGATTCCGACATCAGAAAGTACATATATTCTTGATCAGCATCAACAGCCGAGTCGCTATAGCCATGTCCTTCTGTCCTTGATGAAATTTGACACACATCTGTATTCTCTCTGCACGCAGTTCATATGTTAAAATCGGCCAGATCGGACCACTATATCATATAGCTCCCATAGGAACAATCGGTCGAAATGCATGCAAATGTATGAACATTTTCGGTGTCCATTGACCGATTTCAACCAAATTCACTCCATATGCATTTCTAATCGTTCTCCATATGTTGACCAAGTTTCATACAAAACGGACTACTTAATCATATAGCTACCAAAGAAATAATTGCTGATTGAAACCAAATTAATGCGATATGAATGACTGTAAGGGTATTTAATCTTCGGCGAGTCGAAGATAACCGTTTTTACTTTTTACTGAGCTCATAAAAGTACACCAATCCGAAATGAAGCATTACAACAATACAATATTAGTTAGCTATATAAGTTTGTATCTCAAGTTGAAGTGCTTTGAATGAAGCGCTCGAGTTGTGCTTAAACATGTATAGATTTAGTTTTATTTAGGGATTTCTTTACGCCTAGATATTCAGCTACTTCTAGCTGGAAGTGTTTTAAAGTAGCTAAAATGCCAGCGCTGCTCAGAGTCGAGGTTTGTGTGCTTGGTCACTTGGGCTGTCAATTAGCTGAGAATAGAACTGTGAACTGTGAATTTTTAAATGTTGCATGCAACAACGGGGAAACAGCAACAACAACAACAACAACAACAATGAAATTGTTAATCGGCCCCCAACTGCGGCCCCCAATGGGAGTTGTTGTTGTTGTTGCTGCTGTGATTATTGTTGACGCGTGCGCAGCCAAGTGAAACATTTGAAATAAGCGTTGACGCGAGCAGCGCTGCGGGCAGCGCAGTTGGCAGCGCACTGGTGACATGGCAGTAAGCGTGAAAATAAATAAATAACAATAAAAGCGAGAGGGGAGGGAGAGGGGAGCGTAGGGGAGGGGGGAGTTGCTGTTGTTGTTGTGACTCCAATGTTGAGCAAACATGACAACAACAACAGCAAATAACGCGCTTACATACATTTAATCAGCGCAATAGCAGCGACTGCGACTGCGACTGCGACGCTGGCAGCGCCGTTTTGCATAGGGCGCGCCACGCCCCCTTAGCGCCCATTGCCAGAGTCGCGGAGTTAGCTACGAATTTGAATTTGGCCAGCAAACATTTGCGGCGACGGCGTCACGGCGCTCAGACGTCGGACGGAAAAGCACACGAAGAGCAGAGAATACGAGAAACAAAAAACAAAAAATCGAAAAAAAAAACGAAAAATCGGAAAACGGAAACCGGAAAGCGGCAAATATTAAAAAGCAATCAGCAAATTGCGAGCAGCAGAACAAGAACAACACGCATGTGAGCTCGCAAAGCGCAGACTCGGTGGCAACCCTTTTTTTTTTTTTTAATTTTTTTGTGGTGGCAACTCTGGCCGCACTAGAGTGTAGAACATGCCCAGCGCTGAGGCACTGAACGCGAATCTGTCAACGCGACCGGTCATCGTTTGGAACGGTGCCCAGTACACGGCCAGCAGCAGGGAACTGGAACTGGAGCTGCTGCGACGCGATTACGGACTGGATGAGCGCATGTTGGAGGCAACTCTGGTGCCGCGCTACAAACGCCACAAGCCGCAAGCGAGCGCGAGGAATGCGCATGTGCGACGTGTGGCAAGTTCAGCGGGAGAAACTCCCACAACACAGCACTCCTCCGACTGGATACTGCGACAGGGCAACAGTGTTGTCTCCCAGGTGAATTTCCATCCCTGGACGGAGTTGGGTGAACGCAAGTTCTCGCACTTTGATCTGGTGCCCTGGCGACGCACACGCAGCGCCCTGGACTTGAACTCCGCCTTGGACTACAGTGGGCGTGCGAGTGTGGCAGCCAGAGCGGGGGCGGGCAAGGGTTCGGCCAGCGGTGCAACTGCAGTGGAGAAATCTCTGCGTGATCTAGAGAAGCTCGAGTTGCGTCACAATCGCCGGCGATTGCAGCGTGCACGGTCCACGCAACAGGGTCTCCGACGACTCGTGCGTGTGCGTCTGATCTTCTCGATAGAGTTGCGGCACAAGCGCATGGAGCTGCTGCGTCAGAGTGCGCTGCCCATGCGGGTCTTTGAGCAGCGTTTCGCGCTCAGCGAGAACGAAAGCGCCGCCTACGAGCGGATTCTGTTGGACGCGAATGCCGGTGTCGAGCAGCATGTGGGTTATTTCAGCCGGCGACAGGCTGGCAACCCTGGCGATGCCGATCAGGTTGATGATGATGAGCAGCTCGTTGTGGATTTCGCGAGTGAAACGGAGCAGGAAATGGAAGCCAATGGCGATGGGCACGGGCAGGATAAAGATATCGATCAATATGCCACCATTGGTTCAGTGCAGGAAAATGATGAAAGTGCAGAAATCAGTGCTGAAAGTGTAGCTGAAAAAGCAGCAGCAAAGTCAGCGGCTAAAGCTGCGGAAAGTGAACAAGTTGCGGGTGTGAAAGAATCAGCGGAAAGTGAAGTCGGAGCGACGTCAGATCAAGTGCCATGTGTCAAGTGCCGAGATGTAGCCATCAAGTTGAGGTAAAAGAATCGATAAACGATTAATACAGCGATAACTTGTCTATCGAAGGGAGTTGAACTCGTGTTTTGTGTGAGTGTGTGAAAAGTGAATTTTTTATTGATTTAAACAGAATTTTGATTAACACCCAAATTGGATTCCATTTGCTTAGGCAGCTGTCAGTGCTGATTCCTCAAGACACCATTACCCATTAATTAGAGTATTTAAAAGTACTATAAATTCATATGACTTTGACAACATGCTTAAAAAAAACCTCTAAGTATTGATTTTAGATCCAAGAATTTTTAATTTGGTTCAACATAAGCCACAATTGTTCATTGGAAATTAATCTTTTGTCCATTTATTGCCCAACTGCCTTACCAAATAAATCAGCTAAAAGCTTAAATAAGTTTGAATAGAACTTCAAAGTGATGTAAGCTAGTGTAACATGATTTAAGCGTCGAATAATAGTCAACAAATCGTCTCAAAGTTCAAGAAACTGCAACTGAGTAAAGCCATAAAATTCCCGTACCTAATTAAACAAGTTGATGCCAGAAAAGTCTTCGATTTTGTTTATATACTTTGACTCAAAAACTAAAATAATTTAACTTGTATAACTTGCATAACTGTCAAAAATAAGTAAACACAAATTCAGTTGTAAATTTACTACCCACATTACATAAGCTTATAGGCTAAAATAACAGTTTTGCCAGCTTTTTCCAGAGTATTCAATAGTCGTTCATATTTGCCATACTTTAGTGAAAAAGTTTTCAAATTTATGTAGGTTGATTGTGGTGATTTTTGCAACCAAAAAGTTGATGTTTTAAGAGTCTAGAAGTTGGACCAACTACTGACCAACTGGCCCCTATTTTGAGTGCCCAAATTCCGTGTCTGTGAGTGCGTGTGTTGGTGTGTGTGTGGCAGCACCTGCCGCCCTCTTGTGGCACCTGCTACAAGCACCTCATTTCGCCAAACTAATTTCAGCGTGTTGACGCAATAAATTTAAAGAAAGTAGCTTTGGCATTTTAGTTGCTTTTGTGTCTTCATTTAAGACAGTCAGAAAACCACAAACAAAACAGACTAAAAGCAACAACAACAATAACAAGAGCAATAAACAAACAGCTAAAAGTCAACTTTGACGCTTCGTCAGTTGCGCATCTCTCTCACTCACTGTCTCTCTCTCTCCCGCTCACCCTCTTTTACTCTCCTTTTCCGTCCCTGTCTGGCTCGTCACTTTGTTATTCAATTAATTTGTCGTCGTCAGTTTACTGTGTGAAGAGTTAGGTTTATGAGTTTTGCTCGAGTTTTGTCTGCGGAAGCGGTGCCCGAGTTTCCAGTGTGTTCATGTGTGTGTGTGTTTGCCACATGGGGGCAAGTGCCGCACACTGTTAATTTGATGTGAGTCAGCACCTGCTTATGCACCTGACCCGTTTAACTCACAGGCCATGGGCCAAAAATTCAGCAAGCGAAATTCAATCTTTTCACAACCAGCCGTGTGTGTGTGAATGTGTGTGTGAGTGAGTGTGTGTTTGTTTGTTTGTATGGCCCAACAAGCATTAACTTTTCCATTTCTTCTTGATTATGAAATTAACGGGCACAAGTTGCGGGTGCAGAAAAACTGCTGCCTACTTTTAAGTGCACGATCTTAAGTTCGCATCTTAAGTCATTTGTTTTGACTTTTTCTAGCGCACAAAAGACGGCAGCACTTTTCTTAAGACGTTCAGCTTAAAAGTATGCAACATTAAATTAAAAAGCATGAAACTAAGAAGTTTTAATAAGTAATTTATAATGGATGCTAATTCGTAAGTTAAGTTATGTTTTAAAATAGTTAGAGCAAATGAAAAAATTAAAAAAAAAAAAAAATATCAAAATATGCGATATAAATTTAGAAAAGACGAAAATGGAAAGTTAGCACTATTTTGAATAATAAATCATTTAATTCTTTTATTGAAAGACATGCTTTGATTATGCTAAAGTAAATTACTTAATTTGCATAAAAACACAGCTGACTAAAAAAATAAATACTTTTTTTCTAACATTGGATTAAAACTAATTTAATGTAATTTTATGTTTACTTGCAGAACCATTAATGACTATGCCCTCAACTCGAGTGTGCACTTGAAACACACCAACCACAACAACAACAATAACAACATAAAACTAAACAAACTCTTCAACAACAAAACGAACAACAAAAATAAAATCTACAACAATAATCCCAACATTAACAGAATGCATGCCCATCAGCTGGACTCGTATCTGGCCGGGATGCCGATCAACATGAATTTGGGAGGGAGTCCAATGCATCCGGGTAACATTTCTGGTAACGAAAGACCCAATGGAGGCGCATTGGCATTACATTATGCAGCTGCCAGAGGATGTCTGGACTGTGTCCAGTTACTTGTTGCCGCATCTGTTGACATTTGGTAAGTGAAACGAGCATTTAATCAAACCCACAAACTCAATAAATTAAAAGCAAGAGTCACACAGAAGACAGTGCAGTTGCTTTTGCATGGGGTGAAAGCTTTGTTCTTTATATCCAAGGGGGTGGAAAGAGGGGTAGGAGGAGCGTAATGAGTATCGGCATTAAGTGCTCCACTTTGGTGGAACGGTGCTCATTTTAATGATGGCGACAAGTGTCGAAACGAAATCAGAGCGACTTCTCCCCATTCGTCCGACAGTTTGCGTGATTTGCAACTCTTAAGTGCAATTTCAAATGCGATTGCATTGAATTTACTTGTTCCATATTATTATCGACAACAGTTGACATTTCTCAATTGGCAATTAGCGGCGAATACACGCTTAAATGCGGAAAAACCTCAATTGACATCCATCTGCTTGTATTTGTTGTTTTAATAGCATTAGTCAAGTGGGCTATAACCCATTAATCAGAGATAAAGTCATGGCCAATCAAACTGTCAAAATCAATCATGGAAATTGATGTTAGTTTAAGGCTCATGAAAATGGTACTGGACTCAGCGACTGTGTTAGAAATTATATGCAAAAGGGTGTATTTAAATAAAGGAACATTTTCATTCTTCAGTTTAATCTTCAAGTGGATAAAGATTTTCCATCGCATCTATAAAAAATGTGTCTCCTTTGTAATAAATTATTTTTAAAGCAGTTTAAGAATTTTATGAGCTTAAAAGGAGTTTGAAATTGGATAGTACACTAAAAAATACAATTAAAAATACATATTTAGACTGAGAAATTTTTAAGTTTTAAAATAATAAATCTGAAATACCAAATGAAGAAAAATATTTATTTTAAGAAGTACAAAAATCTTTATTAATTTATTTTTGATAGTAAAATATATTTTAATAGTTTTTGTTACTATTTAAAATAAGTACATGCAAGACAGCAGTAGCTTCATAATTTATTTATAGCTACTTAAATGCTCACCTTATTTAAATCAATTCAAATGCTTGATAAACACAATTTAATAGTTTTTTAAAGCCTAATTGCATTTGTTTTGTTTACATTCATAAAAAAAATAAATATTTTCTTGAAGTTATACCGAATTGAACGATAAATGTTCTCCAAATTGAAAACCATTTTTTTTTTTGTTGAAAATGTAATGATAATAAACATTAAATAAGCTAACATATAATCTGGCAACGCTAGAACTACATAAGTTGAATTATGTATTCGATACTATACTTTATAATTCTCACTCTTGATTAAACGTTTACTGAACCACTCGTACTCTGGATAATATATATCGTATGATAAAATATATACATAAAAGTTTTATCCCAGCAGTTTTCGTACTTCAAAATAAAACTCTTCCTGCATTTTTGAAAACCATTTTTGAGTGCTATAAAATATGAAACTTCCTTGACTCCACTCTAAAGCCATTTCCCATTCAGTTTCCATTCAAACTTATTAAAGTTTGAAATACGCGAGTGTCCCCAGCATGACTTATGCACATACTTATGTGTATATGTAATTCTATCCGACTGTTTGAGATGTGTAT
Organism: Drosophila dunni; assembly: GCA_018152125.1. Lineage (NCBI taxonomy): Eukaryota > Metazoa > Arthropoda > Insecta > Diptera > Drosophilidae > Drosophila > Drosophila dunni. Next base: position 339,568 of record JAECXC010000648.1, on the reverse strand, counting down.
CTGAGAACGGCTGTTGGCAAACTCTTAATGAGCATTGGCCGACTTGATCGATTGCAGAAGGCAATTAAATGCGGATAATTAAAGCTGATGAGCTCATAATTAGAGCTTCACAAACAATGAGAGAACACGAGAGAACCAGAGTTTGATCCACATGCAATCCCAGCATGGATTCCCTGGCTGATTGAGTTCGCTTTCCAGTAGCAGCAGTTGCAGCTGCACCGCAACCGCAACCACCGCCACCACCACCTACTGAATTAAGAGTGGAGTCAGTCGAACCACCTAAATACCAAAGGAAAGCACGCGTTGTAGCCATTGATTCATTGGCCAAGGCGAACGAGTTGGTTAAACACAGAGTTAAGCTGGCCTGTACTAAGGTAACCAGCGAAGCTACACTGCTCACAAAAATTCAAAGTTTAACTCCCTTTAGTTGTAAACTTAAAGTAAACTTGGTTCTTCAGCTGATCTTATTTTTCCGAGTGCAGCGAAGCATCCAGGCGTGCTATTTGTGCTCCAAGTGAATGCCAGGAGTTGCAGCTAACTGGGCACAGAGTTGGCTGAGTTGCCAGAGTGGCAGAGTGGCAGACTCTCAAGCGCTGTCGTTTCCAGCACAAAGAACCGTTGCAACAAGTTGCAATTGCAAGTGGAGCAAATGTCCACCAAGCACCGACTGACTGGCCAGTTCTTTGGTCTGGTCTGGTCTGGCCTGGTCTGGTGGGGTCTCTTCGGTTCTCTTCTGCTCTGTTGTGGTCTGGTTTGGCCAGCTTAAACGCTGACTCCGGCTATGATGACTCTGGCTGCTAATTCTGGTTCTCCGGCTTCTTTTTTTTTTTTTGAAATTCTCTTCTTGAATTCATATTTATTAAACACAGCAGTTCAATTGCCATGACAACTGACAGCCACAATGAGCAATGCGAAAGGAGTTTCAAAAGTTTCCCACTTACCAGATTTAATGAGTTTTAATGAGTAATAACTGTTTATAAGTTTTCTATTTAGAACTCGATACAATGCTGTTTTGAGCATCAATTTGGGCAATTTTATTGATTTTTAGAGCGTGAATTTCAAACACAAAGCAGCAAATTAGCTGTGATTAAAAACGCTTCAAATTTTAGTTGTTTTGTATTTGACTTGAAACTGATAAGTTGTTATTAATACAGATAGCCCTTTTTTTTTAACGAAATACCCTTTAGAAATTAACTTAAAAATTAGTTAATATTCGTGTGTAAATTTACGAAATTAACTAAATATAATTTTTTTTTCTGCGGCCAATATATTAAACAATATTAAATATTTTATATTGTTGTTAAAGTACATTTAAGTAGTAAAGTTTTGTTGCTTGTCTTTCGATTTTAATAAATAGCATTAACACTCTACTTTCCCGTGCACTTTTTCGAAAAAAAAAAATTATTTTGGCATTGGTGATGGCTTGAAAAAAATGTTTGTTTTGGAAAAATTTTTGAATCATACAGATTCAGGGTCTATGGGGTCAAACGTTGACCCCTCCTGAAACTTTGACCTCAAATAAAAAGCTTAAGAACACTCTTGACACACTTTTTTATAAGTTTACCAATGCAGCAATACACATACAATTTGTTTTTTAGCTACGACAATTAAATCTATAATTTTTTTTTTTTTTTTTTTTTTTTTTTTTTTTTAAATGTATTTTCTGTTATTTTAACAATTTTTATACAATTGTGAGCTGCAAAAGGTACCAAATGAAAGTTTGCGATTTTCTTACATAAATAAAATAAAATAGAACAAAAAAAATTTAACCAAAATCGGTTGAAAAACCATATTGGGACATCAAATAAGATTGCCCGTATGCAGGCGGTCTTGGGAAGTAGAGGGTTAAGAACTTTATTTACAAAATTTTTCTGTTGCTTTTAGTGGCTACTTTATTTAGTTAATTCTTCACTTTTAAATATTCAGTATTTTATATTTCCTTTGCATTCAATATACGATAAAAGCTGTACTTAATGCTTCACTTATTATACTGACTTTTTAGCACAAATTGTGAATTTTTTCTTAAATTTGTTTGTTAATTTTTAGTTTGTTAAACTTCTGGATGCTTGTAATGCTTATGAAGCCAACAATTTCCATATAAAGCTTGAGTAACCCACGTGTCGGGGAGCTCATGTGAGGAGAGTGGGGATAGGAAAGAGGAAGGGGAAGTGGGAAAAGGGGGAATTAGCATCATTGGATAATATCATATGAGTATAGAAAACATTTGATGATAGGCTCCGACTTGGTTGCAACTAAACGCTTCTTTCTTGTGGCAAAGCTGGTTTCTGCTCAGTTTCCTCAGTTGTTGTTGTTGCTGGAGTTGTTGCTGGTGTTGTTGCTGGTGTTGTTGCTGGTGTTACTGGTGTTGGTGTTGTCGTCAGTTGGTGGCTGGCCGCTGGTCGCTTGAGCTTCTATTCGCGTTTTGTTGCTCAAAGCGAACGGTGCTTTGTCGTGCAGCGTCTTCGTCTTTGTCTGCGTCTTCGTCTGCGTTTCCATTTTCATTTCCATTTCCATCTTTGTTACCGTTTTTATTTTTTTTTTTGTGTGTGTGTGTTGTGTTGTGTTTTTTGCCGTAGCATAACCGTTACAACGAAAACATCATGTGGCTATAAACGAAATTCAATTTTATATACTGAATTTTGTATTTGAAATCCGTTTTGATTTGAGTTGAAGTTTAAATTGGAGTTTGACGCGCAAATGCCGCAAGTGCTGTGTTGTGCGGCCACGCCCACTGCAGCGCCCACTCGCTGCCGTTGAAAGGCAGTGCCGCGTCGTGTTGGTCAGCAAACACCACCGCCACCGCCACCACCAACAACAACAACAGCCAACAAAATTTCGCGCTTCAAAGTGTTTCGAATGCAGTTAACGAATCGGAACGCGAATTAATTAACAGTTTCAGTGTACCAAAGAACTGCAAGCCACAACAATAACAATAACTACAACAACAACAACAACAACAAGTGCAGACAGTAGCAACAACCTGTGGTGTAGTGTTGAAGCCGCAACCATGAAAAGGTAGACCAGACCCACATCAGTAATAATAATCAATTGGCCAAGCGATGAGCAGCTGAGCTGCCACTGAGCCACTGAAACCACTGAAACAAACCAGAGGCCAAAGAACCACATTTCGGAGCCACTTGGAACCACTCGACAACAACAGCAATTGTGCTTTGTTTTCCCTTCGCAATTATATTAATTTTATTTATATTTTTTATGGTGTTCTTTGTGCGTGTGTGTGCTTTGGGTGTGTGCGTGTGTGTGCCACAATGAAAGGTCACACCTACAAAAATAACAAAAGAAAGAATTAAAAATATAAAAATTATTAAATGAATTTAAAATTGAATGTGACAAATTGTGTGACGTTTTCGACGCTGTGCATGGATTAACTGAAAAACCAACAAAAATTACAGAAATTAAAAAAAAAAAAAACATTATATAACACAACATAGATAATGATAAGGGAAGTGTTTTTCAATAAATTGGATAACCAAAGGCTATATAATGACAGTAAGAAGAGGTGCAACATTTTTATCGATTTATAAGAAAAACAGAGAGACGGGAAAATAATGAAGAAACTCTGAAAAATATTTAAAGCTTTTAATTAAATACGAAAATTATAAAATGCAGTGGGAAAAGCTTAAATATAGTAACTAGATCATCTATAAAAGTTAATAATTTCACTAAAATAATAATAAATATAGAAGAGGCAATAAATATATATATACTAAATATAATAAACTAAATTGGAGATAATAATAACCCAAACTTGAGACTATCAGCTAAGGTTTCTGAGGATGAAATTTAAATAAAATAAAAAAAAATAAATTTTCATTTCAAAGGTTGATATATTTTTTTGGACAGAGTGTAGCTAAAAAATAAAATAAAAATCAGAAGATATTAAATCAAGAATTACTTAAATTAATGCTTTAAAGCCTGAACTTAATGGTTGTATTTAATTCAATTATCTAGAGCTGGTTTACAAAACGAGGAGGAAAACAAATTTCTTAAATTTTGCATTCACTTCTTTTCATTTCATTTAAAACATTTTTTTTTTAATTTAATTTAATTCAATTCTTTCAATATAATTTTATTTAAAACATTTAACATATTTAAAACATATACGGCTAATATAAAACTATTATGATCGGTCTACCAATACATTTTCAGACTGAGAAAAATAAATCCAATTGATGGCAAAATATTTACCTAAAGCCACCGACGTTAATTTGTTAAACTGTTTAAGTATTTATGTCGAGAATTACTTTCAAGAGCAACACGCAAATGTTTAATTGAAAAACAAAAAGAAATTCAAAGATATGTAGACCAGATCGAAAGCATTCTCATCAAGATTCAGATAGACAATAGACAACATTCAACAGGCATAACTGTCAACTGCGATCGTAACGAGGCAGCTCTCTACAATTATCGGTGTTTCGAGACCTGCTAAATGTGTATTAAAAATATTAAAGAAAAAAAAAAAAAAAATAGGAGAGAAAAATATGAAGAAGAAGAAAAGAAAATAATAATTATTAAATTGCAATTACAAAATGGGCACAACAAAATTGGGTATACACTACTTGAAACGTACTCGCAATTTACAGTATTTTCACCTACAAAGCCAAAAGCTGAAGACGATCGGAGTGGGAGAGGGAGAGGGAGAAGAGAAAGATGCAGGCGAAGCTGTGAAAGAAGAAGAAGCCGCCAAAGCTCAAGCTGAAGAAGCTGTCGAGGCGCATAAATAACACGCGACTGGCGAATCGACCGACCGACGGGGGTAGCGCACGTTGCAGGGGACTTGGGGGGTGGAACGGGTGGCGGGGAGCAGTGGAGCAGGGGGCGGACAGACGGCTGTGCTAAAAACTATAGAAATATATATGATGCGAGTAGAAGAGGCAGCAACATGAAGATGAAAAATCAACTTTAATTGGTTTACAATTCATTTCTGCAGCGAAAAGTTGGAAAATGTAACAAGTCGTCAAGTCGTCGAGTCGTCAAGCGATCAAGTCGTCAAGTCGTCAAGTCGCCAAATCGCTCACTAAAGAAAGCAACTGGAGCGCCAGCTTCATTACCCGATCTAGCTATAAAATGTTGAGACTTCAGAGTGAAGACTCGAGAGCAGACTTAAGAGTGTCTAGTGTGCAATATCCATGAAGTGGACGCCACTGATCTGCTCAGTCAAAGCGTTGGCAACGCCAACACCAGCGCCGCCAACATAAATTAGGGAAAGCACAGTGGGACAAGCCTATAGGAAAGTTAAGCAAACATTTGTCGGTAGGAAAGTTAAGCAAGTAATATTTGAATTAGTGTAGTTAGTTTTGTTTTATTGGACTTTTTTTTATGAACTAAACTTGGTTTAAATCAGTTAATTAAAATAGTTAAACAAGTTTAAGTTTGCCCAGTAAATAACTAAAATGTTGTTAAAATTAGAAAATTTATTTAAATTTAATATATTTACTAAAGGTTTAAATTTATTTATTTTTTTATAGTCAAATCTTATTATGTTGTAAAATTAGAACTTTTAAATTCACTTCGCACATATTAATTTTTGCTACGCTTTTAAAAAATTATCTTGTTAAACAATAATTTAAAAATTCACCTATATATGCATATACATTTTTGCTACATTATTCCATACGCTTGCACCACTGTGCAGCCTAGGAAAACGTTACAAACGCTTACAAATGCACACAGCCTCAAACCGGGCGTAACACACTGAGAGAAACGTCTCACGAGTGTGTGAGTGTGAGTGTGTGTGTGTGAACTGCTCTGCATTATAGTTTACTCAGTTTTTTGCTGCAGTTTTTCGTGTTTGGGTTTTTTGCTTGCTAATTTCACCCGAAAAAAGAAAACAAAACAAAACGCAAGAAAAATTGTCTGCAAAATGCGAAAATGCACTAGAAGTTTGCTAAACCAGCTGAAAGATGCCTCAATCGCGAAGCGAACACTTTGGGCAGCAGTTGTGGACGCACTGCATCCAGACCCAAAGTGACTTTCGGTTTCGGTAAAGAGATATAGAAGGGGAAGGGTGGGGAGGGGGTTAGAGGCAGACGATTGATTTAAATCCCAAAAACACACACAAAGCGACAAAACTTGATATGCAAATAAACGGAAGCATAAAACAGTTAGAACCGAAAAAACCAAAACCAAAAATGAAAACTGAAAACTGAAACTAAAACGTAACAAACACAAAACTAAATCAAATCAAATCAAATCAAATCGAATCGCATCGAATAAAGTGATTTTTCTTTCAACAGTGTGCGTGTGCGTGTGTGCGTGTGTTAACGGTATTGGGGAAAACCGAACCAGACCGAAGAAATTTCAAAATCAATTCTATAAACTGTGAAATTGAAAGTCTGAAAACGTGATACGTAAACGGTTTTCGTAATCGGTAGGTAAGCGAAGGGATCCAACTACCTACTTGGCACCATAAACTGCACCCTGTATCACAACTCTAACTTGAAGTTCAACGTGTTATTCCATGCACAGTAAATCACGTCGTACACCGTGTCATTTGTCCACTCACACACACACACCATCACACACACCCAAATCACACCTGTCCCCAAAGAAAAACCAATTGAAATGAAAACCGAAAACAATTCGCATACCAATTCAAATCCTTAGCTACTTCTCGACCATCAACGTGAAGAAGGGCCTCTTGGGTCGCATGACCACTAGCCTGACTTCGTATCGTCGCAGCAAGCAGAAAAGTAAATCCAATAATGATATACACACCATCATATCCACGGAGGTGAATTGTGTGACCACTGCCAGCATTTTGAGTAGCAGTCACAGTCACAGTCCCACTCACAGTCACGGCCACAGTCGGAGCAGCAGCAGTGCCAGTAGCAGTAACAGTAACAGTCACTGCCACGATCCGGAAACGGAAACGGAGCATGTCACAAAGGCGACAACGAAATCAAAAATAAAATCAAACAATTCCAACCAAAATCAACACCAAAACCAAACTCAAAGCAACCACAGCAGCGGCAGCAGCAGTAAAAAGGATCAAAAGGACGAATTGGCAAATCTCAGTGAACGAATTATGGAGTCCCATCAACGTAAAGTGACCGCTGCCACTGAGTCGCAACTGCAACTGCTTGATCACCATGACATTGATGAATCCACAGCCCTCATGGCCAGTGGAACAGGTCAGGGGCAGGGTCAAGGTCAGGGTCAGGGTCGCAAGGAGCAAAACAATCGACGCAGTGTCGTTAGGTGAGAGTTCAATACCAAAACAGAGCTCCTCCTCTAAACAACTTTCTCACTGAATCTATAAAATAAAATAATTGTTTAAATTTTAATATATATATCTCGAAAATATTAAATAGTATAATAATATAAAAGTTATATTTATTTTTCATAAACTAAAAGAAATCCCCCGGCTTTAGTTAATCAGTAGGTACAGCTTGATATAAATTGATAGTCGTGCTGACCTATCCCTAATTTTATACTTATACCTCGATTTGTTAAAAATTGTTGAAATTTTAAAATATTTCTGGATAATATTGGATAGTATAAATTTGATTTGATTTTTAATAAACTAATAGAAGAATCCAGGCTTTAGTTAATCAGATTGATAGCATAGAAACAGAAGGTACAAATTGGCATAACTCGATAGTCCTGCTGACCTATCCTTATATTTATGTATATTTTTACCTCGATTTGTAAAAAATTGTTAATATTTTTATATATTTCGGGATAGTGTACATTTAATTTGATTGATATAAAAAAGTTATATTTATTTTCCATAAACTTAAAGCCGAGGCTTTAGTTAATGAGTAGGTACAGCTTGATATAAATCGATTATCCTGCTCACCTATCCCTATCCCTATATAGTAATTGTTATAATTTTAAAGTATTTTTGAATAATATTGGATAGTAGTAGTAAGAGAGTTATATTTATTTTTCATAAACCAAAAAAAAATCCAGGCTTTATTAAATCAGAAGGTTCAGATTGATATAAATCGATAGTCCAGCTGACCTAAGCCTATATTTTTATTTTTAGCTCGATTTGTAGATAATTGTTTCAGTTTTTTGGAAAATATTGGATAGTAGTAGTAAGAAAGTTATATTTATTTATCATAAAGTAAAAAAAACGCAGGCTTTACCTGATATAAATCGATAGTCCTGCTGACCTATCCTATTATTTATATTTTTACCTAGATGATATATAGATGATTTTTCCATTTTAATTTTTTCTAGATAATACTTGATAGTAGTAGTAAGCAAGTTATATTTATTTATCATAAAGTAAAAAAAAACCCATGCTTTATCTGATATAAATCGATAGTCCTGCTGACCTATCCCTATATTCATCTTCATACCTCGATTTCAAAGCGTCACCTTAAGTTGCCTTTTATTTGATTAAATTCTTTCCACATACCTTCGACCTGAAACTGTAAAGACTTGATTTATAATTTTATGCTTTACTTGATGGCATTGTGCATCGGTTGAAGTTAAGACAAAAGAAAAACGAGTGGAAAACCATCGAGAGTTGGCGACCCTAACTTGATTTTCTGTCTTCTGATTTCTGTTTTCCTTTGTTTCGTTGTTTTTGTTTGTGTTTCTTTTTCACTTTTTGTAGTGGCATTGATGATACTTTAATTAGTATTAACATATGTTTATATGGATATCATTAGCTTGTTTTTTACGTCTTGTTTTTTATGTGTTTTTTTCTTTTGTTTGCGTCTTACAAAATCGTTTGTTTAAACTGCAATGCGGTTCGAACTTCGAATGTCATACCACTGACTGTGCTGACTTTTTGCTCATTAACCCAAAACTCTGTGACCAAAATTAAACTAAGCAGCGTGTTTACCAGTGTTTACACCAAGTTTAACCAAGTTTTAAGTAAAGTAAGCTAATTGATTGATCTGTTCTTTTGGACTGTTCTGTTCCTTTCGTTTCTGTAGCGCCAATACGCAAATGGACAATGATGTCACGCCCGTTTATCTGGCCGCCCAGGAGGGGCATTTGGAGGTGCTCAAGTTTCTGGTGCTTGAAGCCGGCGGTTCTCTTTATGTTCGAGCACGCGACGGTATGGCACCGATCCATGCTGCTTCACAAATGGGTTGCTTGGATTGCCTCAAATGGATGGTGAGTACACTGCAAGAAAATGTTTAACTAAGTTCTTAAAATTGGACTGAGTTTAGTTTAGTAAGTTTATTTAGTTAGAATATCTAAACACTTGACTAAAAAATTAAATTAAATACGAGTAAATGTTAAGCCTCAACCTCCTACTGATTTTTCTCTGTGTGGACATTAAGTTTTGCCGACAAATCTTCGTTCGTTTATTAAGCTGACTTTGGACACTTATTTATCCATACTAAAATTATTTGATCGGCTCTTCCGAGCTTAAGAAACTTAAACTCATGTAGCTGACAAAAATAGTTTTATCTTGAAATTAGTTAAATTGTAATGTTTAACTTTGTTCTATAAAACAGTTGAGTTTTACTTCTACTTCTACTTGTTTTTTGGCCTAGTCAATAACTCAGAGTAACATAATGAGAACTTATCGTGCTGTGATGATGTGGATGTGGACCCTGAACCTCATAACCTCTCGCCCATATCACTTATGACTTATATGTTCTCCCTATAGTTATTTGTTCTCCATGTCCGAGTGTGATTCTTACAGAATGAAACTTTAGATAAATATGTCCAATTAAAAAAAAAAAAAAAAAAAAAAAATCTATTATTAACACGAACTAAGTATGACATTAAAAAAGTCTTTAATATCCTGCCTAATCAGTTTGATTTAATCTTCCAAATTGCATCTAATTTAAAGCCAATTTAATTTTGGCTTTGTTTAGTAAATTGGCCAAATTGTAACAAAATCTGGCATTGCCAATAGCTGAAAGAATTCAAATTGGGGCCAACCAAACCAGCGAGAAGACAATGTAGAACAAGTCTGAACTTGTTTTAACCGCAAGGAGCTTGTCATGATCATATCCTGTTCTTTTTTTTCTGCATCTGTTTTGTATTTTATTTTTCATTGCCAATCGTATGGCTAACGGTCGATGGTCGACGGTCTTTTGACCAGTTTGTTGCGTGGTCTGTGCAATTTATCAAGTGGATTAACATTGTGCCGCTATCAGAAGTGCCAGGTTCGAATCCAAGGCAAAGTTGGAGCAATCGTAATGCTAACAATGTTCTATTTATTCACTCAGCCAAGCTGAAGCTGCACCTCTCTCTGTCTCTCCCTCTCTCTTTCTCTCTCTGCCCCTCTCTCCCTCTCTCTTGTTTGCTCTCTGTTACATTAGGCGAGCGCTGCGACATAAAGTGGACATCTTGGCAGACCGACTTTGGGTGCCAGTTGAAAAACAACCTTTCTAAATTGAACTAAATAGTTTTGCATTGCCAATGCTTGCTCTGAGCTGAAGCTGAAGCTGTAGATTCAGCTTGAGTTTTAGCTATAGCTAAAGCTAGAGTTGCAGCTGAGGCAAACCACTTTCCACACACAATGTGTTGCATGTGTTACTTGGCGTTTCTTGTGTTTCTTGTGTTGCATGTGGGTCTCAGAAGTGTCCACTTAGTGAGCGTTGCAACTGCAACTGCCACTGCCACTGCGGCACAAACTGTGGCCAAGTCAGTTAACAATGTTGACAGATCACAATTGACATTTTACAGTTGCTTCTCGCATCCTTGTAGAGCATGTGAAAACGCATTTAATGTGGACTGCAACAAGAAACAAGAGAAAAGCTGACAGCCCATAAAAAGCGCTGTGAATTTTGTTAAGATAATCGTCATTATATCACCAGATGACAAGCATAATTAATATGCATTTTAGTCACTCACTTGGCTTAAATTTAAAGCAGTTTGAGTGGAGAAACAAATGTTCAATCCAAGTCTAACTCAAATTTAAAGCAAACAATTTTTGGGACGACACGTTGTTGCGGCACTCACCTCGCCGATAGTTTTTTCATATCCAATAGGTGATTTAAAATATGTCCAACTCCTTCTTTTTAAATGTTTACATATTCTACTATTTTTAGTAATTTTATTTATCAATTTTTTATAATGATTTCATGCACTTTTCGAACATTTTTTGAGCTCGTAGCCACTATTGCTCTTCCTGGCCGGGGTTCATCTTTGGTGTTCATACGGACTCTTTTAAATTTAGCAAACTATCAGTAAATAGTTGCTATTGATGGTTGAGAGTCGGCATAACATTTTTGCAAACATTCTTTGTTTTGTGCCAAAAAATAAAAATGTTTTATGAGCACTCGAAAATCTTCCTTTTCAAGTTTTGCCGTCTAAGGCAAAGTAGGTGCAACTTAATAGATTGTAAATTTTCAGTTGTAGCGGGGACTCCCAATAAATTTGTTATAGAGACCCACAATTGTGCAACCTATCGATAAAAATAAACAACTTTTTCCAGAGTTGTCATACGAATTCTAACGACTTAATAGCCCATGCAGTAATTACATAAGTAAATACTGGAATACATGAGTTCAAAAATCAACTAAGTTTCTTAAACTACTAAGAAATATTTTTATTTTCAACTACACTAAAATATATTAATAAATCAAATCACTTTAATCGCTTTAATATAAGCTTTATAATAAACACTAAGCTTTTTAAGCAAACCCTAAAAACTTGTTCATATGTTAAGTGATTCTATATTAAATTTTCCAAACCTTCGTCATTTACAGGTGCAGGACCAAGGTGTGGATCCGAATTTGCGGGATGGCGATGGCGCGACACCACTGCACTTTGCCGCCTCACGTGGCCACCTGTCAGTGGTGCGTTGGCTGCTCAACCACGGTGCCAAGTTATCGCTGGATAAATATGGCAAGTCCCCCATAAACGATGCAGCTGAAAACCAACAGGTTGAGGTGAGTACAAGACATCTGAAAAGAAGTTACAGTTTAAATATTAGGCAATTTATTGTTTCAGTGTCTCAATGTGTTGGTGCAGCACGGCACCACAGTGGACTACAACAACAAGAACAACTCACAGCGTCACAAGTCGCAGCAGCAACTGCACCAACACCAACACCAACAACAGCAGCAGCAGCAGCAACAGCAGCAACACATGAGCAGCAGCTGCAACTCCAACACGAACTCAAGCAAACAGACAAGTCGCAGCAACACTATCAAATCAAAGTCCTCCTCCACACTAAGCTCCGATGTGGAACCCTTTTACCTGCATCCCCCCGCGGTCACAGCAGCAGCAGCAGCAGCGGCTGCAGTCGGCGTCGGCGTTGGCATTACGCGCAAGAACAGCGACGCTTTGTACTCGCAGCAGTCGCGCAGCTCTTCGGAAAAGTTGTATGGCTGCAATGGTGGTGCCCCGGGGGGTGCCAGTGGCACAGGTGGTGCTGGTGGTGCACTGTTACCCAATGATGGACTGTATGTGAATCCCATGCGGAATGGGGGCATGTATGCCACGCCCTCGCCCAATGGCAGCATATCGGGAGAGTCGTTCTTCTTGCACGATCCACAAGAGATTATATACAATCGAGTGCGTGATCTGTTTGTGGACTCGGATTGCAGCAGCGTGAAGCAGCATCAGATGCCGCACTCCCATTCGCATTCCCATTCGCATCAGCATTCGCATGCGCATCCACATGGATTGCAATCGAAGGCGGGAAATGCTATCATGACCATTCAGGCCGATGTCCATTCGAGTTCAAGTGGTGCTGGCAGTGGTTCGGATGAATCTGTGTCCATCTCGTCCAGCTTCAATTCGCCAAAGAGCAGCAGTCACCATCACAGTCAGAGTCACAGCAACAATCACAGTCACAGTCACAATCTTGCTCACAGTCACTCGCATCAGATGCGTAGTCAAAGCTTCAATCGACACGGCAGCAGCGGCAACATCAGCAACAGCGCCAAAAACAACAACAACAACAGCAGCAATATCTACAAGCAACACAAGAGCATCGGCATCAGCAGCAGCAACAGCAACATCAGCAGCATTGCCAATCAAAATGGAGATCACGATTATGAGGACATTTATCTGGTGCGCGAGGAAACACGCAAGCAGCACCAACACCAACACCAGCAACTGCAGCAGCAGCAGCAACAACAGCAGCAACACCATCAGTTGCAGCAACAGCAGCAGCAGCAGCAGCAACAGTTGCTGTCACAACAGCAACACAAATACAATGTGGGCAGATCCCGTTCCCGCGACAGTGGCTCCCATTCGCGCTCTGCCAGCGCCAGTTCCACACGCAGCACGGATGTGGTGCTGCAGTACAGCAATCATGTGAGTACACTGTGCGAAATAATATGGATTTTTGTTAGGGAGTTGTATTGTTAGTGCTTCAGCTCGAAACTGTAAATTGATTTATAATCGGTTATCGATAAATGAAAAAGTTTACATCGATAAACTTAAGTAGTTATCGATCATTTTCAGTATTGAAGTAGGAGGCATTTGATTTCATAGATTTTATAGTTTTTTTTGCTTAAAATCGGTTATCGATAAGTCGAAAAATGCTTATCGATAAATATAAATATCGATAATATATTTTTTCTGCGAAAAAATCAGCAGCAGTCAGCACTAGGGTTTTTTATACATTTTTTTAGATATCGATAATCGAAAAATCGATTAATTTTAAATCAATTTTTATCGATTTATCGAATTTTTTGCATGCAAAAGTGTTTATGTAGGGAAACTATAGAGGCAACTCTGACGCCATCTCGCGTTAATCGCTATCACTTAACCAACTACAGGGTGTGCCTCAGTTGAGCATACTCTATCTGAAGTTTATTTAAGTGCAAAGTAGATATGTATAAATCATTGCAAAGCAAATACTAATGTCAACTTTCACTCAACGCCTGTCACAGCATTTGAACAACAAGCGCAACAACTACAACAACAGCAACAGCAACAACAACAACAACAGCAGCAACAACAACAACATGAGTCTGTTGAATCGCAACAAATCGCACTCGATGATCGGACTGCACAGCAGCAAATACGAGTCCTCGATCAAGGATAATTACAGTGCTAAGAATGTGAATTTGAATCTCAATCAGAATCAAAATCAGAATCAAAATCTTAAGAATCAGTTGCTCAATGGCGGCATCAAGAGCGATACCTACGAAAGTGTCTGTCCACCCGAGGACGTCGCTGAGCGGACAAAACAGACGCACAGGAATTCAATGATTCGCAACAATTTGATGGATGCCACAATGTTGAGCAGCACACCAAACATTGCCACGCACAACAGCAACATGGGTGCGGTCAACAGCAACAACATGGGCAGCAACAACAACAGCAGCAACAACAACATCAACATGAGCAATCGTAACTTGAAGCGTGTCGCTTCGGCACCTCCAATGCAGAATCTGGCAGTTGGTAAGTACAGTGGGACCTACCTACAGAAGACTCTGTCAAAAATCATTTATTTCTTTCGTTTAGTTAATGGACCACCACCGCCTCCTTTGCCACCCCCACTGCGTGCTCCCGCCCAACAGCGCAACAATCTGAATGCAGATCATCCGAACAACAGCAACAACAGCACCTACAAAAAGAATCACTTCAGTGCTGGGACAGCTACAATTGGCGCCACTGTAAACACTGCGGTGGGCGCAACTGCAACTCATGACGCCGTCGACTCGGACTCTGGCCTGGAGGTCGTCGAGGAGCCAAGCCTGCGTCCCTCGGAGCTGGTGCGTGGCAATCACAATCGCACCATGTCCACCATATCGGGTGAGTACTGTACTAAAACACTTTGTATGTTAAGGTTCTGTATATTTTATTGGGTTACAAATTCATAATTTAAGGAGTGTCCGCTTAATAATTAGAGAAAGATTGTCCGTTTATTAGGGGTACCTTTTAAGCAAGTTTTCTTTGTTTATATAACAAAAGTACTTTTTATGGGAAATTAATATATTTGTTAGTTAAAAAACATGTCCTTTAATCATAAGCATAGTAATTTATATTGAGTAGTCACTCTTGGAAATGATTCAGTGCTAACAGTTTAAGTATTAAATATTCTGCCACTTGTTTAATTAAACTAATTATACCCTTGAAGAGGGTATTATGTTTTGTCACGAAGCTTGTAACGCATTGAAGAAGGAGTTTCCGACACCCTAAAGTATATATATTCTTGATCAGCATCAACAGCCGAATCGATATATCCATGCCAGTCTGTCCGTCTTTTTCTATGCGAACTAGTCTCTCAGTTTAAAGCTCTCTTAATGAAACTTCGTACAGATATGTGTTCTCCCTGCACGCAGTTCATTTCTTAAAATCGGCCAGATCGGACCACTATTTCATATAGCTCCCATAGGAACAATCGGTTAAAATGCTTAGTATGAAAATTTTTGGTGTCCGATTTTTGACCGATTTCAACCAAATTCTCGCCAAATGCATTTCTAGTCGTGTCCCATCTGTTGACCAAATTTCATTCAAATCGGAGTACTATATCGTATAGCTCCCATGGGAACAATCGGTTGAAATGGTATCTATTGACCGATTTCAACCAAATTCACGCCAAATGCATTTCTAGTCGTTCCACATCTGTTAACAAAACATAATTTAGTCAGAACTTTAGTTCTTGATTCCTTTAAAGATTGATCTTTAAACCATTGGATCCCAACTGCTTACACTCTATTGTTAGTTCGATAGAGGTAAAACAATAAAATAATTTGACAGAAAACTGATTCATAGTTTTTAGAAGTTTAATATTTCTAAAGAAATGTCAAATGTTCAAGTCAATTCCTTTTAATTTTTTCATTTCACAAGCTGAAACTTTTACTTCACATTTAATTTATATAATTCCGTATTTTCTATAGTTTCTAAATTCTGTGCCGAGTTGGCTTTTTCTATGCCAATTCATAAAACTTCCATACTTATATTTTTCGGCCACAAAAGCAAACTTTTTGGTTTTTTCAAATCCAATTTAAAACCGACCAAATTTGAGCACAAAAAGTAAAACGATTTTTAATAGACGGTTTAACTAAGGATTGACGAGCCATGAGCACAGAAGACTCAAGTCTGGGCTGGTCGGATCTGGGGGAGAGTAGGCCCATCAGCAGTAGCAGTAGCAATAGCAGTAGCAGTAACAGTAACAGCAGCAGTAACAGCAACAGTAACAGCAGCGACTCGGATGGGACAACAGTTCGCATGTCCCCGAAGCAGACTCAGACAATGACAACGCAGTTTAGCGATGAGATGACCACGCCCAGTCTAAATAACATATCGAATAAACTGGCAGATAATGGGAATATGAGAGATACATATATCATCTATAGTGTGGGCAATTCAACGCTCTTCTTGGGCTCACTGGATCCACACTTGGCCACAGATCGTCAACTGAAGCTACTCGATCGCCATTTGCTGGACGTTAAGGTAGCCGAACCAATAGCACCACTTTGGCCCGATCCATCGGTCCTGACCATGGGTATGCGTAGCATGGCCGAGTGCGGTCTACCGAGCACCAGTTCAGCGGCCAAAACCACTTCGGCTGCACTCAAGAAGCGACGACTCAATGCCAAGTCCAAGTGTCTGAAGGTGTATGGCCAAAAGAAGCGGATCAATCTAGCGCATATGAATAGACACTTGGAATGATATGTTCTCGAAAATATGCATATATGTAACTATATAGATATATATCACTATGTATATTTGTGTGTATATATGTATAGGTATATATATATGTATATATATGTAGCTGTAAGAGCAGTAAAACCGGCCGTTGACCCTATTCCCTCTCGTTTCGCATTCATTATCTCTCTGACTCTGTCTCTGTCTCTCATTGGGGTCTTTGACTTTGACATGTCTGTGCATGTCTGGCGGGGGGGCAAATAGGGGGACTAACATGGGAAACGGGCCACAGACTGATTGATCAATTAGTGGCAAACTCGACAACTGAAACTGGAATTACCCTCGAGTGGAAAACAACACGTTTAGGCCAAAACGGCAGAAGCGAGACGACAAGCGACAAGCTGTTTAAGTTTGGCCAAAATTGATTGGCCAAAAGTGTTTGCATTGCACTTGTCATGGCATTTGAGTTACAACATCAATTACCATAAGTGATCACATCATTAATTCTCTACGAATTTTAGTGCGAGTGTTTACCAGTTTTAGTGCAACATTTTTGATTCGAGTTTTGGCATAAAGGAAGCTGGGAGATGGAATTTTAAAAGAATGGATTTAGAACTGAACAAGGCAAACGAATAACTCAGTAAATTTATAAATTTTCTTTAATAAGCGGTTAATTTTTTGTAGCTCTTTAATGTAAAATTAATCTCTAGCGTAACCTTAACAAGTCTGCTTTCAACTAGTGTGCTAGAGTGTGAAGTCCTTGTAGGAGGTAGAAGGTAAGAGGTGACTTAAGTCGAGGCCGTGGTTTTATTTAAATTACACAGACATCTTCTTGCTTATTGAAGTATTTTTTGGGGAACTATTCATGTCTTCAAAAATGGATCTATAACATTTTTTATCATTTGCCAAACAGGTTTATTCCTTCATTTAACTACAGCACTACTTGGTTTAGTCTTCCAATTTCTGATGCATCCCCCAGATTCACACAGGTCGGCTGAAAAGTCCCCAGTCTACTATAGTAAAACGCTAGTTATTTTCAATATAGTATTCCACTTTAATATCCCATGTTAACTAATCTCTTCTGAAATGCCAATGATCTTGCATTAATCACACTCCAACTTAATCGAGTGGAATAACCTGAAGATGGCAAGTGCTATGTAAAATATGGGAGATATTTGACATGCGTTGATCCATAACCGACAATTTTAAATGCCTTTTGAGCATTTTTATTATTGTTTGTTTGTTGCTCAGTTTAT
The DNA here is from genome assembly GCA_018152125.1 of Drosophila dunni. Taxonomy (NCBI): domain Eukaryota; kingdom Metazoa; phylum Arthropoda; class Insecta; order Diptera; family Drosophilidae; genus Drosophila; species Drosophila dunni. The sequence goes on along the minus strand of JAECXC010000648.1, from coordinate 321,815 downwards.
TTACCACAGAATTTATGCGAAATACACAAATCAGCCGCAAAAGTTCACACGCGACAAAACAATGTTGTTAAAACAAAGAAGTGGAAGTTGTTTAAGGCAGTTAAAAATTAAAAAAAAAAATATTGTAAAAAATTACAAGCTTAAGGAAAATAAACGTAAAAGTGCCAGACATGTGGCAGAGTTGCTACTTTAGCTTTTTTAAAGCTATATTCAGCTATATATATAGACAAATATTTTTTACTTCTTTTTCTTTTTTCGACCATAAAACTCACTTTATAAATACTTCATGAAAGCCAGTAAAAAGTTAGATCAATTTAAAATATATTTAGATAAATAAAATCAAGCCACAAACCTTTAGCTAATTTTAGCTATTTTTTCAAAATCATTTTTCGGAGTTATTTTATTATTAGTATTTTAAAAAATTTATTGACAAGACAATTAATTTAAAATAATTGTGAACTTTTTAAAATGAGCACAAATAAACTAACTATAAATTTAAAATAAGTATGCACTTTTTAAAATAAATTAACTATATAAATGCTTATTTTAAAATGTTCATATTTATTTTTACTAATTGTTTTGTCAATAAATTTATTAAAATATTAACAAATTTAGGGATTATTCTATCTTAATTTTTTAATAAAAAATTTACATATTTTACCCCATAAAAACACATATAAAACCAAGTTTAAAATTAAGTCAATACAAAAATATTTACTTATTTATTTATTAATGATTTTACCAGTTTTACCACCACTGACAACCACAAAACTGATAAATTGACAACTTTGTTGACATCGAACTGAGCTGAAGTGAAATTGAATTTATGGTGGCACTTGTTACGTGCCAATTGAGCCACCCCCCACACCCCCATGCCTTATGCCACTTGCCACTTGTCACTTGCCACACTTGTTGCACTGATCAGAAGTTATCAGTGTTGGTCTCTGGGCGCTGTCGTTGGCTAAAAACGAGGAAGTGAATTCGCTGGGCAATTTGGCGCTCGCATTTCCTCTTTGTCCCCACGCCCCTTCACCCGCCACCCGCCTGCCCTGCCCGAGGAAAGCAAGCCAATTATGGCCGTGTGCCTCATGTGGCAAGTGGCAAGTTGCAGTCAAGCCACCCGCGCGTTTGCTGCTTGCGAAACTTTTACCAATGAAAGTGAACGTGTTTCGCTCGAGACTCGAAGACATTGCAACTTGTTGCAAGTTGTCGTTGTCGTTGTCGTTGTTGCAGTAGCAACAACAGTGGCAGTGGCAGTGGCACTGGCAGTTGCTGCTGGCGTTTTGGGTGAATAACTTTGGCGATCGCTTGAACTCGCATCAGGCTGCCAGCGACATTCGCACCGTGAACATCGTCAATCGTCCGCATCAATTTCGAAAAATTACGCACATTTGGACCGCGAGTTTCTAATAATAAAAAAATAATAATAATTATTTAGTTCATTATTTTTGTTCATGTTTTGTGTCATCACTTAGAATGTGATCCGTTGTCGTGCGGTTCTTTTGTGTTTATCGCTTTGCTGTTTCCTTCTTTTTTTCCATTTGATTTCTCCTGCTCACCATGAACATGCCGGGATCGGTAAAGATTCATAAGAACACACGGCGCAATTACTTTACGCTGAGCTTTCAGCGTTTCGATATATTTCGCTGTAAGTGTTATCGATAGCAGCACGATTATATTTGTACAGCTAAGAAAGTTCTTAACTTAATATCGAGTAAATTGTGCATAGTGTATACTTGTCATAAACAAATTGGACTCAGTTGTTAATAATTCTCTTAAAACAAGTGTGGTATAAAGGAGTGAAGTTCGGATATTTTAAACAATTAATTATATTATAAAAACAATAGTTTTATACAATTCCTAAAAAGTAAATACTATATTTAGCAAATTTTTTAACCATAAATTATTAATTAAAATCAAACTTAACATATCCCTCTACACTTTTTTAGTGTACTAAGTCTATAAATACAAATTGAACTCAAGAAAGTTGGCAACTATTTATTAAATGAAATTTAAAAAAACGTAAATAAGTATGTTCGTCAGTTACTTTTCCTATTTCGAAACCGTATTTCAATTAATGTCTATTTTAAATACAATATTATTATAGTTTAATTGAAACTTCCTATTAAAATTTAGTTTGATTCAGTTAATGAATTTCTTAGAAACCGCCATTTAAACTTTATTTAAAGATTTTAAATATATTTTAATTCCCATTTTATTTTGCTGTTTTTTTTTTTTAGACATATAAATTTATTTAAAGTTTCATTATTGCGAACTTAAAAACTTTAGCAAAATTCACTTAGACATGGAGAATTTTGTTTCTAAATAATTTTTTATTTATTTTCTATTTAAATTGTGTTTTTTTTTTTCTACTTCCCGTTTTCATTTCATGTCCTTTTTGCCCACTTGAGTTTTCACCACAAATCTGCAGCCAAAATCGGACAATTTGCAATCCAGTTGCTGCTCCCTTTTCCATCCTGATCCCCATTCCCATTTCCACTTCCATTCCAACTCAACTCAATTAAATCGCATCCTATCCAATCCAAATCAACAGCAAGCCAAACCACTGATAAACTGTGGAAATTTGTTGGCTCTTGCAACAAATGTTTTGCGCTATATTTTTTTTTCCTTTTATTTGATTTTATTTTTTTGTTGTTTTGTTTTTTGCCTGCAAATAAATTGGCCAAAAACTGGCTAGACTCGATTCCATGCATTTTGGAGTGCCTCTGTCCATATGCATTGCTGTCAACCTGAACACGTAATGGATGCCATTGCCATTGCCATTGCCATTGCCAGAGCTATTGAAATTGAAATTGTCGATTTCCAGATCTGTTGTTGGCGTAGTTCAAACAAGTTGCGAGTTGTGAGTTGCGAGTTCACAGTGGCTGTGAAAGTTGCCACAGATACGAGGATTTACTGTGGCATCGGGGGCAGAGACGCAGTCAGTTTAAGTGGCATCATGTGTAGTATTCGCTTCAGCAACACCACTAATCATTCAAACTGACAGTACAAAGTATAAATTCATTTATTAATGTTTTATTTTTATTTTTTATGTTTTTTGCTTTGTGTTTCAATTGAAAGTTTCTTTTTTTTTAAATGTATTCAGTTGGTAAATAGAATTTGGAGTGACTAGCTTAAATACCTTTAAATAAAATGATTGAAAGCGTTTGCAATTTAAATGGTTTATACGACAGACAAAATAATAAAAATTGAATAGAATTGAGATCAATTTAAATTTATTTTTTTTATATATTTTTTTACTTATTAACGCAGACTAAGACTTAAAAAAAATTATTTTATAAGTATAGGTAAAATTAATATTAATGACTATAAAAATGAGTAAATTATAAACATTTATTTTAACTGAAAATATTAAAAAAAAATTCGTTAATTAAATATAGATAGATACTAAAGTGATCTAGCTTTTATCTATATTTAGGTATAGGTAAATAAATGTATGGAAATATTTTGTAAGTATTTTCTAAACAATTTTATTCATTTCTGAGTTGTTTTAAAAATAATTGCAAATATATGGAAATATTTGTTTGGTATTTTTTAATACATTTTATTTATTTCTGACCTATTATAAAAATAGTTGCAAAACATTTCAGAGCTAAAAATAATATATTTGATAGTTTTCGTCATGGAAAGTGAATTGTTAATATTTTATAAATTTTAAATAATATTATGATAGCTGATTTCTTAACAGGATTTTTAAAAATCCATTTCAAAAATGAAAGCTTTTTTTTGGAGGGTTTCCATACTCAAATTTAGACTTTTCAATTCCTCGAAAAGTGAACCAAATCCAAGACTGTCTGAAGTGTGTTTGCTTTGTGAATGTGTGTCTGTGTGTGTGAGTGGGTGTGTGTGTGTGGTTGTGTTTGTGTGGGTGTGTGGTTGGCGGCATTGTGGTTGCAGTTTGGACTGCTCTTCAGCTGATTAAGTTGTAGTCCACATCCATTAGTGCCAATTCTGCAGGCTGGTGAAAGGCGTCGTGTCGCCACACGCTGCATACGCAATGAGTGTGTGTGTGTGTGTGTGTGTGTGCCGTTGTGGTGTGCGTGCGTGTGTATGTGTGTTAGCTCAAGCTAGCGTGACCAAAGAGCTGGGATAACTGCTAACCTACAATAAGTAGTTAACGCAGACGAAAAAAACAGCAGAAGAAAAAATCTCATAAATAAATTTGTTCAATTTCAGCGAACAAGAAAGCCAAGCTCCTCAATGGCAACAACAGCAGCAACAACAATGCCAACAATGGCAACAGCAACGGCAATGCTAACGGTAACGAAGCTGGCTGCACCGAGACAACACCCGGTGCCAACATGGAGGGGCACTACCAACCAGCACCGGGAGCAACACCCAACAGCAGCAGCCTCTACGGCTATGCCGAGGGCAAGCAGCGCAACAACAGCAACAGCAACTACTACCAGCAACCACAGCAACAGCAACAGCAATCGATATACGCTGGCAGCATCTATGGTGTGGGCTCCTCGGCCGAGGATCACTATGAACTGCAGCAGTCACAGTATGGTGGCAGCTACAATGGCGACAATGGAACTGCTGGTGGAACTGGAGCTAGTTCGGTTGCGGGTATGGGCAGCGTGCGCTCTGGTGGCCCCAATTTGGTCAACAAGCAGCTGGTGCTGCCATTTGTGCCGCCCAGTTTTCCCAATAAATCACAAGACGGCGTCACGCATCTCATCAAGCCGTCGGAGTATCTAAAGAGCATTAGCGATAAGCGTTCGTGTCCATCGTCGGCGCGGTAAGTTTTGGGAAAGCCGGAGCAGCTCGTGCAGCTGACAGCTGGCTCTGGTTTTGGTTTTGCGTTTTTCATTTGGCTGCAGATCTCGTGCAGCGGTGCAACATACTAAGTAATTACCACCAAAAGTGGCAGAAATACAGTTGGCTTAATTAAGCCACTGTTTTGGTAGCTGCAACGGCAGCGGCAGCGGCAACAAGGGGGCAATTAACAGGCAGCCACTTCCTCAGCGACTCAAGTGTGCATGAAATTTTATGCGTGCTGCATGCCACACACACACACAGTCACACCAACACACACACACACACACCAACAGACACACACCAACAGACACACACACAGTCACACCAGCCTAAGCTTGAGCTTGCTGAGAGCACCAGAAACTGCCTTCAGTTGCAATTCAAAGATGATACTGCGCACACGACACGCCTGGCGCAGGTCTGCCCCAAAAAAGCTACAAAAAAGAGCCAAAAAAAAGCCAAAAAAACTAACGAAAACCCCCAACTGCTCGCCAAACTCCACTTCGATTTGCAGCGAAAGTATTTCATATTTTGATTGATTTCTCTTTCATTTGCAGCTCCACGGATACGGAGGATTACATGCAGATACAAATTGCCCAACAGCAGCATCAACATCAACTTCATCAGCATCAACATCATCATCAGCATCAACATCAGCCGCATCATGGCATGGGCGCGGGTGAGCAGCCACCGCTGCCACCGCCACCGCCGCCACTGCCCCACATGATGCCACCGCCCATGCCCACAATGATGCTCTCGACCATGTCCAGCGATGCCACCAACAAGTCCCAGAAACCCAAGAAGCCACACGGCACAGCGCCCAGCAGTCAGGACACTGCCACGCGCAAACAGCATCAACCCTTGTCCGCTATCTCCATACAGGATCTGAACAGCGTTCAGGTGAGTTACGAGTTACGACTGACAACTCAGGTGGGCAGAGAAATAATAATGGTTTTTTAATTAGTTGGCATTTTATTTATGTTTTTTTTTGGTAGCAATATTTATTTCATTCATTTAAATAATATTAAATTAATGTTCGCATGGGAAGTGCATAAATATGGTCAGTTAAAAAATATAATTATTTTATTGTCAAGCAGCACAACTATACAAAATATCTGTAGTTTTTACTTACTGTCAGATTTGCTTAAAACAAAAGAAATTTTTATTTAAATACGTGGGTTAATTGTTTAAAGTTTTGTCTGATAAAAATTAGTTGTTTTCGTCATCGAAAACTATTATTTTTCCTACCTCAAACACTCTTGACATTTGTACTTCTACTTGTTAGATTTCAATTAAACATTCGACAAGCAGAAATTTCTAATCTACGACATTATCTAAACGTTCGCTAAAGGCGACAGTGATTAATAATATTTTACTTAATTTAGCGGGTTTTTAGCTAAACGATAGTAACTATTGAAATCGAAGGACAAAACTATGTATAATTCTTGAACTACAGTTTACCATTCGAGAGCAGAGCTGTAAATGTAATCATTATACCCTTGCAGAGGGTATTATATTTTTGTTACGAAGTTTGTAACGCATTGAAGGAGGCGTTTTCGACACCATGAAGTATATATATTCTTGATCAGCATCAACAGCCAAGTCGATATAGCCATGTCAGTCTGTCCGTCTGTTTCTATGCTAACTAGTCTCTCAGCTCTAAAGCTATCTTGATGCAATTTGGTACAGATCAGTATTCTCTCTCCAGTTTATGTTAAAATCGGCCAGTTTGGACTACTATATTACTATAGTTTCCATAGGAACAATCGGTTGAAATACTTAGTATGAACATTTTCGGTGTCTATTGACCGATTTCAACCAAATTCACCCTATATGCATTTGTAATCGTTCTCCGACTGTTGACCAAATTTTATCCAAATCGGACTACTAAATCATATAGCTACCATAGAAATAATTGCTGATTGAAACCATATCATCGCATAACCGTTTTTTCTTGTTTTGAATAGTTTGTATTGTAATTAACTTATGGAATTAACTGAAATAATGTCAAATAGAGTTTATGATTAGTTCAAATCAATTTAAAGACCCCCTCATAAAACTGCTTTCCTAAACTTGCAGCTACGTCGCACGGACACACAGAAGGTGCCAAAGCCCTACCAGATGCCGGCACGCAGTCTGAGCATGCAATGCCTGACCACCAGCACGGATACATATCTGAAAACGGATCTGATTGCCGAGCTAAAGATCTCAAAGGATATACCCGGCATCAAGAAGATGAAGGTGGAACAACAGATGGCCAATCGCATGGACTCGGAGCACTACATGGAGATAACCAAACAGTTTACGGCCAACAATTATGTGGATCAGGTGAGTTACGGGGGCATTCAATGGGAAGTGTGATTAATGAACGGCGGATTGTTATGCGCATCAAAGATCTACTTACAGATACCAGAAAAGGATCAGGCCGGCAATGCCATACCCGACTGGAAGCGCCAGATGATGGCCAAAAAGGCAGCAGAGCGGGCCAAGAAGGACTTTGAGGATCGTATGGCACAAGAGGCTGAATCACGTCGTCTATCGCAGATACCGCAATGGAAACGCGATTTGTTGGCGCGTCGCGAAGAGACGGAGAATAAGCTGAAGTAAGTGTGGGGGTGCGGGGCGGGGCAGGGGTTCAGGGGCGGGATCTAGTGGGTTGTTGGCGGTTGTTTGATGGTTGCCCAGCCACTAGCTGGCGGTCTCCTATCACTGACCATGTGCGCCATTTTCCAGAGCGGTCATCTACACGCCCAAAGTGGAGGAGAATAATCGCATTGCGGATACCTGGCGTCTGAAGAATCGCGCCATGTCCATCGACAACATCAATCTGGCAGCCTGTACCGGTGGCCTCAACGTCGAGCAGCACTACCAACAGTTGCAGCTACTCCAGCAGCAACAGCAGCAGCAGCAGCAGCAACATCCCCAGGGCAACAAGGAGAACAACAGCGAAGGATCCAAGACTTTGGAGCAAGCGGAGCAGCCTCAGGAGGGACTCGATCAGGGCGAGGAGGAGCAGGAGGACAACGACAACATCATACCCTGGCGTGCACAGCTGCGCAAGACCAACAGTCGCCTTAGCTTGATCTAAAAGTGGGCGTGGCCTGCGTCCCTATCAATACACTTGCAGTGCATTTCTGTTGTTTCTACTTAATTTTTTTTTTTTTTTGTTCAATAACGAATTTCATATTTTAACGACATGTGCAATTATTAAAAAGAAATCAATAAGCGTGTGAAACACATTTAAATTATTAAAATAAGCAAAAGAATTTTGATCGAAAAATCGATAAGCGAAAATCGAATGAATACATTCAATCACTTAACATTGTGTGTACTATATATAAAACAAAACAAAATGAATTTAAGTTTATGTTAACCTTTTTTTTTCTTGTAATTTGAATTATTGTTATTCCTATTGTGAAATGAAAACAATTAATCAATTAATCGATTAATCGAAATTGAAGTCGAAGTCGAGTTAATGGCATTGATAATCATAACTATTTAAAAACTAAATTGAATTCAATTTTTGGTGTTGTGCGAATATCGAATCATTCGATTATTAACATTACTTTCATAACTATCGATATGAATTTTTAATTTACATTGATCATAATTATTTAATTAAGCTTCCATTTTTTTTTTTTGTGCATTGTTATTTGTTTTTATACTTGGCTCAATACTATTATTAAAATATAACTTTAACTATAAAATATTAAACGTTTGAAGACTGATTTTTTGGGCTTGAAGATTGGGAAGCAATAAAATAATTAGGGTTTTCCTTGGTTTATTAAATATAAATTTACAGATTAAATTGTTTTATACTTTCAAGATATACTTTCTACTGACTGCTGACAACATTTCGATACAACAACAAATTAAACACTTTGTTTGGTCATATCTTTACATAAGTCTCTTTTTTGCCCACCGATAAAGTCAATTGTCAATTATTGATTGCGAGCCACTTGTCGATCAGCTTAAAATTAAATTTGTTGTCAATTGAAGTCCATATATTTCACAGACTTTGATAGATTAATTAAGTCATTGTATTGACATTGTTTTTGCGACACGAAGTCGGCAAAGTATTAATAAGTAATCAATATCATAGATATTATTAGACTTAACTTAATCAGAGGACGCTTCACGCGTGAACACTCAACTGCGATATCGCCAAATGCGGTAATCACTATAAAAAATATTTATATGCTCCGATGTGTAGAATTAACACTATTGGGGTCAGCAGGATTTATTTGGGGACTGCTAGAAGACAGACGTGAAAAATATGAATGTAGTCTAAAAGTCTGTTAACAGTCTGTCTAAGAGTCGGCTAACAGTCTGTCTAACAGTCTGTTAACAGTATGTCTATCAGTCTGTCTAACAGTCTGTTAACAGTCTTAACAGTCTCAGAAAATAAAGCTTGGAAAAAGTTTTTTACTTCAGTGTAAAGTCTAAGAGTCAAAACTATGCAACTTTGATTTAGAATATTTTGGGACTCAGACATCAGATTTTCGATTGGTATGACTTTTTGAACTCGGGAGGACCAGGACTATCGATTGCCATCAAAAAATCGCAATCTTAAATTTTATCGATTTTTGACAAAAATGCAAAGGGGTAACACTGCAAAATTTGTCAAAATGGGGTCGAAATTAAATATTTGAATTTTGGCATGGAATCGAAGCTACTAGTTGTCTAGAGTCCAAAAAGGCAACGCTTTTCAAAATATCACTTCATTTGGCTGAGAAATGATCATTCAAATATTTTGAATATTGAATAATTTGAATATTTTGGGACTCAGACGTCAGATTTTCGATTGGTATGACTTTTTGAACTCGGGAGGACCAGGACTATCGATTGCCATCAAAAAAATCGCAATCTTAAATTTTATCGATTTTTGACAAAAATGCAAAGGGGTAACACTGCAAAATTTGTCAAAATGGGGTCGAAATTAAATATTTGAATTTTGGCATGGAATCGAAGCTACTAGTTGTCTAGAGTCCAAAAAGGCAACGCTTTTCAAAATATCACTTCATTTGGCTGAGAAATGATCATTCAAATATTTTGAATATTGAATAATTTGAATATTTTGGGACTCAGACGTCAGATTTTCGATTGGTATGACTTTTTGAACTCGAGAGGACCAGGACTATCGATTGCCATCAAAAAATCGCAATCTTAAATTTTATCGATTTTTGACAAAAATGCAAAGGGGTAACACTGCAAAATTTGTCAAAATGGGGTCGAAATTAAATATTTGAATTTTGGCATGGAATCGAAGCTACTAGTTGTCTAGAGTCCAAAAGGCAACGCTTTTCAAAATATCACTTCATTTGGCTGAGAAATGATCATTCAAATATTTTGAATATTGAATAATTTGAATATTTTGGGACTTAGACGTCAGATTTTCGATTGGTATGACTTTTTGAACTCGGGAGGACCAGGACTATCGATTGCCATCAAAAAATCGCAATCTTAAATTTTATCGATTTTTGACAAAAATGCAAAGGGGTAACACTGCAAAATTTGTCAAAATGGGGTCGAAATTAAATATTTGAATTTTGGCATGGAATCGAAGCTACTAGTTGTCTAGAGTCCAAAAAGGCAACGCTTTTCAAAATATCACTTCATTTGGCTGAGAAATGATCATTCAAATATTTTGAATATTGAATAATTTGAATATTTTGGGACTCAGACGTCAGATTTTCGATTGGTATGACTTTTTGAACTCGGGAGGACCAGGACTATCGATTGCCATCAAAAAATCGCAATCTTAAATTTTATCGATTTTTGACAAAAATGCAAAATTTGTCAAAATGGGGTCGAAATTAAATATTTGAATTTTGGCATGGAATCGAAGCTACTAGTTGTCTAGAGTCCAAAAAGGCAACGCTTTTCAAAATATCACTTCATTTGGCTGAGAAAGGATCATTCAAATATTTTGAATATTGAATAATTTGAATATTTTGGGACTCAGACGTCAGATTTTCGATTGGTATGACTTTTTGAACTCGAGAGGACCAGGACTATCGATTGCCATCAAAAAATCGCAATCTTAAATTTTATCGATTTTTGACAAAAATGCAAAATTTGTCAAAATGGGGTCGAAATTAAATATTTGAATTTTGGCATGGAATCGAAGCTACTAGTTGTCTAGAGTCCAAAAAGGCAACGCTTTTCAAAATATCACTTCATTTGGCTGAGAAATGAGCATTCAAAATTGAAAATATGAATTTATTGGGATTCCAATTTTCATTACTTTTTAGCTATGTACTTTAAGTTCATTTTTAGCCATTTAATCTATAATATAATAAAACAGTCTGTCTAACAGTCTGTTAACAGTATGTCTGACAGTCTGTTAAAAGTCTGTCTAACAGTCTGTCCAACAGTCTGTCTAACAGTCTAAGAGTATGTCTTCCAGTCTGTTAACAGTCTGTCTAACAGTCTAACAATCTGTTAACAGTCTGTGTAACAGTATGTCTAACAGTCTGTTAACAGTCTGTCTAACAGTCTAACAATCTGTTAGCAGTCTGTCGAACAGTATGTCTATCAGTCTGTCTAATAGTATGTCTAACAGTCTGTTAACAGTCTGTTACTCTGCAGCAAATACCGAGACGAGTATGTTTCCATATAAACTTTTCATTCTCTTTCAAAGGCATAAATCCTGTTTCTTACTACCTCCAGCTTATATAGCCCTTAAAACAACTGGTTTCAAATAAAAGTTTCGAGTAGAAAACAGTTTTGTCTTAACCTTTTTCAAAGACACAAATTGGGCAAAGTTCAAGCAATTCGTAACTGATTTAGTGAAAATCTTAATACTTGATCATTTTGTTGACATTTGAGTGATCGATCACATTGTTTATAGTGAATTTTTGGATCACCATAGAAAGACTTTCTTCTTCCACAGCTGTTTGATAAGAACTTGAAGAGCTTTATCTTTTGTTGTCCGTTAAAGCGATTAATTTCGAGTTTGCGATAAGAAATTGTTGTCTAGGTTTTGAAGACATAATTGTTTACGCTATTGTTTACTCTACAGTCACTTGCAGTGTGATACAAAGTGCAGCACTGATTGTTAATTAATCATTTGAAAAAAATATCTAAGTCAACGGCTGAAAACTGTTTTTAAAAGAAAACTGTCTTACAAAAGCGACTATTTCTCAACTAGCCAATTAAAAAAGCAGAGTAGATTTTTTTTTATATTTGCTTGTTTAATAGTAATTTAATCAAAAAAAAAAATGAGTGCAGATCAGACATGCTGCTTAGTTGCTGGTGAGCTTGGAGCAGGTCTTGATGTTGGCAGGGAGCTGAGTGTAGTAGTTGGTAAGATTGGTAGTGGCAGCAGAGACACAGTCAACGGCATTGGGTCCAGTCGTTGGAATCTTCTTGGCCAACTTGGCGGCCTTCTTGACCTGCAAAACGAGGCTGAACACCTGCTTCAGAATCTGGACAGTGCAGCTCTTGCTCAGGGAAGGATTGGTCAGGTCATCGGCGCTGGCACAAATGGTTGACTTCGAGTTGATGATTTTGTTGGCGGATTGAATAATTTGCAGATTGGCATTGATCAGATTGGTCACATCCTGGCTGGCAGCAACACCGCAGTTCACGATGTCGGTGCTGTACTGCTGAGCGTTGTCCCGAATGCCCACAACCCACTTGATGAGGCAGTTCAATCCCTTGACACTACGGAGAGCAGCCTTGATGGCCCACCAGGTGGCGGAAAAGATGCCAAACACTTCGGGGTCAATGAAATCGCCCTCGACATCGGCAAAGTCAGTGGGCTCGTATTCCATGCCCACATCAGGGGCCATCAAAAGTGGCTGCCAGGTGCCAGCATTAACCTGTATATGTAATCAAGAATATTAGAATCCTTTCGTTTCCCATCCCAACTCCTTTCTACTTACACTGAGCACGCAGACTGCCGCGAATAGTGCGAAAAGTGTGAACTTCATTTTGCGGTTTCTTAGAGCTTTCTCTATGAACCAGTTCAAGTTGTTGGCCTTTTTATAGCTTCCGATAACGTCTTGAACGGAAAGTCCAATATACTATAGCTAAGTTCTAATCTATCCGAATTGTATTCCGTTTTTTTTTATCTAAATGTCTATCTATTTGCTTCTGGCATTTTGAGGTAAGCTTTGCATTGATTTTTGGGGCCTAACACACGTTTTCTTATCAGCTAATGAACTGATAACAGCGCAATTGTATTAAGTTGCCAAAGACGACCATTGTGACTTGGTAAACCTATCATTGCTTTGATAATATAAATAAAACTAATAAGAGAAATACTAGAAATATGGTTCCCTTATAAATCTTTCTCTGATATCAGTTTGTTTAGTTTGAATTTTGGATTTGAGATCTACTAAAAGTTCTGTTCGCTTGGAATTACAGCTGGTATATGCGAATTCCCAGTTGAATTCTCAGGCGAAAAGAAATTCACAGTAAGATACAACAGACTTTACAAGAGCCCAGTCAATGTTAATGTTGTGTTAAAGTAATGTTAATGTAATGTTAATGTAATGTTAATGTAATGTTAATGTAATGTTAATGTAATGTTAATGTAATGTTAATGTAATGTTAATGTAATGTTAATGTAATGTTAATGTAATGTTAATGTAATGTTAATATAATGTTAATGTAATGTTAATGTTAATGCACTGTTAATGTACTGTTAATACACTGTTAATGCAATGTTAAGTCAATGTTAATGCAATGTTAATTCAATGTTAATGTAATGTTAATGTAATGTTAATGTTATGTTAATGTTAATGTCCTGTTAGTGCACTGTTAATGCAATGTTAATGCACTGTTAATGCACTGTTAATGCACTGTTAATTCAATGTTAAGTCAATGTAAATGTTAAGCCAATGTTAAGTCAATGTTAATGTTAAATAATTTTTGCATAGCGACCTGCTAATGTTTCTGTTTGCCTGGTATTTCAGCAAGAATTTCTAACGATTTTGGGCACTGCAAATCGCAGCGGTCAAGCAAAAAAAAATCCGCGAAAGGCCAAAATCGAAGACTTCTTTGTGTGAAACACCAGGCGATCAGAATTAGCTGCAAGCGACAGGCTGTAATTTAAATTCAATTACAGAGAGTCCAGTGAGGGAGCACTTAAATATTTTATAGCATACTTTCGGGCGGCGTATGAAAATTATATGAGGGACCGACAACGCTTATCAGTAGCATACTTTCAGGCGGCGTATTAAAATAATGGTCTTGGGCCGAAAACGCTTATCAGTAGCATACTTTAGGGCGGCATATAAAAATTATGTGCGTGGGCCGACAACACTTATCGGTGGCTAGTTTAGCGATTTTAAAGCTATTTAAGCTTTTGAGCTTGATTGATTGCTTTGCGCTACTAGTTACTTACAGTATTAAAATGCTTTATTAACATAATGCTTGGAAGAAAGCTTTATTGTTCAGTGTCAAGTCTAAGGGTCAAAAATATGCAACTTTGATATTGGATATTTTGGGACTCAGACGTCAGATTTTCGATTGGTATGACTTTTTGAACTCAGGAGGACCAGGACTATCGATTGCTATCAAAAAATCACAATCTTAAATTTTATCGATTTTTGACAAAAATGCAAAGGGGTAACACTGCAAAATTTGTCAAAATGGGGTCGAAATTAAATATTTGAATTTTGGCATGGAATCGAAGCTACTAGTTGTCTAGAGTCCAAAAAGGCAACGCTTTTCAAAATATCACTTCATTTGGCCGAGAAATGATCATTCAAATATTTTGAATATTGAATAATTTGAATATTTTGGGACTCAGACGTCAGATTTTCGATTGGTATGACTTTTTGAACTCGGGAGGACCAGGACTATCGATTGCTATCAAAAAATCGCAATCTTAAATTTTATCGATTTTTGACAAAAATGCAAAGGGGTAACACTGCAAAATTTGTCAAAATGGGGTCGAAATTAAATATTTGAATTTTGGCATGGAATCGAAGCTACTAGTTGTCTAGAGTCCAAAAAGGCAACGCTTTTCAAAATATCACTTCATTTGGCCGAGAAATGATCATTCAAATATTTTGAATATTGAATAATTTGAATATTTTGGGACTCAGACGTCAGATTTTCGATTGGTATGACTTTTTGAACTCGGGAGGACCAGGACTATCGATTGCTATCAAAAAATCGCAATCTTAAATTTTATCGATTTTTGACAAAAATGCAAAGGGGTAACACTGCAAAATTTGTCAAAATGGGGTCGAAATTAAATATTTGAATTTTGGCATGGAATCGAAGCTACTAGTTGTCTAGAGTCCAAAAAAGGCAACGCTTTTCAAAATATCACTTCATTTGGCCGAGAAATGATCATTCAAATATTTTGAATATTGAATAATTTGAATATTTTGGGACTCAGACGTCAGATTTACGATTGGTATGACTTTTTGAACTCGGGAGGACCAGGACTATCGATTGCTATCAAAAAATCGCAATCTTAAATTTTATCGATTTTTGACAAAAATGCAAAGGGGTAACACTGCAAAATTTGTCAAAATGGGGTCGAAATTAAATATTTGAATTTTGGCATGGAATCGAAGCTACTAGTTGTCTAGAGTCCAAAAAGGCAACGCTTTTCAAAATATCACTTCATTTGGCTGAGAAATGATCATTCAAATATTTTGAATATTGAATAATTTGAATATTTTGGGACTCAGACGTCAGATTTTCGATTGGTATGACTTTTTGAACTCGGGAGGACCAGGACTATCGATTGCTATCAAAAAATCGCAATCTTAAATTTTATCGATTTTTGACAAAAATGCAAAGGGGTAACACTGCAAAATTTGTCAAAATGGGGTCGAAATTAAATATTTGAATTTTGGCATGGAATCGAAGCTACTAGTTGTCTAGAGTCCAAAAAAGGCAACGCTTTTCAAAATATCACTTCATTTGGCTGAGAAATGATCATTGAAATATTTTGAATATTGAATAATTTGAATATTTTGGGACTCAGACGTCAGATTTTCGATTGGTATGACTTTTTTGAACTCGGGAGGACCAGGACTATCGATTGCTATCAAAAAATCGCAATCTTAAATTTGATCGATTTTTGACAAAAATGCAAAGGGGTAACACTGCAAAATTTGTCAAAATGGGGTCGAAATTAAATATTTGAATTTTGGCATGGAATCGAAGCTACTAGTTGTCTAGAGTCCAAAAAGGCAACGCTTTTCAAAATATCACTTCATTTGGCCGAGAAATGATCATTCAAATATTTTGAATATTGAATAATTTGAATATTTTGGGACTCAGACGTCAGATTTTCGATTGGTATGACTTTTTGAACTCGGGAGGACCAGGACTATCGATTGGCATCAAAAAATCGCAATCTTAAATTTTATCGATTTTTGACAAAAATGCAAAGGGGTAACACTGCAAAATTTGTCAAAATGGGGTCGAAATTAAATATTTGAATTTTGGCATGGAATCGAAGCTACTAGTTGTCTAGAGTCCAAAAAGGCAACGCTTTTCAAAATATCACTTCATTTGGCTGAGAAATAAGCATTCAAAGTTGAAAAAAGAAATTTATTGGGACTCCAATTTTTATTACTTTTTAGCTACTTTAAGTTAATTTTTAGCCATTTTTTAGCAAACTAGCTATTTTAATCTATAATATAATGATATAATAAAACTAACAGTTCACATTGGAGTTAATCATTGTTTATTTGAACATCTCATATGCTCAATTGCTGGTGAGTTGGGAGCAGTTTTTAACATTGGTAGGGAACTGAGTGTAGTAATTAACCAGTTTGTTTGTGGCTGTGGTGATACACTCGATGGCATTGGGTCCAGTCTTGGGGATCTTCTTGGCCAACCTAATAGCCTTCTTGATCTGCCTGTACAAACTGACAACTTGCTTCAGTGTTTGGACAGTGCAGCTCTTGGCAATGGAAGGCTTTGTGCCCTCCTCGGCACTCTCACAAATGTTTGTCTTCAAGTTGATGATGTTGTTGGCGGTTTGAATGATTTGAAGATTGGCATTAATCAGATTAGTCACATCCTGATTAGCCTGAACGCCACAGGCTATAATATCGGAGCTATATTCCAGAGCACTCTGTTTGATACCCGCAACCCACTTGATAAGGCAGTTCAATCCCTTGACACTACGCAGAGCAGCCTTGACGAAACCTATAAAACCAAATGCTTCTGGTTGCATGAAATCTCCCTGCACATCGTCAGCAGACAGCTCAGCCTCAAGTGGTTGCCATGTGCCAGCATTAACCTGTTTATAAAATGAGGAATATTTGAATCCTTTGACTAAAGTCCCTTCTCCTTTCCACTTACACTGAGCACACAAAAGGCGGCGAACAGAGCGAAAAGTGTGAACTTCATGTTGCGATTTCTCAGAGCTTTCTCTATGAAGCAGTTCGGGTCCCCGGCTCTTTTATAGCGTTTGCCTTGGACTTTGGCAAAGCCGCAGAGTTGAATATTCTATAATCTAGCGCAATTTATTAATTTAAGCGCCTATCTTCATGTCTGTCAATTCGTCTGATAGCAGACCAATTTTGTAAAGTGTTTAATTGCGATTTGGGCGACTTATCAAACAAAGATTACCAGCAAAGATTTATAAGAAATACTTTTTAAATTAAACTATAGCAAGATAGCCCTCCGAGTTTAAGGCTAAATAAAAACACAGCACAATTAAGTTGAAATACCAAAAAAATGTTTATTCCATTTATAATAGAGTGTTTGAAAATGAATTGATTAGCAAGTTGCTAGATGATAGTTTTAGTACATAATTAGTTCATTGTTTTTTACATATTATGTGTGAGTTAAACTTATGGATTGATTTACATAGGATAGGACAAGAGAATAAGGTGGAATTGAATTAGCATCTGGGCAATAAAATGGATCTTGAACTATTTAGTAGTTAAGCTTGTAGTCGTACATATTGATTTTGGTTAATGATTTATTTCAATTGTTTTGCAAGCGTGTGTGTTTGCGGCTGTATGTGTGTGTGTGTGTGTGTGTGTGTGTGTGTGTGAGTGTGTAAACATTTAATTAATCTGCTTTTAAGCATTTTACAATAGACGATAACATTTATACTGAAGTGTGTGTGTGTTTGAGTGTGTGTTGGTTGTGCCTGTTACTTGCTGATTTTGGCCAAATGATTTAGCCACCTGCTGCTTTACAAATCCAGTTAGTATTACACACACATACACAGTGGCTTCTGTGTGTATGTGCGACAGCTCATTCAAAACTTGCCCATTTGCCATTTAAGTTGCATTCGTCAAATTTCGGTTGGAATTTTTATACATCGGTAGTTTTTGGTTTTTTTTTTTTTGTTCGAAAATTAATTTTAAATTTGTAATTTAAATATATATATATTTATTGATTTAAGTTTCTTTGCTTCCGAAAATTTAATTTTAATGCCATAATTACGATTTGTTGTTTAAATACTACTTCAATTTCTCTTTTCGTTTATCTTAAGTAAAATTGAATCAAATTCCTCAGTGCTTGCAGTGCATATCGTACTTAGTTTTCATTTAGTTTTCCTTTGTTTATGTCTGTTTATGTTTACACCTAAGAACTAGCAAAAAATTGTAATATTATTCAATATCCGTATGTATATATATTTATATAGTTTCAATAGGTTTTTACTTTACAATAAGTTGAAGTTTTTATTATTTAATTTTTAAGTTATACACAATTTACAGTTAAGCAGTTTAGAACTTTTCGATAGAAATACTTTCAGACTTGCATAAGTTTCAACTTCTTTTTCATTTCAAAATTTTTATGATTTTCCAATTGAAATAAAAAACGTTTTTTCTTTTTTTACTCAGCTAACTCGTTGATGAGCTGGAAAGTGTGGAAGAAATGAGGAAAATCAAATTATTTACACAATAAAATTCAAATGGAAATCAAGTGTGTGGAAAATAAAACATTTATTCTCTCAGTGTATGGGTGTGTTTTGTGTTTTTTGTTTTGTTCTGTTTAGGCATAAATAAATAATTTACATTTAATTTAAGTTTATTCACTAGAGGCTTAGCTTACTCCCGTATTATACGGTATTATAGTTAAATATTTATTTCATTTAAATGTTTATTATTTAATTTTCTGGTTCTTTAGTTTCATTGTTCTTCTGCTCTTGGTTGTGTTGTGTTCATTTGTTCATTTGTTTTGCATCCTTTACAATTTCTGTTGCCTTAGTTTCTAGGTTTTCATAAGACTTGCGTTTCATGTTGTTTTCCATTTTGTTAAACAATTCACTTATATGCATAGAAAAAAATATATATGTATATGTATTTGTATATGTATAATATATGGTATATATATTAATGTATGTATAGCTTCTTTATAGTATTTATGCATACATATGTACGATATATACACACAGGCTTCTATGTACACACATATACATAACTATGCCGCTTTTGCTTCAAGAACATTCAACAGTTTCCTTTCTGTGTGTAGGTGTACAGGTGTATCAGTGTGTGTGTGTGGTTGGTGTTGTCAAGGCATTGGAGTTGTCATAGTACAGGTAATTATGTCATACGTCCATACACTCGTACGTATGTATATACTTTTGATCTCTTGTAATTTACACAAAATACGCGAAAATATATTCTTAGTTTGGCTTGGACCCGGTTGTTTTCCGAACAGGTGTTAATAATTCCCCATTTTACAGAATCCGCATTCTACAACACTGTTCCTACTATTAACACTGTCTTAGTTAATACACTTGCTCACATTCGAATTACCCTCAAACTACAATTTCAATTTCAATTTCAGTTGTGTTAGTTTAGTTTAGTCAAGCGATAGCAAAGTAGAGTTAGTTACTAATATTATTAAATATAATTATTTATTAAATTTTTTTATTATTTTTTTGTAGCTGTATTAAATCCCAAAAAATCAAAGTGTTTAAGTTTAAGTTTTAGTTTCATTTCATGTTGTACTTTTTAATTTAGTTTAGCAAACGTATTTTGTTCTCTGCCAAATCCACTAGATTGTCATTTGCTAAATTAGTTTTGCAGGCATTGCTTGCACTTCCGCTTCCGGTTTGACCGCTTCCCCACTTCTACCACTTCTTCTGCTACTCCCCACGGGCGATCCCGTTGATACGAATTGTGGCAGTTACTTTGGAAGCACGTCTGCGGGGCATTGAACTAAATGCTCCCAAAACTCTGCCACAAAACGTTATCTCGACGTTATCACTCGTCTTGATTCGATTACCACCAAGAAATCCAAAACATAATTTTTCATTTATCTTAACGCTTAACAATCTTTTTGGGCAAAACGGTCGGGAAAACTCAAGTGACTCGGGCTGGTCTACAAGACGCTCGAGCCAAGAGCTCGACCAGCCAGAATCAGTTGAGTTTTCGCAGCGTTTAATTAATGCGATTAATTGTTATTACTGTTAATTATAATGAGTGGTGTGTGTGTGGGTGTGTTTGTGTATTTTACTTCACTTAACTAGTTATTTATGCTCACTAATTGGTTATTACGTTAGGCCTTAAGTTCCATAGTGAGTGAGATTATTTTCATTACTGTCTTTGGAAATAATTTTGAAACGTAATTGACTTGATCGCATTTTACAATTAAAGGGGGTGGTGAGGGGGAGTTAATGAAAAAAAGTGTTCAACTTTATGCTACACACATGCTAACATACATATAAACAAACACACTTATATATGCATGTATACGAGCTTGATTAATTTATCACTTAAAATGCTACAAAGATTATTATTTTTGATTTGCTTTTTCCGTTTTGTTCTTGATAAAATAAATATATATATTTTATTTATATATATATATATATATAGGTATATATGTGTAGCTTACTTCATATATATATTGGTATATATTTAGTTTAAACTTTATGTATATTTATATTCCTGTTGTTGCTTTAGTTCTCGTAGTTCTGGTAGTCTTTATAGATATATATTCAGATATATATATATATATATATGCATATAGCCTACATCAAAGTGTGTAGTTTTAGTATTTATTGTTGTTCTTGTTGTTTACTTTGTTCGTCTTGTAATTGAGGGGAGTTGGGCGGGTAAGGACGGGCACTTAAGTCTCTGTGAAAGTCTTTGATTCAGTTTGAAACACATCGAGAGTGATTGAGTTAGAGCGGGACAGGAGTGAGAGAGAAAGAGAGAGTGAGAGTTAGATAGTAAAATAGCTAGATGGTTGTGGTTGTCCAGAGAACCGAAGATTTGGTTAGACGGAACTGTTTCTGGGTTGTGCATAGCTTAGTTAAGAGTGTGCGCATGGGACTGTGTGTGTGTCTCCGTGTGTTTGTGTGTGTGTCTAGTACACATGCTAACTGACTAGTACATGCACTAGTTTCTCTTACTACTCTTGCTGCTGCTGCGCTGCGTTTCTTTTGGCTTTTACTTGCAATTTACAACAGATTTACACTTAACACTAAATTTGCTAATTTGAATTTAAAAAAAAAAACAACAAAAATATCAATATTTATATATATATGTATGTGCTACAATATAATTAATACATGTGTGTGTGTGTGTGGGTGTGTGAATATTTTTATCCATATTTCGTGTCGTATGTACAGCAAATGCCTTGTCTAATATCAATATCCATCATACGCCGCATGGGCTCAAGTCCAATAGACTGATATTATTTATTTTAATATTATTTAGTTTTTAGTTTTAAGATTTTAGTACAATTAAATTTAGATATCACAATATAATCATCTTTTAATTTTGTTTGCCAAAGAATTCAAAACAATATTTACTGCTCCCTCAGTGTGTGTGTGTTTGGGTGTGTGTGTGTGTGTGGTGTGTGTGTTGCATTTACTTTTAAGCTGCTTGTTCTTCCTCCTTTTGTTATTGTTTTTGTTTTTCGCTTCTGAGTTGAGTAAATTAATTGTCACTTAATTGCTAAAACCAACGCCTAAAAGTGTTGCGAATTCGTTGCTTAAGCATAAAAGTAATTTTAATTATATTTATTAAACTTTTAATTATTATTATTACTTTTTTTTATAATGCAATTTATGCATTTGCTCTTTAGTTGCTACTGACACAAAAAAAAAAGAAAAAAAAATTTTAATTTTTAAACTGGATTTGAACTAAATAAAATATTCTATGGCGTTGTTTATAATTATTCTTTATAAGCATTTGATTTTTGTTGAGTTGAATTAAATTTAAATTCTGGTTTGCACCTCCAAATGCATGAAACGCTCTTGACCTTGGGTAAACAGCATTAAGTTTCATTTGTGTCACATTTGTCGTTTGCATTGGAATGTTGATAATCGCATTAAGTATTTGTTTTTGTGTATTTTATTCAGTTTTTTTTTTTTTTTTTTTTTTTTTTGTTTTTAGTGAGACAATTTCCATTTGGTTTGGCGGAAGAAAAAGAAGGAAATTCGCTGATTAGTTAATTAAACCATAAAGTTACTGGTTTGAAGCATTGATGATTTCTACACCGATCGCTGTCTAGACTACGAGTACTTGGATGAGTGTGTGCACAGCTAGCGAGATCTCTACTTTGGATCAATTTAATTGATTTGATTTGTTTTTTAATTTCTGTTGTTTTTTTTGTTTGAGTTTTTCTACGTATTTAATTTGGTTATGGTTTCTGGGCTGGGTTTCACATGGAGGTGGCCGACGGCGATGTGGAATTTGAGTTGGAATTGGAATTGGAATTTGTGGTTATGACATTGGCCCAGCCGACGCCCTCGTCTTGTTGTTGCTGTTGTTGTTGTTGTTGTGGTGGTGGTGGTTGTAATGCTTGATGTTGTTCAGCCAGCTTACTTTCCAAATATGTTGCAATCTCATTGGCATTCTTGTTGAATGCCACCATCATGGCCGTGTTACCGCCAGCATCGCGAGCCTGCAAATTAGCCCCAGCCGCCACCAGCATCACGCAGATATCGCGCCGATTTTGCTCGGCTGCAATGTGCAGCGCCGTCTGACCGCTAGAGTGGGAGGAGCAGGGGGATAAGAAAAGAGAAGGGGGTTAAGAAAATTATTAAACAAGTTAAAGAGTAAACCTGCCAAATATTATGATCATATGTAAGACATATTTCTTATTGGCATTCCTTCTATGCTTTTCTTTTGAAAAGGATTGATTAATAATAATACTTTTTGCTTATTCAAAATGTATAGCCTCAATTTTTATCTATCTTTATGCTCAGCGTTTTTATAACTGACGATAAATAGACACTGAGCTATGTATGTGTAATAATAGTTGCATTTTAAAAAAATATAGTGACAAGAGATTACGTTCACAAAAGGATCAATCAGTTTATTTTTTAACCTTAAAACCTTATTTAAAAACAAATGTTTTAAATAATAAATGCATTAGTTTAATAATTTATTCTGCATAATAAATCATTATTACATTTTTTCATGACTTTTTTAACAGCAGTTCAAACGCTTTATTCAAACATGCATTAAATTCATTGAAAATTAGGTTGGAAAAAAAAATAAGTAAACTTGAATGATACGACTCATAAAGACCCTGCACTTTTTTATTATAATTTATATGACGAAGGTTGAAATTTAAGCCAGAAGTTATATGAAACCAAATGGAACACGAAAGTCTTCACATTGATTACACGAGGTTTACTAATAATACTACCTAAGACCTTAAGAGAGTAAGTCACTGAGGGAGGGAGAGGACGATATACTTACCGCTCCTTGTCCGCCATGTTGATGACGCGTCGTGTAGCACATGAAATGATGTATTTGACAATGTCCTTATGGTTGTATTTGCAGGCAAAGTGCAGCGCCGTCTGCCCGTTCTTGTTCACTGATTGTAATGAGAATCCTTGTTCATGTAGTGCACGTAACTGCAGGGGAGACACGAAGAGAAGGAGTAGAGGGATTACTCAGGGTGTAGTGGTTAAAAATCACAACTACTTTTCAAACAACAGAACAAAAGAAGACAAACGATAAGTTAAGTAACAAGTTAAAGCTACCATATTCAGATCGCCGCTCTGGGCCGCTAGTAGTACGGCATCGGAAGTTTGCTCCAGTATAGGGCTGTTATATATGTATACGTAATTAAAGACATATGTGTGTGTGTGTGGAGGTGTGTGTGTGTGTGTTTGTGTTTGTATGTGTGTGCATTGAAAAGTAGAGAAACAAAAGAAAAAGTCAAGCATCAGTATCGATTCGATAAGTTTCAGAGGATATATGTATAAGTTTCATGATACGGATTTCGAACTCCATATATAAACAGAGTGTGAGTGAGACAGTTATAAATTATAGTTAAGATAGTTCGATAGTTAGAGAGAGATGCAGTTAAGTAGTTTTGGAAAGTATTGAAAATAAAGAGCGCTATAAATACAGAATACCTGAATCCACAACCAAAAACATCTTCGTTAAAACTGAATAAACGATCTTTGTTGCTGCATGCATTGAACAACAGACGGAGAAGAATTAAGTAAGTAACAGAGGAGAGTAAAAGAAAGAGCGAGACAGCGAGAGAGTTAGAGGGAAAGATAGAGAGAGAGAGAGAGAGTAGGTGAAGTGAGTTAGATAGTGTGATGTGAGCTGAATGAGCGTGAGAAAGCGCCAATTGTTAGAGTGGGACAACCAATGAGCTTTGCTAAAAGCTTTCAGTATAGGCAAAGCTTTAGAAAGAGGGAGAAAGAGAGCGAGCGAAGATGCGCTGTTGACGGCTCTTATGTTTGTCTCTCTCTCCCCAATTGGTTTACATTAATTTGTAAAATTCATAGATTAAATAATTTTACATTTTCATCATTTTTTAATATTTTAAAAAGTTTCTAAATTTTAATTTAAACATTTAGATTTTTGGAAATTTTCTAAATTTTAAGTTTTTAAATTTTAAATTGATTTTTAAATGTTTTGAAATGTATTTGTATTCAATAAATTTAATTTTTTGAATAAAAAATTTTTAATTTTGGCAATTATTTTTAAATTTCGTTATTACTTCAATTTTTAGATTTTTTTTTGATTTTTTATTTTTATTTTATTTTAATTTTTTTAATTTTTGAAATGCGCGTGAATTATGAAAATTGTGATTGCTGTGGATTAAGTTGACGTTTATCGGTTTTTACCTCTTCCACTTCATCACTTTAATGGGCTTGGAGCCAATTTGCAAGTCCTCATCTTTGTATGAAATACGCGAGTGTGTGTCAGAGTGTGTGGAACAGGTGTATTTCATTTGTTGTGTTTGTTGTGTGTGTTTGTGTGTTTAAATATTAAAAATTAAAAAAAGAGATTTACAAATTGTTAGTACGCCATTTGCAATAAATATTTACAATATGCAATAACAACAACGCAAGAGTAACGCATATGAGAGTAGTATGAACGATAAACGATAAACGATACAACATGTTAATCGATTAATCAGATAAACCAACTGAGAACAACCTACCCGTCGCATTCGATTGCGATTTAACTCTATTGTGGTTAGTGTGTTCTTGTTGTTGTTGTTGTTCTGGTTTGGATTGAGTTTTGGTTGATTGTTCGGTTAGTTGGTTGATTGGTTGATTGACTGATTGATTAATTAATTGATTGGTTGGTTAATTGGTGGGGAGTTTGGACGAGAACGGAATACGGTTTAGTCCTTGTCACTGTTAACGTAAGCGGCGATTATAAAAAAAAACTCAACATTTATTAAGGCGTTACTTACATGTGGGCGTGGCAAGGACTAAGCTGTATTCGCTCCCACCACATCGTGAGCATCGTGTGTGTGTGTGTGGAAGTGTGTGTGTGTGTAAAAGAGTAGGTGTGTGTGTGTGTCTGTGTGTGTAGCGTGTAGTGTGTCAGTGCCTACACATGCAAAAAATGCAACGCAAGAACGGAAACGAGCAACGAGGACAATGATAAGACACTGATAACACTGATAAAAAACTGCTTCTGGAATTAATTAAGGTACAAATTTACATTAAATACTTTATGTACACAAAAGCTTTAGACCATTTAAAATGTCCATTTCATAGGAAAATTTAAAAAGTTTAACAAAAAATAAGTTTAATTTAACAACTGTAGTAAAATATATAAATAGGTTAAAGTATATAATGGAAATTCAGCACTTTTTATCGAAAAACACGTTTTTGTACACATAAATATTTAGAAAAGTAAAAAAATATTTATGTTAAAAATTTAATAAACACATACAATTTATATTAAGTGTTTTTGTGGTGTTTAGGAAACTTTATGCTCAACAGAAACCAGTCTGCATTACTATTTAGACTAAAAAGTATTTTCCAACACAGTTTACAACACTACAGACCACATTAAGGGCAAACAAATTCAAGTTTAAGGCACTTTTAAAATCAATTCCTCTTTTTATCAGTGTCAGGAGGGATGTGTGTATTAACAGGGCAGTAACTAGGGTGAGGAGCGGGTATTGGGTTTACTCGACAGGCGACGCCACACACACACACACACAGAGAAAAAGTAAGAGGGAGACAGAGTGAGACAGAGAGAAGGATGCGCTCAAATCTCGTAGCGCTTCTTGCGATAATGCAGGTGACAAAACATGCGCCTATCTAGATAGGGCATCTGTTCGGCAGCCTGTTGCTGATAGAGTTGCAACCGCTGTTGCAGTGGCAACTCTGTGCTTCGTTGCGTTGATCGGTGCCAACAGTCAGTTAACAGAAGCCTACCCGTACTGCCATTTCCACGTCCCTGCGCCTGATCCATTTGCCGCCGTTCGTTCTGCGCCTGACGCTGCGAGAAGGCCGCAAATGAGCGCTCCTGATCGGGTGTCTGCGGCATGGTGGCGGCCTCATGATCCAGTATATAGAGCTCATCGATGGCTATATCGCAGATGTAATGCAATTGCTCCTGCGCACGATCGATGCGGAAATAGTGCTCAGCAGTGCAGGCTGCAAGGAGGTTCATTTTAATTAATGAGTTTAGGATCAATTCTAGTTACAACTTACAGTCGATGAAGCACCAGTCCTGCGATACCTTCGGATACGATATGGACTCCTCGAACTTGGCATTCAACAAGTTACGCACATGCTCCAGATCGCATTGCGACTCAAGTTCAATTTGGCCCAGTTTATTAGCCAATTTGCGTAGCATCTCCTTGTCATAATGGTATTGCTCGTACTGCTGCATGGTGACCCTCAAAATGCCTAGCTGCATCTTCTCCAGTGGATTGACACTAAGTTTAAATAGAGTGGTACATAAGTTAGAGGAGTCTTGGAAGTACAATCCACGTCTCTACTTACTGTACATCACCGCGTCCGTGCTTGCGCTTGGCCAGCATGAGCGCCTGATTGAGCAACTCGATCTCAATGATTGAGGGCTTGACGCGACAGGCCTCGCCATCGACCTGCATGGGAATGGTGCGTTTGGTGATGATGCGCGCCTTGCGGCACTGACAAATGCACGTGCCGTGCATACCCGCCTGCAGCATGGGCAGCTGATAGGTAGTCAAGCCAACCACCTCCATGAGGCCATCATCGATGGACGGCTTCGTCTGTCCAAATGAGTCATTCCAGGGATGCGTACCACCGCTATAACTGTGGGCAAAGTTAACAGTAAGCAGCTGGTAAGAGGTACAGTGACAACTCTTACCTGGGTATGTTGAGGAAGAGCACGGCGTGGCAGCCGGCATCGCGTAGTTTGTTGGTAAAGTCTTGGCCATCGCACTCGAGTGTCACCCACTGTGAGAGGTTGCGATACTGACGCAGTATCAGATCTTTGCCACCCATTTGGCCGTAGTACATCTTGTTGCGAAGACGCGAATTGAAGCGCTCCGGATGCGCCTCACGTGCCTCATGGAACTCGAGTGCAATGTGAGCATCGACACCGAAGCTAAAGTAGTTGTTGATCACATTCAAGGGCATGTTCGGTTTGCTGCGATCCACATGGTCATCGGTGACGTCATCGTTGGGCGTTACGCGTACACGCCAACGATCCATTCGCACGCACTGCGACATGCCGATTTCACGCAAAATCTTGCCAATCGGTTCATCCGTGTAGCCCTGGAAGTAATTTAGAGCATAAGTTTAATTAGGAAGTTTACTTTTAGGCGTTTAATTTTAGGTACTTACACCTCCCCAGCCTAGAGATCGAGCGAGATCATTTCCAGTTCCCAAGGGAAGTACGCCCACGGCTGGCACCGGCTGCAGTGGCGGATGGATCTGGTCCAGCACGGAGAGCACCCAACCGACGGTGCCATCGCCACCACAGGCCAACACCCGCAGATTGGGCGCCTTGCGGAACATGTCGAGTCTGTGAGCGAAGGAGGGAATGAAAGAGAAAAGGAAGAGGAAAGCAGATTAGACAGGCAGCAGGGTAGATGAAGATAAATTAAGTGACGAGTCGTAGGAATTCATGAACTAGTTCGTATATATTGTGCAATAAGGCTTGACTTATATTTAAATAGGTTAAAAAAGACGTAAATAGTCTAGTTCATAAGAACACTTAAGGCAAAAAGAACTAGTTCACTTTTTCTGTGCATGACCATGAATGAAACTAAATTGTCTAATGCTAAGTCTGTTTTAAAACATTATAACTTTTACTTCTTCTCTATTTTTGTATCTATAATCTTTTTTTTTTTGTATCTTTAATCATACCAACTACGGCCTACTCCTAGGAAAACTCAATGAACCAGTTCACTCTCACTAGTTCAGTTAATGTGGCAAGTTGGGTATATAACTGTGTTTCAAATTGCCACTATACAAAATAACACATTATAAACATGCTTCTTTTGTATCTTTACTGATAGTAACTACTGCATAGTCCTACGAAAAACTAATTGAACCAGTTCACATTCACTAGTTCAGTTTATAAGCTAAGTTGAGTTAGTAACTATGTTTTGAATTGCCGCTATTCAAAATAAAACAGTATAACTTCTACTTATTCTTGTCTATCTTTACTCATACACACTACTGCATACTCATAGGAAGACCTACTGAACCAGTTCACACTCACTAGTTCAGTTCATGTGTCAAGTTGAGTTAATAACTAAAACTTCTACTTCTTCTTGTCTATCTTTACTCACTACTGCACACTCCTAGGAAAACCCACTGAACCAGTTCACACTCACTAGTTCACAGGCTCAATTAATTTGCCAGCTAGTTAGGTATATGGTACTCGAGTACTTACCCCATTTTGGGACCACCTTGTGTCAGATCAAACACCTGACGTGGATTTAGCAAGTGCTGGAACTTTCCCAACAGCTTGACGCCCTGATTTCCACCCGATTTGGGATTGATAAAAACAATGACCGGTATTACCTCCGGAGATGGAATGGGCTTCACAATGAACGCACGTGGTTCCTTTTTCTCCTCTTTGCCCTTCTGGCGTTTTTGGGTCTGTTTTTTGCTTTTTCCACCGGCGCCGCCACCACCGGCACCACCGCCAGCACCAGCACCGCCTGCGGTGCTATTCTTGTTGCTCACACGAATTGAGGACTTGAAGTTTCCCTTGTTGGGTAGCTTTACAATCCACGATGGTGGCACAATGATTGGCGCATAGTTTCCTGCAAGTGGACAAAAGCGAGACAGATGAATACAGTGAAAGAGAGAAGGAAGAAAGTGAGAGGAAGAGTGGGAGAAGCTGTTGACCAGCTAATTGAGAGTGCGTAAGGTAAGTGGGAATTGTCGAGAGCCAGCAAATTCCATTTTCTCTTTATTGAAACCACATTCAACAGCAGCTAGAACCGCAACCACAGTGAAATGGCACGAAATAAAATGACCCTGTATAAGTTATATTACATTTTATTTTGTTATAAAATTTAAGTAATTTTTAGTGATCCATAATTTGAGCTTAAGTAGGTACAAGTAGGTTAAAGCTGACTGTGGAAAATGTGATTTTATTTTGGACTTTTTTGAACCATTGAGTGTAGAAAACTACTAATTTGGGAAATATTTCGGGATGGCATACTGATTAATTTCTACTTAATCAAAAATTTATAAATGTAAGGTATAGGTATACCCCAATATGTGCCAAATAAATCCTAGCTGGAATTTATCCATTCTGAATAAATTTATTTTTTACTTTATAATAGAAATAGTATAGTCTAGTATAGAATATGCTGAAGTGATACTCTGAATAACCTCCATAATCTAATGACTATATACATTTATCTGTGATCTGTTCAGAATGAATCCATAATATTTATAAAAATGCATAGACAAATTAGTCTCCATTTACTAGTCTCAAATTCATCTCTAGTTAACCCAAATTTCACAAGCTCTTTGACTTTATGCCGAGAGACCTTCATGCGACTTGTTGCATGCAGGGTCTAACAGCAATAACATGAACAATGTCAGGGACCAGAACAAGTTAATATCATAGAAAATATGCCAAAAGTCAGTTAAGAGACGGTGGCAAACAAAAGAAATTGAGATGAGGCCGCATGCTGCCACGCACGTAGTCGACATACCAAAGGCTGAGAAACCAAGAAAGTCAGAATACAATTATGAATACCGCAAGAAGGGCCAGGAATTACCGAGAGGCAGAAACAGAGGCAGAAACAGAGATAGAGACAGAGACGAGGACACACGACAGACGAAAAAGAGATAGGATAGAGGAGGAGCAGCAGAGGAACACAGAGGATGCCGAGAAACAAAAGGCATAAGGCAAAGCAGGCAAAGTTTAGTGAGTGAGTGTGAGAGCGGGAGAGCGGCAGGAGATGAGCACAGAATGTAGGAGGCAAAAGAGAAGAAAAACAGGGGTGGGGGAGGAGCAGGTGGGGGCAGATTGGGTCTAGGCCTTACGGATGCCCGCCTGTAATTGTATTTTGTGCTTTATTTCATTGTCTTGTGGTCCTCATCATTGTCTCCCAGTCATTGTCTGTCGCTGCTCTGAGTGTGCAAGCATTTGTCTCTGTGTGTGTGAGTGGGTGTGTGTGTGTGTGTATTGTCGGTAATGCGTTGCTGGAGAGTGTGATAACAAGACGCTCATTGAGACACTTTATAAAAAGCGGACATGATCCAGTTCAGCACGCATTTCCTATGCACAACGAGACAACAGCAGAAGTTGCCCAGCTATGTACACTGGAAAAAAAGGAGTGTGGGTTTTAACTGAACTAAATGAAGTCTTAAAGTTTAACTACATTGAATTTCCAAATTTACTGGGAAGAAATATTTATTCATGTTAATTTTGTTCTGTTCAGACCCAAAACTAAGCTGCTTTGAATTAAAGAAGTCTTAGAAGTGGGTGAAAACTAGTTACAGTGTACAGAGGTCTGAGTGGGCAGAGATTGACTGAGTGGGAATTTGAGTGGACAATTGTCCTGCATTTCTAAGTAACTGACATCCACAGCTGGCACTTGGTCCAACTCTTGGAATTTTGGGATTTGCAATTCGGGGGAAGGAAGCTTTCGAATATGACCACTAAATGCAACTGCAGACTGCAAAATTGTTCAGTTTGTGCAACAAGATTGTGTTTGGCTAATCTGTCTTTCATTCTGCCACAAATCAGCAGCTGACATTTCTACTATCATCACTTTTGACCTTTATGTACTAATCCTTCGACTTGGACCCACAAAATTCCAAAGTTTTCGCTTTCAAAATCCAACTGAAGCCAACTGAGGGGAAACTACTGTTGAATTTACTCATTCCCTGGAATGAACTGCAAATAGTTTTGATTTTAATCAGTGACAGGGAGAATATTTCAAAATATAAATAGAATTTAATTACTGCAGTTCAGGGGGCTGAATAGAACAATTCATTGTGCATCTCGATTTCTGCTGGCAAATTAATTAAATCAAGCCAACAAAGTAATGCAACTAATAAATTAAGTTCCTACGCATAAATCAAGTCTGCATTCAAAATAATCTTCTTGCATTTCTGGCCCTTTTTAGTTGGAATCGGAGCTCATTTCCAGACCAGATTTCCACAGAAATCAAATGAGTTTTGTTTCCAAGTTTCTTGGTAAAACACAATTTCTATTTAATTAGTTTAAACCTTTCTAAATTAAGGTAAATTTGCCATGTAATACAATAATTGAAAATACTGCAATATAATTGATTTAATTTGGTTTGCATTGAACTAATTGTAAATAAATTATAATAAAAAATTGTTATTACAGTGTCAAGTATTTTTAGTCTCCGTTATTAATTGGGATATTTTCATGTTAAAATGTTCTATTTTTATAGCCTATCGAATTCAAGTCACATTAAAGTTGTGACGCCTCACAAATTAAAATTGTTTTTAAAGTGTCCTCGACGGACACGTACTCCGCTCATCTATTGACTTAGTGTCGCGTCTCAGAACTTGACAAATTGTCAATTTGGCAAAATAAATGCTAATGACCAAATGAAAAAATAAAACGTTAAGACATCGAAAGAAACTTGGCTGCAAGTAAACAAAAAGTATAACAGACACTAGAGGATACTCTATAAAAATGTTATGTCAATAAAATAATAAAATAAATATTAATAATTATTAATAAAATAAAATAATATTAATATTAAATGTAATATAATTCACTTAACAACGGAGGGTCCAAAAAATGTCTAGAAAAATATAATCTATCTTCAAAAAATTTTTAAAATCTTAATAAAAAAAAATTTAAAAAAAAACGTAAAGAAAATAAAATTTTTTTGAATAACATATTTTTAAACTTAAGTTTAAATCTATTAAGAAATATAGCAAATTTTTTTCTATTGCTAATTTTTTTCTTAGTGTAAAATTAATTTTTTAATTTATCAATTAAAATCAAATGATTTACTACCTTGAAACTGAAATAAAAAAGTATTTTAAGAGTAGAAAATGAAATAAATGGCAAAAAAGGCAGAAAGCGAGCGACTGTGCAAATTAAGACAATGAGACAATATGTCACAAAGAGAGAGTAAAAGAGAGGAACAGGGAGACAGAGAGAGAAAGAAAAGCATATAATGAGTGGAGGAAAAAACAAGATTTGAAAGGCAGCAGAATTGGGTGAAAGGTCGCTAGGTGTGTCACAATTTACCTGGCGAATAAATGGGTTTCTGTCCGGGGTCAGACCGGAACGCAAAGGGTTAAGCGGCTGAGGGGCAACTTGGAGTCGGTTTTAATGCACAAATTTTAATTAAGTTAACGGGCCGCAATTTGTTTGCATCCACGTCACGTAATTAATCAGAGGAGCACAATGGACAGTGGACAACAGACAGCAGACAACAGACAGTGGACAATGAATTGAGAATGAACTATAGAGCGATGTTGTATTGACCGTTGTATTTTCGTATTACTTTTGATACAGTGACAGCGTGTGCTGGCCATCGATAATGAGTATTGGCGACTGTAAACCAAGAACAGGGAACCGAAAACAGAGTAAAGGAAAGGAAAGAGTAAACTCACCTAGACGACACTCTTCGCCAATTTTGGCCTGATTGAAGCATGACTCCTTGTTGTGGTAAATCTCATGGCACCAGGCGCAGGATAAGGCGACAATCTCCTTCGAGCCAAAGAGCTTACTTTGCACGGCCTATTAAATAGTGAAGTAAAGAGCATTAACATTAGTCAAAGGGATTGGAGGAAGGGTAGAGAGGGGCAGAGGGGTGTGTGTCAGGAGTAGGTGTGTGTCAGAGGGGTGTTCAGGGGGTGTGGGTGGAACTTACCTTGCCACACTGCTTGCACTTGCCCTTCTCCAACTTACGATGCACCCAGTGGTGATGGGTGGTTGTCTGCTCTCGGTACTGCCTGATCCCGACATCCCGATATGTTGGCTTACACGCTAATTGAGTCTTTTCATTCACAATTGGAATGCAATTCTGATGTGCAATCAGCTGACATGCCGAGCACTTCATGCGTTGTCCGCTCTTCTGCAGAAGAAAACAAGTAAAAAACATTTAAACATATTAAAATACCACACAGAAGAAGAAAAACAAACAGGGGTCCAGGGTTACATAAATTCGATACTTTAAGGAAGTTGGAGTAAAGAAGAATGCGCCTCTATATACTATAAGATATAACTCGTCGAGAAACTCATCAAAACTTGGTGTTAAAAGGCAAATCGAGGTATCGACTCGATTGATCGAGAATATATATTTATACTAAAAAGTATTAATTTGATCTCGGGGTAAAAATAAATCTATTTCTCACTTGTTAAATTAAAGTTTCCAATTTGAGGCACACATTTAAATATGATTGCTATTTATTTTGTGCATAATGTTGGACAATTTATGTGTCTATGCCTCTAAATTGATCACCATTCAATTCATTGCCTGGTCACTTTGGCTAAGAACATTTCACACACTTTCCACATTTATTGTGCTCAAAATAAAGTTGTGCCATTAATTGTAGCTCAGACTGTTTATCGGATTCATCTGTCACTTGCAGGCTTTTATCAATTGGGCCTGAGGTCTGACAAGTTTCAGGGATAAGCGTTCAGTTTGTCTGTCTACCATTTTAAAAGCACATTAAAGCTTAATTTATTGCGTTCAAAAGGAAAATTGAAAGATTGATTTATCTGTGAGATAATAACTTTATTTACGATTGCTGTTTATGTGTGTGTAACTTAGTTTTTATGCAAAATTTAAGTACTGCACTATTTTGTTAATTACTTTTGCATTTGCTGTTAATTAATCTAATACTTTAATGAATATTAAAAGCATATTTAAACTCCTGCTTAAATAAACTAAAATTTTTACATTTGGCCTAGCGCTCCCACTCCTAACTACCTGTAAGTTAAAAACTACCATTATTTGGATTTATTTGCTTAAGCCGCTTAAAAAGTTGGCAACAGAAGTAAAGTCTCATTAAGCTGAAAGCTTTTAAAAGCGCCTCGTCTCACTTTAACTATTTTATAACATTTGTCGCTTTCAATAACTGTCAGATGCCCGAGAGTGAGAACTAAATTAGAGTCTGTGACAAGTTCTAACCTCCAGATAAACAAGGTGGACCCGAAAGGTTCACGTATCTTGTTCACTTTGAGGCGAACTTGTTGAGCTTGGGGACACAACCCATACACGGTTCTGTCACAGCTCAGTGTCCATGTACCCGACATATATATGTATATATATGTACTATATCTTATAAAAACATTGTCGTGCCGTTAGCGTGACAGCTTGCCACACATGCAGATAAGCAACGGTTCCATTCAACGTGCAACAACGTCACCAACGTTTCGCCTCTCCCTTGACCCCCGTCCCACACACAATAACAAAGTACTTGCAACTTTTTGGACAGCGCTACGTTGGGACCAAAACTTTTATAGCAGCTGGACAGAAAACAACAACAGCAAAAAAAATAAAATAAATGAAATAAAATAAAATAAAAACAAAAAAAACAAATAATATAAAACAAAACACGTTCATGTCTACAGTGCGTGCGTGTATGTACTCGCACACTACCCGTACTTATGCACTGCTCTACAAACATGTCGGACAAGCACGCAATAAATAAATTACACGATTACATGAAGTTTCATTCTTTTAGGGGCTTGTTGCTTTCTGTTCTCTGTTCTGCGTTCTGTGTTCTCTGTTCTCGACGCCGGTAATTGAATTAGATGTAACCCCAAAGCCCTGTCAAATGCCAAAAAAAAAACTCACACACACACACACACACACACAGATAGGGAAAACCCCTCAAGAGCATAGTGTATCTGTTGGTACTTACAATGCACTCCTCGTTGAGGCAACAGAGATCGCCAGAGGCCGAGGTGGGCTTCCAGTAGTGCTCTCCCTGCACCGCATTCTCAGTCCAGTCCGGCACAATCCTTATCGGTCTACGTGCATTGCTCGACGAGGCCGTTCGTCTATGGCATGAATATATCGAACAAAGTTAATTAATTCGATAAATATTAATGTAGTTAAAAGGTTGTGAAAGAAATTTTGTTTTTGCTATAAACGATTTTGGGCAAACTTCATTTCAGTCAAAATTGCACAGGCCAAAAGTTGGAAAAAATATTAATTTTAAACCACACTGGGTTTTTAAGATAACCTAATCTTAAAAAAAAAAACAATTAAAATTAAAAAAAATTTACCAACAGAAAATACTTAAGAAACTGGAAAATGCTCAGTGTTCCAGGTAAATTATTGCTTATCAACACTTTTTATTTTAACTTCTTAAATTGTTTATGATTTAAGATTATGTGCAAAAAAAAGAGAAAAATATTTAAAATATTGATTTAATAATCTTTTGATATTTACAACTAATTTTTCATCCTTATTCTCTTAGGATAGTTTCAGAATTTTAGAATATCAGTATTGATAATATCTTTCTTTTTAAAAATAAATATACAGTCACAAAATAATAAAATATGTTTGAAATATAAATACATTTTTAAATATGTTTTAAAATGTTATTATTATTTTTTAAGATTTAATTATGTTTTTTAATTGTTTTTTTATTTACCAGATTTTTCATCAATTGTTATAGCTACCCTCGCTTATAAACATTTCTATTTGCACCCAAAAAATGTTACTGAAATTTGCATTCATAGTTTAGCTGAGCGGGAAATTCCAAAGTCGCCCCTCGCCCCTCTCCTTTCGCCGCTTTGCCAAAACTTACGAAACTTACCTCTTGCGACGCCATGCCCCTAATGAATCGAGTTTCCTTTGGCGAAACGCTGATTTGCGTTGCATGCCAATCGATGAGCGTCGAAATCGACGCACTGTATTCGTGCCTGTGACTGCATTTGCTGCACTCACTGTGGCAATGAATTCGCTCTGCTGACTTGACGCTGACGTCAACGCTGAGCTCCTGCTACTGCTGCTGCTGCTGCTGCTTCGACTGCGGCTGCGACTGCGTCTGATGCTGACGTTGGCATTGACGTTGGCGCTGAATTCCTCATCGTATTCATCTTCCGTTTGGAATTCTTCACGCACCGCATGCAGCAGACGTTCCATGTTCAGCAGCGGCGTTGACGTCGGCGTCGAAGTCGGCGTCGCCACGCTAGCAGCGCTGCTGCTGCGACTACTACTGCTGCTGCTGCTGCTACTGCTACTGTTGTTGTTGCTGCTGTTACTACTGTAGTTGTTGTCGTTACTATTGTTATTGCTGCTGTTGTTGCTGCTGCTGTTGTCACTGTCACAGTTCAAATAAGATATGAACATAGCAACAACTTGACTCAACTCCAACTCCAACTCAAACTCACGACTTTTTGTATCAAAACTCACACCGTGGAGGATTTTAGTTCACTTCGTTGCACTTGACTTCATTGCACATTTGATTTCCAAATTGATTCAGATACCGATTCTGACTCAGCTTCATATTTTCTTATTGATTTTGATTTCCAGTTTCAGTTTTGTTTAAGTTTTTCTAGACACATTTCTAGCCCGCCTTAGCAGCCACTGCCACTGCGGTTCGTATGTCTCTGCCTCTCTCTCTCTCTCTGTTCCTATCTCTGTCTCTGTCTTTACTGCCTCCAGTTATCATTATGGCGCCTAAAGATACAATTCAAGAGATAGAGTTGTCGCCAACTATAAACACATGTGTATCTTAAAGATACTCTAGATACATAAAACTCTCTGTTGTTGTTCATTGGCTTGTGAATGTGACTAAAGAAAGCTTTAAGAATTTTTAGAATCCGTGTTGTTCTATTTAATGGGCACATTTAATTTCTTATATAGATACTAGGAGTATTCACAACTGACTCACAAATCGTTTGTTTTTACACATTAACTCGTAAATTTTTTATTTATTTTTATAAAAAAAACGGCTATTAAATCTATTATTTAATTTAATTATTTAGGCATTTTTTTATTTATTTCTTTAATAAGACGCAGCAAATTTGATTCACCGACTTTTGCTCATATATAATTTAAATTTTGTCATTTGATTTATAGCCAAGAAAATACAATAACCTATTTAAGTGCATTAAGCCACTTTAAAAAGAAATTGGCATATAAAAATATAAGTTAAAATAGAAACTTAGTTGGACAATAAAACAATTTTGGAGTAGTCTAGTATTCTACGCATTTAAACACCCTTCCACTGCCCTACTTCCATCACTAGCGTGGCTTGCTCACCCCAGTGGTATTGTATATTAAACTTGTATACTAAACCGTTTTCTTACATTTGGCCATACTTAAATGTTTAGTATTTTCAATATTTAGTTAAATCACTTAATTATTATTTAGTTTACTAACTAAACTCAAAAATTCATCACAATATTTTCCCTCTTTTCCCTAAGTGTATTTTAAGTTCGTGACATTGTTTTCATTCACTTTTGCTCATCCCCAATTTCCACACTATCGTTTAGTGCCCCTGCCTCCCCACAAGTATTCAGATGCCGAGTGCTCGGGCATGTCTGTGCGTGTTCAGTTTTGTGTCTGATCCCCTCCTAACGAGTGTGTGTGTGCGTGCTTAATACATTTGTATACAGTTTGTGTATTGTGTGTGCATTGTAATTAAATTCTTATCAGATTCAGATGAAAAACAAAAACACAAAAAAGAAGAAGAGAAAGAGAAAAAACAAGAGAATAAAAATTATAATAACAATAAAAGTGTGACTCTCTCAAGGCGAGGCAACTAAGTAACTGGAGCCCTACATTTCGTACAGACTGTTGTCGGGGGTAAGGCTGATTTTTGGGCAGGCAAATTGCAGGTTCTCGCTCCGATTTACATGTCAATTGTCAACGTTTAGTCGCATTTCCACGCCTTTCAAATTGCACTGTTTGTTGTCAGTTTTCAGTTGTCAGTTGCCAGTTTTTCACTGGCGTGTGTGTGTGTGGGTGTGTTTGTGTGTGGGCGTTAGCCACCTATGGTTAGTAAGACTTTAAATTTATACGCTGTTTTTGATGCCTGCCAAAAGTTATTTTTGTGATACCCTGCAAATCATGAGTGTTACTTAAGGGGTTACGTATATTAAATGTTTTGATACCCTGTACCAGTTAGTCTACAACAAATTCTAATAGGTGTAAATCCGACACTCTTAAAGGCATTAAAGGCACTCCTATGTTTATTTGTAAGAGTTATGACAGTTTAAAGTTTAAGTTTTAATAAATAAATTCATGTTCCCTCTGAATTCAGTGTTAAACTTCCGTTTTATAAAAGTTATAGCAGTGCTAAGTTTACAATTGTTCAATAAATAAATCTTCGCACGAATAACGGGTATTTTATTGCCGGCAGTTAGATGAACGAGTTGTAACTTGTCTTTTTCTGAATGACAACCCTGTTTGATTTAGCGTTAAAACGCCCTCAAGTGTGGGTGTGAATGGGTGGGTGTGTGCGTGTTTGGGTGTGTGTGTGTGTGGGAGTGAGCATATCTGCAACTGACGTTGTTTACGCCCATGACCTGCCTCAACAGTCGTCTGTCTGTCAGTCTGCCTGTCAAGCGACCCCACCGCAGAGTTTAGATAAACCACCGCATTCAATTTAATATTCCACATAGTACTTTTTATAGCAATTACTGTGGTCGAGCTATTGCGTTTAGCCCGACACAAAGGTAGGCGCACGTGCACATCCCGCTACACACACACACACACACACACACACGTACTGTGTGCAGTAAGTACTGACAAGTAGTCAACCTCTGCCTCTAACTGTCAATTAAAATGAATAAAAATGACACAAAATGCGGAATATAATTATTGTGCATAATTAAGAGTTATGCAGCTGCGGAAAGGTGAAAAACTGCGAAAATGTGCAAAATGTGTGCCACAACTGGGAACCGCTAATTATGTATTAATCAGCAGTAGCACACAACACATGGAAAACAAGCTAAAAACACAAAGAAAACTAAATATTTATATTAAAAAAAAAAAAAAAAAAAAAATTAATTGAGAATTTTGCACTTTTAACAGATTTTCTAACTGAAAACAATTTTCAAATTTCGTTTAAAATTCAAATAAACCCCAATTAGCATATCAAAAGCTTTCATGTTGTAGAAATCAGCATAATAGCAAAATAAATGTATATAATGCATAGAAATTATTATTATTGATATATTCAAGCAATTGACAAAAAATGCGACAAGCCAAATTGAGAATTTGGTCTGAAATGATTAGCCATTGACCCCCAAACATGGTCTGGCCGCAATTTCAATTCAAATGCGATTAATTTTGATGTCTGCCTTTGAAGCTGCCCCACAACGGCCAGAACAGGGAATGGGCACAAACTGAAACAGAATCAAAGTCACTGAATGGGAATAACGAATGGGCAAGTGGCAACAGTTGTGGGGAGTGAAGGGAGGGGAATGAAATTGGGCAGGTGATTAGGTGACCAGATGAGCCGCTAATGAATGGCACAGTGCGAATCGCTTTCAATGTCGACGCTGACACATCTTGGGCGCCTCAGTGTCCCCCAGTCACACCCTGTACCACCCCCAGGATGAACAAGCTGACAAAATCAATAAAAACCTTGAAATATTTTAACGTTTTCAATAACGACACTTTGAAAATTCAAAAATTGTTTTCATTTAATTCGGTTGCCAAATTTCTATATATATTCTATGCACTGCATGGACGAAGTATATATTTATGTATATATATATTTATATAAATATTATAGATTTCCAATAATTTATTTTATTTGATATTCGTTGTTGTTTTTGATTTTTCACTGCATACAAAGTGCTTTTTTGAGCTAATTTCTATACTTTTGCACTGCACATTGCTCAGTTTTAATACAATTTATTTTGCATTCAAAATTGCCGGGCTTTTAAATAAAAATAAAAAAATCTAAACTATTTTATTTCATTGAAAATGTTGGGTATTGCTTTAAAAATTTTTATAAATCAAATTTCAATAAAATAAATATTTAATAAAAATCAACAACTATCTTAAAAGGTTTCCTTAGTTAATAAAACTACAGTGCGTATGTGGTTTAGTGAGCTAAATTACGCATACGCCACGTTGTGCGCATAAATTTTATGAGATCGCACGTAGAACATACTGATTTCTTTTACAAAATTTGAGTCAAAGCCCGTAATTGGATCAGGTTATTTTACTGACTTTTTCTGCGTAAACAAGCAACTAAAATTCGAAATGAATCGAATTACAAACTGTGATTTCGACGTAGTTTTCGCTTAAAAAGAACTGACTTCGTAATCATTTCTCAAAAAGCATTTAATTCACTATTAAAAGCCAGACTTGGCTGAATCAATAGTAAGATTATAAGGTTTTTTAAAACGTTTCCTTCAAGCATAAAAAAACACACCCTTTTTGCATGTGATTTGATATATGTAGTTGAACTATGTTCAATGGAAAATCCACTCGAGCAGCGCAAAATGAAAAATTATCTGCACGTCGTCTTGTTTGTGATTGCGATTAATGGTGCCTTGTATTCAATTGGTAGCAGGAGGATTTGGGGAACGAAA
Organism: Drosophila dunni; assembly: GCA_018152125.1. NCBI lineage: Eukaryota > Metazoa > Arthropoda > Insecta > Diptera > Drosophilidae > Drosophila > Drosophila dunni. The sequence continues at coordinate 280,938 of JAECXC010000648.1, read as the reverse complement.
GTAGAAGTCAAAAGGGGGACAAAGAGGGGTGAGAGGGAAAGGGAAACTCCTGGTATAAAGAGGGGGAAACTTGAGCTGAAAAAGCTCTCTGCTTTTCAGCAAATGGCAAAAACTCGAGAAAGGATTTTCAGCTAATGAATATTAACAATGGGAACCAAACCTGGCCCAATCACGTTGCATTTGCACAGCCAGCAAAATGAGCAGCGAAGGCGAAAATACAACAAACAACAAATTTGAAGATGATTTGAAGGGCTGTAGAGGTAGAGATGTAGCTGGTGAAAGTGACTACGGAGGAGCCTGAGATTGAGGGTATTCAATAATAAACGAGCAACGCGCTGCCAACGACATTAATATTCTTAATTGGCATTAAGCGTTTTGCCTGCCAGAACATTTGAAAATGAAACGTTGAGCGGCCAAAAAGAAGCAGAAATGGTAACGGTAGGAGTAGGGGTATGGGTAAGGGTAGGGGGGTTGGGGAAAGGTAACAAGGGAGCGGTAACAAAGCAGTGTAAGGACGCGCTCAAGGACGTGGAAGCAAAACGATTGCAAACATTTCAATAAGAAATACGGAAATTTGCGTTAGCGACTCAACTCGAGTCGTCTTGACTCGACTCTTTGCTGGAAATCAAGTGGGAGCTCAAGTGTGGACAGAGAGGCAGCTGGGAGTGACGGGAGTGGAGCAAAGAGAGAAACGATTTCCATCAAAAAGTTTGCAGACAACGCAAATGATGAGGAACAGCTGTCGGTGCTGACGATGACAGAACCGAGAGCTGAGAGCTGGGAAGCAAGCAAAGAGAGCTGAGAGCTAAGAAAAGAGAAATGTGAAGCGGCAGCTGAGAAGCAGAGAGAAATTCTAAGAGACCAGAGTTGAGAAACGATGGGAATTCTGTTTCAAGTTGTGCCAAAAACGAAGGCGACTTTTTGATTTTGCATCCAAATACTGATGTACTTACTGGCTTTGTTGTTGTGCCGAAAAAGTTATACAATAATTAGTCAAAAACAAGCGAAATTTGACAATTTGCAAAACGAAAGAGGGGGAGGGGTAGTGGGAGCGGGAGAGAGAGGTAGATAGAGTAAGGGAAGTGGGTGTAAGGGAAGACCAAACAGAAACTAACTGAGCTGGAAAGTACTCAAAACAATGACAGCTGCAAAGTGGAAAGCGAGTCGCAAGGACAGGGAAATTTATGATAAGAAAATACAAAACTTATAACAAGTCTTCAATCGATGTATGACTCTCAGATCTATAGGAAATTTATCAAAAGTATTTTTTACACCCAAAACAATTTGGTTGATTAAAAAAGCCAAAATTAACAATGCAATATACTACTATACTACTATACTACTATACTACTATACTACTATACTACTATACTACTATACTACTATACTACTATACTACTATACTACTATACTACTATACTACTATACTGCTATACTACTATACTACTATACTACTATACTACTATACTACTATACTGCTATGCTGCTATACTACTATACTACTATACTACTATACTACTTTACTGCTACTTTACTGCTATACTACTATACTACTATACTACTATACTACTATACTACTATACTACTATACTACTATACTACTATACTACTCTACTACTATACTACTATACTACTATACTACTATACTACTATACTACTATACTACTATTCTACTATACTACTATACTGCTACATTTCAAATAAAAGCTATATTTTTTAATAATTTTTGTTCAGTTCAAACAGAAATTTGGATTGAAAACACTTTCCGCCAACAGAATATTTAACTACCAACCCCAATAACAAAGTATATTTAATAGAGTTTTGTAAATTAAAATAATAAAGCAAAAAGAAATGTTCCACTTTCTATTATTCATAGTTTATTGTGGATAATTATTTTTAGTTACATTTGCTTTGAAATAACAACAGTTCTTTCCATGATAACAACAGCAAATAATCCAATTAGAGTAAGAGATAATAATCACAAACTAGATGAAACAATGTTCCTATTGTTGTTATTGTTCTTGTTGTGCTTTATAATTGTTTTTGTTCTTATGTTTGTTTGTTTAAGCGACGCTGTGTGTGAGAGAGTGTGTGTGTTGGTGGCTGTATGGAAACTGTTTTCTAATCTATTGCACAATGAATATTTTTTTTATCACGGACTGGGAAATTTATGAATGAATTTTAAGCATCAAACAAACAATTCAAATAACGAAAAAAATATCAACAATTTGTCGACAAAAAGAGTGAGAGAAACGGGGCGACAAAAAGAGATGGAAAAAGTGGAGAAATCTCGCTACAAATAAAAAATAAACTGCCACAATCATGAGATAAAATGCCCTGTAGCTTTATGCAGAGTGCAGGATATTTGTACACTCCGCTTTAACAACAACAACGGGGACCACAACAGGGGCCACAGTATTGTCTAAGTAAATTTCGATGAACTTATACATGCACAGGTACATGCACAGGTACAGGTACAGGTACAGGTACATGTGTGTATATTTATTTTCGTATATGATATCCATATCTAAATGTTTGCATATACATATGCATATATGCCTCTCTCCCTCTCTCTCTTTTTTTTCTTTCTTTGATTTTTTTCTTAACTTTTTTTTTTGGCGCGTTTTACAAATTTTGCTGGCGACGCTGAGCAATTTATTTATTTTATTTTTTTTCTTTTCTTATTTTCTGTATTTTAATTTACGTTTTTCGTATTTTAATTGAAATACTTTATGTGCCTTTTTTGTTGTTGCGGTTATTGTGGTTGTTGGCGGTGCTGTCGATGCTGTTGTCGACGTCGTTGCCGTTGCTGCTGCTGTCGCTGTTAATTTCTTTGCTAACAAGTAAGAAAGGCTAGAGTTGAGCGAAGACGACTGTAAAACACCCCGTACTCAATCTAGAGAACATTTAATCAGAAACACCAATGTGCTCCATGGAAGCTATAGGCTATTGTTGTCCGATCTGGACCAAACTTGGTGAGGTTAGGTTTAATGGTTCCATACACATAATATATCAGTTTGGTTACAATAGCTCAACTAGTACTACATGTCTTCATACAAAGGTCCCATTTTCGACCGATTTGCCCTATGGGAGCTATAGGCTATAGTTGTCCGATCAGGATCAAACTTGGTGTGGGTAATTATAATGGTACCATACACATAATGTGTGAGTTTGGGGGCGTAGAATCAATTTAAAATATACTTGATCTGCTCGCGAAGGAGACGGACTTTCATTCCCCTCACAGACAGATAGACAGACAGACCCCCTTCTGCCTGTTCCTCACATTTTGCTTCTGACAAACTTAACAGACCCCTCTACTCTTTTCTTAGAGTACGGGGTCTAAAAATACTTAAGTTAATTATAAGAAACAGCAGCAGCAGCAACCACAACAACAACAACAACAAGTTCGAACATCACAAATCTAAAACATGTGTGTGACTTGATATTTATTTTTAACATAATTTTTAGAATATATTTTTGCTTCTTTTCTTATTCTCGTGGCTCTCTTGGCTGTGGTTTTGCGGTGCGACCAGGGGGGACTGTAACTCGTGCTACGATTTGATTAAAATTAAAACTAACACTTTTATGCAGCCATAAATCGCCACTGGATATATTAGTTGGCCATAAATTGCACATTTACAATATTTGGCTAACTGAGCGTATGAGCAATGCGCAACGACATCAGCATTTTGGGCACTTTCTTTCCACCCACCACCACGCCTCCATTTTATTCGTAGCGCCCTCAGTTGTGTGTGAAATTTAGAGGGCGTGTTCGACTTGGCCAAGTGCCCTGTGATGTTTTCTTGGCGCAGCTGCCATCGGCCAACAACTACAACACATCTGACGCTAGCAACAATAAGAGCCAAAAACAAAAAAAAAAATTAAAAACAAAAAATTTGCAATAAATCAAACAAAATAGACGAAACGCGACGTTGTGGTGATTCTTGTTGCTGTTGTTGTTGGGTTTCTTGCTGTTGTTGCTGTGGTTGTTGCTGCTGTGCTCGTTTAAATGAGTGCGAAATTCTTTAAATGTCATGGCTGGCAGTTAGCCTTTTGGTTCACATGCCGCAATCAGCGCCACAAAAACACAAACAAAACAACTTTTGCGTCGCCTGCAACATTTCGAATTATTTGTGTGCAACATGTTGCAGTAACGACACGGGCAACACAGGAAGAACTTGGCCAAGAGCACAAAGTTCAAGCCAACTTGATTTCACTGTTAGATCATAGCTAAATTTCGATTACATAAACTTGATGTATGGGGTTCTATGTATCTAATTATTATATCTAATCTGACATATAATTAATTTGTAATGAAATGACATGAAAATGTTGAACTCAAATGAACTGAAAGGTTTGCCAAAGCTTCTCGTTTCATAATTAGGTTCAATGTATTGTTAATCACTTAAACTTAAACTAAGTTCAACTCGTTTTATAGTTCAATAAAAAGTCCAGATATAATTGAGTCTCTAAGCACTTTACATAAAACTCAGAAATTTGAGCACTTTGCTAATTCAGTGCTCAACTTTGTGCTATAAGGAAACCATTTGTGATGCTTTAGTCACGAGCATCTTCTGTATAATCTACATAATCACCATAGCAACATCGAAAAGTGCTAGATTCTAGAATTCTGTATGAACGAATGGTTTGGGATTAGGATTTTTTACTTAAAGGCTTTAAGATTTTAAATAAAATATCCAAAATAAATAATATTTAAAATATAACACTGATAATATGTATATTAAATTCAACTAATTACCTCCCAAAAAAATCTATATTCACTAATAACTTTTCAAATTAAACCTTGACTACTTTAAGCTTAAAGAAATTTTAAATTTTAACTCATTTTTCCTTTAAAGCCATAACTTTAAAGTTGTAAAGCATAATCCTTTATGGTATTTTCCAACACTATTTTCTATATTCATTAAAAAATTTTCAAAATTTACTTAGAGTACTTTAAGCTTAAAAAAATTTTAAATTTTAACTCATTTTTCCTTTCAAGCCATAACTTTAAAGTTGTAAAACATATTCCTGTATAGTATTTTCCAACACTGTTTTACAAATATTTCTAAAAAGAACTTTTGATACCTATATTAACAATCGAATCATTTAGCTAGTATTAGTACTTGATTAACTCAATTTTAACTCCTTTAAATTACCACATCCAACCTCATCTTCACCCTTCCCAACACTGTTTCTGGCATTTACACAGTAGTTATTTGTTAAACATCGATTAAATGATTTTATCCAATTATCGCATCTATTGATTTAATTTAGTTGTTTTGATTCAATTAGCGGGACTGCTAGCACTACCACCAAAACGCACTTTCCAACACTTAATTTAATTGTTACTAAAGTGCTACAAATTGCTGCGTACTAAATCAATTCTATTTTTAGATTCAAGTTAGTTGTCGATAAATTCAATTAGAATTCCTTTCAGCACTGTTCAACACTGTCAATTGTTTGTCAACAATTTTATTGCTCTACTCAATTCAACTCGAATTGAGTTCATTGATTGATTCAATTAAAAGCCGTTTCCAAAAACGTTTTCCAACACTACGTTTACTCAACTGACTTGCTGTGCGGCGGTGTGTGAATCTTTTGTTTTCAAGTTCATTGATCAAATTAATTAATGCATTGCCGTCGAGATAATAATTGAATAAATACAAGTTTTGGGTATTATTAATTTGTGGACTTGGCAATTGAACACACAGAGGAGCACCCACGAGATCAGCACACACCGCACGTAACCACATGGGGGCAGGGGGGTCGGCAAGTTTGGCATTTCTCTAGACGAGTTGTTGCTTTGATTTGACATATTCGCATTACGTATGCCACACTGTCTAACAACAACAACAACAACAACAACAATAAAGAGACAACAATTGCATGCACTTTTCTACCCTTTTTTCTTGAATTTTCGCTTTGCTTTCTTTCTGTCTCCCCACATTCACAAGCACAAACAACAAAAAAAAGGAAAAGAAAATGAAAATTGAAAAATAAATACAAATTTTTCCAACAATATGCACACAAGACACACTTTTCACATGATACCCCGCTATGGCACTTCCATAGTATTTTAAATGTATTCTTCTATTTTATTTAATTTTGCTTTGTTGCTTTATTTGAGGGGTAACCGGCGGGGGGCGAACTCAACGCGGGGCTTTGTTATTGTACGTTGTTTGATTCTTTATGGTTTCACGTTCACATTCACGTTCACGTTTCCGTTCCCGTACCCATTCACATTCACATTCACGTACACGTTCACGTTCTTTTCTTGCTGGCTGGCGGCGTCCAACCACACACGGCAACTGAGGCAGCGATCTCAGCCTCCGTCGAGTCACAGCAGCAACATCACCAACACCACCACTAAAACCAGCAGCAGCAGCAGCGGCAGCAACACGCTCAGTCACCGTCGCTGTCACCGTCGCTGTTGACGTCAGCGTTGCCGGCGACGTTACGGATCGCCGAGTTGGCGCTTTGTCACCTCTGTTTGTGGTGAATTTTTGTGTGACGTTGTTGGGCTGCTCTTCTCATTCATTATACCCGTAAGTAGATGTGTTATAGTGCATATTTGGTAACTGGTTTAAGTAGGCGTTCCAATTAAACAATTAAACTTAAAGTCTGATCTAAAATAAGTTTTTTGATAAGACAACAATTTGTATTAAAGTGTTTCATACCTTAGGAATTAAAAACTGTTGTAAGACTATCTGTGACTGTTTCTAAAATAAATATATCTCAAACTATCATAGACACAAATTTATTTCCAACATTTTACAGCCTCTTAGGCTTTTCACTTGCAGGTTTAGGTTAAATTTTCCTATTTTATTCTTAGTAGAAAACAATAATTTGATGCTTCTGACTTCAATTACTTCTTCTACCATCGAATTATTCATTTTAAGTTCAAAAGTCAGTTTATTTTAAATGAATAATTATTAAATATTTAAAAGCCCGTGCCCTACAAATTGTAACGGGTATAAATTAGTCGGTAGTTCGTTTCGCTGTTGTGGTTGCTGCTGCTCTTGAGAGAAGGTAGCAACCCCCACCCCCAGGGCTGTGCGATCTCTTGTGCCTGATTTCATATTTCCATAGTGACATTTTTAGCGCTGCTCGCGTTGACGTCGCCAGCGCAGTCGCAGTCGCAGTCGCAGCCGTAGCAGCAGCAGCAGCGCAGGCCTTTCGCTGCTTTGTCTCGCTTTGATTGCTCGCTGGCATTTTTCGCTTTGTGCCTTCAATTTGCATTTCAATTTTTTTCTCTTTTCGCTGTTGTTTTTGTTATTGCTATTGCTGTGGCTGTTGTTGTTGTTGTTGTTGTTTTTATTGTTATTATCGTTGTCTTTGTTGTCTCCTCCCCTCCCCTGTAGATCGCATGGAAGAGAAGTGCACACACATTCAACTGACAGGCCGACGATTGACGATGACGTAGTTGCGAGCCGTAGTCTGACAACGCAATGACAGAGTGTGCTCGACTTGCTAGTTACCCAGTATGTTTACTTAAGGTAGTGGAGAACTGTTCTTAAAGAAATCTGAAGAAACTGACCAGATAATACTCTGGGAGAGGTTAATATAGTAGGAGTATGCTTGACGGAAGATACCCTAAGTCATAATCGTGTCTAATGAAGTAAACAGCAAGTAGCAAGCACGAACTGCAAGAGTTTTGTATGTGTTAAGAGTAGTATCGACTTGAGAAAATACCCTGTACTGCTCCGAGTTGAGGAACGACATACAAATATACTCTAAAAATCCATCTAATTAATATAAAAGACTCTACCAATACCAAAAAACACCCTGTAGACCTTTATTCTACTCAGTACCCAAGCCGAACCCTCCCCAGCCACTCTGATTAGTACAGGGTATAATTAAAAGGCAAAAAAACGAACTCTGGCGGTGGACCGCTTGTTGTTTTATCTGCCTCTCGCTGCGGTTCTTGAAAGCCGTGTGCGTCAGCAATACGGAACTGGAACTCCTCTCACAGCCACCCCAAAACGGACATGACAACACCGAAAGTGAAAGAGAGCGATTGCCAGAGCGGGTGAGGTAGAAAGAGATAGGCGAATAGTGCGATAGAATTGTTTTTTTTCCTATGCTGTGGCTGAAAAAATTGAGTGGCCATCATAAGTCAATCATAGTGCATATCTCCACATTGGGATTTCTAGATCAACACTTGCCTCATCACATCTATTTATAACGCACATACACAATGTTCAGATTGCTTTGGAAATATACTAGAGAAGATTGACTGGATCCCCAATAGATGAGCGTCAAGTAAGCAAACTTGCTTAAAATCACTTCCAATTGAAAACCATTACTTGTTTGTCTTGACTCATTAGAAATTTCATTGATGTGAAACGAATAACATTTTTTTTTTAATATTTGTTTTGTATGGAATCATGTGAGTGCAATCATGACTTTCAACGCATCATTAGGTAATCGATCGTAGGTTGAAAAGTTACTCAAGTAAATCATATTGGTTGTCCACAACCTACACTAATCGTTATAAAAATTATTAAATAATTATTTGAATAAAACTACTCAACTAAATCATATTTATAGACCACTATCTGCAATAATCGTTATAAAATTATAAAATAATTATTTTTAAAATATTGATGATGATTTAAGTCATTATTTGTACATGAATTTACTTGTTATTGTGGGTTAAAATTTGCTAAATATTTCAAATAATTGATTTTAAAATTATTAAGTGGTTTTTTCTACTTTGTTTTTAAGGTTCTCTATTCATCTCTTCCATCTCTTCACAAACCTAATTTTTTCGACTGTAGTCCTTAATTTCCTTACTTGCATTTAATTTAAGTTTCTTGATATTTTTCGTAAATGTAATTCCTGTTTTTACCGTATTTACTACAACTCTGCATTATTACTTTTTAGTTTTATCAGTTTATTATCCATTTTTGATGTGCAAAGTTTTGTGTCACGCGGCGTATGATTAATGAGCACGTGCGCGACAGCAAGTCGCGAGTTGCGAATCGCAAGTCTCTAAATATTTATTCCTTTTCTGACTGCCACGCCCCTTTCCCTACTGGAGTTTATGTTAATTTAGATGCGTACAGTTCTCTTGCATCTCCGGGGAGCGCTTTCATGAAATTATTTTCGCTATTGTCATAAAAGTGAAGTTAAGCTTGTGTTTGTTGTTGTTGTTGCTGCTGTTATTACCCCAGAGAATTAGGCGAAAAAAACCACAATAATGGGCGTCCAAAACGCATGAATGAGCCGCAAACCAAAAGTAAAGAAAAAAAGTCAATGGAAAGCAAACTAAGAACAGAGTGGAATCGATGGTTTGACTGGAGGACTGGAGGACTGGCTGACTGGTTGGATGGTTCACTGCTTGACTGGCTGGATTGTCGGTATGCGACGCATGATTGAATGATTTTATAATATTTTCCATTTTATTGAGCAAAAGGTCAAGAAATTAAACATATCATTGGACGGTTAATGGTTTGGGGCCATTAAAAAACCAAAACGAAAGCACCGAGTGTGTGTGAGTGTGTGTGAGTGTTCGATGCTTGTGCCGTTAGACAATAACATGTCACGCTTGGGCATCGTAAATCAAAAATCAACTTTATGATGCCCATTGGCATCCGCCTCGGGTCCCAAACCCCATGCGAAGACCACTTGCTAATAGACCCAACAAAGGAAATCTTGATTTACATCAAAAAAAAAAGCAAAGGAAAACAGCAAAAATCACGAATGGGAAAAAATAAAATGCGATCATAAATGAGCAACCCAAGAGCCCCCCTTTAGCCGCAAACCCTCCCCGTCCCCCTCTCCATTCCCATCCCGCCCCTTTGTTGTGCTCACATGAATCGGAAATTAAAAAGGAAATCTCTCGTGTGTAAATACAATTCCAAGTATCCCAAAGTCTTGGCTTAAAGCTATCAAACATATTTATTTGGTACTTATCTGTGCAAATTGACTGAAATGAGCAAAATAGTTTGGGTTGACCAGTGTGTACATACCTGTGAAAAGAGCAGAGACACAAGTTAGTAAATTAACCAAATAAAACTTGGGTAATAATCATTTAAAATCGATAAGATATTTAAGGCAGACATATAGAATTATTATAAACATGAAATGAACTGGAATGAACTGAATGTGGTTGAAAGAAATAGTTAATTTTATAGTTGTGATTTAATAAATATTTAAGAACTTTATGCAACTTAAATTGAAGCTTAAAACTTGATGAACTTTATAGTAAATTATGTAGTAGAATATCTAAGCGTATACGTAATATTTCTTACAGTTATATCTAGATAGAATTCTTAATAGAAACATTTTCATTATGAAACCATTTAAAAATCAAATCCATTGAAAATTTAATAATTTAATTATTATTTTCAGCAATTTATAAAAGAAAGAAAAAAAATTAATAAAATTGTTATGATTTAATAAATATTTTTTAGTAACTGCAAGCAACTTAAATTGGGATTTTAAATGAAAACTTGAAACTAATATCAAGTAGTAGAATATCTAAGCGTATACGTAATATTTCTTACAGTTTATTTCGAGTTTAAATTTCTATATAGAATTTATAATAAATATAGTTTAATTATAAAACCATTCAAAAATCAAATCCATTGAAAATTTAATAATTTAATAATTATTTCTAGGAATTTTTTATCTTTAACTAACTCATCTGCATTTCAATGTAACTTAAATTTAAAACTTATATAAGAATTAAAGGTAAATTATGCCTAATTAATAAAGCTTAACTCTTCATAATGTTTGCCTAATTTATTTAAATTACCAAAGGTTTCTTAGTGAGCTAAGCTAATCTTAATTACATCAGTTTAGCTCCTCCTCCGACTCCGAGTCGTTTATCTCAATTTACAACTCACTTGATGTATGTGCTTAAAAAAATAATAATTTAAGCAGCAAACCAATGAGGCTTAGTTTAGTTAATTACAAGCATATATTGATTTACAGAGCACCAAAAAAAAAAAAGAGAGAAGAAAAGAAGAAGAGCCAAGGAAACTGAGACGATAAATAGAAATAAGAATTGCGCTTAACTTTGCTATCCATCAGGAAAGTTGAATCTTTTTCAGGCTGATTAACTTGCATGGCTGTCACAAAACTCATATTCATCCATCTATCTAAACGGAAGTTTGGACAACGGCTTAACCATATTTGGCCAAAAAAAAACAGTGCCCGAAAACACTGTGCCAAACAAATTGGCCACAGACTGGCGACACTCTGCGTGAGAGCCCGGTTATTGTCCGCAGCACAGTGGGGCAAATGGGCGAGTTATTGGAAACTCTTTGGAAGCGTGAAACTTGAAAGGATGTAGAAGGATTTTCAACTAAGTGCCTACTAGTTTTATAACTTTATTACAATTCTAAAGTTGCTTAAATAAATTCTTGTAAAATCTGCCCAACTTTGCTTCGCTTTCTACCCACTGTGCCGCACTGTCCCACTGTCCAGCTGTTTGTGCGCCTTCTTCATTCGCTTAGCTGTCATTTTGGGCAACAGGACACTTTGTTTGAATGTTATTTATGAGCTACTTTTGTTGTAATTCAAGGAAATCGCATGGCTGAGCCTCTTTTTCAACAACGGCCCGCAATAATTTATGCATGTGCCTGCCAAACATTCGCTTTTGGATGGACTGCTTGGTGGGCGGTGGTGGGAAGATGGGCGTGGTGGGCAATTGTGGTATGTGGATTGCGGATTCAGACTAAATAGTCGATTTTGTGCTGTTCGCTGCTTATGCCCAGCTTCAAGTCAATGACCGCACTACTCTGCGTGTGAATTATGAAAATGTCTTTCCATATACATACATACTATATATGTTTGTATATCGGTTTATATATATAGGCTTAACTAGCGTTTTAGCTGTTGCTTGTGCCAAACTGCTGTTGTTTTCTAATTAGGCCCAAAGCCTTGAGTCTTTGTCTGCCCATCACATGTCGCTCTCTGTTGGCCAAATAAGCATAATGAGCAGCTCAAAGTCAGTTGTGTCACTAGTGTTGCCAGGTAATAAACGAAGGATTCTGCAACCGTCTGGCTACCTTTGTGTCTCAGTGTATGAGCTGTAGCTTTGTGTATGTTTTAGGCATTTGAGAAACTTATTTGACTAATATAATTAATAAAATAAGTTGTCTTAAAAGCGTTTAAATTTAAAACAGATTAAAATTAAAATAAGTTTCTTATAGTAAAGTTTTCTGCTTATAACTAAACTTAATTTTTAAAGTACGGTGGAATCCGGTTATAACGACACTCAAGGGACCGAAGATTTTACGTCGTTATATCCGGTAGACGCTATAACCGAAAAGAGCAAAGAAAACAAAGCTTGTATGGGGTACAAACAAGTCATCGAATTTTCGTCGTAATGACCGGACGGACGCTTTAAGCGGAGTCGTTATAACCGGATTCAACTGTAATTACTTAAAATAACAAGCTGTTTATGGTGTTAATTTTTGAAATGTTATTCTTATTTCCAACCTAAGGTCTTAAAAAATAAAAAGCTTTTTTTATTTAACTTAAAATCCTCTTTAAAAAACCTTCATTGTTTTATAAACTAAATATCTTAGTTATGGTAACAAAATCTAGATTTAAGAACACGCATTTTTGAACAGTGTACATGTGTACAATTTTTAAAATTAAATAAACAAGGAAACGGCAATTTTAAAGTAATTTTAAGCGGCGCAGACAGAAAACAGATCACAACACAAACAAAGGAACACAACAGAGAGAGGGAGAAAGAGAGGGGTAAAGGGGTGGTGTCTGGAGAGCACGGAAAACATACCCATCGCCATATAGACCAGTTGCGCCGCCTCCAGTCATGGCCAGAGCCTTGTAGCGCGCCTGCTCATCGGTGGGCAGCACAATGTCCACAGATCTCGAGCGTGTAGCATTTATGTTGGGCACTGTGAGGAAACACCCATCACCGGATGGCTGCAGTTCCTCGGTCTTGCCGCCGGAGGAAAGCTTCGAGAAGCAGGAGTCAACAGATGCGGCACGATCCCGTTTCAGATCCGGCACGGTCAAGTAAATGTCGCGTACCACAAATTGCGCATGATGCGAAGCTGCGGTGGCCGCTGCACCGCCGTGTGCTGTTGGTGAGCCGCAGGTGGCCATGGTGGAGGCTTCGTCCAATGAATCGGCGGTGTCAACCGACGACTTGGTGTCCACCTCCTCGTGCGAGACATTCTCCAGCGAATTACCTGTGGGCTCCACAAAAATCGCCTCCTGTCGCGATATCGAGCGTCGTCTTGCACGCATGGGTATGCCCATGGCAGCGCCATCATCGGCATCAGCTGCTGCACAGGTGGCGGAGTTAATGCTTGTGGTGCTACCGCCACTACCACCCGATGCAATGGCTGGAAGTGTCAGCGCAGCAGCTGCAGCGGCTGCAGTGGCTCCAAGGTGCTGATTACCCGTTGCCGTGGGCGGCAACTCGAGCACGGGGCTGGCGCGGATAACGGAGGTGGGTGTGCAGGGCGGCGAGGTGGGGTCTATGGGGAAGGCGTAGCTGGGCGGAAAGGCGGGATAATCACCGTTTGTGGGCGATAGCGTGAAGGTAATGCCACACGGTGTTGCCGGCTGCGGTGGCAACAAAGTGTTGCCAAAATGCGGTGAACCGTTATCGGAGCCCTCCAGTCCCTCGTCCTCAGACGTGGTCACGGAACTGCCAATCGTATGGCGTCGCATCTGACGGGGCAGACGAGCTCTCGAGTCCTCAATGCTGCTGCCCATGCTGATGCCCATGCTCAGATTGGACATGCGTATGTCCATCTCAACGGCGGCATCGTCATCGAGCTCCGTTCCGCCACTGGCATCCCCATCCCCATCACCATCCGCATACGTATGCCCATCCGCACAGGTATCCGCATCGACATCCGCATCCGCAATATGATCCGCATCGGTTGTAACATCCGCCTCCTCATCGTCATCATCATCGTCATCCAGAGCTTCGGTTATATCCTCATCATCACTCACCTCCGAGCTGGTATTGCTATAACTGAGCGTTGTCAGCTCCCGATGATCGATAAAGTACCGCTGCTCGGCACTCATCTGCTTTTCGTACTGCTCCAGATAATAGCAATGGATGCACGGCGGCGGTGTCTTGGTCGACGAGCTGCGTCGGGTCTTCAGCCGTCGAGGTACCTCCAGAAAGGCCCCCGAATCATCGCTGCCCACCGACGCAGCCGCTGAATCGAAGCTATGCGAGCGCTGCGCATGCGCCGCCTGCGGTACCTGCAGGTAGCCACCCTCCGAGGAGCGTTCGTCGGCCGAGGAGGAGGATTGCTGCTTCAGCAGGTGCGCCGACACGCGCTGCGCCTCCAACTGCATCTCGTCAAAGGACGCGGAACGCACCTAGGAAAAAGAAACGCGGAGGCGAAAGCTTTTCTTGAGTACTGTACACACAAAGTAATCGATAGGCATCATTTCGATGAAAAACTCGATAACAAAAGGTAAAAGAAAGTTAAGTGAAGTCTAGACAAGTCAATAAAACAAATGTTCAGCTTAGAAAAAAAATTATAATTAATCGATAACTTTCGATAACGTTCGATAACTTCTTATCGATAACTTTCAAAACGATAACTTTTTGATTTAAGAAAATAAGCTTGTAAACAGACAAACGAAAGTATTGACAGCTATTAGACGTGCACTACTCGATAACTTATCGAATGAATCGAATATACCTGCTTGGGCACCTCGAGGCTGTTCTGCATTTTCATTTCCGCACCTGTTGGCGTGCGCGAACGCGTGAATGTTGTACGTAGACGCTGCATGATTGTTGCTGGTTATCGATAACAGTTTAGTTATCGCTTATCGGTTATTGGTAGTTGGTAATTGGTAGTTAGTTTTGCTTGTTACTGTGTTGGACTTGTCACTATTGCTGACGGTTTGTTGCTGTTGTAGTTGCTTAGTTGTTGCTGTTGTTGTTGCTGTTGTTGTTGTTGTTGCTAGTGCTGCGATTGATTGGACTTGCAGCTGATTTTTGGACGGTGGCTTCAGCGTTGAGAGCAATGGTTGCAGTTGCTTCTGCTGCTGTTGTTGGTACTGTGTCTATTTGGTTAGTAACAACTGTTGTTGCTGTTGTGCTCGTTGTTCTATGGTTGCTGTTGTTGCTGTTGTCTGTCTGCTGTCGCTGTCTATCGTTGTTTTTATTATAGCTGCTCTCGAGCTGCTGCTTTTTATAACAATTGTTGCTGCTGTTGCTGTTGCTGTCGCTGTTGCTGATGTTGTAGCTGGCTAAATGCTTGAATACTGCGATGCTCAATTCCATTTCGATGATTTGCTGCAAATGTTTTTATTTATTTTTTTTTTTGTTCCTTTCTTGCCTTTTCTGTTTTATTTTCTGTTATTTTTTCACTGTTGTTCCTGCTTGTGTAATGAAGGAAACGCACAAGAAAAGTTCACAAAGTTTTTTCGCGCGCTTTTCCTATGTAGCCAGCTGTCGTTGTTGTTGTTGTTTTTGTTGCTGTTGTGTTGTTGTAGCTCAAAGCGTTGGCCGTGCACCGCCAGCGCCTGACAACAAAAGACTGTTGCTCCTGCAAAGGAGCTGCTTTAGCCGCTGCTGTGGTTGCTCGGCTGCTGTTTGTTGCTATCGTATTACTTTACTTTTAATTAATCAAAGTTTTTGCTATACATTGTAGTTAACGCAGAGAGGGGGGAGAAAGAGAGCAAGAAATGATTACGTTAGTTTTAAACACAATAAAAAGCTTCAACTTTTTCTACAGTCATGCAAACATTTCCATTCTCCTTTTTTTCAACTCGCCTTCATTCATTTATCTGTATTGAGCTATTTCCACACACACTCCCACACACACTCCCACACACACTCCCACACACACTCCCACACACACTCCCACACACACTCCCACTCCTCAGCCCTTTTAGTTCTTGCTAATATTAATTATGCTTAGAAATAGCCATAAACAAGAAACTGATTGCATGTATTTACTAGTTCTTCACCTAACAAAGCCATATAATGCACTCCAAATTCAGTTTAATTAATTTTGTTGCTTTTCAGCTCTCAAAATGTCAATGATTTGATATTTTTCAATAAAAAAAAACTTGAGTTAAACAAACGCGCTTTAAAAGCGCATAGTTTTGAAAAGCGTTTTAGCTTTAGAATTTCCTTTTGTGTTGAAAACGTGAAAAATGGGGACTGAAGGGGCTGAAGGGTGAAGAGAACGCAGCGCCTGTTACGTTACGGTTTCATTTTTCAGACAATAGGTGCAAAAATCTATACCTTTGGCATGTTAGCGCTAACGTCGAGGTCAACTAGACATAAACGCACACACACACGCACACTCATACACACACACTCATACACACGCGCGTACATTCATTCGCAGCAAAAAAGAAATGAGTGAACGAGTCAAAAAAGGATGCGGCGCTAGGACAATACCTTAACTGTTACCTCCCCCCTCGATATTTTCCCTTTGCCATTAAGCTTGTGACGTTAGTGTTTAGTTGCGTGGGTGCTCGTTGTTGGGTTGGCAAATTGAAAGCGTCAAATTAAATGAAAATGATATAGCTTTGAAATTGAATTCCATAGAAATGCAGAAAGTTCAGCCAGCACACAAAAAGGGTTTAAGTCGTGAGTGAGAGAAAGGGTGGGGAGGAGGGGAGGAGGTCGAGGAGGGGGCAGAGCGAAGCGAGACTGATAGCGATGCGTAATTATTGCAGACAATTGGTTTGGATTCAGTTTCGACAGTTTTCGAAAGTTTTCAAAGCATTTCATATTTGTGTTGCCTACTTTTAGGCTGGCTTCGATTTCATGCGAGCGGTGTGCAAAAAGTACAGCATACTTTTAAGGGGCTCCCAACCCATTCAGTGACTAAATGCGGATATTTCTATACTTTTCACTCATGGAGTGCGTTGCACAATTATATATAAATTAAACTGAACTTTAAGTCAAAAGTATTTTTAAATAAATGCACGTAACAATTCATTTATTTGCTGTTCTTTGCATATTAATAGCGAAGTGCCGTGACGTCAAGAACAGTGGCTATTTTAAGCTTGCTAGAATTAACCTTTAACCCAAAAGAGGCCGCACACTACTCTATGTGGCAACTTTTATTTGATTTGTTTTCAACACGCTCAACTTGAAGTGATTTTAACAATAATTGAATCATCGGCGGCTCTTTGACTTTGACTCGTTGATCTCAATCACTGTCGGCTCAGTTCCTGTTCCTCTTCCTGTTGTTGTTGCTGTGTTTCATGCTCTGCTGCCTTGGCTTTTGCCACTCGCCGACATCCTCGTTGAGCTTTGTTTAAAAGGCAAATCAAATACTCAGCCTGCTGAACGCGCTTATTACAAACACATAATTTATTTGCAGTTACCGCGACCTTTAACGTGCCCCCTGCCCCCAGCTAGCCCCTCTCGTCGTACTTGTGCCCCTCGAACAGCCATTAGCCAGCAGCCGCAGTGGGCATTGAGCAGCCATGCAAAACGTTTTCCTGCCACTTCCCACTACGTTTACCTCCCGCCTTTTTCCCACTCCTCTCTGACCCCAACAGCTTCCGCCGCCTCCGTTACTGGCCTCGTAATTGTTCAGAGACGCGCGCACTAAGTAAAAAGTTTTGTATAATTTTTCATAAAGGCCAAGAACAACAACAACAACCAAGAGTAAAACAACAACATTGGCCTGGCAAAACAATAACACAAACTAAATAGCAACTACAAAGGCAACTGAGAGTTCGCTCTCCCAGCACAGAGCAAAACAAATGGACCAACTGGGGAATCGGTGGCGTATGAGCAATGTGCCCCACACCACAGCATATTGTGCGTCTAGAGTCCTGCGACCTGAGACCCCTGAACCTACGCTCTTTTCCGCCTTTGTGCATTCATCGGATCCATGCAACTGGCTCAGAGCATTGATTAAAGCGTAAACTTCACTGCAGAATCGAGCACTTTTCCAAGAATAAATCGCTTCAAAGTCTTAAAATAAAGACGGATATGAAATAAAAGTGAAGGCAAAAAGTTAAGAAATGTTTTATAAATCATAAGGTAAATATGCCAGTAATTTAAATATATTTAAGAATTTGTAGAACGAACTTAAATTCATAAATAAATAATTTACATAAAATATTTTAAATAAATTATATGAAATGTCTAACTAATTATAAGAACAATTAAATACTATCTCTGTGTTCCAGAAACTTTGGCTACAATTCAGCCCCAAACTTCTGTGCCTTAAATGATTCCCATTAAACATATTTCAGCATTAACACACACCGTGTATGTATTATTTATGCCACTCATTTATTGCACCGATACTTTTTCGATAAATTTAATTTGCATAACAATTGATTGCCATTAAGAGCTATTTTTTACTTAAAGTCAATATTCAAACACACACATGTGGAGCTATCGATTGAAGTGAAAGCAGCAACTTGACTGATAGGCGTGACTGTTGCCACGCCCATAAAAACTTTCGTTCCCACAAGGGTTTCGTATGGCTGCGGTTGGCTAAGGGATTGAAGGAAAGGAGGTTAGCGGGGATAGGGTTTAGGGGGGTAGGGGACAAGGGGTAGGGGACAGGGGGTAGCGGCATAGACTGTGTGAAATATACGCCCAGAACTCGGCCAAAAAATGAAAACTTTTCAGTGTTGAGAAATTCTGGCATGGAAATCAACTTGACAGCCAGAATAATGAGGAAAATGTGTGGGAAAGTGGACCGAAAAAAAGGTTGGGTTGAGATGAGTGTGAGAGCGGAAAGGGGGGTAGAAGGGGGCGTGGCAGGAGTTGCCTGATAACTTGCCTTAAATAAAAGAAAAATATGTTAATTTCAATTAATTGTTGGCGGGGCGAATAGCTAAAATAAGAAATTTACCCAAAGTTTTATTTGTTTGGGGTTCACGGCAGAACGTGAGGGGCAGAGGGAGGGGCTAAGGGACGGTGCGATAAAAGGAGCTGAAACTTCATAATTTGCTGCCATTTGTCGCTGCCAAAAACGGTTTTGTTGCAGTTAATAGCTGTTGAGAAATAATTTAACACGAAACGTTTTGAGAGCATGGAATGAAATTAACAAAGAATATGAGAAGGAAAAACAACTGAATCTCTTGACAGCTCATTTGTAGGCAACCACAAAGCAAGACAAGCGGAGGAAGAGCTGGGGGGAAGCTAAGGGGAGCGGCTTTGAGGTCTGGTTTCGGCCAGAAACGAACGAATTAAGAAACGAAATAATTCTATTGGAATTGGCAAAATATTTAAATGCAAAACATTGCGCCAGATATTTGGTTAAGGCTTAAATGAAGCTCCAAGTGCGCAGGGGTGGCGGGGGGTTAAAGGGGTTCCGGTTCCAGTAAGTGAAAGGCAAAGACTTCAAGTGAAAATAAACTTGGAAATCAAATAATTCGGCAAGCAGGCTCTCAAAAGCAGATGGGGAAAACTTTTCCTTTCTTTTCGCCTCTTCACATTTTTTACATTTTCTTTTTCACTTTTTTCCCATTTTTTTGACGCAACGCGCCACGTGGACACGTGTCGCAGTCACAGTCGGACGTGCAAAAGACAACAACAATAACAATTTGCTTTTCTTTTTATCAATGAACACAGCGCAGCACAAGCCAAAGGGAAAATGGCCGAAAAAAAACAGCAGAAAACTTCAACCAATGTCAACACAAAAAATGGAAAATTACCCAAAAAATGTTTATTGTGTGCTCCGTTGAAGCACATTGGCAAATTGAATGCTGACATACTCGTATGTAAGTAGCAGAAACAGTAACAGCAACAGCTTCATAAAAAGGTAACAGTTTTCGTTAACTGCCTAAAAGTAGGCAGCACTTTTTCAATTTTCAATTATAGACGCGCAAACCCTTGAGGCCTTTCACTGCTGACACTTTC
Source organism: Drosophila dunni (assembly GCA_018152125.1). Taxonomy (NCBI): domain Eukaryota; kingdom Metazoa; phylum Arthropoda; class Insecta; order Diptera; family Drosophilidae; genus Drosophila; species Drosophila dunni. The sequence continues at coordinate 261,122 of JAECXC010000648.1, read as the reverse complement.
AATGGGGAAACTGCCAGTTGTCTCGCAATTTATGAACCAACTGTGTAACAGCAGGTACATTTTAAATTTCTAGAGGTTTAAGAGTTCAAGTGACCAAGGAGAAGAAACCAGTTCAAAGTGTTTGGCACATGCAGCAGCCACAAAGTGCAAGCCAAGCGAGCTAAGTTGTTCCAAATTAAAGTATGCTAAGCAATAGTTACATATATTGTGTGTTACCAAAAAAAAACTGATCAAGGACAAAGTAAATACAATTTTTCTCTTAGATTTCTCTTTTTAAAATATTTCTTTGTTGGGCCAAAATATAAATAACAGTTGTCATGCAGAGCAGAGAAACTTCTGAACACTTTAAGTTCTTGCAGTCTAGACCACTTGCTTATTTTTCATTTTAAAGTAAAATAAATAAAGTGTTGGCAATTTAAAATAAATCACATCAAAATGTAGTTTGAGGACAACAATTTGCGAATATTTTTAAGGTGTTGAGACAGAAGCTTGGACAATATTCCAAGTACTGTCATGGAGCACATTTTTGGTAGCATTTTTAGTTTGAGACGAATTTCTAAATATTTTTTTAAAGCTTTGTTTCGATTGAGGCCTTTAAAATGCGTTGTCATGTCCACTTAACCGTTATTTTGCAGTGGACTTAGTCCAAAGGGATGTACAGAAAGGGAAACTACGAAAGGATACCGATGCCGACACCGATACCGTTACCGATACCGGTACTGATACTTTTCCCCCCACTGGGCAAAGACAATACCTAGTACTCAATGCGAATCATATGTATAAAGGCCAGATTGAGGTTGCATACAACAAACAAAGGGAAGAAGGACCCAAGTGTTGGCACTTCCGGCTTCAAGACGACTCGTCCACACACTGAGCAATAAAAGGGCAAAGAGGGAAAGAAGGGGAGAAAGACTGGGATGCCAGGTTGTGGTTGCGGTTTTCTAGACTCTAGTGTTGTTAGTGTTAGTGTTGCGAAGCAGGTTAAGTGTGAAATTTTAGTGTCGCCATCGATTTGTGTATGCCATGAGAAGGCAGTCAAGTGAAACGTTGCGTTTCATTTGCGTTTTACAATTATCAAAACTGACTGCAAAAATCTCGCACACAGCCACAAACACACACACAGGAGGTGTGTGTTGAAATGGTACAGTTTTTTTAGACCCATTTCGGTAGGACTAAGGAGGTTACTTAGGCTGGTGAGGCAAATATTTTGTTTGTCAATAAAATTATTTGAATGTCTATAAAAATGTGAGTAGTAGTACTAGGTCTGGATAAGTAGATCCAATGAAACTTTTAGTCAAGGCGAGCAAGCTGACTGTCAAAGACCCCGTACTCCTTCTAGTGTGAAATTTTCATGCGTATGAGCAATTTTCAACCAATTTGTCCTATGAGAGCTGTAGGATAAAGTTGTCCGATCTGAATCAAACTTCGTAGGGATAGTTATCATGGTACTACACACATTATGTATAATTTTGGTTGCCATAGCTCAGATAACACTACATGTCTTCAAATAAATGTTCTTCTTTTATCCGATATGTCCTATGGGAGCTATAGGCTATGGTTGTCCGATCTGGACCAAACTTGGCGTGAGTAGTTATAAATGTACTATACACATAATGTATAAGTTTGGTTGCCATAGCTCAAATAACACTAGATGTCTTCAAACAAATGTTTTTTTCCGATGTGTCCTATGGAAGTATAGGTTATAGGCTGTAGGTTGGTCTAAAAAATAAAATATATTTTAAGAGTACAGGGTCTTTAATAGTCCGCTCAATCGCTATACTTTAAGCCAACTAGTTTTGCATACAAACAAATGTTCAAACAGGCATTTCGTGGTGTGTTTGACAGTTGGACTGACACATTTGACACTTCGTTAATGACTATTTTGCTGTGAATTTGCATTTTTCCTTTGAGCCACTATCGCAAGTCCCTGTAAACTATTAAACTAGTGAAGTTTTTGTCTTCCAAAGGCTTAGAAATTCAGTGCACATCTTAAACTGACATTTAATAAACTTGATTTAAAAATTACTCCAATGATGGATGGCCATTTGGGCAACTTTCGTTCTAGTTGGCTGAAAGGAAACCTCAATTTGGCTTGGTTTAAATTTCCAGTTTTGTTTTTCTTTAATTTGCACGCTGCCTTTTAAGCAGCTGTGTGCTTGGCTTGCCAGCCTCAAAGTATGCAACTGACATTGTCGTGCTGTTTTAGAGTTAACCCAAAAAATATATAAAAGTAACTGTTCCCCAAGCAACATTTACATCCTAAGCCAGGTCAGGTCAGCAGCTGCTGACCGACATTTCACTTTGTTTGCCTTATGAATTTCGTGTTTGTTATTTCCTAAGCATCGACAAACACGCAGCACAAACTGCTAATGGCAGCAGGCGAGTCCCCACTGCCCCCTACCCCTACACCAGCCCAAATGAGGGCGGGGCACAAACAAGAAAGGAAGAAAGGACGCTCACGGTGTACCTTTTAAATATTTAACAAACATTTTTTTATTGAAATTACATGGAACCCTTTTCATTCTATTTTTGTACATTATGTTTACCTTTTCGCAACTTTGACTTCGCCTGTGACCTATAAATATCATCGATTTTCCTTACAAATCGCCAATTATTTCATTTCAAGAAAATTGCAAATTCAGTTAAGGTGCTTTTAGCAAACTTATTGTTGTCTTGGCCAAGTCGAGACCCTACTGTATTTTATTTTTACTTTCTGCGCCGCAATTTACAGCAACACCAAACACATGACTTAAATATTTTAATAATCAGCAGCAGGCTCCCTTAGTCTCAGAGACTAGTGGACTTGTCAACCCCTTAAATTGTTTATAAGTTTGCATGTAAGCAGCGCAAGATATGGATACTTAAAGAGTTTATGGCACGCAGCACCCGAAAGTATGCAACAGTTTTAATGACGTGGAAGCTTAAAATAAGCTAAGCTAGAGTAACGAGCCACTCACATTGGAGCAGACTTTGTTGCTTCTAGCTAAAGGCCAACTAAACTTGAAAGACGTTTAAATTGCTGACAGCAGCTCTTAGAGAAGACAGTGAGAGAGGGAGATAGAGAGAGCGAGGGAGAGAGAGAAGGAGGGAGAGTAGTGTGTGTAGCTAGCTATCTATCATTGGCTACTTTTGAGTGTAGTTGTGGGTGTATTTGACATTGTACTTGATTTGTTTACAATAACCGCATCAACAGCGAACACAGGGCTCCCCATCTCACATCCTTTCTCTCCCTCACTCCCTCTCGTTCACTCCCTCTCTCACGCTTTCTTTTGCTCCCCTTCTCACCCTCTTCTTTCCCTTTCTTTCGCTCTCCATCTCTCTCTCTCTCTCTCTGTTTCTCTCTCTCACGCTTTCTTTTCCTCCCTTCTCACCCTCTTCTTTCCCTTCCTTTCGCTCTCCCTCTCTCTCTCTCCCTCTTCCTGTTGAACTCAGCTTTTCTCCAACCGTTTGCTAATCTGCGCGTGGCAGCTCCTCAAAAGCTAAAGCATTAGGCCTTAGCCACTGCATCAGATACAGGAATATATATACTATATAGGTATCCATGGCAATCACTTGAAATAATGACAAGCGTTGAAAGGCGGACGTGGGCGTGACAGCTGAGTGTAACACAAATAAGCTCACAGCTTACAGCGTACAGTGGACAGTGGGCAGTGAAAAGTGGACAGCGTACAATGGGCAGTGGCCAGTTGGCAACGAGGTGTTAAAGTGGCTTAAGTAGCATTTACAGGGCCAAGAAACTAACCAAGAAATTAGGCCATTTAACATGCGGCTGATAAAAAATACACACAAAGCGCAAAGAGCAACAACAACTGAGATTGGTTAGAAAATTGTCTAAAATATGTTAACTAGTTGCGGCAATAAATGGTAACTGAAACACTCAAAAGACTAGACTGAAAAAAGCATCAATTGAAATTCTTAAGCTAAAAGAGTTAGCTCCGTCTCTTTCTAGCTCGCACTCTGCCAGTCTCCCAGTCCCACTGTTGCTACCTGTTGCACAGGTGCTAAGTGGACAGACACACAGCAGCAACAACAAGAGCATCAACAACAAATGGAAAATGAAAAAAATGTATCGTCAGTTAGACGCCGTTTGGTAATTTGAAACTTGTTATAAGCAAAGCGTTAATCAATTTTTAAGCAGCGTCTACACTAACAATATTCTCAGTACTCCCAACTTGTTTATGTAAAATATCGAAAGGCAGCAACAACTCATACGTGTATATGTTATAAAGAAAGAAACCAATTCACGAGCAGCAACAGCTAAACAAAACAAACACAGGGTCTAAACTGAAATTTCCACTGACTCGACTGCATTTCGGTTCAGTTGTGCGGCAATTTTCAACTCGAGCGGTTCGAGGCAGCAGCTCCAGACACACACACACACACACCAACACACCCACTACCAACCCATCAAAATCAATCTTTTTTTTACAAGTGCATTTCAAAGTGTTGTTCAGTGATTTCTATTATTTATTTTATGTACAATACAAACTAAAGATAACTCCCACCACAAATAATGAATTTGGCAAGATGTCGGAATAGCTGAGAGCACAAAACCATAAATTCTCAAATTTCTATTTTGTGTATTTTTTATGAGTACAGCGGCTATGCCTCATCTAGTCAATTGCATTAGTTTGACAAAATCAACGAATGAACCAAGAAAAAGTGTGTGGAGATACAAAAAGTATCTTCAAGTGTATACAACTGAATTGCATAAGCATTGAACCCAAGAGAAGAGTATTATATTTGTGTATATATATTTTTAAGCATAAAAATATTTTTTATCAGTAATTGGACTTTGATTTACAGTAAGAGAAAAAGTTATGTAACCAAACTTAAGTAAAATGATCGCAAGTGTTTTAAGCTTATATCAACTTTATTTAATACTAAATACAGTCAAAGCTCTACTTGCGGACAGCTCTCTCAGGCGGACAGCTCCCTTAGCCGAACGAATTTTATAGTTTCTTAGCATGATTTTCATACAAAATCCGTTCTCTTAGGCGGACATCTCCCTTGGGCGCACAAAAATACTGTAAGCGTAGCTGTCCGACCCAGGAGCTTTTACTGTATTTATTGTAATACAGTGGAATCCGGTTATAACGACACTCTAGGGACCGACGATTTTACGTCTTTATACCCGGTAGACGCTTTAACCGAAACGAACAAAGTAAAAAAAGCTTGTATGCGCAACAAACAAGTCATCGAATTTTCGTCGCAATGACCGGACGGACGCTTTAAGCGGAGTCGTTATAACCGGATTCCACTGTATTTTTAAATTATATATTCATTGCCATATTACTATTTTTAACTAAAATTTGAACACTAATCCCTATGCACGCATATGTAGTTTGTTATTTTCAGAAAATTCCCTTTGTTTCATTAGTTTTACACCCTAGAAATAAATTTGCCCTTAAAAGCTTTTAATTGCCCTTTAGTTTATAATCAGAACAATTGCAGAAAGTGAAAGCAAAAGTTGGTTATTATATGCATATTATATTTTAATGCCTTTACCAATGAAGTACTCATACATACACCGCTGGTGCCCTAACCGTAGTTCAAATTCCATATCTTGTATGCCTTTGTGTGGCTCGATGAAAGGATGCTTGGCGGAAGAGCATGTAGAGGGAAACGGGAAAGTGGGGAAAATGGGGAGTTGTTATCAGTGGGCGCAAAGCAACAATAAGCTTTAGTTTATTGTAGTAGCTATTGACCAAAGAGCAGAACTGGTAATGCAATCAGCAGCAGGCAATGAAAAGCGGTAAAACAGTCGAACAACTTATTCCATTAACAGACAAAAGAAGCAACCCACACACACTCACACACCCACTTGCATAAAGAACACCCACACACACAGTCAGCACACCTTTGTAAGCGAACCAAATGTTTATTTATATAGATTCCTGTGTCTGTACACTCCATTAGAGATATAAATGCGAGGATTCGCTGCTTCCTTGCTTGGAAATGCGTGTGTGTGCCAAATACTTGAGCAAAAAGTAGCAGTTACTTAATTTAATTAGCAACATGCATTCTGCTGCTAAATTGCATTTAATTAAATTAATTGCATAAATATATTCCAGCTTTGTAAGCAAAGACAAATTCACAGAAACTAACGTTGTGTGCAGACTTTTCTGAGTACTGTGCAGCATAAAAAGTGAGTTTTAATAGTGGCAAAAAATATGTATGACAGAAGAATGTTTAGGGACTTAAACCAAAAGAAAAACTCAAAGAATTTTATGTATAAAAATATTTTAAAAAAATTCTATAGAATTTAAATATTAAATATTTCAAAGGGTCCAATAATTTCCCAGACAAAAATGTAAACTTAAAAGAAACCTCAGAATTGATGAGTCCAAAATAAGAAATTTTTTATGGCAATCGGGAGTTGAACTTAATGCAGAAGCCACAATAAGGTCAAAACATAAACGAAAGAGCATATAAAGGAATGAACATAAACAAACAAAAAAGTAAAGTGAGCGGATAAAAGCAACAAAGTCAAAGCCAACAATTAAGCGCATAAAACGAGGATAATCCAGCCAAAGGGCTGACTGTGTGTGTGCCTGTGTGTGTGTGCTGGAGAGCGTGTCTGTTTGTGTAGTGTCTGACATGTGAGGAGGCGAATAGGATGGACGACGAAAACAATTTCCATAAACATAAACAACAGTTTGAGCGCATAATCAAGTGGAAGAATATCCTGTGGCGAGCCACAATCTAATTGCAAATTATGCGGCACAACGAGAACACATTTCACCGCCAAACACTAGCTACAAAAAGTTGTTTGCCTTGGTTTTCATTTAACTCAGTTTTATACATGCTTTTTGTTTGCATTGCAATCAAGTTTTTATTTTTTTTCCTACATTTTGCAGATTTATGCACATTTTAAATGGTTTTTGTGCAGACTGCAGGTGGGCGGAGAGCTGCGTTTTTAGGCAAATACTGTAGCGAAATAAAACACTTCAATAAAAACGATAGTGCCGAAATGGGAAAACTTTCAATGCACAAACAAATTGTTTGCTACTTGTTTCAGCTTTTAATTTCGCTTAACATTGCGATTTACGAAGCTCGCCTAAAAGCAGGCAACGTTTTATTTAAGGCATTGCGTTAGAACTTTGTTAAGCTAATGAGTGTTTGTAAAGTAAGTGGCTAATTAATGGCGAGTTTTCTTTTAAAGCTTGTAATGTCGAATTCCAGTTCTATTCACTCGGAAATGTGCTGGAAAAGCCAGTGCTTTGTTAGTAACAACTTTTATTTTAAATTCAAATAAAATATTAATAAACACTTGGCTTTATTAATTTATAACTCCACACACACTTCGACTGTAAATTACTCTATATTCAATACGTGAAAGTAGAAATCTGTTTAAAAACTGGTGTTGTAATTTTTATACTCTCTGCAAGAGTATATTGGGTTTGTGCAAAGTATGTAACAGGCAGAAGGAGGCGTGGCAGACCCCATAAAGTATATATATTCTTGATCAGCATCACAAGCCGAGTCGATATAGCCATGTCCGTCTGTCCGTCTGTCCGTCTGTCTGTCTGTCCGTCTGTCCGTATGAACAAACAGATTTCAGAGATGGTAAGAGCTACAAGTTCGAGCTTGGTGTCAATCGATCACATATTTAGTCAGTCAATACAAGAATCTTTTTTTTTTTTCGATGCCACGCCCCATTCGCCCACAATGAGCAAAAAACTAGACACACCTCGGAAAAAATCGGTGTTTTCGGCGAATATTTCAGTAACCATGGCACCTACGATCACCAATTCTGGTATGGAGGTTCCTAGCGACAGTATAAATGCATTGCCATTTAAAATTTTGGACTACTACGCCCCTTTTTTTCCCACAATACAAAACAATAATTCTCAACTTTCGTTCCGTTTTTAGACATTTGTTCATATAGTACAGCATTGTAATTGTATAATTCGAGTGGAGGCTAACTATATCAAACTATTCCTGAAAGGTGCATTAAAATCGGACTATAAACAAGAAAACTGGAAGCGTTACAATATTGAGAATTGAACGCAATATCACTACTGAGTGCAAGCGAGACAGAAACATACAAGCGTGATCGAACGTTTTCTCTGCTTGTGTGGCGGCAGCGCGGCCCGCAGACGCTGGCTGCGCCGAATACACACATACATACATACATATAATGTCAAACGTATGTGTATTCGCATACAAACAGCTGTTTGATTTTGCTTAGATTGTTTTTGTTTCAAAGAGTTTTAATTGAAGTACTGCACATTGTAATATCTCGATACCGATTTTAATAATTTAATCGGGATTAAAATGCAGAGAGTATTATACAGTCGGGCGTGCTCGACTGTACTTTTCTTTCTTGTTATTTATGAACATGTGCCTTTTAGCACGCATAGCAGCACTTCATTGGCGCACACTCACGCCCACACACGCACACGCACTTACTCTCAGTCGCTCAAACACGCAAGCATGTCATTAATGTGCAACGCACAAAAGTATGCAATATTAATTTTTCGCAATAAAAGCTTGCGCCATCAACTGTGTGTGTGCATGTGTTTGGGTGCGTGCAATTATTATAATGAATAAATAAACACACTTATAACGCACACACCCACACACACACCTACACACACACACACTTGCAGCAGCCTAACTGAATTGTCGATGCACTTAAATCAGGGTCTGGGGTTTGGACTTTGACATATGGATGCGCTCGTTGATGCGACCTTCAATTTGCTTTTTCAGAGCAATCCACACTTACACGCATCTAATGCAGTGCACTGGAGCTGCGTTGACAGCTGCATTTTATGCATTTTAATTATTCATTCAGTTTGAACACACACTTCACCTGATTGTTCATCATTATAATGATAGCAGTGGGCGGTAAACCGCAGTGCAGCAATCTAATTACGTGGCAAACAATTTCAAACGGTTCTCGAGTGTCAAATTTAATTGCCAAATAGTCTGGTGTTTGCAATTAGAAGTAATAATAAATATAGGCTATTTTTTTAGCAATTGACCGTGGTTAGCAGCGAATTTATTGCGGTTTAGAGATTAATAAGCGAGCCAATTGTTATGCTAAACAGAGTTTAACAAGAGTTTGTTCAAAACATGTTGAATTATTGTTTTAAAAATACCAGAAAGAGCGAAATTTTAAATTTTAAAACTTATAACATTAAAATTATTACAATAATTATTTAATTTACAAAACTAATGGTTTTTCTTTTCACTCTACTGAACTTTTAGCAAATAATTTCGACTTGTAATTTATTTTGCGTGCTTTTCAAATTTCTTAATTAAATTTCGATTATTTTTCTTACGCTCTTTAAAGTTATTTTGAATTTCTAATAAAACTTCATTTAACAGTCAACTGAAATGGTAGCAGTTAAATCATTCCAGCTGCTTTCAGCGCTTTATTGAGAGTTGCAAAGAAAAAGCAATAATAAATGTAAACTCAGTGAAAACGCCATAAAACTGTTTCAGCTGCAAAACTACAAATTGCTCACAATTTGGCTTTTTGGTTTCGCTTTTGGCTTTGGCTATGGCTTTTATGACGCACTGCAGTTGGAGTTGCTTTCTTGGTTTTTGGATGGGGTTTCGGGGCATTGGACTTGTTGACGTTTGCTGCTAATTAAAGTTTGCTGGTTGCAACGACTGTTGCAATTAATCTCAACATAAATTTGCAGTGCCATACAGCAACAGGCAGCTGGTTGGTTGCTCCAACCATCAACAGAGTTGACCTTGTCCGTGTGACACCGCACACCAAATTTCTCTCTCTCTTTCGCTCCCTCTTTCCCTGTCTCTGTTTCATGTCGTCTTTCCCACTTGGCATGCTGGAGGGAACGCAACTCAACAGTTGCAATGTTGCCAGTGCTGACCCATTTGTTCACCTGGCTCATGAGCAATGCCAATAAATTGTAAGACTCTTATGGACAAGGGCCAAGCCATTTAATGGCCATGTCCGACAGTTTGGACTTTAATATTTTTACGTACTACATCAAAGTCGGAAGGTTCGAGTGATTAAATGAAATTTACGAGTGCCTTACATCGATACCCCCGCCACTTCATTTCTTACACCCCCAAGGGGATACACACGCACACACACAAACATGCAGACAGTTTTGCATAGGCACTGTCAGAGATTGATGGGCAATGTTTTGTCTTGACGACGGCGCGGGAATTTAACAAGAACAACAACGAGCAACCACAGCAATGGGAACAGTAACAGCAAAGTAACTGCAACAACAACAACGGACTCACTAACAACTACAGAAGCAGTAGCCATAACAATAACAAGCTGATGTAATGAAGTGGCGTACGTGGCGAATGCGTAATATTAATATACTTGTGTATACTTGGGTGGTTAATGGGCTTCCAGCCCGCACAGCCTGTAGAGCCTGTAGAGCCTGTAGAGACCAGCCCATCTATAAGCTCTTACACCAGCAATCATTTGCCATGCACATATGCAATTAACTGCTTTGATGAGAAAATCGCGATGAAAAGCGGTGACGGTGTCGACATCGGTATCGGTGTCGCTGTCGCCGTCGCTGTCACTGTTCCTGACGCCAGCAATGACGATGACGATGACTTTTTTGCTGGTAATTAAACAGGCAATTGCATAAACTTCCCTTAAACAAACTCAACGCAAAGCAAAATGAAATATTACTTTAAATTAAAAGTAATTTTGTTCTAGAGTGAAGACAATGAGGCAAATAAGAATGAGTTTGTGTTTAGTAGAAAGGGAAGAGGGTCTATTAATACAAAAATAAGATTTTGGGATATTATAATATTTAATTTGAACTTTGATTAGTTAAAATAAAACGATAGCAGTTTGGCAAACAAAATAAAACTTATAATAAATCGTTTAAAATAATTATATAATAAACAAATTAGCATTGTAATTTGTATTGAACAAGATGAGGTACAGAACGAAATATTGAAAGAAAAAAAATACTAATAACGTAATAATAATAATAATAATAATAATAATAATAATAATAATAATAATAATAATAATAATAATAATAATAATAATAATAATAATAATAATAATAATAATAATAATAATAATAATAATAATAATAATCATAATAATGATAAAGATAATGATAATGATAATGATAATGATAATAATAATAATAATAATAATAATAATAATAATAATAATAATAATAATAATAATAATAATAATAATAATAATAATAATAATAGCAATTATAATAATGAAATAAAGGAAAAAAAATATAAAACAAAAACAATAAGAATAATAATTAGAATTATTTAAATCTTGTCTACAAAACCTTTTTATATCCTTAATTAATTTTTAAAGTCAAGTATTCAATTAATTAACGTAGAAGAATGGCTTGTGTGAAATAAACCGTTAAATGAAAGAAAAACTAGTGATGAAAAAAATAAACTAATTTGTAACTGTTTAAAAATTTAGAGAGCATTAAATTGGGAAACTACTATGAGCCAAACACTCATATAAACTTCACTATAAATATGATGACGGTTCAAGCAACAAATTACAGATCTTGCCAAAGGAAGAGACTGGGGAGCATCACGAGTGAGAAAGCGCTACATGGCAGCCTTAACAAAATAAGTGCAAGTTGTGTGTGACTGTGTGGAGCTGGAAAGGAGCAAAGGAAAGGAAATGTGTGAATGCGGGAGTAGCAGGCACCAAGGGATTCTATAGACGACCCTCATGTTTATGAGCTGCAATGGCGACGCGATGACAGCTGACAGTCGCAAGTTGTTCGTCACACTCCCACACTCTGCGCTGGCCCTTGGTCTTACTCCACTTAAGCTGCTTCTTGTACCCTAACCGAATGGAAAAAGTCCATAAATATATCATTAGCTGTAGTAAACATTAATGGAAAGGACAGAATTGCAGGAAGAGCGATAAAGTTGAGCAGTTCAACAGTTGAGCACTTCCCACATTGAAAGCTCTGTTGTTCCGTCTTAACGTTATTTAATAGTTAATCAATTCGACCAATTAAATAAACTTCATAGTGTATAAATTTGTAGTTGCATTTTAAACTTTTAGTTGTTAAAGTTTTTTTCAATTTTATCAATTTTATACATTATCGTTATGATATGGTGAGGACTAATATTCTGTTCGAATTCACTAGAAATTTTAAATTTGAAAAGCAAACAACAAACAGAATAAACTGTTTAGTAAATCAATGTTTTTTATTACCCAAATAAAAGCAAGCGTCAAGCAATAATTTATCCTAACAACAGTTATGTATTTGTTAAATGATTCTTGTCATTATAGTTTATAAGCCGTATTGTCTTCACATTTTAATTTTCTCATTCAAAACACATAAGACAATTGATGAGCCCAGAAAGAGCAGCAGAAAAGTATGCTACAATTTTTGTTTAATGGGTAAACAAATTAAATTTCTCTTTCTACAAATTTGTTGGTCTTAGTCACATGCAAATACTTCTACAAAAAGAGCATTAAATCTTCGCATATTCGACGCTTCTTCAACTTATTTTTATTCCCTTCCAGTGCATATACATATCTTATAAAGTCTGAATGAAGCTGCAACAACCATTTTCGTTTTAACTCAGGGATATATGCCTGTATGTGTGTGGGTGTGTGAGTGTGTGCGCGCGAGTGTATGGGTGAGTGTTTTTGTAGGTTCGTTTTTATGAGCCAACAGACAATTTTATTGCATCTGCTGGGCAGCTCACTGTCTGAGGTTATTAAAGTTTCAACATTTGTGTCAAGTCTCATTGCCTGTGGCTGTCGCTGCACTATGGGGAAAATGACCACAATATCTGGCATTTATTATTGTGAGTTAACCAGAAGACATTTTTCACTGCGGTTTTTTTTATTATGTTGGTATAGACCATTTGAAGCTATTTTGGAAAAATGGGCGTGTCAACGCCCCTTTTGACCAAATAATCTAAAAATGTATATTTTACGTGCATTTGTAGATATAAGCTTTCCAAATTCAGTCACCTATACATGCTTACAGTGCAGATATGATTTTTGCCACGCCCCCTTGCGCCCTCAAAATTTGGATAAAAGACAATTTTTTAGTTAATTTTCCTTATTTTCATCATTTTGCAGCTCAAAGTAATGAAAATATATATATATATATATATATATATATATATATTTATATATATACATACATATATATATATATATTCTCTTCATAATTTGCCTTGAGTGCACAATAATCTTATGATGAAACTGGAAAGTTCCGCTTTTTGCAGTTTTTGAGCCCTTTCGCCTATTACTTTATTGTAAAGCAAAGTTTTTATACTGTTTATCCATTTAATCCAAATATAATGCAAATTGTTGCAAAATTGGTGGCTCCTTACTTTTAAAATCCTCATTATTGTACGCATGCAGCTCAAAGTATCTATGAATTGCCTTTTCTCGTCCGTGCCGTCCCCTCTCGCTATTTCACAGAGCAAAGAAATCGACGTTGAAAAAATTGAGGTTACCTAATTAAAATGTGAATTGCGCCAAAAGAGGGAAAAAGAGGAAATTAAGACAAATACCAGTTAACTCAGAATTGAAAACACTATATCAAGCACTTGAACAAACACCTAAACAATTCTAAACTCTTATACATAATCCTTCCCAAAGTTGAAATTTGTTGCTAAAAATCCAGATTTAGATGCTCTTATAAAACAACAAAATATTAATATACACACGCACAATTTGAAAATTTTTTGATAATAAACAAACAGTGAAAACCTGCCAAATCAGTGTTCATAACTTGATTTTCTTCTAATTGTGTTCCAATCACAAAATATTGACCACGAAACTCAATGCAATAATTTACAAAACTTAGTAGCGCGCTTTCAATTGCAACAGCTGACTTTACAGCTGTTATTCTCACATGGGACTGTTAATTTTAACATTTTAAGTTTGAGGCATAACACTCTGATGTTTTCTTAATGCGTTAACACCAATTTTATGCAAATCTGATAACTTTTAAAAAACGTCTAAATGCCAGATAAAGTGGTCATTTTCCCCATAGTGCGCTGATGATGCCAGCAAAACATGCATGTGTGTGTGTGTGTGTGTGTGTGTGTGTGTGTACTGTGCCAGTGTATGCTTTATTTTATTGCTGAAAAGTGCAATCATAAAACGTTCAAGGCCCCCGTGCAGTGCAGCGATAAGCAATGGCAAAACACGATGAAATTTCCCGGCAATCGGGGAAATTGTGCAATCCATTGAGGGTCAACAGACAGGGTTGGGGGTGTGCATTAAAGTTGGCACTTATGTGGCATACTTTTAGGCACATTGGCCCCCAATTGACACACAAAAGGGCATTTCTGAACATTGGCGGTTGTGGGGATATTATGAGTTGCTAAACTCGCTCCTTTGTACTTTGTGCTTGGTGACAACACTTAGTGCGCATTATGTGAATACGAAGTAAATGGCAAATCAACAAAGCAAACAAGAATAAACATGAAGCGCTAAAAAGAAGAGGGAAAAAAAAACAGTCTGTTAAATCGCCTCGCAAGCAGGCAAAACAATTTGAGCCACCAATCGACCAACTAAAAGCCCATAAAAGCTTATTGAAACAAATCAAGAACAACAACAACAGCAACAACAACAACAATGACAAGCAAGCACTCAAAATGTGAAATAAAAGCAACCCAAATAGATAAATTTTACACTCGAAAATGATTTAAGGAGACAGTGGGGCAAGTCTTAGTCTGTCTTCGCTCTAATAAAGTTGTAGGACCATCAAATCCATGTAATAGACAACAACAAAACGAAGGACGACAAACTGCCAGTAATTCAGAGCGAGCAAGCAATAAATGCTAAACTTAGTTTGGGGCCAAAGGTCACAGTTCAACCGGCATACTCTCGTTGAACCCAAAATATAAAAGTACGCAAATAAAATGCAATTGTTTTCTCTCCTCGTGACAGACACGCAAGTTTCTGCAAATATTTGGAACAATTTTTCCTAAATTATTCCAAGAGCAAACTGTACGAAGAGGCAAACAAAATCAAACTGAACCTGTGTTAAATTGAAAGCACTTAAAAGCCTCAATTGATTAAAGATCAAATTTCTGGTCTTTCTATTGGATTGTGGTTATTTGATGAGTTTATTACAGTATGAATTTATTGAATGGTATTTTATTGTGGCTATGAAATCATTTGGAAGAGTTTATACTGCATTTAAATCACTCTTTTTGCTTAGAAGTAGTGAGTAGTAATAGTAGTATAGAATAGAAGTTGAAGTAGTGAGTAGTAATAGTAGTATAGAATACAAGTTGAAGTAGTGAGTAGTAAAAGTAGTATAGAATAGAAGTAGAAGTAGTCGTAGTAGTAGAATTAGTAGTAGTAGTAACAGCAGTTGTAGTAAAAGTAGTAGTTGTAAAATCAGTAGTATCAGCAGTCGTAGTAGTAATAATAAGTAGTAGTAATAATAGATGTACTAGTAGTAGAAGTGGTATTAACAGTAGTAGTAGTATTAGTAGTAGTAGTAGCAGTAGTAGCAGTAGTAGAAGTAGTAGTAGCAGTAATAGTAGTAGTAGTAGTAGGAGTAGCAGTAGTATTAGTGGTAGTAATAATAGTAGTACTAGTAGTAGTAGCCGTAGTAGTAGTAGTAGTAGTAATAGTGGTATATCAAAGTAAAGTAGTAGTAGTAGTAGTAGTAGTAGTAGTAGTAGTAGTAGTAATAGTGGTATATCAAAGTAAAGTAGTAGCTTAAAGCAAAACTAAGTATTTTAAAAATAAATTCTTAACTTAAATTTATGTAAAACGAAATAGTATAAAAAACTTGATGTCTTATTCTTATTTAACAAAAGAATGCAATCTTTAACTTTCCACAACTCAAGACGGATTAAGTTAAAGATTTGCTCTTTGTCTTGTAAACTCGCTTAACCCATTTTTCCAGCAAAATAAATGGCAAAATAAATTCAAAAAGAAAAAGAAAGAAGAAAAAAGAAGCAGAAAAACACAGTAGCAACAAGCAGGACAACAATAACAACAACTGAGTCCAATCAGACAGACACAAAAAGAAAACTCGACGTCCATTTGCATTGCTTCTTATTGCTCTGGGGTTACAGCTGTGTGAATGTGCGATGGTGTGCGATTGTGTGTGTGTGTGTGCGTATGGGTGTGTGTGTATGTATATATCTGTGTTAAATTGAATTGAAAATTGAGTGAAGCAGTTTTATGATGTTGCTTTGTATTATAAATCAACAGAGAAAGACACGCGTAATTTGTGTAGTTGTTATTGTTCCTGATGTTGGGTGTCTGATAAAGACATAACAAGAGCAGCAGCAACAACAACAACAGCACTACCAAAAAGAAGCAGTAGCAAAAGAGCTACAAAAAGATTTCAGCCGCAAAGTATGCTCCACAAATGGAGGGGTGGGGCGGTGGGATGAGAAATGAATGTGAAAAGCCAAGCCAATGTCATAGAGACTTGTTGGTAACCGAATGCAAATATTTGCGGGAAAATAACCCGTAAGTAAATATGAAAATTGAAGCGACAATGACAACAACATGCGAGTGTGTGTGTGTGAGTGTGAGCGTGTGTGTACAAGCAGCAACGTGTCTGTGCGTGTGCGTGCGTGTGTCAACAAAGGACATTGCATAGAAGATGACAGCTGGTGACTAAAGTGGACATTGTTGTTGTTCTTGTTGTTGCTGCTGCTATTATTGGTATTGCTGTTGCTGTTGCTGTTGCTGTGGTGTCACAGCAGCCGCCACTTTGCATGTACAATGGGGAAGACGTAACAAAGTTGATGGCAACACAAACAGCACCGGAAACCGGATAAAGGATAACGGATAACGGAAATGTTGCCAAGACGTAACTGTTACGGAAATCTGTCATAGATGTGTCCAAAAGCATGACTAAGCGAATTGTAATTAGCTATATAAACAAATAAAAGTTTAACAACAACCGAAACTACGATGGCATTACAGCTGTCTCTCTCACTCTCTCTCCCTTTCACTCGCTTGCTGTCTCGCTTTCTAGCAGTTATTGGGCAGCTCATGATAATCAAGCTGCTGATGATGATTAGACAGTTGACTAGCTGACTAAAGTTGACTTTGATACTTGTTATTGTTGCGCTTCTGTTGACTGAATCCTAAGCAAATAAGCTGCTCTCTCTCTCCCACTCTCTCTTAATCTATCTGTCTATCTCCCTCTTCCTTCTCAACTCTGTGTTTGTTTTGCTTTTATTGTTATTTTGTTTAAAAAGCTGTAGATTTTGGTTTCTGGGCCTTGTTGTGAGAGAGGCCAGGCGTTGTAATTACAAATGCGTAGCTGCTCTCTTACCCCTTAGTCATACCCTCAATAGGGTATACAGTTTGTGTTATGTTTTCAATTTTAGTTGATAATTTTCCATACATTTATTTATTTTCCTAATACTTTGGCCTAATTGAGTTTGCTTAACAGGGTAACTACTGGCCACGCTTCAGTAACCAATTATTGTATTTGCTGGCAATTAAATAATGACAGCTTCACTAACTCAGACATTATCAGTTCCCTACCACATTTTAGTGGCATCAAAAATCACTCAAATTATCATTAGGCCATCAAACAATTGACGAACTCCAATTGAATACTAAATCAATATTGGTATGACAATTTTTCCATTTGTTTGCCCATTATGAAAGACAAAAGACGTGGCCTACAAGCACTGATATTGCTGGCAGCTCTGCAGCTGGCCAAGCAGGTGAGTTGGAGGGGAAAACTGAATATTTTAGGGGGGAAAAATATAAGAAGAATTTTACTAACGATCAGTTAAGCATTGGTTACCTTGAGTTGTATAAAAATCATTCCCACAAACTTAGAATCCAAATCCTATTCGACACCAACATTTCTGTACCAAGTTTATGTCTCTTTTATACACCCAACTCTTTGCAGCATTGTTACTTAATGAAACCACTAAACTTTTCATCCTGGGATACACCCAACTATGGACTGGTAATGAAAATGCATCCGAGAAATAACTCATTATCGTCGGTGACGACGGTGCTGAAGGAGGTGGCAATACCGCTGTGGCATCTGGTGTTAATGCAACATCCGAGCAAACGACGCAATAATGCAGCTGTGGAGAAACCACGTATACTCTACAATTCGTCGGTGAAAACGTGTGACTTTTGGAAGTATATACGACGTGTGAATGCCTGGAATAAAGCAGCCAAATTAATACTATCGGGAGCTGGGAGTAATATGAGTCTCGCCTGTCCACTTAAGCCGGGAATTTACATGATGAATGTGATTCAAATACCGCCCGATACGGCCATATTGAAGTTTATGTATCAGCCGAATACTATATACACGGTTGTGGGCACTGTTTACTCCCTAAATCCCAAAGATACTGCCAATCGACATGCCGTTTGTCACTACGAGGTGAACACAACCATTTACAAGACGTGTTAATTTCAACTCTTCATCGATTTGAAATGCCCTAGAGTTTCCCAAAAGGACTAAATTTTCCTGCAAATTCCTGCTCCGTGAGTAATGAAATTCTAGGGTATTTTTACCACCTTTTGGCACGATTAGAGTTAATTAGTTGCTTTCATTTCTTGTCTTATGTTTTGTACTTTTTTTTTTTTAGTTTTTAAAGCTACCAGTAAAACGAACAGCGTTAAAATAAAATGCAGTGTCTAATTGTCAGTGTGATGAAGTGGGCGGCGTGTGCCACGCCCACTCGCATGTGCGTGTCACACGTCAGCGAAAGATTTTTTATTTAAGTGCGAAATAAAACGGAAGAGTGCGTTTCTAAAACAGCAACTGACACAGCAAAAACAAAAATAAATAAAATATTTTAAGTGTTTCACTTGTGAATGACAAGCACGCGGAAAAGGGAAGAAGGGTATCGGGTAGCTGTCTTGAAGTAACTTGGCGGAAAAGGGAAGACGGGTAACTGTCTTGAAGTAACTTGGCAAGACAACACCATGTAAATACACAGATACAGTTACACGTGTAAAGTATCAAATCTGCTGTAAAAATAAAGATTTAGTATAGAGATCTGGAGTATCCAGTATGAAGGGATACTCCAGTGATACTAATTAAAAATGTTTCAGTTGAAAGTTGAAAATACAGAGATACAGTTAAGAATACAAAGGAAAGATGAAAGGCTGACCAGAGATCTGGAGTATCCCTAAATACGGTGAAAGGTCCCTTGACCGGACAGTCATGGATCCAGTATTTTTGTCCATCCAAGGGAGATGTCCGCCTAAAAGAACGCATTTTGTATGAAAAACATGCTAAAATACTATAAAATTCGCACGGCTAAGAAAGCTAACCGCCTGAGGGAGTTGTCCGCGAATAGAGCTTTCCTGTACTCATTTTGAACTCTCAACTGAATCATAAGAAATATTGGTTTATTTTTGAAAATATATAGATACAGGTGATGTCAACAGTCATTTAAATGGCAGACTTTCAGTTTTAGTTTAAAACAGTTTTCAGATGGGAAGACAACTCTTTAATCCCAATTTCCAAAGCAAAAGTTATTTGTATGTGAACACATTTGTACATAAATATTTTACTTTCAAAGTAACAGAAACAACTTATAATTTATATAACAATCCCAGAGAGTTCCTAACGTCTTACATTTCAAAGTAAATTAATACCAAAAAACACATTAATCTCCTCTTCATATTATTAAAGGCAAATCCGACACGACAAGCAGTGCATATATTTTGAAAGCTAAACGAATTACTTAAAACTGTAATAATATGTTGATGGTCATTAGGGGAAAACTGCAACTGTAGGGACTTGCAACAGCGTCAGCGTGGTAAGTTGAGAGTGGCAAGTGGCAAGTGGCAAGTTGCAAGTTGCAAGCTGTGTGAGTGGACACGCCTAATTGCAGCAATCATATTTTATGCAGCATTTGCATTTTCATTTTCATTTTCGTTTGCATTTTCATTTGCATTTTCATTTGCATATCTCTTCACTGTGCAGCGTGGCAGTGGCAAGCTCACAGCTCGCATGAGGCACGCACGGCAGACCAACGCACGATTTGCGTGATCTATTTACCTGGAGGACACACAGAACTCAAGCTAATATAAAACCAAATGCAAACAATGTAAAGTGCGGCGACTTGAGGCAATAAAACTCAATTAGCTGCAGCTGACAGAAATAATTGTAGGCATAGTTTTGAGAGCGCAAAGTTGCAAGAAAAACTAAATCAATTGGGTTAAAAATAAAGTGACTTTCAGGTGCCCCAAAGCTAACATCAAAACCGAATCGAAAGCCAAATAAAAATACAAATCCGCAAACAGACAAAGACAATGCGAATTCCCAAAGGTGAGACGAAAAGGTTGAAGGTTGTGGGGGGAATGGGGGCGTGGTTGGGGGTGCCGTGGGGTTTGGTAGACTCTGTGGCAGGCTATGGTTTGAAGCGTGGCACGGCAATTGGCATAAAATATGCGCCGCTTGCATGCCGCAGACTTGTTATTAAAACATAAAATTTGCATGCAGGCCGCAGAGCTAAGCGACTTCCTTACCCACCTGCCCCACGGGGCCACGCCCATTTGAGGCACGTCAAGACATAAATACGTGCCCACAATACGTGCATACAACACAAAAAAACAAACAAACAAACAAAGCAAGTATATATATTTAAACATATATATACTTATATATATGTGCTTACATCAAAGTGTGTATATAAATATATAGTCAGGTGTATCAATGTAAGTAAAGTAGCTTTATGTGGCAACAACAACTTTTGACTGCTGAATTATGCACACCACAGCAACAACAACAATAACACAAAGCAAAGCAGCTGCAGTGGAGCATGCACGACAATGTGATACCCTGGTGTGTACACTGAAAACAAAGGAGTACGAAAGTTATTCTCCAACAAAGTCGGCAAAGCTTTTAAAGACTAGTGTAGGGAATACCTAAAGTAAGTGCTGTGGTGCTAGGAAAATATTCTATACAATATTTCATATTTATCTATTTTATTTTTAATATTTAAGTCATCAAACCGTTTTTTTGTTTATTCAAGATTTATATTCCAAGTTAGTGCCATAATAGCAAAGATTTTTTTAAGATTTCGAACCCATTTCCCCAATGCATGTCTTGATTATGTTAGATAACTCCACTCCCTTAGTTACAATACTATTAAAAGTTACCCTAAAAGAAGATCATCATTTAGGCAATACTTTAGTAATTAAGTAATTAAAATATTTTAATTGCTTTTACATGAAAATACGGCAATTAGGCATTTAAAAGACGAGTAACTTGCTAGTTTCAGTCAATATTTAATTTAAAAGAAATTAACAACCGACAAAGCGGATCGAAAGTTTTATTGCCCACTACAAACTTTACACAAAACTTGTTATACCCTAATGGGTAGGGTATATCTAAATGCTTAGAACAATAAAAAAAGGGCATTAGCTTAAATTTCGTCAGTTATTTACGGACGGCAGTTAAGGCTCTTGCCTCAACCCCTGCCCCATGAGGCAAGCAGCAACTTCTAACGCGCTGTTTGTTCCTCTCTCTCTCTCTCTCTCTTCCTCTGCCCCCACTCTTCTCCTATGTTGTCTTTTTTTGTGTGTTACTTCATCTCTTTTGGTTTTTGGCTGAGCCACAAGTTGTGGCAATTGTTGCTTTGGGCGTTGTGTGTGCTAAGCTGTGTACTGCATACAATAACTGTACTTTTTGGGCAACTGTTAGTGTTGGTTAACGTCTAATACTGTCGTGTGAACAATAAATCAGATAAGACAAAGATGCTAGTCAATAGGTTTGCAGGTGCATTAAAATTCCATGATTACAAAAATTACAGCATGCTTTTAGGCGCATTTTTTCCTACAAACCGTTAAAGTGTTCTAACATCTGCTATGTGTGTAAATCCTTTCTTTCTTTAGTCAATTATACAGCTTAATTAAATGGATAAAAAGCAGTAACTTTTTGCTGTACCTTTTTTTGGACTGCTTCGCACACGTTGACCAACATTTTGCAGTTGCTTTCGAGTGCCATGGCAACAAACTTTGACCTGCAGCTCAAATAGCCGCAGCCAACAACGTGCAACATGCAACCACCAATTGGCAACTAGCAGTCGGCAAGTGGCAAGTGGTAACTAGCAACTGGCAACTCTCAGGTTGCAACTTGCAACTGTTCCATGCAGACGCAGGTCAGTTGAGTCCTTTGTGCAACAGAAACTTGACCAGAGTGTCACACTAGCAGCCTTGAAGCAACAACAACACACAGTCTTAGGTCTGGAATATGCCACAAAGTGCTGCATTTGATAAAAGAAAATTCCTTAGTTAAATCGCAAATAGCTTTCAATGCCATAAGCTAATTACTTGGCATGTCGAAAGTGATATTTCTAAGAAGCCGTCAAGGAAGCAGGAGACAAATGCAGAATCCTAGCCATGAAGTTAAAAAAAAGTCAAATCGATTTAGATGGGACTTGAATAAAATATTTTAAAAATACCTCAAAAGAATTATAACAATTAAAAAATAATTAAATAAATATATAAATTAATTAAATGAAATTAAAAAAAAAAAAGAACAAATCGATTTTGGTAGGACATGAATAAAACATATTAAAAATATCTTAAGAGAAATTTTATATTTTTTAAATACTTTAATAAATATATAATTTAATTAAAGTTAATTAAATTAAATTTAAAAAAATTAAACAAATCGATTTTGATAGTACATGAATAAAACATGTTAAAAATGCCCTAAGTGAATTTTAAAACTTTTTAAAATAATTTAAAAAATATATCAATTAAATAAATTGAATAAATAAAAGAAATATTAGTTTATTAACATTTTATTTTTTTATTTTATAATAATTATTATCAATTCTTTAATTTTTTTTATAAAATAAGTAAATGGAAACTCCTGTTAATTCTGAAGTTCTTTCAACTCCATTTTATACAAACCCAGCTCATTTGCTTGGCTTTAGCTGAAATACTTTATGAAGTGGCCAAAAGCGCAGCATTGCAATTAACTTAAAATAGAACTTAATGCGCTTAATCCAATTAGTAGCTGCGAAAGCCATCACAACTCTACCACAACTAGCAAATTGCAGTAATGTGTTTGCATTTGAATAGATTATTGAGAGCCAAATACTCTTAACCATAAGCCTTAAGCTGGCTAATTGGCTGCACGCGAGGCTTCCGGTGGCAGCGCTTACTAACTATCGAGTGTAGAAAATTAATAAGCTTCAAAGCGTTCACTAGTATCTCTGAATTATAATGCCATTAAAAGCGGAAAAAAACATAAAGCTCACTAACAAGTAATACGAGCACAATGTGGAGCTTGTGCTGCCGATTTTGAGTAGAATGAAATGAAACCAACTGATGGCAGAACAGTTTGGTCTCTTGGTTTTTTTTTTTTTTTTTTTTCAAATTACAATTTTCTCTTCGTTATATTTTTCCTTTTTTATTTTTATAAATTTATTTTTTCTGCTGATACATCGCTTGAGCTGCTTAAATTGGCTGACAACCAACTGCTGACTGCGCCAAGTGCATGCTGCACAATTTCATGATGATGCGAATGCCGACGGACGTCTAGCATATGCTATAGCCTAGAGTTCTACACACACACAAACACGCACACACATTTTATACACAACCACACGCTTATTTTTAATTATCCTGCGCATTCCACAGGCAAGCAGCGAGAAAAATCTGCTGTGAAATAAAACATATTTAAAAATAAAATGAAATTCATAAAAAATAAGCGCAGCTCGAATAAAATGCAATCTAGAAAGCACAACAAGCAGAACGGTTGACCTACAAAATGAACACATAAATCAGAAACATTTAAGGAGCGTGGAACCAACACCCCGCCCCTCCTGTCCCCTCCACACACACTCCCACGCCTTTGTGACAAAGCACCCAGCAAGTCGCATTACCGACCCTGTTACTCAGTATCACCGACTCTTTCACATGCCACATTTGATGCTCTGCAGCAGGGCAATAATTCTTATGAAATATTGTTAATAACATTGCAAAGTTTTTAATTAGTTAGCTCGACAGAAACACAGTAAACAAGTCGAGTTCTGGAAATTCCTTTTATTAAATTTCTCATGTTTTTTGCATACGAAGCAAACACAACATTTAATTTGCTCTGACATTTGAATATTGAATTAATTCATGCGGAATCACTTGTACCTACAGTCAACAGTTGTGAGTTCATTTATCAGCAATTTTTTATGCAGTTAATAAATAAAATTTATTGGCCAACGTTTGAAGACTTTTGCTCAGTGATTTTCATGCTGAATGGAATTCAAATAAAACTTGTAGATTTTCAATATTCTTTGAGACGCGTGTAAGGCCAAAACAAATAGTTTCATTTTGTTGGCATTTTATGCTTTTTAATTGAAATGTGAACATGACAGTGCATGTCATTTCATGTCATGCCATGTGACAGTCGAATATTGGCTTATTCGTGCGGAACCAAATGAAAAATAAAGTCAAGTCAAAATGAAGCCAAGTTTTTCAATATAAATGATGACATTTTTACTCGCAGTTTGAGCATCGAATGGAGAATGGAGAATTGAAATTGAGAGTGGAGATGTGTTTACAATATAAGTAAATAGTATACAGTATGGCAAACAAGTTCTTGGTATTAAATCTAACGACTCCTAGAGATTTTTCAGCTCTTCGTTAGGCAAAAATCCTTTCAAGTTTTGAATCTTCAAAAAGTAAGTTATAAAACTACTTCAATATTTGCTGGGCTACATAAGATACACAATCGAGTCACCAAGTGCACTGTAAACTCAAAATGCTCCACCTTTGTAGTGTATGTTGTTGTGATTATTATGATGGGTTGGAAGCCAACTCGACTAACGCGGCCAACTGGCTGGCATATGAAAAATGTGCAACAACTGTCATTAAAAGGTAACAAACGGCACTAATATCTAATGTCTGTAATTTGCCACACACACACACGCACACCCTTATGTGTAAAAAAAAGTAATGTAAGGGAGTGTGGGGAGATGGCAGATAGAGAGTGGGTGGAGGCAACGCCCATGACAAATATGCCCAAAGGCTGCCATTACATTTAATTTCCCTATGGCATATTTTATACCAGACATCCGCTGCTTAACCCTTTGGCAACTGCTTTTATTTTGCCGCTGTCCGCAGCAGTTACCCCTACAGTAACACACACACACATGCAATTTGAATGTCATTAGGCGCTAGTGGAGAATTAAATGCACATTAAACATTTACGAATATTTTTGTGTGTCAAAATGTGATCAGTTCAAGATTTCCAAGCAGCTTCCACACAGTAACCGAACATTAGCACAAATTATAATGACAACCAAATGTAGCCAAATAATTACATGTTGGCCCACAGCTCCCAACGTGTCTAGATAAACTCGGGTTTGCATAATGAGGAGCACACGTGTTTAGTTTTTGCTAATCCTGTCCAGGTGTATGTATAACTATACCTGTCACAAGTAGAAGCTGGGTAGGCTGAATTGGTTTGACTGCTTGTAAGGCGAAGGCGCAGTGGGCGTGGCAGACAACATTAGTTAGGCGGAGCAGACAAGGTGAACTCCAGGAGCCCCACGCTGATCAAGTTTAACAAGCTTGGCACACCTCTTTTCGACATCTAGATCTACCCAATGAACTGAACTGGGAAAACAAGAATTTTCCACAGAAAATAATTCAAGACTCCAACACAACAAAGCTTTCAAAGAGAGAGGAGTATTTTAAAGTTCGCCTAAATGTAGGCAACACTTTTTATTTATCTTAAATTCGGTACTAACGACTTGACTAACGGGTATCTCCTAGTCAAGCTACGACACTTGTGCTGTTACTTCTTTTTCTTTATTGTGTATTTATTTATTTACTTAATTTTTTTGCCTGTTGTGTTGTGCTTTCTGGTGTTTCTCTGCTTTATTTATTCTTTTTCTGTTTTTTTTTTTTTGGGTAGCCTCTTTTCGTGGTAATTAGAGTTTCATGTTTCGCAGCCAAACAACAAACGGAAGTCGCTCGCAGCCGTTAGCAACAACAACATGAGCAGGAAGAGGAATGTGCTGCTTAATTACAGGCCATTACCAAATATCACACATACGCCGTCGTGGCCAACGGCAGCAAGGCAAACGAAATCCCAGCTAAGCTAAATCACAATAAAACACACACAAATACACACATAAATACATATAAATATATGTGCACATACATACATATATTTATTTATTTATTTGTACAATCAAAGAGCAAGCGAAATGAGTGGCACTAACCGCAGCTCAAACACCCTTTTTTGTGCCAAAATCTGCGGCATTTGGACATGTAAAAATATGCAAGTATGTTCGGGAAATTAAGCCGATTAAAAAAGTGCTTTTTATGGCGTAAGCTAGATTTATTAAATCAAAACTAACCAGCCAAAATATGAGTAAGTTAACGGCTTAAAGAAAAGTGTATTTACGGCTTTAATTATGTGTCGGTAGCTAAATCAAAAAATTAAACTAAATACAAATTAAAAATTTAAATGTTTAAAAAAAACAATTTAAATTGCTTACTATTTGAATAAACCCGTCAAAATGTAGTTAATTGGCTAATTTATTTGAGTAATTACATTTCATAATATTTTCAATTATTTCCAGCGCATAAATAATTTGATTAATATCAATTGATAAATTTCTGCCGTTGGTACAAAATTAAAATTATAAATTTTGAATTTTATTATTATTCAATTTATTTTTAACACATGCTTTAGGCGCTTCTTACATTTACTAGACCTACAGTGCCTACAAAAGTCATTTTACAAACCGCTCTGCACTCGTTTCATTTGAGTTCATTACAGACTTGACTGGGGATCAATGACACAGTCAGTGTCGAACGCCTAATGGAAATTATTATAATACCTGCCACGAATAAAGCTATTCAAGCGACCAACTTACATATTCAATGTGAAGCAAGGTAAATGTATATACATATAAATATATATATTTATATATGCATACATATATTCATTTTTCTTTGCTGTCGAGTCAAGTCGTAGCAAGTCGCGTCGTGTCGATAACCCAAATAACAGCCTCAGGCAAATGCAATTTAATAGCGAGCAGCGAGCAGCGACCATTGCAACGAGTCACGGCAATATTCAGATTACACAAATACATATACACAGGGATATATGTATATACAGGTATACACGGCAGTGCTGCCAGTTGCTTGGGGCCCCTTTGCCCTTTGGGGCTAGACTCGCTTTAATGGCATGCCAGAAACCGGCATGAAATAATTGTTTTCCGTTGAGCAATAATTTTCTATAGCTTTTCACTCCGACGCCAAGTCCCTTGGTATTTTGCCACCTGCACACCCCATCTCCTACCCTGCTCCTGCCTTCCGCTGCAAGGTGCCAAGCGCTGGACAGTGGGCAGTGCTGTGTGTGACTGTGTGTGTGTATTTGGTTCCAGCAAATTGAGTTAAGTGTAAAATGTGCCAAGCCCAGGTGAAACGTTTGTCTTTCCCACTCTCCCACTGAGCACCTCTGTGCTTAGGGGCGTATGTGTAATATTTTGCGGCTCCACTAATAGCTGATTAGCTTTTTAGCTGGCAGTGATATACGCTGGCTGCCAACCGTTGCACTGATTGCCAATCAGTTAACTGTCTTACCAACTTCTGACCACAAATTCATTAGCTCAGACATTGTAGTTGTTGTGGTTCTGCAGTTGCTTCCCCTGCTGCTTCTCCTATCAGTTGTTGTCATTTTCGAGTTGGTTTTGTAATTTGCTCATTTTCATTCAATAAATCTCGTCCGACTAAGCAGTGCGGTAATTGTTATTAAGAAAACACAGCCACAAATTGGCTTTAAATACATAAACATTCAATTAATTTCATTATATTGAAATTATTTGCATTGTTTCAAGCAGTAAACTGTAGTTTCAAGCTAATGTGGATTCTGAGTGCACTTTCTTCTAACCAAATAAATTATCCCACCCAACTTCAAATTAATTCTACTTAACAGAAGTTTTAAGTACTCAAGAAGAAGTGTTTTCTGTGCCGTCTGTTTGAGTAACTACTTGTAGTACACCTACTAAATTTAATCCCCTAAACTGCTCCCGCTTTTAAATATAGTAACTCTACTTGCTTTTTACTCTCTATATTTAAAACAGCCACTCCCCCCTTAATTCTTTGTTTGCTTACACTTTTTTACATAATTAAAAAATTCACTTTGTGGATTTCATTACAGGCCAAAAATGTACATATTTAATCATGCTGCGAACTGTTTAAAAACTATGCAAATATATCCCAAAATTATATGCTCAAGAGGGAATACATTTGCTTTTTTAAGCATTAAAATATACAAAAGGAAAATTAAGTGCTTAATTTGTGTTAATATTAATGAAAGTTAAATAATTTAAATAAATTGAAGAGAGTAAATGATAAAAAATAATAACACGATACTAATTAAGTTTAAAATTGGTCACGTAATTAACTTTAATAAACAACTAGTTTAAAAAAAAAACTCTTGACATAATTTTCCAAATACATGTAGCTATGAAAAGTTAAGCAAATAACAGCACTGGTCAACGGCATTATGTATTAACGCTGTATTAAAATTATGCACATTATTTACTCGGTAAATAAAGCCGTTTAAACAGCAACAATGCCGTCATAAAGGAGCAGGAAAAAGAGCAGGAAAAAGGGCAATAAAAACGACAAACTGAGTAAATAAACTCGCACATTTATGCGATGCTCATGCAGTGAAAGCGATATGATGTTATTATTGGCTTTCATTTTGCTTCATTACACTGGTCAGCAAATTTGCGGTAATGGAGGGTGAAGGACTGAGCAACAGGAAGTGACATTAACCGTTTACATTGTTGCGCTGCTTGTCTCTCATTTGTGATAATTTTATAGATCCTGTAAACTAAAGCACCAAATGATGGCCCCCGTTTTGTATGCGTATCAAATGGTAGAAAGCAACCAAACAAAAGTAACAATGGCAAAAGTGCACAACGACCACGCCCACACACGTTCGTGTGCCGCCCTCTCCGCACAGCCGCCGCACGGCCATTATGCGCCATCAATCCCTCAAGCTGGCACAATGTATTGTAAGCACTTCGAGAAAAGCGAGCGGAAAGCAAGGACGGCAAGAGGGGGAGGAGGGGGAAGAGGGAAAAGGGGGAGAGTGAGAAGAGGGAAAAGAGGGAGAAGAGAGCAAAGCGAAGAAAGTTACGCGTGGCTTTTTAAAAATTTGTTGCCGCTTTTATGTGCGGCTCTTACAGTTGCTTTTCTGCTGTTGTTATTTACCTGCTTTATAACTGGTTTTCTTTACGCTCCTGCTCGCTTTAAATACTTCCTGCCGCCCCTAAATTCCCCGCCCCTTTCCCCACCCACTCCCAACCCTCGCCCATAATTGCCATTTGTGTGTGCTGCAAATTTGCACATTGTAAACGCAAACTATCTAAGAGAAAAACCTGCAAATGGATAGCAGTAGGGAGAAAGCCGAGCTGATTGCAGGCAAAACTATCAATGGACAGCTGCTAAATTGAACTCTATGCTAATTGATTGAAAGTTCTCATCGAGTCAATAAAGTGTCCAATGGAAACTGCAATGATTATAGTGTAAGTACTCTTAAGGTAAGTAAAAGTTTGATTTCAGTTATTTATTGCATACTTTTGGGGGTTCATTTTGCTAGCAGTAAGTGCACTATACAGCAGCTGTACAACAAATGTGCAATTAAGTAATTTTATCATAGATTTGCACAGCTCCAATTCAAGAGAAGACAATGGCGAAAATGCTGAGATATAAAAAAATATTTAAATTAAATAAAGCTTCTTAAAAACTCAACCAATAAAATGGGAAATAAAAAGCTGAAAACTATTAAGACTTAAATAAGTTTTGACTCATTTGGTAGCGCGGCCAATCCCTTAACAGTTGATTGATAACTGAGCTGTAATCCAAACTAAAGTGTAGCAGATTTAAGCTGATTGAACTAGTTGAAGTCTTAAGCTTATTTAAATGAAACTCATTTATTATTTATGCCTCATTATCTAAATGCATTAATTTGCTCGCTGTTGATGGCAAGTTAAAGTCCAAGTTGAAATCTTTTATGCCATTGGCATTCAGTTTGCAGATGTCAGCGCATTGTCTGGATGCGTTAGCTGGGATCTTAGTGTCATTGCTGGATAATGCAAACAAATACACACACACACACACACAACATTGCTGACACATTTTGTCTTTTCCTTCATTTCATTTCAAACACTTCTTTGTCGTTGTCTCTGTCTCTGTCTATATCTTGCTTGGGAATAATCGTTAAGGCCATGTCATCGTCATCGTCATCGTCGTTCTCATCGTAGTCATTGGCATCTTTTGCGTTCAGTGGCAAAATTTAATTCGAAATACCGAAACGCGAAAGGCGAAAGGACTTTGATGATGGCAGCCAATAAGCGGAGGCTAAGCGACAACAAATTGTTGTTAATGACATTTTGAGCAGTCAAATGAGCCAAGTATATGTGCCCAGGCACATTAAATCAGTGCAAATAAAGGCCAAAAGGATGAGCTGATGCTCTGATAGACAATGATATTGAAAACTAAGCACAAAGTGTTGGAAATATTTCAAATTCAATGGAAGTCTCAGCAAACAGACAAGTGATTTTAATTGTGCTTTGCTATTGTTGTGGCTTTTGACAGTTGATAAACAGCTGTGAGCTGAAAGAAACACGGGCATACACTCACACACATACACACACACACACGTATATTAAGACCATGCCTACCACATACCCACACCGCGTTATCTTTATACTTTCCGTGGATGTGTGTGTGTTATGTGGGTCTTTAAGCTCGGCTTTCAAAATTCGTGTACACATTTTGTTTCCCCCTATTAATTTATGCAGATTTTTTTGGCAACACCTACACACGCACACACACGCACCTAACGCACGACTATTGTCAGAGGAAGCAAAACATTCAGCTGTTCGAAATATAAGCTACTACTACTACTACTATGTACTACTACTTCTATGTTCAACTACTACTATGTACTACTACTACTATGCACTACTACTATGTACTACTACTACTATGTTCTACTACTACTATGTACTACTTCTACTATGTACTACTACTTCTATGTTCAACTACTACTATGTACTACTACTACTATGTACTACTACTATGTACTACTACTACTATGTTCTACTACTACTATGTACTACTACTATGTACTACTACTACTATGTTCTACTACTACTATGTACTACTATTATGTACTACTACTACTACTACTACTACTACGTACTACTACTACTATGTACTACTACTACTATACTACTACTTCTACTACTACTACTACTACAATTGACCTAAAATTTGTCAAAAATAATTTCTATACAAATTTTCGCATCCTTGATTGGCATATTGAAAGTGTTTGCATTTATCCCACAAAATTGTAATTAAGTGATTACAAAGAAGCTTGACAATGTTTGCTCACGTAATTCTGTTGAATTATTCAGCAAGTTGATTAACATTCCAAATAACAAAAACATTTTTAAATGAGGTTTAAATTTCCTTAATTTTTTGGCAGCCCTAACAAATAAGTTTTTTAAACAATTTTCATGGCAATTCTTATTAATTTTTTCTCTTAAACATTGATGAGTTTTAAGAAACATTTTTTGACCAAATTAAATTATTTAACTTAATCCTAGAGTCTGCTGGTATATCTTTAGTTCAAGTCTTCAAGCACTTAAATTTTTGTTTTGCTATCAAAATATTTTTCTTCTATTTTCCCACCCAACTCTTGTGGGTGGTTGTGTGTAGCAGCGAAATAAATTAAAACAAAATAGAATAAAATAAAATGTAATATAAAAAAGTAATAATAAAAGAGACAAGCTCGTGCTTAGCACAATTTCCTTACTTATAAATACAGCCAGAGGCAAATATTTGTTTGCCTTCAGATATTGTTCTAGTTAAATTCCATAGGAGCAATAGGAGCGCAGAGGGTCGCATATTTAAGTACAGGTCTATTGACACGTTTAGCAGCACAGACACGAATACATTGAAGTCAACGTCAAAAAAAAGAAAGAAAACGAAAAAAATAAAAGAAAAAACTGAAAGGAATAACAAGAATGACACAGAGACAGTGTTGCCAATGGCTCGAGGCATCGATAGCATATAGGCAGGTACTAAAGAATATCCATATCTATGCATATACATATACAAATACATATACATATGTATATGCTACATATATAGTAGAGCCTACAGTTCGCACCCGCTTGAGCGGAACAGTAGTAACTAGCGGGCAGGGGCAGCACAGAAGCGGGTTGTCTTCAATGTGAATAGCTAGAAAATCCATTCAAATTGCCATGCATCAATATGCGATGCTATAGAAATTGCCGTCAAATTATTGATGAGACAAGCTTAGCAAAACGCATTTTGGTATCCCTCTTATCGAGAGTTCTGCAGCCGACGCCAAACTAAATGAAGCACCAAATGTGTATACACTGGCAGAAAATATAGACAAGTTTCTAAGCACCAAAAATATCAGGAAAAATAAAGACAAGTTTCGTAAAGGCCAACAAACTCTGTAAAAACTGCAGCAGGCTGCTAGGTACGAAAACGAAAATGTTAAGTGTACTGTAGCTTAACAGCAGAAGTTTAACATAAATGTTAATATAGGATATAGATACTGCAAGCTATCCAAGGAGCAGAAGAAGTTAGTTCTTAAGCAGAAGATTAAAGAGTAAGACGCGAAAGGAACAAGTAGATAAGTTGTATGATAAAATGTCGTCCGCAAAATAAAGATCACTTTTTTGGAAGTAGAAGGCTTAAAAACTAAAAGCGCAAATATTTTATTTTAGTTTGGAAATTATTTCCTTCCCCATAAAATATAAAGCTTAATAGTTTCGTCTTAAAAATGTTACTTTTAAATAACGTACTGACTTAAAAATCCTATAAATTTCAAAGAAATCTTCTAAAGTTTTATGTAAACTGTGATTTTAAAGGAAACAGTTTCAGCAGAGCAGTTGTTTAACTACTTGAACTCCTAAAGACCAGTTTTTTAAATGCCAATCTTTTGTTTTTGTAGTGTATTTGTGGCTATATAGAAAAAGTGCGGCTAGAAGCGTGCGAAGTGTTAATCAGATGGCCAACTTGATGATGCGAAAGTGTAGCAATTTGTATATCGGCATTGAATTTGACATTGTTTTTGTTATTGTCGTTGTCTTGGTCGTTGTCTTTGTCGCTGTGGTTGTTTTTGTTATGGCCATTTGTTGGCTCCGCCATTTATTGTTGTTGTTGTGGTTACAATCTGGCTATAAATAAATGCGTGTCTCATTTCTACTTTTAAGTGTCAACCCGGCAACGTTTTGCACTTGTAATTGCATGATAAAGTGCCGCAAAGTGATGGTCGTGATTTGATGAACATGGCCACCAAACACACTCTCACACACACACACTTGCAACATGTTGCAGCAATAACTTGCCACAACTGCAGTTAGAGTGCGATAAAAGTAGGGGCGAGCTGAGTGGGGAACTTGGCTCGTTAAGACACGTGTGAAGTTGCACCCATTTTAGCCCTAAATCTACACACAGTCCACTCTGCACTCGCTTCGCCTTGCTGCCTCTCTTTCTACTCCCTTTTCTACTCCCTTTCTCTCTCACCCCCATCCAGCTTTTATTGTTTCCCATTTAAGCATCTCTTGAATGTTACGAGCGTTCCATAAAAAAAATGAGCGACACAAAAAATGAAAGAAAACGTGCAGGGAAAACGACAGCAACGATGACGGTGATAAAGCAGATCCTTTAGCAGCATATGGATTGGTATAGGTGTTGTCATACGTGTCTGTGTGTGTGTGTGCAGTTCGAGTCACCGTTTAACAGCCACTGCATGTTGGCTTTTTTAATGGCCCATATAAGTATGCCTGCATACAGAAGTGAGTAACAGCAAGCCCACAAGTTTAAACATACACACTCGACACACACCACCCACTCACACCCCCACACACACTTGCACGTGAGTGTATTTCACTGGCAAGCTTATTAACCCATTTGCCAGCCAGCTAATTTGAAAGTAGACCTTAAAACCTCAGTTTAACTGCGGTCACAACTTTATTTTTTTTTTTAGCACAATGCGGGAAGTTAATTCATACATTTCAAAGGATTTTTAGTTCACAGAAACGCTTTAAAAAATTCCATTTATTTTATTTACACTGCTGTGGTTAGCTACTGTAGGATTTTTGGGCAAAGTTTGTGAAAAGAAATCCGAAACTGTCATAGTTTTGGAGTTTAAAGGATTTTAAAACAACTGTTAAAGCCATTGCACGACAAGTGACTTATATAAAAATAATTTAAATTAATTTAATTACAGTAACTAAAATTTAAAACTACTTTTAGCTGTGCCAAATTTAGAGTTCGTTTACTTTACTTTACTTAACAAAATAACAATTCTATTCAGACGCTGACAGCAGACAAATACAATAAATTTAATCCGTTCCCGGTCTAGTAAATGGAATCAAAAGATTTCTCTCATTCACATCAAATATGCTGTAACTAAGCGCAAAAGTTGAGCAGCAAAAGAAATGTGAACACATTATTGTTGGACCAATGTCTTATCACTAGACAGCCAAGAAGGGGCAAGTAGATAATCGACAGCCAAATAACAAATAAACAAGCCCTCGAACCAGCTCGAAACAGCTCAATGAACCTAGCGGGAAACAGCTGTTGTGGTGGTCTGTTCCGATGCAAAGAGCAATTCGCCCAACGACACGTCACTCTTGAAACATCAGCGATTTTGCTTAGTGTAGGGATTTTATTGTTTATAACATTCCACATCGCGTGTTGTAGGTTATTTAGCAGGGCAGGAGATTAACAATTTAATATATCAAAAATAAAATATATATTTTCTAAAACTCTTTCCTAAGGTCCTTTGAGCTACCAACTCTTTGCTCATCATCTCTGTTGACTTAAGTTTTAAATTTAAATATATTAAATTAATTATTTATTGTTTTAAATATTTTTTTTTTTTCTTAGTTAAAGCACTAATTTCCACTATTTTTTAATAACTAAAATTTCAAAAAATTATAAAAAATTAAAGACTGAAATTTCTTGTACAATTTAACGTCCTAAAATTTATGTAAAAACTTAAATAAATTAATTTTAAATATATACAACTAAAAGACCTCTAAACCCCAGCCGTGCTGCCTCGTGCTCCCTCGTGCTGCCTCGTGCTTCGTGCTCATCACGCGCTCATCGCTCTGCCATAAAGAGCGAGAGAACGTGCGCCAGAGAGCCATAAACGACTGATAAGCGTTTGCTATAAAAACAGCTTGAAAGAGCAGCCGGCGAAGAGCGACTGTGTCAGTGCTGTTGTGGATTGTATAGCGAGTGGAGTGTAATGGAGCGTTGGCAAAATCGTGTGGCAGTTGTGACTGGAGCCAGTTCGGGTATTGGAGCTGCTTGTGCCAAACTGCTGGTAGCAGCTGGTCTGCAGGTCGTTGGCCTGGCACGTCGTACCGAACGTTTGGAGCAACTGCGACAATCTCTGCCCGCCGATCAGCAGGCACGCTTCCATCAGCACAGCTGTGATGTTTCAGCCGAGTCACAGGTGAAGAGCGCCTTCGAATGGATTGAACAGAAGCTGGGCGGCATCGATGTGCTCGTCAATAATGCCGGTATTGTGCGTGAGGGTCAATTACTCGATATGCCAGTCAAAGACATTAGTGACATACTGCAAACCAATTTAATGGGCAGCATTTATTGCACCAAATTGGCGGCTAAGAGCATGAAGAGTCGCCAAGTAGCCGGACATTTGTTCTTCATTAACAGCACGGCCGGTCTAGCCGGTTACAATCCAGGGCCAGAAGATCCCAGCCTCAATGCGTATACGCCTAGTAAATTTGCCCTGACTGCTGTGAGTGAGATTTGCAGACAGGAGCTGATCACACAGAAGCTGAAGATCAAGACAACGGTAAGAGGAATTTCACGTAAGAGTACAGTCAGTAGAAAAACTCCCTATCAATCAGCTCAATCAATCAACGCTGTAACATTCGTTAATCAATTAGCTGTCAAAGTAAATTTCCACTGCTGATCTTAGGGCTTATCAAAGCTCCAATATCAACAGCTTAATATTATCTTATGATAAGATAAGCGCTGGAAAAATAGTTTAACCAGATCAGTTGCCTACATTTAGTTGATAAAATCTATCAGTTTCTGAATGTAATCAATTTATATAAATGATTAATTTATACAAGTATTGATAAATAGCAAAACGTAGTAGAAATGGCCTGCAATGATCACAGATAAGTAGAAAGTAATCACTGTGGTGATAAGTGAGATAAGTTCAGAGTAAATAAATCATATAATTACAATACTTTCAACAATTAATCAATAAATTCTTTGCACTTTGAATAGAGCATCAACCCCGGTTGGGTGGCCACAGAGATTGTATCGGATGACATTAAAACACAGCTGGGCGATGTGATACTACAAGCGGATGATGTGGCCCAAGCGGTGATGTATGCACTCGCCTCATCCCCCAATGCCCAGGTGCAGGAGATAACACTGCGAGCAGTTGGTGAATGGTACTGATAACAGAACGCTGTGTGAAGTGAGCACGTGTTTCATGTGCTTAATTCTATCTCGTTTTTTTTTTCTTTTTTGTTATTGTTGAAATGAAGTAATCAGCACCAAATAACAATCAAATGAACTCAACGACTCTCTAACGTGCTCACTCACTCTCACACCCACACTCGCACACACACAGACTCACCCACACAAAAACAAAGGGTGTGCCTGTGTGTGTGTGTGTGGCTTTTTGTGGGCCTCATTTCGTTTTTATTGTAATTGTTATGATTATTGTTGTTGTTATTGCTGCCTGTTACAGTTTAACAACAACGCTAAATAAATAATTCAGTTTTATAAATTAATAACTGACTGTGGAAACAGTTATTCGGCCCTCAACTCAACTGGGAACCGTTAAAGCTCACGGCTCTGGGTCAACAACTTGTCAACAAGTCATTTTGAATGCAGGTCAAATCGATTTTTTAATTCATGTGTCTGTAAGCATAGTTATAATTTAGTAATAACACACCGGAAAGCAGGTGAATATTTCCTTACACTAACTAGCTACTACTATTGAAAGTTGGGAGTCGTTTCCCCTAAAGCAAACTTTTCATAGGTTGGAAATTTTCAAGAAAATCAAGCAACCAATTGAAGCCAAACCATACGCCGTGACGTCATCACCAGGGCATTATTATACCCGTTACATGCAGAGTAAAAGGGTATACTGTAATCGTTGGAGTGTAGGAAGCATGGCAGACCGCAGAAAGGATATATATTCTTGATCAGCAGCAATAGCCGAGTCGAGTCGTCTGTCCGTCTGTCTGTATGAACAAACGGATCTCAGGGACTATAAGAGCTAGAAAGATGAAAGTGGTCGCAAATGAAAGGTACAATACTCAAGCAGAACAACTTTGTTTTTTTGTTTTAACACGCCCACTTTAGGGCGTTCTGCCTTCATATAAAGGTAAATGTACAGGTATAACTAGAGTGTTTTAGTATAGAAAACTTTTTTCTTAGCTATGCTATCTGATATACAAATATACACGGATAGTACATGTCTAGGAAGTACACGTACTGACCAAGTTTGATCCAAATCAGACAACTAAATCGTATAGCTTCCATAGGGACGATCGGTCGAAAATACGCTCCAAAAACGAATAAGTATGAACAAGCGTTGACTAAGCTATATTAATCAAACTCACACAGCATGCATTTGCCAATAATATCCATGATCCAAATCGGACTACTATATCGTATAGCTCCCATAGGAGCGAACGTTCGAAAATATGCTCTAAATATGAATTTGTATGAAAATGTTCTGTGTTTGCCAAGCTACCTTATCCATCACCATTGCTAACAACATATTCAAACTGAGTAACGGGTATCCTAAAGTCGCGAGGCGACTAAAGCTTTCTTTCCTGTTTTATATCCAACTTGCTGCTGTACTTGTTTTTACCCACCATAAATTCACTCTAAAATGTGTGTTAAAAATTGTCGAGGGATTTCGTGATCATAAATGTGCTAAAAATACATTTTATTGGTCAATGTAAACTGAAAGTCAAACACTTTAATTTGCACAGCAACATGCACAAATTTATGTAAACTGCTCGCTTTGAGCCACTTTAGGTTTGAAGTCAGTACAGAACAGAGTGAATGAAGAGCAAAGAAAAAAGCGGAGGAAAACAAAACAAAAGCAAAATTAAAGTATCTTGGCCTCGGTCTCAACACGATTTGCTACTTAGGACGCCATTGGGCCATGTAATTGCACTCACTTTACGAGCAAGGACGATGCTTAATTAACAAATTTCCAACATTAGCTGCATAAAGTTGAGAGCTAAATCCTAATTCCGAGCTATACTCGTACAACCCGTTTTAGTCACCCATACCCAGTACTAGCCATTTGAAACCACATGCTAGCTCTATACGTATACATCTCTCAAATTTTTTCATTCTTTCTTTTCTTCTGCGTTTTTTGCCATCATTTTTTGCGTGTAAAACGCCGTAAGCGAAAAGCCAGAAACATGCAGAAAGAGAGGGAGAGGGAGTGGGAGTGAAAAATTCGCCAGTTATTTATTTATTTTTTATTCAGCCGTCAGTTTTGTCGGTTTTTGGCGAACAACGAAACTTTTTCAGAATCCTTTTAATAGCAGAGCTATGGCTCGCCCTACGCTTCTCCCTACAGCTCCCCCCTCTTTGCATACCCTTTGCCGTAGTCTCATCATATATGGGTATATGGAAACCCTTTTGTAAAAGTTTGCTGATATGTATGAGTCTGTCTACAACTTGGCTCCTCCAACGCTCCTCTTGTTGTTTTTAAAAGCACATGAGGCAGCTGCCTGTCTGTTTG
Organism: Drosophila dunni; assembly: GCA_018152125.1. Classification (NCBI taxonomy): domain Eukaryota; kingdom Metazoa; phylum Arthropoda; class Insecta; order Diptera; family Drosophilidae; genus Drosophila; species Drosophila dunni. The sequence goes on along the minus strand of JAECXC010000648.1, from coordinate 222,369 downwards.
TCCGTCTGTCTGTCTGTTTGTCTATTCACATGTCTCGGCTTCGTTCCTCTGTCTGTATGTCAATCTTCCAGCCAGTTAAACAAGTTTTGTCAGCCCCAGCTCTGCACTTCACTCGTTTCCGGCATTTTGTTTTAATTAAATTTATAAAATATGTCTCACACACACACACACACACTCAAACAAAATGTACCGACACCTTTAGACATTCAAACATTACACAAATTTTTATAGCAAACAGCATAAATTTGCAATGCCTTTAATCATTTTTAAGACATTAAAGTTAGTTGTAAAAAAAGTGAAAAGTTTTTTTTGAAGGTCCCAAGGGATAACACTTATCATTTGTATGCAAAGCGAATACTTTTGGGCACATTAGCTAATAATGAAGCATTTCAAGTACCAAAACTTTGTCTAGGACTTGGACTCGAACTCAATTTTTAAAGCTTTAAAGAAGGATTCACCCAAGGCAAAGTAACCGAAGTAACTTCGTTTACTAGATTCCCTAGTTACTCAAGTTTTAAGCACTTTAAATCACAGACTGCTGAAATGTTTCAAAAATATTTCCCAGAATTTTTTGGCACCAGTTCAAAAATGCCTTCGAAATTTCCCCTTAAAACGCCAGCGATTCAAAAATTGCTTTGGGCATTTAAGAGCTCGACTTCAGCTGCTTCAATCATTTAACAGGAGACTTTGATTTGAGCCCTGGTCGAAAAACTGGATTCCTTTGAGGGCATTTTACATTTGGTCAATAAAATTTTGCAATAACCTAAAAGAAAAAGGGGGAAAAAGGGAGAAAAAAGGGGAAAACGGGAGAAATATGCTAGACTGATTTCGTTGCCCGTATGCATGTGGTCAAACGATGTTAGCCTGTGGCCTCGAGGTTGCACCCACACACAACCATACACATACACGCACACCCACGTCGTAAGCTGGTTGCTCCTTTGTGCATGCGAGTGTGCATAGCTGTGGGTGTGCGCGTGGGTGTGTGTGTGTGTGTTTGTGTGTCTTTTTACAATTTTGCAGGCAGCAAAGGCTGTTGCCTGGTCAGCACAGCTGAGTGCAATGAAGCATTTCAGTAACGTTGCCTGGTCATACTACTTGGTCTTCTAGCTGTTATCGACGTATAAGTACCACATAACAGGACCTGCAGAGACACCCACGCACACACCCACGCACACCCGCATACACACAGTTGCTGCTGCAAGTTTCGGCAGTAGCTGAGCACAACAACAACACGGCTACTTGCAACGTTCTGAGCCAAAAAATAAATAAGAGCAAACCTAATTTTCTTGTCATTTGTATGCACTCAACAAACAGCAAAAAATTCCTAAGTAAATCAGCTAAATACCCTGTAAAATTTTAAATTTATTTCAAAAACACTCAACGCTACTTTTTTCAACTCACAGGCAACTTTTCGGTACAAATTTAGGCAGTTTTGTTTATTAAGCCGTAAAATTTGTAAGCACACATCAATTTGAAGTTACGACTTTGACAAAACAAAATCAATTTTTATAAAATCACGAGGCGCTCTTACAAATAAGTTACTTGTACTTATTAATACTTACAGCTGTGTTAAAATATAACTACCAAACTTCAGTTAAGTTGGAAGTCAAGTTAAAGCTTAAGTTATAAAAAATGATCGTTAAATAAAATATAAACTCAAACCAAAGCATAAATTTGGTTACATTCGATAACCGATTGGGCTCATTACAAAGCCTTAAATGTTGTAAAAGAATTCTAAATAAATTTAAAAGCTATATTTACTTATGTTTCTAAATTATGTAAAATTTTTAAAATACAAAATAATTATTTTTACCGGTCGCCGATTTAAAAAAAAAAATTAAAAATTGTAATTTTGGTATAAATATATTTTGTATCTAAATCAAATAACTTTTAAAAATACAAAATAATTGCTATTATCGCTCACTGATTTAAAATTAATTTAAAAAAATATAAATTTTTTTTTATTTCTAAATCAAATAACATAAAAAAATACCAAATAATTATTTTTATCGTTGACTGTTTCAAAATAAACTCTAAAACTATATTTTTCATTTAAATATTTTTTATTTCTAAATCAAGTATCTTTTAAGAATACAAAATTATTATTTTTATCGGTCACTGATTTACAACTAATTTTAAAATTATACTTTAAGTATGAATATTTTTTATTTCTAATAATTTTAGCTCACTATTTTTATCCACCATACCAAAAAATATCTTTAAAATATTAAAGCTTAAAGCTTCACTATCTACTTAATCAACTGCAGCTTTAATACTTGATCAAAAAGCTGCTTGAGCTTCGTTTAATTTCTGTTTACGTTAAGTCGAAATTAGTTCTGTCGAAAGCAGAGCTGGGTCTCCCCAACTGCCCACATACTCGTATTAGCCAAAACTTTGTGCCTTTGCAGACGCACTCTGCACTCTGGATATTGCACATTGGAAGGGACATGTCATCCGCAGGCGCAGTGCAAACAAAATGTGCAGAGTATGGAGACAGTCTAAAGTAAATATGAGCACTAATATGTGCAAGTTTTGTGTAGAGCTTGACTTTCCAAATGAGCACTTTTCTGATTAGATAGGGGATGTTAGTTCTGTACAACCTTTGGCAAAAATGTAGCATTAAAATGTGTTCAATTGGTAGGGAAATTCTGTTTCTTATTGGGTCTGGGCCTTTGGGGTAAGTCGAGCAAGTTGTTTGGGTTTCATCGATGGCTAATCAAAAATTCTTAGTACTTTTTGTCATTTTACTGTGGAATTCTTTGGACCTAAAACTAAAAACAACAAATGCCATGGGAGTCGGAGGTTTCTTGTTGTTTTAGGTAGATTTGATGGTATGCAAGCCACGTTTTACTTTAAATTGCTTTCCACGAACTCAAAAAACACAATCAAAGCTAGTAGTGGAGGCCACACAATCAGGCGAGTCGACTGCTAAAGACCCTGCGTTAAGCTACAGTCTTCAAAGCTTATTTAAAATTGTTTTTATTTAATATGTGTGAGTTTTGAAGTAATTTAGTCACTTTTAATATACAACTATACCAAACAAAAACTTGAATATTTTAACTTTAATGTTTATTGCTTTTTAATTTAATCAGAAGTTAATTAATTCAATTACAAACTTTATACATCACCACCGTTCTTGATGTTCTTATTTTAAAACTTGTGTTCCTCCTACTGATTCGCTCTATACGAAAACTCATTCACATTCTCCTCCTCATCTTCTTACACATCGTTCTACTGATCATGCATATACTTATACTTTTACTTCTACTTATATTCTAACAGCTGATAGTGTATGACCGTGTGATGCCTGGCCTACTACACACTGTGGTTACAATACATGAAAATTATTGACCAGCATAAAAATTAAAACTAAAGTTGTATACAAGTATTACTTATCACAGGATTTCTTCCGTAGCAACTATGAAATGGACTACGTATTATTTTCTACACATTTTAGAAGCCCTTGCACTCAATTTCCATACAGGGTCTGAACATACAGACGCTAATACCTAAACAAACGCAACTCGAGGCTTGCTGGGAATTCAGTTAGTACGAAAAGCTCTTGGAAAAACATTGACAATTGCCAAATTGGCAGAAAAGTTGGCATCATATTTGCATTATGCATAAAACTGGCTATATAAATAAATACATTTATATATATAAACTAATGTAAACATGTGTTGGTGTGCGTACATAACTTTTAGTTTATTTTGTGCTTCAACTTTAGTTATCAAACTAGTTGATTTATTAGTTTATAGCTAATATTGAGGAAATCCCCTGAGCAATACAAGTAAATTAAACAAATAAAACAGTGAAAAAGCTATAAGTAAATGTATAGTTAAACAAACCCCATGGAAGAACTGATTTAAGTGCTTTAACTTGCCAAATGAAAGCAATTAACTGTAACTCTAGAGACGGTTGAGAACTCGAATTGCATGCAATATTTCGGTAAGCTCGATCATTATTCAAGCAGCATTAATAGCTTAATTAAAATGTACTTCCATGGCAACCAATTTGAAAATGTTGAAAATGCAATTCAATGAGTAATGAAAGGAAGGAGTCTAATATGCAGCATATTAGTTTTCATTTGCAACATTCTCCAAAATGTTCTTTGAAAACTTGCATTGTATTCGAGTTGTAGCTAAGCAATAAATTAAACTTTGTTGTTGCTAAAATGCAAACAAATGTTGAAAGTCGGAAACCACGCAAATAAACGCCCCACATTCGCCAGCCCAACACAGTCCATATCCCCACAAGGAACATCAAAGTTTTTCACCGCCAGCTCCTTAATAACTTCCAAGTACTTGTATGTAGCTAAAAACTTTTCTGCCGAAGAAAGCAAAAGTTTTCTTCTTTTCTTTTCTTTTTCCTTTCACTTTTTTTTTTTTTTGGTGTTATTATTTGTGTTTTTGGTGTTAAGAAGGAGTTTAAGTCGCTTTCATTTTTTTGTTGTTTATCCCCATGAAAGCACAACTTTAATATGCGAAACAAAACAGTTGAAAGCGAAACTTGCCTTGAATTATATTAAAAACTAAGCTGGCTCATTAGCTAGCAAGTAGTTTTCGATACAGTGGAACAATGGAGTGAAAACAATAGAAAATTTAAGTCAAAAATTATAAATTGGGTAAAGAAAACGATATCAAAACTCAAGGTTATTGCAGGCAATTAGGGAATCGGAAAAAATTTTAAAAAAGTAAGGTAAGAAAAGTAAAGAAAAATAAAACATAGTGAAGCAAATAAATTGAAAAATTTAGTAGAAAAAAAAAAAATAGAATGAAAAATAATAAAAATAATAAAATAATAATAAAAATAAACTAAAATATAAATAAAATTAAATTCTGAATGTAAGTAGACTACTAAACTGTTTATTAGTAACACTTATTTTGCACCCTAATTAGTTGAAAACTCTATAATCGACGCTATATTTATGCTTAAAATAGATTTTTTTTCATTTGCCAACTTTGTAAAAACTGCATTAAAATGAAAATAAGCTTTTTGCATAATTTGTAACTTTATATTGCAGCTCTTGTAATTTATAATTTGTAATTTCCATGGAAAAGCAACAACTTTATGTTGTGGGCGATGCAGATGCATTTATTACCCATAGGATAATATAAAAATAGATTTCATCCATAATTTGCATCATTTCATTACTTCTATCATTAGTAATACAATATGGCTACAAAAGAGACCCAATCAGTTGTTTATTAAAATATGCATATGTCGATAAATACGATCGTCTGATGAACAAAAAGTTTCCCAGGAATCCAGTTGATAGGAAAGGACACAATTGCTACCCGCATACCCTATACAAAGTCATGATCAACAGAGGAGCAGCCTAAAAATACATTTATTTCATTTGCCAACTTTGTTAAAATGCATTAAAATGAAAATAAACTTTTCCCACCATTTGTAACTTTATATTGCAGCTCCTATAATTTGCAATTTCCATGTAAAAGTTATAACTTTATGTTGTGGGCGCTGCAGATGCATTTATTACCCATAGGTAAAAATAGATTTAATTTTTCCATCATTTCATTAGTAACACAATATTGCTACAAAAGAGACCCAATCAGCTGTTTAAAACATGCATATGCCGCTAAATACGAGCATAAAATTTCCCTGGAATTCTGCAGCTAAAAAAAGGACACGTCTATGCACACAAAGCAGCTGCAGATTCTTAAAGGAATTGTGGAATTGTTGAAAGTGCTGGAGCAATAATCGCTGTTCAAGGACTAAGCTTCCGCCTGTGCACACTAAGTAAGTATATGTACTACGGAGTTTACAGTTATGTGTTACCTCAAGCTTGCAACCTTCTACAGACAATGGCGTCATCTTTTAAATATAATAAACTTGCAACACTATTAGTAAAGTGTCTGCCGTCTGTCGTCTTCTGTCTGTCGTCTGCTGTCTGTCGTCTGTCGTGTGGCTTTTTCCTGTGCTGCAGCTTCCCGTTGTGCCATCACACTTACCTCCTTGATGTGGTGCTCTAGGTGCCACCTCGAATAGCCACCAAGTCGTAGAACTTTATGGGAACTTTAAATGATTCTTACTAGACAAACACAGATGTCTGATTGGATTTTCTTTGAGTTTTAAAAAATATGACAATGTTAGATGAGTCTTACTAGACAAACATATCAGTCTGATTGGATTTACTTTTAGTTTGATCATTTTATGAGAACTTTAAATGTTTCTTATTCGACAAATATTTTAATCTAAATGATTCTCTTTAAATGATTCTCACTAGACAAACATGTAAGTCTGATTAGATTTACTTTTAGTTTGAATTTTTTAAGCAGTGACATTATTCTTATTCGACAAACATTTAAATCAAATTGTATTTACTTTTAGTTTAATAATTTTATGAGAATTTTAAATGATTTTTACTAGACAAATATGTAAGTCTGTTTGGATTTGCTTTTATTTTAAAATATTTTTAACTTATTTGATTTTTGATTTCTGATTTGGGTCACAATTTATTAATTATATTCTTGTCTACAAATCCAACATTTTCTCTGCTAATTGATTGCTTTTAAACCAAACAGAAATCTTTCTTAACAGCTTCAATTGAGCCACAAAAATCGAGTCATGATAAATAAAAATCCTTTTGCAAGTTAAACCAATTGAAAATCCAGTTTCCTTTAAAGAAATTCTCAGCTAGAAATTTGCAACTTGTTTGCCAGATGAAGCGAATGTTTTTGGATTAAATATATATTTAGTTTGGGCTTCGTGTGTGTGTTTTAGTGTGTCTGTTTGCTAGCGCCTTTGGAATTTGTTGCATATAGTAATTAAAATTGCGCATACGTCGCGTGGTGTGCAAAATGTAATCAACATTACGCATACGCCCCCATCACCCCCACACCCAAATACATTCAGAGACATTCAAGCAGCTCGTTAAATCGAAAAACGCATTGCACGCCTAACTATTCAGGTGCAATGAAGCTGTCAACGCCAGGCAACAGTTGCTTACAATTTTCCCCACTCTCGGAGAAAAAAAAAGAGAAAAGAGAAAAAGAAAAACGTAAAGGGGGAGCTCGATGAGGCAGCAGCAGACGCATAACGAGAGAACGCGTACAAGGAGCAGAAAAAAACAAGTAGAAAGAGAGTGGGAGTACTCGACTGCTAGTGGTACAGTAACTACCCAACTAAAAATATATTTCTTTAAAAAAGTTTTTACGTTAAAGCAACTACAATTTAAATATAAAGGCGGGCCACGCTCTTACCGCCCCTCCACTAACTTTATCACCACTTGATAAGCTCATTCTACACATTGTTTACTGAGCTAAAAATCAGAGTAAAGCAACTGATGGCAAATCGTTGCCACCAAAGTGTCGCTCTCAATGTGTCCGTGTGTGTCTGTGGCACTGTCTGCTTGGCTTTGCCACAAGCCAACGCACTCTCAAGTTTTGTCAAGTGGCTCTCAATGCCACGCCCATGCCACCGCTGCGCCCATAGCGCTGCTTTTCATGCAATTTATTGAGCTAGTAAGCCAAAGGGATGCCAGTTGCGCGGCAGAGGAAACGAGTGTGGCGTGTGGCATGCGGCAAGAGCTTGGCATATCAGGTAGGAGGTAGGGAGTAGTAGACTAGTGGCACAAGGCATCAGCCATGGCTACATGAGGTTTGTCGTTGATGGCCTGTTCTGAGTGCATGTCATTTTTGAGGCTTAAAAGGTTGTCTCGCTTTTGCACGGGCAGACGTGTCGCATATATTTTTTTACTTTCTATTTTTCTCTTTTTTCTCTTTTTCTCTTTGCCTTTTGCTGCTTTATATTCTTGTTCGTTTGGCCTACACCGCTTTTTTAAATGCCTGCCAAATGGTCTCACAATCTTTGCTCTAGACTTTTTTTGCACACACCCGAGGCACGCAAATTGCAGTAACTTGCAAATGGACCAAAGACACACACGCATAGGCAGCTTTGGGTCTACACTGATAAAAATTAGTACAATTTGGTTTGGAGGAATTTATAAAGTTTTTATGGTTACTATATTAACCTATAGACTATATAAAAAGCGATGTGGTTTAGTCGGAAAAAGAGAATATTTTTTGGTTATGCAAAAATGCTTTTGGATTCATTAGTAGAAATTTTTAAAAATAACATAAATTTTGTAGACTTCTTCTTTAAACATTTTTTTAAATTTTATAGTTCAGTAGACATCATTTTTATTTATTTATTTATTTTTTTTTTTTTTAAATATTGTAAAAATGATTGCAAACTTTCCACTTATTTTTTATATTTTAAATATTATTTAAATAAACAACATTTTTAAGATTTTGTGGAATCTTTTGTTTAACACTTCCCTCCTCATTTAATTCATTTATAAATCCATTTTAATAATAAATTTCGTTATTAATTAAAAAATCGTTATAGTTTAACCCATTTTAGTTCAGTGTAGAGCCCAGCTCTAGTCGCAGTTATCGGCAAAGGTATCAGGAACACATGTCTGCAATCAGATTACAGTTTCTATCTTTGCAGCTTTGAAACTCTAAGGGAAGCCGAAAGCATAACTTGATCAACTACTGACACTTTCACGCTTTCAACCAGGTCTACTACCAACTCAAAGTCAGGCTTAAATTAAATTACGTTCATTTCAGTTTGTTATTCACTGGAATTCTGCGTAGCAAATAACTGTACTGGCATTTAAATAGATCTGCGTTGAGTTGAAGTAGAAAAGTAATGGGAAAAGGTGGGAAAGGAGGGAACAGTCCAACAGGGAAAGAGGGGAAATCGAGGGACTAGCACGAAGTGCAATGTCCGAACTTGTTAAAAACTTGTTAATTTATAATAATGCGACAAATTGCTAAGCTCGTCGATAAATTTTGTGAAAGTTGAAAAGTTTCGCTACAGCACGAGTGTGAGCACTCAAGTACTCAGTGGGTGAGTGTGTGTGAGTGCTCTTTATGATGTTTGAACTTGTATAAATATTTAATGTTGCAATTCTAAAAGTTGATTACTTAAATGCTCTTTTATGTACACTGTTTAATCACTTTGTAAGCGTATTTAAATATTTATCTTTGTCAAAAGGGAAAAATCGAAAAAAAATCGTAAAAATCGATAAAAGAAAAGCACAGTTTATAAATAGTTGGAATTATTAAATATTTATTATAATTATGCTATGACGTTTAGTAGAGTAACTAAAGCCTTTTGCTAAATTAAATCAACACCTGTGTGCTGAGAAACGACAGTTAGTTCTGATAAGATAAACTCGCAGTAACATAATTATTTAGCAGATAAGCAAATTGATCAGTGATTAATTAAACATAATCAGCTAAGCGCTCAAACTGCACTAAATCAAAGCCAAATGGGCACAAAAAAAAGGGCTTAATATCTAGTTAATAAACTTGGACTATAAAAGTGTTGAACAAATATGTTTGCATAAAATAAGTAATTAAATTGAACTCCATAACAGTTGAACAGTTCCACTTATAAGACTGTTTTGAACAGGCAATTATTTACTAAGGAAGTTTACACCATTGAACATTTGTAATAGAATTTAATAGAGCCCAAAAGATAACCAGACAGCTTCTCCCTCAGACTGAATTGGCCAAACAAAGAGCCCAACTGAGTGCCAACATATATTCACATTGACAGTTGCAGCAAATTGGATATGAATTGAATGAAAATTGAGTATTTTACGAGATAAATTGTACGAGTATACCCAAATGGAGTGAATACTCGTACGCAAGAGCCACAAAAAAAAGATAAATAAATAAATAAATATAAATAAATGAAAGTAGAGGAAGTGTGCAGTCAGCAAATCTGGCTAGTGGTGTTGGTCAAGATGGTAAAACCACTTATGACCCACTAGACAGAAATTAGCTTAAGTACCCCATAAGAAAGATGTGTATCTGTGCGTGTGTGTGTGTGTGTGTGTGTGTGTGTGTGTGTGTGTGTGTGTGTGTGTGTGTGTGTGTGTGTGTGTGTGTGTGTGTGTGTGTGCTCCTATAAACGATTATATTTATAGCGTAGCCAGAATGATTTCCATCGCCTGTGGCGTTATTAGAATTCAAATATTTATGTGCCAATTGCCAGCAACTAGTGGTTTTTAGCTGATCAATATCTGCTCTTTTGTTTATTTATTTATTTCAATTTTCATTTCATTTGACGTCACTATTAGTAGGTGTGTGCCTCAGTGTGTGTGGGGCACATTAAGTATACGACGCGTTCACTTCAATGCTGTTTGCCTCGATCGATGTAGCTCTCTTTTATTTTATTGATTACGCACATTTAAAAATCAATCAGCAACTGAATCGTGTCGAGGCACATTGACTGAAGTTTTGTTTATTTGTTCATTTTCCAGTCGCTTTTTTTTTCTCTGCTCTTTTTTGTTTTTGTTGAAAAGAGCAAACACTTTGCGCCTAATGCCCAAACATCAAGTACCAAATTGCCAAGGCCTTTTATTATTCATGCGCTTCCAACGGAACTAAAAACAAGAAAAAAACACTTATATTCGGCACGCCGAAGATAAAATACCCTTGTAGTCATGAATATTGCGTTAATTTGGTTTCAATCACCAATTATTTCTATGGTAGCTATGTGATTTAGTAGTCCAATTTGAATGAAATTTGACCAACAGATGGGAAACGATTAGAAATGCATTTTGCGTGAATTTCTTTGAAATCGGTCAATAGACACCGAAAATGTTCATACATTTCATTTCATTTCATGCATTTCGACCGATTGTTCCTATGGGAGCTATATGATATAGTGGTCCGATCTGTCCAATTTTTACAAATCTGCGTGCAGAGAGAATACACATCTGTACCAAGTTTCGTTAAGATAGCTTTAAATCTGAGAGACTAGTTCGCAGAGAAACAGACGGATATGGCTATATCGACTCAGCTGTTGATGCTGATCAGGAATATATATACTTTATGGTGTCGGCAACGCCTCCTTCAATGCGTTACAAGCTTCGTGACAAAAACAATATACCCTCTGCAAGGGTATACAAACCGAATGGCTTTGCACTTGCAGGAATTTTAAGCAAGATTTCTGCAGAAAATACACTTAAAAAAGGGGATTATAAATATAAGCTTAAAAAGCTGCTACTTCTAATGTGTCTGCCAATACTTTTAGTTAAGAAAAAAGTGATTATATGCAACGCTCAACTCTATGAGCTATTAACGAGTCGTTAGCACCTTTCCAGTCGTTCCTCAGTCACACCTAAAGCAGTAAAACGTGTGTTTTACCGTAGAACACAAGCCATGTCAACAATTGCGTTTAACTTCAATTTATTTGCACTCAAAAGGTCAACAACTAACTTTAAAGTAGCTCTTAGCCAGGAATGAAACAGAGACATAAAAATAGACGAGTAGGAGGAATAGAGAAGTGGAGGGAAGTGCAGAGAAGTGGAGAGTTGAAGGCAGACTTGAGTGAGTTAACGAGTAAGAAGTCCATTACAGATTGTAACTGAAACTTCGCTTATAAGCTCAATCCTAAACCAGTGAGAGAGATAGAGAGAGAGAGAGAGCACCACATCTTCCTCCTTGAACTTATTTCTTTTTGCTGTGCTCCACACACAGCAGCAGCTAACTGCAGGCAATTTTTCTATTTTCCACATCATTAGTTTTCAATGAATATTGTTTGTGTGGTTATGCTGCTTGTGCTTGTATTTCTTGTGCGTCTTGTCCTGCTTGTCCTGCTTGTTACGGGGTTAAATGTCCAGGGCATAAGAAAATTTCAATGTTGTGGGGCTGTGGGTGTGGCTGTGTGTGTGCTCGACCCGCATAAGCAAATAAACTTACAAATTGGCCAGTGTCAAAACAAAAAGCATACAATGAAAAAGAGCAGCAGCAAGTTCAATGGCAGCCATAAATCAAAAACAGGGGCAATTTAATAGGCGGGGCCAACCGAGACTTGCTTAGAATACCCTTTAGGCGTGGGGTATGCCAGAGCAGAGGTAACACAAATTAAACTTAATAAATTAATTAACATTTTAGTCTTTATTATACTTCAGCTAAAACTCATTTTCTTGCCCAAATTGAACACCAAGTGTTTAAGAGGTATCTCCTAGTCGTTCACTCGAACAAAACGCTTTTCTCTGATTATTTTGAGAGTTGGTATTTATTTCTTTTGCTTGTTGGCCACCTGCAGCCGCCGTTGGGCAATAGAATTAGTTTTCTTATTTGACTTTAGTCGCAGGACAACGACAACGCGTCGTATACGCAATGTCCTCAAATGAAGCGGGGGCGCAGTGGAAGATCTTTGGAGGGGGGTCGTCTGGTATTCATGCACGAGCGACGCAAAGGCATTTGAAGTGCCTTGTCCACCGCCCTTGTACATATGCCCGGGGACCTGTCATCATCAACATCCAGGCGGGCGGACAGCGGGGAAAAGGACACAAAGGAAGACAGGGAGACAGGGAGACCAAAACACAAACAGGAACAATTACGTGCAAACAGAAAGAAACAAAAACAAAAACAAAAACAAATAAAATTATTTCGTTTTTCGTTTCGTGTTTTTTTTTCCATTCCAATTTGTTGTTGGGCAGCCAAGAAGGCAAATCAAGCAAATCAAAATCAAAGCGAATAGAAAGCATCAGCGCCGCAAGGCTCATGTCCCATATTTATGGACATTCTCACATCCTGTTCGAGCTAACCCAGCAGTGCCCGAAGGGGGCGTGGCTGGGAGGGGAGTGGGACTCGGTCGTGCCTCGTAAGTGGAAAGTTGTTTGCCAAAGCAGCAAGTATAGCAAATTTTCAATCGCACGATTCAGCCACTCGAATGCACATTTTACAATTCAAATCGCTGGCAATCATTCACATTTATTTCCACATTCAGCAGCCAACAGTCAGTCAGTCACATTCGCACTCACATTCACAATCGCAATCTCTATCTCAATCCCAATTCCATTCAATAATTCATCTTGGGCATCAGGCAATCGTCGTCTCATTTCTCACACTTCGTCTTGATTGCATAATTGTTAGAGCGAGATGGCGTGAGAGAGCGGTAGAGTGAGACAGGCATCATCAAGAAGCTATAAAAATCACTTCAACAACTCATCACTGCCCAGCTATGATAACTGACTGGAGGCGCAAATGTTTTTACTACTTTTTTTTTGGCCGTTTCTCGATTACACGATTTCTCGCAACGCTCTCTGGTTTGCTTATCGCAACGCATAAGTAACGCGGCTAATGGCATTTCCCACTTCCCATTCCCCACTTCCCATTTCCCACTTCCCACTTCCCATTGGCTAGTTGGTAAGCGCACTCGGCAATTGCCTCATTATGAGTATTGAACCGTTTTTATTGCAAGTCATTTGACATGACACAACTTAAAGTAGCTTTTATGCCGGGTAACTTAAAGGAAACTTGGGCAACTCAAATCGAATTAAATATTATAATAAATTCTCCTGGCTCTCTATCACTGTCTCTCTGCCTTTCTCTCCCCCTGTCTCCCTCTCATCTTTACAGTTTTGAAGTCATGGTTTCACTTGCTGCCTGAGGCTGCGACTTGGCATTTGAAATAAGCTGCGCTGGGGGCAGTTTAAAGTCAAATTTATTTTGTTTTTATAACTTAATTGATAGAACAGATTGTTATACTAAATTAAAGCATTTTTTGCAGCTTTTTGTCTGATTATTTTCTAGTTTTTTAGCCACTAATGAATACCAATTATTTTGAATTTTATGCACTTGTTTTGCTCTCATTTTTCTCCAGCTTTAAAGCTGTTTTTCCACTCGCTTGTAAAATCAACTGTTAAATCGCTTCCAGTCACACAAAAAACACGCATTTGCTCAACTGTGCGAGAATTTCTTTCTGCTCCAATTGACTGCAGTTACCGCATCAGCACAAGGAAATCGACTGTACTATGCACTGTATACATGAGTGTCTTTGTGTGTGTGTGTGCATTCCAATCACTTTAATGCTAAATTTTAATAATTTTATAGCCAAACAAACAACATTTGTGGCAGGGTGTCTTTGAACAATTGATTGATCTATCAGCATGCAAAGTGCATTTTATTTCTGTATACTTTTGGCATGTCAGGCAAACATTCGATTGCCATTTTTCCATTGCTATCGTTAGCCAGTGTTGTAAAAGCACTCCAACTAATTGATTGAACTTGCAATTAATTTAAAACTCTAGTGGTCAAAACTAAATGTTGACTACTTATAATTAACTAATTTACATTAGCCAGCAAATAAGGCAGTCACAAACAGCAGGCCACAAACCAACACAAACACATGAAGACGCCAGGCAGCCACATGAGTGACGGCAAAAGGGCATTTGATTTTTATAGCATACTTTTTTGGGTCTTTGAACTGTTTGCGGGCCGAAAGGCCACAGTCGTAACAGTAACTGGTAACTGGTAACTGGTAACAGTAAATATAACTGTTGTGCTTTGTGGTTGTGTAAATGTGTAAATGTGATGGAGCCTAAAACCGAAAACAACCGAGGAACCGAAAGTATTTGCTTTTCATTTATGCGTATAAATAATTGACATGCGATTGCAGCTAAGCCCACGGAGCACAGCCAGATTATTTCACTTGCATTTCGGAAATTGAAAAGTCGAAAAGTGTCAAGTTGTTGTCCAACTTGGAGCAGATTCTCCCTCTCTCTGTCTCTCGCCTCTTTATAGATTTATGTGTGTTGCTCTCGACAGCTGCAAGAAGTTTCATGGGGTATTTCATGGCCACTTTCCATCTGCTCGTTTCCCTTTTGCTTAGCCTACCTAAACGTTAAGTTAGCTGCTTATGCTCGTTCCATTTAACTAATGAAATTCTGAATTGCCCTGTCAAAAGTCCGAAAAGTCCACACAAAACTGCATGCAAAAAAATAAAAGTATTTATTCAAAGGTTTTGGAGAAAATAAATATAAAATGGTTGAAGCTGACAAAATCGATAATATATTACATTTAATTTTCGTTTAGTGTATTCTGCGACTTATAAAACAAATGCTAATGGCCTAAAACAACAGCAACCATACCTTCCACATCGCTGAGGATGAGCTGGCGCTGCCGCTGCTGCTGCCACTTGGATTGTGGTCGGAGACCCAGTGAGACCCTTTATTTTGCTATCCCCTAACTGCCACACCCCCCAAAACAACCCGCCCAACTCATTTCCTTGGGCCACTGTCAGTTGTTTCAATATATTATTTATATTTCATTAAATATTAATGCGTTTGTTTCTGACTCGAGTTGAATTCGTTGTTTACCCTGTAAAACTTTGTCATTTCAAAGGGCATATTTGTTTTGCTGCTGACCAGGGTTTGCTTGTGCTTTTTATGGCACACTGTGAACTTGGTTTGGAAATCTTAACTCAAAAAGGTGACACTACAAATTTGAATTTATATCTTTATCTTAGTTTAAATACAAGTTTTCTTCAGTTAAGTTAAGGAATTCAATTTTTAAGTGCTTTCATTTATTTCAAGTTTCTACAGATTTCATTCCTTCAGACACTGTTGCTTTTCTTGTACATTTTGTGTGCCTTTCAAGCCATAACGCCCCTTTACTGCCAACTGTGAACTTTTTAGATCTTAGCCAGAAGATGCGATGCGATGCCTGGAGACTGCCAAAATGGGTTTGGCTTAGACTGTTTTGATGTGCTAGGCATAGAGATGTCTGAGCTTTGTATCTGGGTTGACTTTGGTTTACATGCTGAGGGGTATGATGTGGTCTGGTCTGGTCTCTTGTTGGGTCTGGCTTGGTTTGGTTTGCTTTGCTTTGCTTTGGTCTGGTTAAACAAAAGACGAAGGACTTACAAAAGAGATGACAGTGAAATGAGCAGCCACTGGCTACAGCAACGAAAACACAGAGACTCCCACACACACACACACACACACACTGCTACAACGGCAATTATAAAATAATAACAAAAATGTGGCCTAGCCTACAGAAGGTTATGGCACGGTGAAAAGAGTAAGAATTTGTGTCGTCTCTTTTGGCCTTGTTTGCAATTCGCTTGAAGCGCTGCCAAGTTAATTTGCGACTAAGCCTTGTGTATCAAAATTACTGGAAAACTTTCTGCCTTTCACCACGCCCTTTCTCTACCCTTACTCCCTCCCTCTCCTCACGCCATCTCTTGCAGGCAATTAGGAAAATTGTGCAGATTATTTTATAGATGTGCATTTCAATTCAAATTGATTGTCTGGCAAAGTGGGCAATCAAAGGATTCAATAAACAACATTCGATTGTAGTGCAATGAGCTTGCAATTGCAATAATCGCACACACTCAACACACACACACACACACACATCGGTACACACACACAAAGTTTGCGCTGCCGGAAGTTGTTGGAAGCCATGGCAAAAGTTCAGTGACACGCAGCCAACGAAAGGAAGTGGAGGTGGAAGTGGCAGGGATAGCGAAAGGAATCCCCTTCAAAACTACAAGTATCACCAATTGCCTATTTTCAACGACTTTCCTTTTTTCCTTTTCCCTTTTCCTCCTCCTCCTCCATTATGACATGTATCGGCGCTTAGCTGGCCACTTTTTTCCTTCTACTCGCTTGCGTGTCAGTTAAAAAGCCTCAACAGTCCCCCTTCCCCTTCCTCGTCCCCTACATTCCTTGACACTCCAACCACTATTAGTCACTACTACGATGACTAGAACTCGAGTGCCATTGACACTCGTGTTGATAAGTTGAGCAATTGTTAATGTTATTTATGATACTTGGCTAAGACGGGGATACTCGGGCTAAATCGTTATTCTGTTGAGTTTATTGATTGGAAATATTACTTAAAAATTAACGTGCCCATTAAATATGTTTATGAAATCAAAAGACAGTTGGAATTAGACCTTGCTTGAGTATAATTTTCCATTTTGGTTGAATTGTAATATCGAGGCAGCTTTAAAATTATGACTTTATAAAAACATCTAGTAACAAAGCTGCTTTGAGTGTATCTTTATAGTCAAGAGAGGACTGGAGGAAAAGAATACTCCTCTTACATTTATAAAAAATTATAGACAAAAAAATAATTAAATTTGAATTTAAGTAAAATTTAAAAACAAGTAAAATGGTTATCTACGGCTCGCCGAAGTTTAAATACCCTTGCAGTCATGCATATTGCGCTAATTTGGTTTCAATCAGTAATTATTTCTATGGTAGCTATATGATATAGTAGTCCGATTTAAATGAAATTTGGTCAAAAGATGTTAAACGATTAGAAATGCATTTTGCGTGAATTTGATTGAAATCGGTCAATAGACACCGAAAATTTTCATACTAAGCATTTCAACCGATTGTTCCTATGGGAGCTCTATGATAGAGTGGTCCGATCTGGCCGATTTTAACATATGAACTGCGTGCAGAGAGAATACATATCTGTACCAAGTTTCTTTAAGAAAGCTTTACAACTGAGAGACTGGTTCGCATAGAAACAAACGGACAGACGGGCATGGCTATATCGACTCGACTCTTGATGCTGATCAAGAATATATATACTTTATGGTGTCGGCAACGCCTCCTTCAATGCGTTACAAATTTCGCGACACAAACAATATATCCTCTGCAAGGGTATTAAAAAAACATGCTATAAATATTTAAATGAGCTACGCGTCGAGTTAATGAATGAATACGGAGCAATACGTAGCATTTTCTCCCAGTGTAGCTGTTAATTTCCCTAAACAAACACAGCGCTGTTACTTCCTAATACATTTTAATTCATAATAATTAAAGACTTCCGCTGAATTCCACACATCAGTAATTTTTCTTTCATTTTCATTTCCCACTTTTAGCCCCAACTCCAGAGTTGCCAGCTATTAAGCTAATCGAAATTTGCATTAATTATTAAAATGTTTTAGTTACCCATGCAGCTGTTTTTCTTTGTATTCATTATCTTTTTCATCTGAGAGTGGGTGAGTGAGTGGGAGATTGCGCATACGCCGCGTAGTGCGGCACAGCTCGAAAAGAAGCAAAATGAGAAGTGGAACTAAAGAGAACGAGTGTAAAAATAAAAATATAATTTGGTCTGTGCTGTCATTAATTATTGGCACACGTCAGCGTATTAATTATTACAGGGCACAAGGCGTTGAAATTAATTACACAGTGGAACGTCACCACTTGGAGGTGGGGGAAATGGGGGCAAACTAACCAAAGTGATCGCCTGTTGTGCCTTGTTTACATTTCCGCTTCCGTTGCCTTAACTTTTGACCACTTATTTGCCTGGACTTGGAGCTGTTTACAAGTCAGCTTGTTTAGTTTACTTTACGGTCACTTGACAAATCATCAAATGGTTATTTATACCCAAAATCTGTCTGCTTAACTAAAGCCGGCCTTAGGCAATGCCTTGGCAATGGTATTAAGTATTATGTTCAATGTGTTAATTACAATTGTCTTCGGCATTGGCAAATGTCCAATTAGCCGCCAGTTTGTAGCTAGTTCAAATTTCTAGGCACATTGACAGCGTCTAAATATAGCAATTATTCACGTTTGGCTTGCACATCGAAACCCGAGTGCCCTCAGCTGCGGTCAAGGCCTCGTCTTTTGAAGTTTACCAACACTCGCTAACATTCGCACTAATTAATTGATCAACCAAACTGCGGATTACGTGTGTTGCAAGTTGCAAGTTGCCAGTCAATACCACACCTGCGAATACCTTATACAATCAAATGCATTTCCTAATGAGTGTTTTACGTAACTAACATTATAATACCAAGCACTTGTAGTGCAGTCTCTAAGCAAATTACACTTCAAGGCGCTTCAAATTGTAGCCTGTTTATTAAATAGTTTGATTTGCCATACTGACTAGCAAGGCTTCAACTGAAACTGTTTTTAGAAGGAAGTTTATAGGAGAAGGTATAAGTAAATATTAATAATAATAAGTAAATTAAAATGAAATTCACACAGAAGCGAGAAACAACAAGAATAAAAGTTATAGTCCCCTCGCGACTTTAGGATATTAGTAACTCAGTTGCAATATGTTATTAACAATGGGTAATGAGGTTAATATTAGTACAATCGTTTAGTTTACAAATAATATAGCTTTCCAAACACAGAACATTTTCATACAAATTCATGATTAGCGCATATTTTCAAACGATCGTTCCTATGGGAGCTATACGATATAGTAGTCCGATTTGGATCAAACTTGGCCAGTATATATATGTTATTGACAGATGTATTCTATGCGAGTTTGATTAATATAGCTTAGTTAACGCAAAAGTTGTTTATACGATTTCATATTTGAAGCGTATTTTCGAACGATCATTCCTATAGGAGCTATACGATATAGTTGTCCGATTTGTATCAAACTTGGTCAGTATATGATATCTACTATCCCTGTAAATTTTGTTCTCATATCATAGCTAACAAAAAAGTTTTCTATATTAAAACATTCTAGTTTTACCTGTACATTTACCTTTATATGAAGATAGAACGCCCTAAAGTGGGCGTGCCAAAAAACAAAAACAAATTTGTACTGCTTGGGTATTGTACCTTTCATTTGCGACCTCTATCGCCTTTCTAGCTCTTATAGTCTCTGAGATCCCTTTGGTCATACAGACGGACAGACGAACGGACGAACGGACGCACATGGCTACAAGTAACGCGTATAGAAACAGCCCCCTCATATAATTTATTAAAATCAAATTTTAAATGAATTAAAAACATAAAATGAAAGAAAAAAGTTACAATTTTTATGACTGCTACTCTTTTACTTATTTATTTATTTATTCACAATTCTCTAGTCACACTTGTTATGACTGCAACTCTTTTAACTTCGATGTGTTGCCAAAAATTTACTTTGTAGAAATTTGTTTTGCTTTTCCTTATTTCCTTCTGTCTTGTTGTGCAAAACAATTCTTGGAAAATTTGCTATGACAACACTTCAGACATTGAAGTAATGATTTACACGAGAAAAATCCAAACAAGTTAAGAACTAAGTAACGTAAGACTCGATAAATTCATGTTGACATCCTACGGAATTGGCTGTAACAGAAGCACGTGTTGCCCATTTGTATGCAGTAGCAGTTGGATGAATTTGAGTGTATACTATATATAGTATATATACTTATCTTACAGCTCTTTGCTTTTTTAGTAACGCTGTGTCTGTCAGTTGGTGTGAGCTCGGGGGGAGGGGAGTGCAAGTGCGCAGCAATTAAACGAAAGCGTTTGCCTTTTGCATATTAAAAAGGCAGCGATGCACAGAAAATTAAATTGTCGGTCAAGCCAATGAAGAGCATAACCACAACAAAGTGAATATATATTTAATTTATGAAACGGCATTGTAAACCAGTAACCAGTCACCAGTTACCAGTTACCAGTAGTATCACGTCGAGTAGCAGTAGCGGTATTTCAGTGCAGAAACATGAGCTCTTGACAGCTCTTTGGCTGCCTTTAGTTACAGTATTTATTTGGCCAATCGTTGGTAAGAAATTCACCAAGTGTTGATGCAGAAATACCCTAAATATATTTACCTTTTGTAGTAATATTTGTTTATATATACAGTAACCTACGAGCATCAAATAAAACACTTTTCCAGTAAAAATCACATTTACAGGGTATCACCTAATTCGACACTTTTTACCGCCACTAGTGAGTTTTTCGCTATGTCGGCATTTAATTCATTTAAAATCGCGCAAAGTGAAGCTTCTTGTGCGCTGGGTTCATGCGGTTTCAGTGCCTTATAAAATCATGTCATTAAAATAAGCGCAATGGAAACCAGTAGAGTGAGAGAAGGAGAGAAGGGGGGAGAGAGAAGGAGAGCGACTAAAAAGTTTGCGTAAAGTTTGGTGTACATTTAATTTGAATATTTTCCACTTTTCTAAGGCTACAGTCCACAGTCTACAGTGCCTGCAATTAAAGTTTCCCTGCATGTTTATTGTTTTAGATTTTAAAAGGGAAATTTCGCAAAAACAGTGTAAATACATAAGAAATTCCATATAAATCAGTTGATTGTGTTGGGTCAAGTCAAAGTCGCTTTAAATCTTTCTAAACGCAAACAAAATCAAAAATTATAACTCGTAAAATTGCAATATTTTATTGATGATTTGCAATCCGTTGATATGCAGTAAAAATATAAGAAAATGAAAATGAAAATGAAAATGAAGAAATATGCATGTGTTTTTAAGCATCAACTGTATTTATGACACCCCAAAGAATACACACACACACAACGACACACTCACACACAGACATGCAGACAAAATCATAATTCGATTTGAGTTTCATGGCACTCATGGCTGCCATCAAAAACGTTCAATTTATGTATACGACGGAGACAAACACAGAGTGAAAGCACATATAAAATACGAGAGAGAGCGAGGACTGAGTGGGTGCAACAAAATAAGCAGCTCATGTGTTTAGACAGCGCACAATAACCATTTTTATACACTTTCTACAAGAAACTTCAAGTTTAGAGAGTTGGCTTTCTTCATACACTAATCAGAGTCAGGCATAAACCAAACAAAACAAATATACATTAAAAATGTAACGCTTAGATAGGGCATCTCCTAGTCGCACAGCGCACGCCTTGTTACCAACTGCTTTGCATAATTTATCAATTAACTGGACACACACAAAATTTCATAGCATACTTTTCAGCTGAGGTGCTGCTCAAATGCCCAACACGAAAACGAAACAACGCGAACAACGGTAAATTTCTTCATTACCGTAACATTAAATTCAACGACAAAAATTTCGGCGTTGTAAAATCAAGTCCAAATTTTAACCGACCGCAACAGGTGTGTCCGACCACGCCTACAACCACGCGCACGCCCACAATGTTGACCAAAAAACAGCTGTCAAAAAAAGTTGAACCCCAACGAACGCGACTGCATGGCAATCTGCTTTTAAAAGGCAACAAGTTAAAAAAAGTTACATGTTTTTAAAGCTATACAAACCCTTTGTACTTTTTCAGTACAGGGTCTAAAATCGACGACAACTGTGGCCATAATGAACAAATTAGTGGCTTTATAGGGCCGCCAGCATAATATTAAGGCCTTTCTAACTAAAAATCTCGCTGGCTGTCTTGTGCTCTGTACCCTCTCTCTCCTTCTCCCTCCCTCTCTCCTCCCTCTTCCTCTTGTTCCCACGCTGTTTGTGTAGGCCCAACAGCAGCAGCAAAGCAAAGGTAGAAATGTTTCCACTGGCAGACTAGCCAACTAACTGAAAGTTAAATGAAAGCGGGCCAGTTGAGAACTCTGGCCCAGAGTAAACATTGGCTAAAACAGTGGCCTTTGTTGGTCTTGTTGTTGTGGCTTTGTTATTGTGGCTATTTTTGCTCCTCCACTCGCTGTTGTTGTTGTGCCTTTGAGGCTTTTATGTATTTTTTTGCTGTTGTTTTTTGCTTTTTGTTTTAACTTTGCTGCACGTGTGACAAAAGTCAGTTCAACCGTTAACTGCGTATCGCTCTTTAATAGCTGTGGAGCACTTGGCCGGGTTGATAAAGTTACGACCAGTTGGCAAGCGGGCAGCAGATCATGCGGTTAGCCAAGTAAGTGACGGTACCAAGCTTGGCTTGGAAGCTTTTAGTTGAGGATTAGCTCTGATCAGCAAATAAATCAAAAGAAAGACCGCTCTGCAGTCAGCTACATTCCTGACTCCACTTAAGTTCACTTTCAGCCTTAAATTCCCACTGTCTTCAAACACACATTTCCAAAACTACCCAACACTGTTGCTTGTCGCGTTGACACACAGTTGTTGTGACTTTAAAGTTAATAAAGCCAGTTTGTGGCCTGTGGGTCTGGGTGTTGCAGCATAAAACTTTGTTGGCCAACATGTTTTAAGCGCCCAAAGTTAACTTCAATGCAATTTGCTAACCAAAAAAACAACCAGCTCCTTCACGAGTTGAAAACGCGACGAGTCAAAAGTTATTAAAAAGTCTGACAGTAGTTCAAAGGTGCTTCCAAATGCCATTTGAGCAGCCGTCACACACAAAGCAAACATGCCGGAAATATCAACGCGGCTGTGCACATAGAGGCAGGGACAAATTCAGCTGTGGCAACACAAAGAGCGAGCCAAATGTGGAGAACTGTGTGAAAGCTTAAAAGCCCACAGATATTGACAGTTAGCCGGAAATACGCGTATGCGTAACAAGTGAGGCGGCTCTTTAGACAACTTGTGAAAACAGTAGTGGCACATGAAGGAAAAGGGGACTAAAAGTGGACTCAAAAAAAGGCGCTTTAGCTATTTTTAAAAGCTCATCAGCTTACTATATTCAATACTTCACATTAACAGCTCTGGAACTTACAACAAAAGCTACTCAATTACCTTAAAAATCAACTTACAAATTTACCAAAGGTTTGACCTTCACATAGTTTCCTTTTCGTTGAATTTGCCAACTCTTTGAAAAATTTAAATAAACAAAAGTATTTCAGTCTGCTGCCAAAATCAAAATAAAATATCTTGGGTGACCTGAAAATTGATAGAATTTTCAATTTCATGACAAGCGTTTTGATATTAAAAGTGATTTTGTGGCTTTCTTTCCTATCTATTCAATAGTGACCACTGTCTTTGTCCTTGTGGTCTGTCGTTTTCTATTTTTATTTTTATGCTCAATTGTTTGAGCTTTATTTTTACAGAATTTTGATATGCAGCCAGACAAACAAGCGTCAAGAAAATTATTAGTGCGAAGCGGGTGGCAAATTTGCTGCTTGGGGCGATTCGTTTTCAAATGGAAATGTGAAAAGCGTGTGAAACACACACACACACACACACACACACACACTAGCACACACAATAGCTCTTGATGCCAGTGCTGAAATTGTGATTTCTGTTGACTGCAAATCCAGCTGTAATTTCAGCTTTAAGCTGGATAAACGAAATGCTGTGAAACTATTTTGTGATAACACATACAACAGAGCAATTGAAGCATGAAAGCGCGAGTCTTAAAGCATTCCAAGCCAAACATGCAGAAAAAACACATTCGAGCAGACAATGCTTGACCAGCCTCTGAGATTAAACAGGCAGCAGGAACACCGAATCCATTTGGGGCAGTTTACATGCCAAATTGTGTACGAGAACTGGATTTGTTTTAAGCTACTTTAAACAGTAACTAAATTTACTAACAGCAAACTTAATATTTTAGTTAAGTTTAGCTATCTATCCTCATTTAAGGCAGTTTACATGTCAAATTGTGTATGAGAACTGGATTTATTTAAAGCTATTTTAAACACTTTCTAAATTTACTAACAGCAAATTTAATGTAACTAAAGCCTAAAATTGTCTGTAAGTAAATTGAGTTAGTGTTTAAATTTAAATTTAGTTATTGTTTAGCTAACTATTCTCAAGACATTTTAGACTTGATTGTAGTTGTTCAATGAAATGATCAAAATTTAAAGCCAATTTTACATAAGTAAAAGCATTGGGGACTTATTTATATAAAAATATTCTGATTAAAATTCTAAGCTAAGCCCTCTTTCTTGCTTTACTTCAGCTTATACTTTTACCAGGCGTATACTTGATTATCAAACCTCCAACTGTTTGGAGTACAATATATTTATGCATTGGGGATATAATTAAATCGTATTAAAATATTCTTCCAATATGAAATTTAAGTCTTCTGATTAAAAATCTAAGTTAAACCCTCGTTCTTGTATAAAGAAACTTGTTTTTTACCAGCCGTATACTTGATTTCCAAACCTCCAACTGTTTAGAGTATAATTTATTTAAGCATTGGGGATATATTTATATTTAAAGCGTAGTAAACTGTTCTTTTAATATGAACTTTAAGTATACTGATTAAAATTCTAAGTCTAGCCCTTTTTTCTGTGTTAAGAAACTTGTTCTTAAGTTATACTTAAGGTTGTACTTTTTACCAGTCGTATACTTGATTTTTCAACCTCCAACTGTTGAGAGCATAATTTATTTAACAATCGCAGGGTTTTGCTTTATTGTTTTAAGTAGTTCTAGTTGTAGTTTTGCATAACTTTATGAGCTACTATTTTGCAGTACTCTAACAACTTTTCCATCAGCAGCTAACTAACTTTAAACTAAAGTTCATTTCCAACTTTAAGAAAATTGTTTGTCTTACCCCAGGGACTACCACAATTTAATGCTGTTTAATACCTCTTTAAAAGTCGTATTCTTTGCCGTAATTGCAGGTTAACTACGGTGAGTTTTGGGTAGAAAAAGATTTGATTGTACACATTGAGTGTTTATTGAGCTACATAATACCTGAGAGGCAACCGGATACGGCTTGATAGCTGGCCAAGAAGTTTTACTTTATTCTTGAGCCATTGGAATGAAAGTATTTACATTAAAATGCGCGACGATGCCCAATTTACAGGCAGTTAACGAGCTTTATTTATGGCGCAACACTTGGCGCTACCACGGCGGGACTAAGACATTAACCCAGAAGCCAAATGTCAGCGGCAAAAGTTGAGTTGCGAGTTGCGAGCTGCGAGTTCCAGGACACGGACAAGGACAAGGACACGGACGATGAGACGTTTTGGTATTAGTAAAGAAATTAAAGTACAAATCCCTTTGGGTGACACTAACAGCCACTGTGACAAAGCCAGACAATGCAGAGACGAGTAGATTGAAGAAGTGGCAGGCATAATGAGGGGGAGGAAGAGAGAGAGAGAAGAAGGAAGAGTAGAAAAAGTAGTGAGCGAGGAAAAGTGTGTAAAACAGCATAGAAACTGTTTGCTTACACTACAATAAAACTATTAAAGTCAAAAAACTATCAAAAATTTTAAAGTTTTTTTTTTAAATTTAATAAAATAATTTTAAAGTGAGTTTTGAACCTCAAAATTGTCCATTAAACTAAACTTCCCACATAAAAATAAATTAAGTGCTTTGAAATATTTTATAATATTTTTTTTAAGAGCGGTAGAAAAAGCGATAAAAATTGCCTGGAAACTGTAATTTTACTCAACTAAAAGTGCTGGCAATAATTACCACTTTTTTATGGTATATAAAAATATATATTTATTTTTATAATTATAAGCTGGCAGCTTGTTTCTTATATGGAGTACATTTTTTATTTATTTTATTTATTTTAAATAATTTCATTATATTAAAACAAAAACTTCTGTTTTGATTTCACAGAGTTACACAGTCAAACAATAAGTATTCATGTCTATTATTAGAGTTCTGGGAAAGTCGGTGCTAAGAATCCTGATGTGTTATTGTTGTCAGTGTAGAGAAAGGGAAGGAAAGGGAGAGAGAAAGAGAGGGAGAGAGAGAGAGAGAGAGACCAAAGAAAGTACATCGACTCCGCTTGGCGTAAATAACAAAAATTAAAAAACAATAAAATAGACAACGAACTGCACGGACACATACAAGCACAGCAGCCTCTGTAGTTGTGTGTGCCCGAGTGTGTGTGTGTGTGTGTGTGTGTGCGCCTGTGTGTGTGTTTCTTGGCATTGATTGCTGCTGCTGTTGTTCTTATTATTGTTGTTTGTCTAGTTGAGTTGAGAGTTCGTTGCTCATTTGAAGCAGAAGGCAAAGTGAATGACTCCTAAATTGCAAAACAAGACAAAGTAGCAGCATTTTCATGCCACACACTGTCAGACACACCTACACACACACACACACACACACACACTCGCACACTATGCTATTCAGACAGTGTTAGTTTATGCACCATTTGGTGCTGCTACTGTTGCTATTTCTGTTTGCATGCCATTAGCAAAAGGGTTTAGCCCTTGGGCTTACATTCAACTTGCAGCATAAACAATTCAAGAAGCAACAACAACAAAATGCCTGATTTAATGGCAAATATCAGACAATGCACACAATGCTCGTACTATACATAGATATACAAACACATGGACAAGGCCAGAGATACAGATCAGTGTTGCCCACTTGGCTTATTTATAGCTCAGTTGAGCAATGAACTCAAATGGAACTAAATAAGCAGGAATAAAAATAGATGAAGTAAGATAAATAAAATAAATAAAAATAAAATAAATACAAATAAAATAAATAAAAATAAAATAAATAAAAATAAAATAAATAAAAAATAAAATAAATAAAAATAAAATAAAAATATTAGAATAAATTAAATTAAATTAAATTAATAAAAATTCATAAAGTCGATAAGAAACGAAAGAAAGTCGACTCCTCAGTAGGTTTAATTTTTCTAGTATTTTTCAAGTGATTTCTGATACTCACACTACCTAAACAGCTACACCTGACAATACCTACATAAATTTATATGTCTTTTTATGCTTTTCAACTCTTTCTACGTGTTTCTGCCACCAAAAAAAAGAAAAACTAAATACTATTAAATATTGTAAGCCAGTTTTCGTGCCAGTGTCATTTGTCAGTGTCCCGTGTCCTGTGTCTCGTGTTTCCCCGTAAACGAATGTAGACAGCGCGATAAACACACATGAAAAAGACTAAAAAAAGGCTAAATAAAAGAGGAAAATCTGAAAAGTACAAAAAGAGAAGCAAAACAAAACAATGAGCAGACAAATGGGCGAAAATACCTGAACAACAATTGCACAGGTGGAGTAGCATCCTTTTGCTCCTGCAGATTGTTTTTTTTGGTTTGCCATTTGTTTTCTTTAGTTCAGTGTTGTTCACATTACTCTTTGAGAGACCGAGTTTAAAGTTCATTCATTTCTATAACGAATGGAGTGCCATCAGAGTGATTAAGATAATGTATTTGTATATTGTGGGTGCCAAAGCGGCGACTACAACAAATTGTGGGGGTGGAGCACGTAATAGCTATAGCGTGTTTATGTGAAATATTTTATAGCGGTGCTTCTTTGCTGTTGACCCCATTTGCTGTGACAGCAATTTAAATATATAAACACCCCACGTTGAGCGCCAATTTGTCCAATATGCAATAAAAGACAAGCAAAAAGCTACAAAAATCATTTTGAGCCAAAGCGTTTGGGTTACACAAATCAGATCAATTACAGTTTTTAGTTCATTCAAGTCAAGCCAAATTGGATGGCAAGATAATAGCTTAGATTTGTTTTATTTTAGGGCAATAATTGGACAAAGGCTTACATATATACACTTTTAGACCCCGTAATCTAAAGAGTAGAGGGGTGTATGAAGTTTGCCAGAAGCGACGTGTGCGTAACAGGCAGATGGAGGCGTGGCCGACTACAGTCGATAGTCGATATAGCGATTCAGTTCGTTTGTCTGCCTGTATAAAAACCTAGATCTCAGAGACTATAAAATTTGGTATGAAAGTCCGTCTATGTGTTAGGTAGCTTAAATATATTTCAAATGTTTGACACGCCCCCTACCGCCCCCGCAAACTGTAAAAAACTATTTTCATTACAGTACAACTTCCAAACTATGAGGGCTATAGTGACCAAATTTACACAGTACATGTATACTACCATTATAACTATTCACACTAAGTTTTATCCGGAACGGACGACAAACTTGATACGGATTGGACAACTATAGCCTATAGCTCCCATAGGACAAATCGGTCCAAAAAAAGAGTAATGGGTCTTTTACAGTCGGCTCGCTCCACTCTAGTCTTTCTTACTTGTTACATAAATATAAATATGTATTATGAAACCAAAGCTTTTATTCCCACAAATTAAAACTGTGATAAAAACAAAAACTTACATAACTTTAATAAACTCTTGTTGATAAAATAAACTTCATTGTTTGGTCTACTTTAAATTAAGAAGCAAATTGTATTCTTAATTAGAATAGCTTGCAGCTACTAAGTTAAAATGTTTAGAAAAATAAAAACATTTTAATAAATTTTAAATAAACTCCTTTTGGAAACAGCTTTGTGCTGTTCGAGACGCACTTAAGCAAAAACTATTATCATGTCATAACACACAATGAACATGTTATTTCTTAAGGCTGCCGTCGAAGACTACGTGACTTTTCAGCTTCTTCTTCTTCTAGTTGCTGTTGTTGTGAAATCTCAGAGAAGGAAAAATATGGTAGCATTTTGATTTATGATGCGATTTTTACATTACAAACAAGATGTTGCGACGCTGTCTTTGGGAAGCCGAAACTGAAACTAAAACTGAAGATAGAAGTAACTTTTTTTCCAACTGTTTTTCAACTACTCCAAAGTCGACTCATAAGTGATGCCCGCAGTGAAAATGTAAAACTAGCAAATGCAGTAGTGCATTTGTCAAAGGATCTCGACTGCCACCATATGAACTAAGTAATTTGGGTCAATTTGGAAGCCAAGCAAAAGTTCTTACCCTCATGCAACACAATTGACAGGCAAGAGAAACTTTTCCTAATTGGCAGCAGCAGCAAGAACGGTGTAAAGATGAGCGAAGAGAGGGGAAGGAAAGGGGGGGAGACAGGGTCTGAAAGCCGTTTAAGACGTTGCTAATTGCAGTCGGCCAAAAAACACATTTACTTGCAAATAATTGCAAGTATTTTGAGGTAAGTCGAGCACAACTTTTAAGTTGGCAGAGCAAAAAGCAGCAGCTGTTGCCAAGGGTTAAGTCCTAAGCCTGCCATAAGTTGGCTTTTATCGGGTGAATGCGCTTTTTGACCTACTCTGTGCTCCGACCACTCGGCACGTACCAGTTGTAGTCGTAGTTTAAGTTGTAGTTGTAGTTGTAGTTGTGGCTGTAGATACAAGTAGTGCAGAGTTCGAACTCTACGCGTCGATATATGTGGGGCCATAAGCGAAACGTACGGCACATTTCCGGTTTGCGAAAAACCATTTCAATCATTGATGATTAAACATCCATCAGCTGCGTTAAGCGTTTGCTTCCGCATAACCCAAAACACTCTACCTACTGCTTATCTAATGATGATGAGTTTTCCACATTCCGAGGCCCCAGAACAGGCCGAGCATTTATTTTGGTTGCTGCATTAAAAATTTAACAGCCCTAAAGTTTTTAAAGCGCGTACACTGAACAAAAATAGGCAGCAGATGCAAATGAATACAAATTTAAAGCAGTTTTATAAACTCTTGAGAAAAACTTTACTTATTTTGTAGTCACGAATAAATTTCTTTTAATTTACTCATTTCAATCCAGTAGAATTCTCACAAATACTGATATTATTTTAATGTAACTTACACGCGACTTTTTTGAGCAGTGTATTCTGCCCTCCCTTGTATTTACTTTAATATCAAATCAAAGCGCTCTCAGTCTCTTTCAATCTCTTTCAGTCTTGCACACATTTTTGGGCTGGATTTTTAATAATTTTCATTAAGCGCTCAGCCGACAGCCAGCAGCCGACACACACACAAGACTGTCTACAAATATACAGAAATATACATATAGCTGTTTATATATAGCTTGAAGAAAGTCGCTTGCTGCTGGCTGTTTACTGTCTGTCGCCCTTTTTACATTTTGTACATTTCGTTTGTAGCTTGTTGCATAGTTTAAGGCGCACACGCACACGCACACACAGAGCCAAGAAGGCAAATGAAATGCACAACAAGAAGAGACAACACAAGATGAAGCTATAAACCAAAAATTGAGCCAAAAACAGCACAACGAATTATGCACACGCTTTCCTCACAAAAGTCTCTTAGTTTCCGCTTTAGTTCATAAATTTTAAGCAACCAAATTGGGTAAAATTTATGATTTAAAATTTGCAGTACGATTTACAAGTTACCTTAGGTTGCTTTACCCATTAAAAGGAAGATCACGTGCGATTTAGCAAAAAAATATGCGAGTAAAAGCAAAATGCTTACACAAAATTCACTCAAGCGTTAAGTGCCTGGCTGCAAAGAAAAAATGCGAGAAGGAGGAGAGAGAAAGAGAGAGAGAGAGAGAGAGCGAGGGGAGTAACGAAACATATGAAAAATTATATATGCACATTACAACGCAGATTTGCCACTTGACACAGCAGGCAACACTATGCTATAACAAAGTGAAGTGGTGTGTAGTCAACTGAAGTGATGGAAAGTGAAGAAAATTGAGAGGGGAGGAAGGGAGGAAGGGCAGTAAAGTGAAGGCAGTTTTGCCAGAAATGCTCTATAAATAATTTACGCTGGTGAACCAAAAGTGACGGGCGAAAAGTGAGAAATTGAGCTAAATTCACTATAGTTTTTGCGCCCATGACGTCGCAGCTCCGAAACCAAAAGGTGCCTAGTATGATGTGTTTTTGTTATTTTCGTAGCCATTTGCTGTTGTTGTAATTGTTTTTGTTACTGTTGGCATCTAATCCCCATATGAGTTGTTAACAACGTATTAAGAAGATTTCACTTAAGAAGCGCACAAAAGACTAAAGACAAAAGACGCTAAAGACGCTGCTTAGGCCAAATGTTAATGATGCGCTGCTAAGCACACACACACACACACTCAACCACACACCAACACACCTTTGTGCACACAGCAGAGTGTGCGCCATGGACTAGGCAAATGTTTGCCCAAAAAAGTAGGCAACATATTTTTCCCCCCCATTTGCTTCCTTGCCTTCGTTTTTGCGCTTTGTTGTTGAGGAGTCGCGTAATAAAATGAGTTTCAAATTGGCCATAAAAGCGTAAGCAGGCAGCTGGCGGACAGCATGTGTACAACAACAACAACAACAACAGCAAACAAACAACAATAAGTTTAGAAAGCCAAGTCACTATACGAGTGCTTACAACTGCAATGCGACACATTAATGCCCTTGCCATAAACATGACCAAAAGTCGAAGTTATACCAGCTAATACCCTAATTAAAAATCGTAATAATTATTTGATTCTTTACACGAAATATTTTCAACAGTTTGAAATTAAGTTTAAAATATTTTAAGTGTTTTATTAATTTAAAATAAATGCAAAAAAAAAGGCAAAAATGTTCAGCAACTTTCTCACTAACTTGCCACAGTATTTATTATATGTAAACTGCTCTCAAAAATTACATTTATTTTGTTTTATTTACTTTTTATTCATTTGTTACTAGTAGCCATTTAAAACTAATTTATAACTATTATTTTAATCATTTTTCTTAAGCAAAAACATTTTTAAATAAAATTTAATATTATTATAGTTTATATTTATTATTTTAAAAATTTATCTTATGCCAAAAATTTTGTTTAAATAATATTTAATATTTATATAGTTTTTAATTATTATTTTAATATTTTTAAATTTTTAATCAATTTTTCTACGCTATTTTCACACAAAATTTTAAAGATACTTTAATATAGACTGTTAAACGACTGTAGAATCGAACTGAGCAGCTGCACTGAACTGATTTAACTTCTATTGACATTAACTTGGTAAGTGTATTTTGAGACTAAAAACAATTGATTATACTCTTTCTCGCTCACAAAACAAAGCAACAAATTAAATAAATAAAACAGGAAAGGAAAAAGTGAAAGGAAGTAAAGCATACAAGAAAAAAAAAGAATGAAACGAGCACTGAGCATACATGACATGACATGAGACAGCATTTTCCATATTCATAAATGAGTTGCTGCTGCTGCTATCTGTGTGTGTGTGCGAGTGTGTGTGAGTGAGTGTGTGCGAGTGTGTGCGAGTGAGTGTGAATGCGTGTTCATTTGCGCATAAAGTGCGTGCTACTTGGGCGTGGCTTAAAGACTGTCAGTCGTTTAGGCAGTCAAGCAATGAGCCAGTTAGAAGTGTACCCGTTTTCATATGAATGAGTACTCACAGCCCGTTCGGTAATATTTATGTGCCACATTGTAGCATTTTAAATTGAACTCCCGAAAAAAGAAAACGTTGAGTGGGCTGATTTTCTCCCTGATTTAACACTTAATTAGCAACAATATTTTTTGTTTATTTTTTTTTTCCTTTTGACTTGAGTGTCGTGCGCTTCACGTTAATGCGGCCAATCCCATGTCGCATGCGGCGTATGCGTTATGTACATAAACATTATAATCAACGCTAAGGCCGTAATATTACCGAGTCGAGTATAAAAATGGCAATAGCCGTCGCATCTGCACATATGAATTATTTAATACGCAGCATGTCAACCAAAAGATTTTTCGCCTTCACCAAAGGATTTGTCATGTGCTGCTTCTCTCTGACAACAATGTAATTGGTCGCAAACAAGTGTGTAAACTGTGTGTGGGTGTTGGTGTGTGTGCGTGTGTGTGTGTGTGACCAGCAGCTCTTGCTTGGTTAACACATAAGTGCTCAGCTTTCACCCTGACACGCTTTTAATTAGTCTTAACCGCAGTTTTGTTGAAGTTCTGCCACAGCATTCAAGTAAATGAAGGCCGCCATTTTGCGCTTTATATACGCCATTTTGCTTTAATATTTTCAATTTATATATTTCTATATTTATTTAAAACACTTTACACTTGTTTCTTCTGTTCCAAAATGATTAAAAAAAATATTTTTAAACATTTCTGGCTCTCAATGCGAAATTTAGTCTCTTTCTGAACTTGGTGTTTTACGTGTTTACTTTGAACTTTCGGGTAATAAAATGTTTTATCATTTTTTTTTATAGAAATAAGAGTTTTATAATTATTCCACTTTGAGCTCAATATGATTGTAGAACATAACTTTCACTTCTTCTTTGTATCAACCCGTTAAAATAATATTTTTGAACATTTCTGGCTGTCAACATGAAATTTTATTCCATTCTGAACTAGGACTTTCAGGTAATCAAATGGTTATTAATTTTTTGTATAGAAATAAGAATGATATAATTATTTCTCTTTAACTTTTCAATTCTTTTTTGTGTTAACCCGTTAAAAAAACTATTTTTTTAAATTTCTGGCTTACAGAAAAATTTAATCTCTTTCGGAAGTTGCTGTTTTAGGTGTTTATATTTTATTTATATTTTTTAAATTTTTTGGCTTTCAAGAGGAAATTTAATCTCTTTTTGAACTCTTTTGTTTAAGGTGTTTACTTTATACTTTTGGTAAATCAAATGGTTATTCATTTTTTTTTATAAATAAATATGATGTAATTATTTCTCTTTAACTTTTGAGTTAATTTTCCTACTACAGCTCTTCCTCTACTCCATTCTGTTGTGTGCTCTCTTTGTTTAGGAAATTCTACTCATACTCACAATCTTGATTTCCTTTATAAAACCTGCAACGACTCGATCAAATCAATTTTTAATTAGCTTTGCTTTAGTTTCATATCGCTCTGCATTTTGATTTGCCTGTGTAATGAAATGCAAACCTTCGTTTCCAATTTGCTCTTAGCTCTGTGCTATCGCTAATTGTTAATGCATCTTGGTTATTTCTGCTCTGCATACATATTGCACACTGGAGTGCAGCTTAAAGGCTTTCTTTGTCATGTCACTTTAGTCGTACACTTTCACCATGGTAATCTCGATCTCTGTCTGTCTGTGTGTGTGTGTGTGTGTGTCTCTATCCGTGTGTGTGTGTTGACTGGATGTGGGAATGTGCTCTGCAATTACATGCAAAAATCTGTGCAATGCTGATGCTGCTGCGCAACGGAAATGGAAAACATAAAACGGAAATGCCAAACAGCCATCATAAAATGTAATGCAGCAAATGTGCATTAAGAACCCGTTGGGAATCCCAGCCAACTCCTTTCCTACTACACTCAACCAAAAATATTAATTCCTTAATTGTTTTAAAGTGTTTTTTTAAAAACTAAATATTTAGACCATTTTTTTCTCAGCTTATTTATTAGGAAAATGGTCGAAGAACCTTTTGGAAATATATTTTTTTCTATAATTTCTAGTTAATAAAATAAAATATTTTTTTTTTTATTAATTATTGAATATATTTTGGCTAGTCTACAAACTGTTGATAGTAAATTTAAGAAAATTTGAAATATTTTCTTTAATTTTTAAATAAAATTTAAATTCTAAATATACTTCTTTGCTTTTGCTGTTTCCCCTGACATTTGGGACTCGTTTAGTTCATTTGCACTTTCAATTCATGTTGTTATCTTAAGTGGAAACTGACTTCTGTGATCCTTGAGTGGCGAGTAATGCACTTCACCCAAGGGGCTTTTTGGCCACTCTCCTTCTCTCCCCCTCTCCCTCTTTCTCTCCCACTCTAATTAGCTAAGCATTTGAAATTTGCGCTCAAAGTTTGCCAGCGTCTTGAGAGCCAGTCTAATATGAGGTGGCTTGTCTACATATCTAAGCACATGCCAGAATATTGCTTATTTATAATATGCTCTGCACATATTTTGTCATATTTCTACAAACACATGAACACACACACACATACACACAGCAGTATACACACACACAAATGTACGCACACAAAATGAATAATTTCATTTGACTTGCAAATGTTGGCAGAAGTAAGACGAGAGCTGCGTTGAGTTGAGTTGAATTTAACAGAATAGCTCGCAAGTCGCACTGGAGGCAGCTGCAACAACAACAACAACAACAACAATAGCGTTGCCATAACGCCAACAAGCAGCAGCAGTAACCAAAAATTGAAACAACAACAACAACAACTCGCAGCATAACAAACAAAAGCCAACAATGAAGCTAACAAAATGGCAACAACGATGAAGGCAACAAAACGTCGCGTCGCGTCGCGACTACTCGAAATAAATAAGAACAAGTCGGAAATAAGTGCTACAACTACCGACTATAATTTACCTGTTAAACACTTACAATTAGCTCAAAAAAGGTGGCTATAAAGTAAGCTCTAACTAAAGTTAATTCTTAAAGAGAAACACTAATAAAAACTCCAGGAAAAAAAGACCTTTAAGTCCAAGTTATACACCCCAACTAAAAGTTTGGGGTCACAGTGAGCACAATAAATTTATAACAAAATATTTGATGCACTGTGCTCCAAATGGAGTTCAACTCGTGCATTTTTTATGTCGCTTGCTTGCCTCTAACTAGCAGCTATGAGTGCAGCCAATTGTATGTATAAACAGCCATTTCAAGCTAAACAAAGTTTTAAATATGCTGTCAAAACGGTTAAAACAAAAGAAGTTCCTTAAAGCTCTGGCATTTAAAGTGCAAGAAAAGCACTCGAAAAGGACTCTTTATTCATAAACATTAAATTTAAATAAATTGTGTTTTATTTTAAATATATTTATAGGCAATTATTAATACCAAAATAGTTATGTTAACTGATTGAAAAAGCAAAGTAATTTTATAACTTATTTAAAGAAAAGTTTAAGAGTTTTTTAAGACTTCTGCTTCCACAAAAAAAAAAAAAAAACACTTTAAGGTCTTATGAGGTCTTAAACATATTTTTATTTATTTTATTATTTATTTAAATATATTTATAGACAATTATTACAGCCAATTGGTTAGAAAAGAGTTATGTTAACCGATTGGAAATGCAAAGGATTTTTTTTAACATATTTTAAGAGTGTATTTTGACTTATGATAGTACAAAAACAAACACTTTTAGCTCCTATTATAAAAAGGAAATATTTATATTTATTTTTTATTTAATTTATAATTTTTTAACCAAAACTAAAATCTTTAAGCAAAGGTAAAACACATATAGAGCACATTTACATGGCTGTATTGCTGTCTATCGATGTTAAAGACTTGTGTCTAGTTATCGATTTCTTGTTTCAAATTTAGCCAGCTATGGGAATGGCCTTAATGTCTTGGCAACAGCATTTTTCAGATAGCTTTCAAACAGTTGCTTTTGTCACAAGCATGCCATAAGGATTTTAGCAGCTATTCAAGCATTACAGCAATCCGCCTCCTGTCCCCCACAACCTACAACCATCTTAAGTCGCCCCCTCAATCCTCGAGTGCTGCCATGACAGATTTTGCCATTCTCCCACTTCCCCTATTCCCTCATTCTACCGTTTTAGCCGATATCAGCCGGCATTCAAGTGCAGTACGCCTGAGGCGTTCCTTTTAAGCTTTGCCATTTCCCACTAACACGTACTAAAAATAGACGATAAAATCAAAATGGAGGCAAATATAAGACGCAGATACCGCATACGCCCTCGGCTACAGGGTATAAAATTTTGATTAACTATAGTTGGGTTTTAAAAAATTAAATAAACCACACACACACACAAATTGAGTGGGGAAACTAACCAGGCGTTCGATACCAACAATAAATTCAATACTCACGCCCACTGTCCCGCCCAGCAGCGCCTCTGGGCCATGCCCTCTAAAAGCCACAAGCATTTAATGCATTTTCAATACATATTCATTAAAAATTAATTATCGCTCGAATTGTGTGCTGCTTTTAATGTCCTTTTAATTTGATATTCACAACATCCAGCCTCTCCAATGTATTAAGCAGGATGTGGGGGCGTGGCAATTGGCAGTTTACGACACACGTCCTGTTTACGTTTAATATACTATTAATGTAATTAATTCAGGTAAAACAAACAACAGCAAAAAAAATGTATGCAAAAGATTTTAATTTTAAGGTTTTCGCAGCCTTGGAAAATATGGCGGAAAATCTGAAAATTGAAAAATATGCTTACGATTCACAACACTAACAGTCGCTGCGTTTTTTAATTAGTTTCCACTTTTTTACGCCGAGTCAGCGGCGAAGAGCAACTTTTAATAATGTGCAACAATGTCAGCCCAATGCCACGCCCCCCCACCGCCCCCCCACTCGCATTAGCATTGCAAAATCCCTACAACTTAGTTACGCTGACCGCGAGTAGGAGGGCCCAACTGGCAAAAGTACAGCGCCTTGAAGCAATTGCATCCTTAAGCAAATAAGTCGCTCGAGTTGACAGTTGTAGGCGAGCAATAAGATGACGCCAGCTGAATGCTGCAAAGGAAAGTAAGGGAGGAAGGGAGGGGGGTAGGTAGGCAGCGACAGACACAGCGCAAGAGCGAAAGAGACACAGAAAAGAAATAGAAATGCAGACAGACAGCAACATGACAAAGAGACAATTTAGACAGCAAACATGGACAGCAAAACAGTCGCAAGTGGGCGACATTTTACTGTACACAGCAAAAAACGTAAAAAGCTGAAAAAGAAGCAAACAATTCTTGACTTTATCTGGGTATTATTTAAACAAGAGTTTAGCATACAATTCTTGACTAAAAAATAAGATTTTATTACAAAAAGTTGTCAATCAGCTGTTAGAATATAAGTTTAAGTATACACTTCAGTTCTCTTTGGGTGAACCGCTTGCAATGTAACAGCTGAATTCACCTATGACTGAAAAAGGCCATGAAAAGCGAAGCGAACGTCTCAGCGATCGGTATGGCCTTAGGGCATGCCTGTATAAAATTCATAGCCCAAGTGCACAGTTTCATGACTAATACATCCGTTTCATGCCAAATTTCATCTATGTGGAAGGCCTGAAGAGAACTGAAGGGTAAGTATAAGAGTACAGGCATTATGAGAAGAATGATTAGGATAAAGAAGAGGAGAATGTGAAGGAGTTTTAGTTTAGAGCGAATCATGCAGAAGAGTAGAAGCAGCAACAAGTGTGATGCTTGAATAAGTTACCTTGTGACTAAGTTAAAGATATAGGCATTTAATTCTAAAACTACACTATTGACTCAATAAGAATACAAAGTCATCATCATTTAATTATTTAATTAAATCAAACCAACTTTATCAGACTTGAACTGAATTTTTTGCAGTGTAGTAAACTCTAAAATACGCATAATACTCTGCGCATTTCCGCCATTTCATTACTGCGCAAAACTCAAGTGCTTGACTATAAATAAACTGAAATCTGAGATTAACGAATCGCTAACTAAATTAAATACGCAATAGAAAAATTACTACCAGTTTTAAGCCGAGAATTTTGAAACAAGGCCAACTAAACTTTAGTCCTGTTTTGAATCAAACTTCTAGTCAAAGCAATGATTTATAAATGCAGCTGCTGTCGACACACTTTCTGACCACTTTTGAGTCAGATGTATAACTTTTTAAAATAGCACATCCGAGTCAATGTCAACAGCTTGACACACGTTGGGCGCCACAAAACTCATAAGTGGCTTTTACGCTGATCTTTTTGCTGCCATCAAAATTCTCATTAATTTCAGACGTTCAGTGGAAATGGTAAGCGAATATTAAGTAGGCCAAGTTGTGTGTGTTAGTTAAAGTGCAACTGCGATGGGACCCGAGTGGAACTCGACTGGAACTCGGATGGGACTCGACTTGGGACTCGCAGGCAGAGCTGCAGGCAGTACACAAGCGCTGTCATTGTTGCTCAACATTCGTCAGCGTCAACTTAGCAGCGACATTTGTTGTCGTCATCATGGTCGTTGCTTTTATCCTGTCCTGTCTCTGTGCCTGTCCTTTCGAGTGTCCCTTGTCTTTGGAGCATCGTTCATCTCCGAGTTAAGCGTCATATTTGTGGCTCAAGTGCAGCAAATTTGTGTTATTTTTAGCCTTGTCCTTGTTATTGTCCCGTTTAGTGTTTAAGCCACATTCTTGCGTTTTATTTATTGCATCAGCATTGCGTCGTATCTCAGCTGATGCAAATATACATGTATTTATAGCAAATGTCGCATGCCCAGCAGCCACAATCATTTACAATGTTTTACTTAAGTGATTTAAGTGTGGCTAAAGAAAGTACTAAATAAAGTACTAGTCAGTGATTAACAGTTGATGCTTGAGGCTTTAACAGTTATCACTATTTTTAGTTAAACAAACAACTAACTAAACTAAACCAAATTCTAGCTAGTCACCATTTGAAATCCTTTGTGATTAATCCACCGTTTAAAAATGTTTAAATTTGCGTTCTATTCGCGTTTTGTAATCACATTACAGCAACTTGTGCCGCAATTTATGAGCATTTCATTTATTTATATATATAAAAATTTATAAATAAAAAGAGAAATTTTTGTTTTGTTTTGGCGAAAGCGAAATAAATTCACCGAAATAGTGCGAGTATTTGGTGTTTAATTATAGCTCAAATGGGCAATTAATGCAGCCCCATAAGACGTCACGTGCGCACATTTGTAGCGCCTTCAATCAATGTTCAGCCAAATCTCATTTACCTTCCTACTGTTCCCCCCTCTGTCTTATTTGCTCTATCACACTCACTCCCTCTCTCTTGCTCTTCGTGGCAATGGCATTTCTGATACCAATTCACAGGCACCTCATTTCTTATTCTCATTTCCATTCACATGGGCAGAGAGAGCAGAGAGCAGAGAAAAAATAAATCGGAATCCCATTTTTCTTTCCGTCATCATCGTCATTCACATTAGAGTCTCGTTGCCACAGATTGCACGCATGGGCCACTCGAGCCATTCGATTGCTTGCCCCACACACATGCCAAAACACAGCATTCAATCCATCATCCTAGCCACAACTCATGCGATCTGTCTGCATTGTTTTCGACCAGCAACAAATATAAAATAAAACAACCCATTTTCGATCTTCAATAGGCGCAATGGAAACATTCAAAGCGCATCTGTAGCAGACGCGGGAATGTTTCGCATTTGCCATCCTATGTTTATCTAGCTGCCATTTACCAAAGCCTCTCAAGACCCTGACCCCATCTGCAGCCACATTTCCATCAGCTTCCAAAACGGTTCCACTGGGGTAGCGATGGTAGCTG
Organism: Drosophila dunni; assembly: GCA_018152125.1. NCBI lineage: Eukaryota > Metazoa > Arthropoda > Insecta > Diptera > Drosophilidae > Drosophila > Drosophila dunni. The sequence goes on along the minus strand of JAECXC010000648.1, from coordinate 182,214 downwards.
GCAGTTTAGGAAACTATCGGACTAAGTTTAAATTATGTTAAAGTTAATATGAACTGAAATTATACTTAACGCCTTTCACTTAGCTATTTTTACTATTTAATCGATTTTAATCGATTTATTCGATTTATACAGAGCAGTATTTTTTTGTATAATTTTATTTAATGACTTAAAGTATTTTTAATTTATATATAAAATCGAATCTGCTATGTTTATATGAAAAACTAAATTTTTTATATGAAATATTTTAATTTTAAAACTTTAAAAATATAGCCTACAAATATAAAATTTATTATTTTTTTAGGCTACAAATATTTTTCAAATTTCTCATCTAAAATATCGTTTTTATATTAATGACTTAAAGTACTTTTAATTGATATACAAAAATGAATTTGCTATGTTTATTTGAAAAACTACATTTTTTCAATAAGTTAATTTAAATTTTATAAACTGTTTTAATTTAATAAAATTAAAATTTAAGCCTACAAATTTAAAATTAATTTTTTCCAAATTTCCCAACTAAAATATCGTTTTTGGCATACAAACAAAGTCTATATAGTAATAATGCTGGCCATCTCTAAATTCTTTAATATGTCAATTTATATTTTATAAACAGTTTCACTTTTATAAAATTAAAACATAAGCCAACAAATGTTAAATAAATGTTTATTTTCAAATTTCCCAACTAAAATATCGTTTTTGCCATACCCCACAAACCAAAATCTATACAGCAATACTGCTGACCATCTCTAGAATCAACCCACACTGTTTCACCTCTCGGCCAATCATGTCACAATTAAGACACCTGGCCTCATTTTGGCGACCGTTTTGCAGATTTATCTCGCTAATGATTCAAGTTCAATACCGAAACACACACACACACACACACACACACACACTGTGTGTGTTCATGTTTATTTTGTGCTGCTCTTGTGCTTGTTGGTTCCATTGTCAGTTGTCTTGTTTTTTGGACTTGTTCGGAGCTTGTTAATTACATGTGTTTGCAGGCAATTTTTGTTCTGTGTTCTGTGTTTGTGTTTGTTTCTGCCGTTCTGTCGTCAGCCACATTTTTGTGGCTATTTTTAGTGTGTTCCAAATGAAATTGGAATATTTAAATTGTTTAAAACAAAAGCTACATTTGCAAAAAGTAGCTAAATATATGTGTGTATAAATAAACCAAAATGGAAATCAATCGAGTATCGAGCAATTTGATTTGGCTGCACATTTTAATGATATTTGTCACTGATGTGGTCGTCGAACCTAAGGTCGCAGAGGGAAATAGGGAGTGAGAGGGAGTGAGAGGGAGTGAGGGGGAGGAGCAATCACTTTACCAGCAATTTTGTTGGTCGTGCGTAAAATCCTTTAATCCAAGGCACACAAATTATGCAACATTTTTAATCAAATTTGCAAATTTTATTTATTAATTTCATTTAAAACAAAACATGACCAAAATTAATTAGAGCTTAAAATGTACATAAAGCTTTACAGCATATATTTTAATGTGCTGCCAGAAAATATGCTCTCGATTTATATGTCAAGAACTCTGTATATATTTCATCTAAGCAGAAGTTTTAAATAAGCAAACAAACAAATACTTTGATTAATCTGCGAATCACGTTTAATTGCAGAACTATTTGTTTAGACATCTCTGAGCAGAATTTATTGACGAAAAGTTAGCACAATTTAATGGAGTCACAACAACATAAAGTGTGCTATGTATTTGTTTATTAAATGAATTTCTATGCAATGAATGAATTTATGCATGTGGTTGACTTCAATGAACTCTCAGCAAATATGGCAAAGCAGAGAAATGAAAATTTTCAAGTCATATTTATTCATTTGCATAACTTTTTGTTAGCTGCAACGTGTCGTATGAGTAATTTATTAGCTATACAACTTTTGCCAACGTCTTTGGCAATCCCTTTCGACTCAACCGACCGCGGTCAATGCACGCTTCTAATGATTATAATATGCACGATGATGACCAAGACAATGATAATGATAATGCTGATGCTGATGCTGATGATGATGATAATGGCACCGCCAAATGTTACACGCATTTAAATAAAAAACACATTTATCATTATGCTCCCGCTCTCAACTCCCGACTGTCGTCAGTCGCCTGTCGGTTGATGCTGTCGCTGCTGTCTCAGCTGACATTGACAATCAATGACCTGGACGTATTTGTGTTGGCAGCTAAAAGCTGGACACGCCCGGCCCACCCGCTGTTACGCCCAACTATTCACACCAAGCATAATAAAAAACCAACAATAAGAAATATAAAAAAGACAATTCTTCTGAAGCCAACGATTTAATACTCTAACAGTTCCTACTTGAGTATAAAGTACTAAGTTTTATAGTGAACTCATTTCAAGCTTATTTTTAGGAGTTTTACCAACTCACTTCTGTAGGCAGAAGTCTGCTAAATGTTACTTTAGTACAAAGTACTAAGTTTTATAGTGAACTCAAGTGATTTTAAGCCCCTTAGGAGTTTTTCAAACCCTCTTTAAAAGCATTACCAAAATTCCTTAGTTAGTTATTAAGCCCTCTGCGAGAGTATTAAAACAACTTCAACTATTTACCAAACTTGGCAACACTTTTTCCCAGACTAGCTCGTTGCGGTCAATGGCCAGCCAAGCAAAATCAGTTGACAAAATTATCAGCCATTTAGCCAACTATTGTGTAGGCAAACAAATGGGCTAAGACGACTGCTGGCTCTGTTTGTCATTACAAAATTTCAAAGGCCTGAAGAACGAAGCTGATTTTGGAGTATTATTAATTCTTTGAAATAAATATTAAATTAGTTTTCTCTACTTTCTATCTATACACAAATTCAAGCAGCAGCGTCCGAGTTCTGTTTTTTACCCAAAACTTGTGCAAAACGAGCAGCATTTTAATATATTTCCCTCCTGCTCGCACAGTTCAATGCCTTGTAAATCTTTGCCAAGTTTACGACTGTATAAGATGCCAACAAGCCATCAAATAGTGTCAGATAAAACAAATACATCAGCTCACACACACACACACAGGGAACTCTCTAGCAGCCAAGTGTGTGCCTTGAAGTATGTGTAGGAAAAAGAAGCAAAAAAGGAAAAACTGAGAGCGTAAATGCTGATAATAAAGCATAAAAAATGGCAGCTTTGGGAGTCAGTTCGTTAGTGAACACATTACGAAAAAAAGCAAAAAAAATCTAAAAAAAATCTAAAAAAATAACTGCAAAAAAACTAAGTATTTATGAGAATTTTGTAATAAAATTGTAGATAGAAAATAACATTCCTTACCTTTTTAAAAATACAGTAAAATTATTAAATCATACTACAAAAAACTGTATATAATTGTAGATATTTCCCATGTCTTCATACCTACAAAACAAATTACTTAAAACCACTTTATTTACACATATTTAGAGAGCGAGATTTCCACATCTCCAGTAAGTCAACTCAAGCACAATTCCTTTGTAAGAGAATATTGAATCGTGTTGCCACTTTTCCACACTCAGCAAGAGCCAAGCTAAGCTATTAAAAAAATCAGCCAGAAAACCGCAAATCGATTTCAACTTTTTTTTTTCCTTCCTTTTTTTCCTTTTTACGAGCTGAAATTGGTGTAAATTTAAGCGATTGTTCGCAGCATAAAAGGTTGGCCAAAAACGGCGTTATGTGTGCAGTTCTTAAAAGACTTTTTAGCCACTTAGAATCCCGCAGCACTTGACCAAACTATTTTGTGGCCAGCAGTCGATCCATTTTAGTTGGCAACAAGTGCAACAATGGCACAAGCGACAAAATGAGAAACGATGACAAAATTGAATTCTGTAGCCTTCGAATCGAACACTTTGCACTTTGCAACTGCACTAAAACGGAAATGGATGAATTCGAAAAAAGAGAAAAGCCAAAAAAAAGAAAATACAAAACAAGAAAATGAAACACTTCAATTGATGTCCGAGTGTGTGTGTGACAAAGAAATGTCAAGTACTTTAGTTTTGAACCTATTTCGAAGGCTAGTCACATTTAGTGCAACAAATGTGGCTAACGAGATAAATGGCTAAAAACTTGCAACTTTAAACAGCCACAACTGGCCGTAAATCGAGCATTAGCTAGTAGAAAAGATGTGCCAAATTATTTTATAAAAAAAGCGGCTGTATTCTGAGCTGTGTACATGAATTTTTGCTATCAAAAATAAACTAATTAATTTTGTGATATTTTATTTCAAGAAAGTTTTCAAGTTTAACAGCTTGGCATAAAGTTAAAGCTTCTTAAGCAAATTTGTAGACCTTAACAACCATTTAGATAGTTAAGGGCATTAATTATTATTTATTTTACTAATTAATTTTGTTATATTTATTTTTAATATTTTCATGTAAACAGTTTTTAATGCATTTAACCATTTTTTAAATAGTCCAATGTTTTCTTAGGCTCAAAAAGGCTTAGACTCACAGAGTAAAGAGGTTCTTATAATAAGTAATAAAAGAAACTAGAAAAAGCTAAAAAGTAATTCAAAGTCTTTCTATAAATTTAGTTTACTGCATGTCTTAGTAATGCTTACAGAAGTTTTTAAGTGCGGAGAATAAAACTTTAAATAAATTTATATGTCTAATTAAAAAATAATAAATTTAGTTTAGTTTTCCCACACCGTATAGACTATGCACTTCTATAGTCTGCACAACTAACAACACTACACACAACACAAGCTGCACACATACACAACATATACACACAAACACAAACACACACATACACACATTTCAAGACCATTCTAAGCTAGTTATTTGGGACTATCAATAAAAGCTGAATTGATGAAAATAAAAGTGCCATTTTACACCTATTACAAGAGATCGAGCTGCTACTCAGCTACACCTGTGTGTTTAGAGTGTGTAGGTGTGTGTGGGTGTGTGAGGATGGGTGTGTGTGCCTGTGTGTGTGTGTGTTTTTGGTATGTAATCAAGTTTTCTGTTTGTGTGAGTCCAATGAAATGGCAAAAGATGAATGATGGATTGTTCATATGCGTCTGTGTGTGTGTGTTTGTGTGTGACTATGTGTGTGTATGACTGCGTAAAGTGGGTGTGTGTGTGTGTGTGGTAACAAAAATTCTAACTAGTGCCTGGTAGCAGCCGGTTAACAACTTGCGTTGACCATGTCGAATTTTGCATATCTTCATCAAAGCAATTTATATGCACATGTCTCTGTCTCTATCTGGCGCACCCCCTCTCTCTCCCTCTCTCACTCCCTAACTGTCCCTCTGCTGCTGTATTGCTATTGCTGTCTCTGTCGCCGTGCAGTGTTTCTTAATTGCATAGTCTCAGCTATACACACTCTCCCACACACACACTCTCACACACAACCATTTGTCTGTACGCACACACACTTGACCTTTTTGGGTAGTGCCTGGCACGCCCTTTTTTACCGCCCAGCTGCATGAATAATTGAAGTAAAAGTGTTGAGCACGTAATGCCTACAAAGAGTCCTAGGCCATTTCTCAGGCTATCAGAGTCGCTAGTCTTCTCTAGCGAGAGCTCTCTCTCTCTCTCTCTCTCTCTCTCTCTCTCTCTATCCCTTTGACTCGTTCTCTTTGTTCCCCCTATGTGCGTGCATGTTTTCGACAGACTCGTAAAAACATGGCTTAAACAAGAGACAAGTCATTGCAATGTTGACAGCTCATCAAATTTGCATATAGACTGCTTAAAAAACAGCAAAAATATACAAATAAAAGTGAGAGCAGCAAGTAAACGACACAAAAATGTCCTGCAAATAGAAAAACTAACAGAAAAGTTCAACTAAAACTAGACAAATGTTAAAAAAACAAAGGGAGAAGTGTTGTGCCTAAAGAGTATATACCCCATCCTACAATCACAGGGTATTTAAATGCAGATAGACATGTTTATCTTGCCGTGTATGTTCAGCTAGCTCTGACCTTCTAGTTAACTGTAATTTAACTAATTAGTCGCTTGCTGCAGCTGCATTTGAATAAACTCATAATAAAACTAAATTAGACATTGAACAACAATGTAATTGTTTTAACCGGACAAAATTCAATTAAAAATTTGATGAAAAATGGATTTGAACGCAATTTAAAGTTCGTTTTCTGGCCAAAAGTAGATTTTAGTCAGAAATATGCTGCTTATAAATACATTTCTAATGTATGTGCATATATTTTCGCTATTATTTATGGAACGCACAGACAAAGTTTCATTTTGTTCTTGACAGTTTGCAGTTGCTCTATCAAAACTTTTTTGGCCGTTCCATAATTTACATTTACAAAACTTTCGCTCTCTCTTTCTCTACGCAGACCGTGGAAAAACTAGCAAAGGAAAGAAAATGAAAAGCATTTCATCTTTTGGTTGATTGTCTTAGGTCAAGTTCAGGCAGACAGATGGACGTTGCTTAAAGAAAATCAACGAAAATAACAAAGACCAGCATTAGAAATAAAATTATACAATAATTATGGCAGCAGCAGGTCACTGAATGAAAAAAATACATATATAGAAAAGAAAATATAATTATCATAAAGAAGAAGAGCAAGTGAAAGCGCTATACAGGCTGTGAAACACCCGTTTGTCTAGCTCAGCTACGAAGTTAAAATGGTGGAAAAAACCATTGCCTACTTTTAGGTGCTGGCGTTTAACTGCTCAGGAAATCGTTGCAAATGAGCAATGGTTTCAGCTGTACATACCCTAACTCTGCTACTAACGGGTATACAAATTGGGTACGACTATTGTCATCTATCGCCGGTCGCCCAGCGTTGATCACAGCCAAATAACAATGAAAAGTCATGCGACAAATTTCCCAATGTCTTTTCATTCTGTTGTTTGTTGCTCATTGTTTGCTGCTGTTATTGTTGTCAAACACACACACACACACACACACACGCACACAGCTAGACCTACAACAAAGGAAACTAGAACATTTGTCTGCACATTTGTTATCGTTCGCTTTACGCCACTTGTTTTTTATTCGCTGTTCTTCATCGTCATCGTCATCGGCTTCTGCTTCTGCTTTATGTTTATTAAATAAACGCTTTTTCTATGTTTGACAAAGCCAAATAACAGTAGACAGTAGTCATTCGATTAACGATTAACGATTACAATTGCGTGTCCATTGTTCACTTAGTCACTCAATCGTCTCTCTGTCTGTCACAACTGTCCGTCAATCGGCAACTTATTGGCCAACTACAGTCTGTCTGTGTGTTTGTGTGTGTGTGTGTGTGAAACAAATTCATTGTTCAACAAAGTGCAGACAGCTTATTTAGTAAAACAAATTCGTTGGAAAAAATGTATTGAAATATTTGTTGAATTCTGCGAATTTTATTCAGATGCCCAGACAAACAAAAAAATTATGCATTTAAAACTGGTTTTGTTTTTTTACTGTTTGGTGTATTAACATATTGTTTCTCCCATTGCAGCAATAAAAAATAAAACAAAATAAATTGTACGCATGAAAAATAGTTAAATTTATAATTCTTTTGTTCTGCACATTTTTACAAAATACAAAGCACTAATTTATATTTGCAATTTAATAGATAAAAACATAATTTTATTATATTACTGAGTAGTAAATCAAATTAAATTATTGTTTGTATTTATGGAAGTGCAAAGAAACTTACGATTTTCGGATACTATAAACAAAAGCACCAGATTCTTTCCAAGTTTTAAATGCTTTATACATATCTGTCTACACACAAGAAAAAGTGTGTTGATTTTATATTTTTCTAACAAAATAAATATTAACTTTTAGCTTTAATTGTTTTAAAACTGAAACTGTTTGTCAACTGTTTGTTTCAAGCTAACTCTATATTTTTTTAAGAGTTTACTTCGAAGTATTCTTGATTCAATTTATAATTTTGCCCCAGTGTTGACACCAAATTGTGCACTCGATATTGAGTTGCGTTGCATTCTAAGTTTGTATGGACGATTTTGAAATGCTGCCTGCTTATTTGCATTTATCATTGGGCATTGGGATGGCAGCAAGTAACAGCTACTGTTGGCAACACTCTGGCATGCAAATAGATCTAGACGTCAGTTCCTCCAACTAGCACTGTCTCTCTTTCTCTCCCTCTCTCTTCTACTATGTTTATTCCTCCATCATTCGCTCTCGCCTTTTCCTTCTCCTTCTGCCCATAAACCATGTCGACAGCTGCAGTTAAGCACATGTGGCATATCCTGCCTGCCTGTCTGTCTCCCTGTCTGTCTGTCTGTCCGATGTGCTTCTTGTGATATCTTCTGACACTTCTTGCCACGCACAGTGACACTATATTTATAGGAAAAATGTAGTCATTTGATATTGAGACTGTTCTTCTGCTTGAAACAGTTGAAGCAAGTCGTTTACTTGGAAATTGAAGGCACAAAATTCTTAATTTATTATAAATTATTTTTAAAATAAAAGATAAAAATAAGAAGATAAGCTACTTAAAAAAAAAAATAAAACTTAAATTATTAATTAATCTAACAAAATAGAAAACTTTTTAAGTGTTACTCCTGTACTCTTGTATGTTTAGAGCTGTGCTTACATTAAAAGGGGTACTAAACTATAGACAGATAAGAATTTTAATACTTGATATTTCAATAAATACTTTAGGTATCGAATATAGATCTCTATCCACCAATAAAATACAAAATTGAACACTCTTCCCCTGTCTTTTGCCCTGCGATGAGCTGTTAACCCTTTTGATCGCAGCTCGTAGCCTTTGCCCCACTGTGCGCTATAATTTCAAAATTTTCATCGATGTGTATCACAGGATTGGCCCACTGTTAGCTGCGTGGAGAAACGGGGTTGAGTGGGTGTCTGTGCTGCAGTCGCTGTGTGCGAGTGTGTGACAGGGATGAGTCGAGGAGGATGGGGGAGGGTGGGGTTGAGGCTACACTGAAGCAGTCACATAAAGCACACAAGTGCCAAATTGCTTAGGCAAACTATGTTAGTTATTACGGGCAGCGGTTGTTGGGTGCGGGTTCAACTTGGTTACTTTGCTTGGTTGCTATGGCCTGTTAAGGACTCATAATATGGCTTTGTTTTTGTTTTTGTTTTTGTTGTTGCGCAAGGTTTAATGTTAAGCGCATAAAGCATACGCCATGTGTGGCTCTGCGGCATAAATAGCCCATGAAAATGGGCTAAAAATGTTTGTGTTTCGTCGCGTCCCCCCTCGTGTTGATGGTAAAACAACAAAAACTCTACCTGGTATACTCGTATAAAAATTCAAATGCAGCGCAATTTTAGCAAAACAAGTTGCCAAAGAGGAAAAAAAAAAGTAAACCAAATAACTGACAAACCCCAAAACAGCAATCACTTAACTATACTCTGTCACCTACAGCGGCACGACAATACCACGAAGAGAAAGAGGGAGGAAGAGGGAGAGAGGGAGTAAATCTTCCGCAGGTTTAGAGCTCCCCTATGAGAGGCTACAAAGCAGAATCGATACAACAAATAAATAAACGAGTTGCACACAAAAAAGTGAAACAAACTCGAATTCTACTGAACTAAAATAAAATCAAATGAAAAATAAAGTTCAACTATTTATGCACTACGATTTCTACTACTTATTTCAATTCTTAGCCATAATACATTCAATTTGCAAGCACACAAATAAATAAGTTTATCCGAGTTGGCAAAACAAATTGTAACTTTTGAGGAAATAAATAAATGTAAAACATTTTAATTCGTTTAGATCTTATGGGCTGTTAATTAGCCAATACCCTGTATTTATAGCCATACAACTTAAATAGTTTATTCTTAATTAGACCACGTACTCTAAAGAAGAGTAGAGTAGAGTAGAGTAAGGGTCAATTAAGTTTGTCAAGAGGCGTGGCCGACCCCATGAAGCATATATATTCTTGATCAGCTTCACAAGCCGAGTCGATATAGCAATTCAGTCCGTTTGTCTGTCTGTATAAACACCTAGATCTCAGAGACTATAAGAGCTAGAGTCACTAAATTTGGAATGAAAGTCCGTCTATGTATTAGGTAGCTTAAGTTTATTTCAAATGTTTGACACGCCCCCTACCGCCACCGCAAATTGTAAAAAACTATTTTTACTACACTACAACTTCCAAACTATCAGAGCTGTCGTGACCAAATTCACAGTGTACGTGTATGATACCATTAGACCTATCCTTGCCAATTTTGATCGGAATCGGACGACTATAGCCTATAGCTCTCATAGGATAAATTGGGCGACAGAACGAGTACGAGTCGGCTCGCTTGCCTGTAGCCTTTCTTACTTGTTAGATTATAATTATTGGTTGGAAATGGAACAAACATTTCATACAGCTATAAAAAAAATAGTCTACTTCTACAAAGTTTCTTAATAATTTAACCAAACCTCTGTATGTCCAATAAAATGTAACTAAAATAGAAACAAATAAATGAATTTGAATACAAGTTGGAAATCAAATTGGCAAATAAAGTGCCTGGTTTACTTTGACTGATTTGCCTACGGAATGTGAAAAGCCAATGATAACGCCAACTGGGAAATGGGGGGAAAGTGATGGAGAATGGGGGAAAACATTATCAATTTGGGCAAATCTGAAGCGTTATCACAAACAACATTATTTTCCACTTAAGCTGTCAAAATTGCTTCGAACTGATCTGACAAGCTATATGCATTTCTATTTATACGAAGCTGTACACATTTGGCTATTTTATAGCTAAATAGATATAAACATGTATTATTTATTTTGCATTTATTTTGATGAGAGCTTAAATCGTTTATTGTTGTTTCATATTTTGATTGATGCACACAAGCCAACCAAACAGATGAGCTTGCACGACCGTACACTTACCCTGTACTCAATTATTTTCAGCTATTTAAGCACTTTAAAATTTTACACTAAATTTAATTTAGAATTTATTTTTTCTATTAAAAATTTTCCTGCTCACTTGGGTTACATTTATTTTGAGGCAAAATCATTTCCTCAAACGGAGTGTAGTCCCACCCTTTGCATTTTTACAGGGTATAACAATAAAACAACAAACTGACCAAGACCATATTCTGGATATTATCTAAAGGAAATTGCGTGCTGAATTTTGAGTTTAATTTTAAATATGTTTTAATTGACTTTCAAAATTTCTCTTACGCTCGATCATTTTTTGTTTAGTTGTCTCTCTTTATGTGCTTGCTCTCCCGCTCTTTCGCTGTCTAATTCACTTTCTCTCTCAGGTGCATTAAATGCACAAATTTTAGTTGTTCAGCAACGTAAACTTTTTGGCATCGTTGCATGTTACAACAACAAACAGACACACACTCACACACACCTGCACACACACACACACACCCGCACACCTTAACGTATTTTATTTTCTACGAAACACAATCTGCAATCAAATGCGCTGCATGTGTTTTTACGCCTCGCCACGCACCTCAACGTGTTGCCAACAACAAGCTTTTAAGCCCCACGAACTCCAGTTCCACTCCCTCCCCACGCACCGCCCACTTCAGCCCCGCTGCCCCCACAGGCGAGCGCCCAAAAGGACGCAACAAGCGAAAATTTGTGTATTGTTTTGAATATTCTTTCAGTTGCTCCGTGTGTGTGAGTGTGCGTGTGTGTGTGTGTGTGTGTGTTTTTATTGGAGTTTTCACTCCCATTTTTATTTTTTCGTTCTTAGAGCGCACGTAAAAAACGGAAATTGAATATTTTATGTGCATTTTTTTGCCAACTCAACTCAACTCAAAAAGTAACCCAAAAAAAAGGGAAACAGGCAAATATTTAGTATCTGTATTAAGACATGTACACACACCTACATAACTCTAGCTATAAATTCATGCTACATTTAGTAATGCAACAAATTTCGCATAAGGAAAGAACTTGTTTAAATGGGGTAAGCACGACTTCTATGTCCTTTGTACATTTATTTCAAGTGTGAAGTATTAAATAACATTGAATTTTCCAAAATTTAACAATTCGTTGCCCTAATCTAATCGCCATGCTAAGCTCACACTAACTGCTTATCATAACTTTAACATCTTTGGATAATGGAATAAGCCAACACCAATAAATGTTCTCAGCCAAAGTTTTCAACGTATGCAAATTTATGCACATGGCGTAGAAACTTGAAGTTTATCACTTGATAAATAGTTGGTAAGGTGGGTAAAATGTTATTTAAAGTTGAGGCATTCAGCAGTGCAACAATAATTGGTAGATTATGAGTGCATGACATGAGTAGACATTGATTGAATGACTGCTAATAGCAGGTGAAGGGCACACCCACCTACCCAAAAGAAAAGGTCAAGCTGAGCAGAGATTGGACATGCCATCAAGGTCCACATCCCCTATGTATTGATTAAGTGTTTATGTATATCATATGAAAATGTTAAGATTGCATTCACAGATGTTGCCATGCCAAGCAGTGATTCATCTCAAAAGGTCAGATAGAAATTTGGATCAGCTGCTAGCTGCTGACTGTTTGGGTCATGCGTTACTGACATTAAGCACACATGTTTATAATATTGATAATTTGCTAGAATGCCCACCATTTGTACTGGTCTTGACAGCTGCCTTACTACCAATAAAACTGCGTAAAGAAAGCTTGAACATTTAAATGGAAAGACTAGAAATTAAACCTGGACGCGACACGGCCTAAACTGTTGCATACTTTGCGGAGCACTCGAAGGTTTGAATCTTCATCTGTCTTTATCACTCTATCTGGCTTTAATATATTTACATTTCAATGCTTATCTTCCTACTTTTAAACTCAACTATTTACGGCATGCCCTTAGTCTGAACTAAACAGTTAACTTGTGGATTTTTTAATGCTCCTTAGTTAGCCAAGTCTAGGCGCTGTGTTAAAGTCATGTGAATACTTGATTAGCTTGGGTTTTATGTGGGTAGTGTGTGTGCTGCTTGGCACGTATTTAACAAGCTTTTGTAATGTAGCCAACATAATGGGAAATGCCTGAAAAATAAGAAGTTGGGGAAATAATAAAACATGAAAGGAAACCACACGGCAAACCGCAAACAAAAAAAAACTGAAAAGAAAAGGGCATAAAGTGCAGTAAATGTAATCAAGCGAAAAAGAAAAAGTTTACCACCAAAAAAAAGGTGCAGAAATTGAAAACAATATCACGTATACGCTACATAAATACTTGCACCCCTTTTTCGATTCCAAATCAAAGATCGCTTCCTATCACACCTACTCTTAAATTTTCTATTCGTTTCCCTTGCGTTTTCATACATTTTCTCAGGTTTTTTTTTTTAAAATCACGCGCCAAACACGACGTTGCACTTTTTCCGTTCAACACTTTGAACGCAGCGATTAGCAAGAGGACACGTACGCTTTGCACGCACATGCTGCAAATACACACCCACCCACACACACACACACACGCACACCCATAAAAGCGCACAGTTCGGTTAACGAGACAAACCAGCGGCAAACCTGAGAAGATGTTAACAAAACCTGGACAGCATCATATTAACCCAAGGGCTTCTTGACAGGTTTTCCAAAGTTTACATTTTTTCCAGATTTTAACATAAATTCTGATGCATGCACAGAGTGTCATTTAAATCAAAAAGTTGCAGCTTTTCAAGTTTATTTATTAGCTGCGTAAAAAAAACTTTAGGGCACATTAAAAAAATGCATTTTTTATCGACACATTTTTCTAAAAATAAGCTTTATTAAAAAACACATTTGGCCTATATAAAAGATCAATTAAATCTTCATTGTCTACAAAATATGAGAACTTGAGGAACTTATTATAACATGAGCTTTTTGATGGGCTCTCTATTTTTAAGAACTATTTTTAGACAAACAAAGTTTTTCCAGGGTGCTCAAAAATTATAAAATTTTGTTACAAGCTTATAAAAATTTCACCGTAACAGAACTTAATTAAAGTAACCTTTTTTTCCGAGCATAAAGTTTAAATGGAAACTGTGTGATTACTCGCTGTTTTGGAGCACAATTTATGGAACTACCCTCGCGAGTGTCGTCACACGCCGTGTGCGTTAATGTTGCTCTTGCTGCTACTGTTGCTTTTAGCGATTTTCATGCAATTTTCAGTCGGTTTGCCAATTTGCAGCGCCGCTTATACGACGCAAGAGGCGTATACGTGATAGCTGGCTGGGGAAATGAAAGAATCGAATTCTAAGAAACTCGCTTAATGGTACCCAAACGGGTTTTTTTCCACCCAAAACAAAACCGACAACCAAACAAATAAATATTTATCAATGCATTTCCAAAACAAATTAATTATATTACAATGTCTGTGCGTAATTGAAGCAACATATATAAATAAATTTTAATCAGAATTTCATATTCATGCTCTGTTTCTCACATTTTCTAGGAACTTATTGGGGGTTTACTTCAGAAGTCCCTTTGAGTCGTTGAGACGAGTAATTAATTACGATTTCTTAAACATGAATTGACACAATTTGTTCGAATAAATAATCGAAAAACGCAAAATTCTATTTTTAAATCACAGCTGTAATCACAAAAATTGACAACTTTTTTTTGCTTTTTCCAATCACCAAATATTATTTGTAAACACTATAAAACTGAGAAAGTATTGGAATTTGCACACCTTAAATCGACAACTGGAGCACACAGATTTGCATAAAGTTTTGCAAAACTGTTGGGCCAAACTTGGAATCCCAAATGATTTGGGGTATATGATATATGTGATAAATAAAACAAACTTTTCTCTACTTTGTTAAAAAAGTGTCATTAATAACACACACACACACACACAATCATTCAATTAACAATTTAACCAATTATTCAACCAACTTTTAACTTTTCGAAATAGATGCATCTCCCAGAGACTAAAGATACATTCACTCAATATACTTTCATTTGAAATATAATGCAGTTACAAGTAATGGGCAACTTACCGTTACAAGCTGAATGTCCTGAGAACGACGTACTTTTCAGTCGTTCGAATCCAATGAAAATTTTGTGCACATTTTGTGCGATAAACAATCAAAAAATTCTTACACCGGAAAAAAAAATGAAGGACTGACACAAATGAAAATTTGTGTAGACTTAAGGAAAGTGTGAAATACTTTAAATTACTTTGAAAGTTTTTTATCTACTTGGATTTTCAAATGATTGCGCTTTTAAGAAATTTGTTTGGTTGCTTTTTTTTTTTTGCCTTGCTCTTTTTGCTTTTCAATTTTTATTCAAATATTGTGTGTTGATATTGTAAATGTTGATTGTTAGATTTTTAGCACTGCACTTTGCACTTTAGTGTTAAACAAACAAACAATAAAAAAAACGTTGTGATATTTAGTTTCTGATAATTGCTGTTATAAATTTAAATGATGATTTTGATTTTGGTGCACAACATGAGCATTCAGTTTGATAATTGTCGAATGTTGAATTGTTTTGAAGTTGGAGTGAGTTTCTTAGTTTTTTTTTTTTTTTTTTTTTGTTTCTTTCTTTTTCTGGTATTTTGTTTTTAGCTTCTCTGTGTGTTCTGTTGCTGTTTACTGTTGGTATTGTTTCTGACTCTATTCTCTGCTCCTTCTATTTCTGTTGCTGCTGCACAACTCGCTCTGGCGAGCGTTCAAATGAAACTGATGCGATAGCGCCACTGCCACAGGAATATAAAGCGTCAGTTCGTACAGCAAGAGAGCGCTCGCCATAAAATCAACACACAAGGCAAAGAGCGCAAGAGGAGAGCGACTGCACGAACGAACAAAGACGAACGAACACACGAACGTGGCAAACCGAGCGCATAAGCGAGCGTGTGAGGGAGCGAGTCAGTGAGTGTATGACAAATCGGCAAGACATGCACACCCACACACACACGCACCCATATGCATGCATGGACACTTGCATACATACAAAGCAAGACAAACACCTGTAAGCACAGCAATCGTCGACGTCGACGTCGCGGTCGCTTTCGCTGTCGTCGGCATTCAGCATTCGGTATTCGGCATTTAGCAATTCGTCCAGCCGATGCCGGCTGCCAACAATTGTTGTTCTTTTGCATGCAAAAGAGAGCGGCAATAAGAGTGAAAGACAGTGTGGGAGAGCGAGTAAGTCAGCGAACGAAAGAGCGAAAGAAAGCAAGCGTGAATAGCGTAGAGTGAGTATAACTGTGAATGAGAGAGTGTGAGAGCAATATAGAGCGCCTTCGTTTGCGGAAGCGGAAGGAAACTCAACAGTTGGCACATTATGGCCAGCTACTTGTTGTTGCTATTTGCTTGCCTTTTACTTGCTATAAACAGTATAGCAAGCTCATTTATTGCATCTAACATACAAGTACCATGGATACACCCATCTATACCGATTGACTTAATTACAAATTCAATCTATCCGCTCATTGCAGCACGATTTATCAACTCATCCAAAAGTAGCAATTGCTCCCTGTTGTTCCGAAAGGAATCGACAACGGTTTTGGACAATCTTTTGCCCAAAAGTCCTTGCGCCTTCAGCTCCGCCTTCACCGCAGTCTTAGTGGCGTCATCAGTTTTTGGCTTTTCAGTAGGAGTACCAGTAGTGTCAGTTTCACCAGCGAATATTAGCGTGCAGCATGTTACAAGTATAAATAGTTTGAAAAACATTGCTTCAAGTATTGACTGTTAATGGTTTAAAGTTTACTAACTTTTTAAATTTTCAACCGCCGCCTTATATACGCCAAGTCGACTGCTTAACTGACTGCGCTGACATGCCACTGATAAGTTTTAATTTACCTACATATTATATGAATAGTTTAATTAACATTTTTTGCGATAGCAGTTACATAACTTGTACGAGGCTAAAATTTACAATCCCTTCTCTAAAGCCATTCGCATGGCGTTTAATAGTTCTGGTAATAGTGCCACATACTTGTCAACACAATCCAATGAACAACGTTCGCGTCGACCAGCAGTATCATCATTCACTGACATCTGACAGTTGCGCAAGCAATGCTCCAATTGTGACTCGAATTCGGCCAACTCTTGTTGCACATAGCAGCGTGCACGCGTCAATGGCAATTGGCAGCGATCCACACAACGTTGCACAGCATCGGCACTGGCGTCCATGTCCGCGCAACAACGTTTCGCACATCCGTGCATCAAGAATTGCAACTTTCGCAAATGTTCGCGGTCCATGTCATCGACAGCATTAATTAATGCATTATCAATGCGTTCTCGTTGTTCCTCCAAATTGGTATTATCATTCATTGTGCTTAATACAGTTTGTTAAATGTTCAGTTTTTCAATTTTAAAAGATTTCATTTCAGTAACTAATACAGTCTACTTTGTCTTAGATCTCGACAAGTGAAGAAAAGTTAAACAATATTTGAAGCAAACGAAGAATTTGATAGCACTTGTAATTCCAAAAGTAATTGAGCTCTTCTCTAATACATTTATATATAATATATAACCGTCTAATTGTATAAATATATCGTGCTAGTCTTTCAAAAATAGTTGCTTTGAATGTACAACTTGTAGCTTTTTATCTTTTAATACGTTTTTAAGCAGTTATCTTTAATTACAATTCGTGACGTGAAAGCCCATAAAAAGTTAAAAACATTTTCTAGAAACAAACAAACTAAAGGCGAAAATTCCGATGAATTTGGTAATACTTTAACACACGTTTTAGCAAGAAAGTACACAGTCGAGCGAGCCGACAGTAAAAGACATCGTACTCCCTTTTAGTGAGCATACTTCATTTTCCATACAAATTCCAAAGCCCACCTATTTGTTCTATGGGAGCTATATAATATAGTAGTCCGATTCAGATGAAACTTGGTCAAGATAGTTACTATAGTACCATACACATAATGTGTAAATTTTGTCACGATAGCTCAAGTCTTTGCCAAGTAAATTAAAATAAAACTGAAAAGTTATTACAAATATTTAATCGATTGATCTAGTTGCCTTAAAGCAGTACATATGTGATTTATCTAGCATCGCGTTGTGATTTAATTTGTGATAAGAGTCACTTATCGATTTCTGTGTGACAAGTTAATTGCTCAAGTGGTCGCAAACAGGCATAAACAAGCGCTAACACGTTCAATAATTAGTGCGTTCGACAACACGCGTCTGTCTTGACTTACAACTTGGGTATATGGTTGAATAATTGGATTCATATACCAAAACTGATTACATTTTGTACATGAAAGTACAAAAATGTAAAAATTCTACAGAGAGTATACGAAAGTTTATCGATTACTTGTTTTAGCTAATCGATTATGCGACACAAACATGCTTTTCAATAAAGTAATTATTTGTTTTGGGTTAACAGCTGCACGACAATTTTCAAAACAGCCCAGACACGCCTCCTTTTTGCCCAAAAAAGGGCTCAAATTAATCATATATGTGCCCAATTGATAAACGACAGTACATATATTAAAATGTGGCATACTTTTAGGAGCAGCGACAAAGCTAGTCGAAGGAAAAAGATTTCGCTAACACCGACTGGAAAATACGCTAACAACAAGTACTTCAAAAAAGGGTAATAAACTTTTCTATAAACTTTTTTGCTTTTAAATAGTGCTCTTAATATTTTCAGTAATTTTTTAATTACGACTTTACTTGTCACTTAAAATTCAGTTAACTTTTTTGTATTTTAAAAGTATTGAAAATGTGATAAATGTTTTTTTTTATTTGAAAGCCAAATTTAATGAATTTAAATTAATTTTTATTTTAATTCTGATTGAAATTAATGTTGGCTTAATCCCTCCCCTGTTAGGTTGTCCAACTTTCGGTCATAGGCCTTACAACAAATTGCTGTGCTAGTTACAAGGCTTTTGGGCTAATAACACAATGACCGATTCATGCTATCCGTCTGTCCATCTGTCCAACGGTCTGTCTGTCTATTCGCCTGACGGCTGGCTATCAATGAGCAATCAATAGATAGAGTGACTAAAAGAGATATATGGAAACGTGATAGAAAAGGACAGCAAAATGTAGGGAGTAAGGGAGAGGGCTGGGCAGATAGAGGAAGAGAAAGCGTGTCATTCGCCGTCAGCTGAACAGTTTAAAAAAAAATAGAAATAAAGGTGGCAAGAGACGGCGGCAATGTTGTCTAACAAAATGTTTTCACATTATTCAAATGAAATGCTTTTTATTGTCTGCCCACAATATAAAACAACTAAAGCAGCAGCAATGATAATAATAAAAGTAGCAACAAGTAAGTATGATCCAACGCACAGATACCCTGTAGTAATGTAGGCGGGCAAAGTTTGTGGAGTTTTCAGTTTCAAAGTTAACTTGGAAATCAAAAAGAATTAAAATATTTATAATAAATTTGTTTAAAATAATAATTTTATTTCAAGTACATAAAAATCGATGTAAATAAATATTTACCCACCCCAGTTATATACAGGGTGATACCCTTAAAAAAAGGAAGCAAATCGAAATGAGAAAACAGTTGAACATGAAGAAGACACGTTTACAGGCAATGCGAATAAGCACACATAGGTGCGAAAGAGACACAGCATGAGGGAAACAGAAAAATGAAAAGAAACATTGGGAGTAGGAGTGAGAGTGGGCGTGGGAGAGGGAGAGGGAGAAAGAGTGGGAGAGAGAGTGGAGCCAAAGATAGAACACAAAAAATATTACCTGCATTCATAGAACACAATGAATCATTTTGCGCTTTGTTTTAAATATATAAGCACACATACACACATACATATAATATATATGTATATGTGTATAAGAGATATATATACCAGAGAAAAGAGGTTAACATATGCAGGTGAGCAGGGAATCAGAAACAATGCAGGATGAGTGGATAGAGCTCAAAGAAATGACAACAAAAAGGCACGACATTTTGCGGTGAAGTGGCCCTAGAACAGAGAAAGAGCACAAGAGAAAGAGAGCTGGAGATAGAGAAAGTGTGCGGGAGAATGCGAGCATTCCAGGCAGCCATAAAAGTTGCAGTTTGGGTTTGAATGTTTGGCCTATCAGCGATAAATGCAATTTCAATTTTCATTAATCTGCTTGGTTAAAAGGCATGCACACTAATCACCACACACACACACGAACACCCCCTCACACACCCACTGACAGCTGTCTTATGTGTCAGCCGGAACGAGTGTGAGAGGGTCGCAACTATTGTTTTGAAACTGGGCAAGAGTTCTGCACAAAAGAACGCAAAGGAATTGTAGAAATTGTGCGAGTGGAAAGTTCTGCGCTTATCGGCGTCTGTCAAAGTGTGGGGTGTGTGTGAGACACACACACATACACGGGGCGAAAACGAGTGCGAGTAAGGAACTTGCAAAAGAGTCAAAGAAAGTTATAAAGTGATCAAAAGAGAGCTGAGTTTTACTAAATTAAAAAAATTATATTTTCATTTAATTAAATTTAATTAAATAAATATTCTCAACACTATAAGTAGCAACTGCAGTTATGCTTGGATTCCTGTGTAAGAATTAACATAACTAGAAAAACTTTTAATATTTAATGTAGTAAATTTCAGCACAAAGTTTATATAAGTATATGTCAGTTAACTTTCCAGAAGATATAAAAAACAAACCATTTAAATACATAATTTAAATGAATTAAAAATTTATGAGCTTATTCAAATAATAATTGTATTAATATTCATAATAACCTCTTTCAATATATTACAAAAATGTATATAAAAAATTTAAAAAAAACTCTGGCTCGATTATTATTTAAAAAACGCATTCTAATCAATTTTATTATTTATATAAATTGAAAATAAATATATATAAAAAACGCATTCTAATCATTATTATTTCTAAAAATTGAAAATAAAAATATTTAAAAATTTTAATAAAAATAATTTTAGTTTTAAAACTATTAAACTATTTTTGTAGCAGTGTATCAGTGTAGCAGTGCATTGCCATGTAAAGATATGCAGACACTTGGCTAAGGATCTGATAAAACCTCATGTCTTGTGTGAATTATTTGTGCGTTTTGCTGTCATTGAACTTGCGGTTCAGTTTATGAGCCACTTGTGCTTTTAGCTTTAAGTAAATCTGCGAGTAAGACATGAATTACTGGCTGCCCGTATCTCAGCAGTTTAAACAACTAAACCAGACAAAAGTGGGAAGTAGAAAAATACAAAGAAATTGTAAAGAATGTTGAACTTTTGCTTAGCGTAAATTTGTATATATCCTTGACTTGGATTTAATTTAATATAATAATAAAATTAAATTAAAGTAAAACAAATAGTTTGCTCACTAAAAGGTATTAATGATTCATGCCAAAGAACCTTAAAACACAGTAAAATAATTGTTTTTTTTAACTATTTTTTATATGACTTGAATATCTACAACCAAATACAGTAGTCTATAATTGCGTTTAACTCAGGTGCTATGCAGATACGAATTCGGTTGGCTAAGTGTGCCCTTTAGGCCTTTACAGCAGATAGTAAGAGGAATAAATTTTGCGATTTTCTTTTTTTTTTCGCTCTCTCAGATTCATAATACATTCCTGGGCATAAAATAGCAGCAAGCAGCAAGAATGTGATATGAGCCATGACGTCGTTGGGTAAGAGGGGATGGGTACATACATATCTAGGTGTAATGCTGTCCCAGTCAATGGGCCAGAAGTTGCCTAGGCCTAAGCATGTGTGTGTGTGTGTGTGTGTAGAGAAGCATGTTGCCTTGGAGTCGTTTCTCTCAAAGTGACAAGTCAAGCAAAGCCAAGAGTTGAACGGGCCAGGCCAGGCAAGGACATGACACTAGGATTGGCCTCAGCGATGATTGCGACGACGAGTGCGGCTTGTGTGATATGTTAATTTTCGCCTAAACTACACAACGCTCTGCTCTGCTCGGCTCTGCCAACGGTGGCCAACGGAAACGACCTTCGTGGGTAAATCCCCAAAGTAACAACAGCAGTGGCAGCCGCAGCATAAAGTAAGAACCACAAGCGTTGAAACTATAGAGTATCTATGGACTATGATATATCCGTTATATATGTAGAATAGAATAGAATACATAAGTAAGAAATGATTAAAACGTAATAAAATGGAGCTAGTAAAAAAAATGATGAAAAATGCAAGCAAATATTGTTGTGCATAAACGCTTCTAACTTCATTTAATATGACAACTTTAGCATATATATAATCAAACCTTATATATTAACTCCCAGTCATTTATTAGTTAAATTGTTTGTTAAAAAGAAACAACAAAACATTTTAAATTACAAGGCATAACAGCAAGGACACCAAAGTTCCTGTTATTATTGTTTAAAATTAGACTTCTAAGTGTAGTAGCTCAGACTTCACACTGTCCTACTCAATCAGCTGTTAGAATATAAGTAGAAGTAGAAGTATAAGTAGAACTATAAGTATAAGTAGAACTATAAGTATAAGTACAACTATAAGTATAAGTAGAACTATAAGTATAAGTAGAACTATAAGTATAAGTAGAACTATAAGTATAAGTAGAACTATAAGTATAAGTATAAGAGCATATGCATGATCAGGAGAACGATGAGTAAAAAGAAGAGGTAATAAGAACGAGGAAGAGTAGAAGCTTTAAAATAAGAATAGAAGAAACGGTTGTAAAATTTAACGTTTGTTTTTGAATAAATTAACTTGTGAAAGAAAACTTGATAAAAGAGAAGTGAACATTGAAGTATTAAAGTAAGTAGGTAAGTAAGTAATTAAGGTATTAAGTACTAAACTATGCTAGTGATTAATAAAGAAAGTAACAAACATATAAGTAACACAAATGTTTGGAAGGACTAACCTAACGTACAAGAATCTATCCATAGTATCGAACCTACAGAATATACCCAAACTCCATGCTTAACGGGTATGAAAAGCACAACAATGAGAGACTGAGAAAACCGTGTCACACATTCTACAGTTGGCGCAAGTCTTTTTTTTTTTATAATGAAATTTGTGACCCAGTCCCATTGACACGTGCGAACTGCCGTGTCAGACCCCCTTTGGCGTCAGTTGTTGTTGTTTGTATTTTTTCATCATTTTTTGGAGCGCTCTGGCTTATTTTTTGTTGAATTTAATGCGGTTTGCTATTTATTAGATTTGCACAAATGGCATTTTGGGGCTAGCCGAGAGACCCAAGACTTGACTTTGCCTGTCGCCTGCCGACTGTCGACTGCCGACTGTTTACGGCAATCTTCTTCTACCAAAATGCTTGTCGTCTATCTGTCAGCCGGGCGCTAAGTGCTTGGGCCAACTCTATCGCCCGCTGTGCGCCCAACAGCAGCTTATAAAGCAGGCAGCAAGAAGAAATATATATACATATATACATTATATATATGTATGAAAAACGATGAGAAAAAATTATTGAAAATTCATTTAAATGTCAGCAGCTCCACGGTAAGAAACTGACGTACCAACATGTCGTATGCGTAATATTAAATATTTAAGGAGCTTACATTTTTAATGCCAGCATTGGATGGAGAGTTGCCTCAAGATGAAACACCCAGCATCCCCATCACATCATTCACTCCCCACTTCCCCACTTACCCCCACCGACACAGAGACGTTTGCAGATGAATACGTGATAGCAAATTGTAAAGCACGCGCAGGAGACACACAAGCAGCGAGGACGAAACGCCATCGATCGGGGACTCATAATTGTTATGGTCGAGAGTGGAGTGTGTCAGATCTAAATCTGCCATTTCTGATTTTTTTACAAAGTGGAAAGTGGAAAGTGGAAAGTGGCAAGTGCATTCGAAATTCAGAACAAAGCGAATTCTTTTTTCACATAGTTCACTTGGCGCCCAACGTGAGCCGATTTGGATTTTAACTATTTATCACGCTGTTTATCAACTCACATTCATTAACATTACTTTGATTTGATTTTAATTGCGGCGGTAATAGATAGACCTTTCATTTTTCTTAGCCTAAATGGGCTGCATACTTACTCGGTAATGGGCTGGAAATTAATCAAATTTGTAATCAAACTAGTTATTGACTGGCGCCCAACGTAGCCCATGACAGTTCATAATAATAGGAGCAACATGAAGCGAAGAAGAGTTATGTATTCAACTCAAACTTATATGGCGCCCAACGTAGCCCATGACATTTCATAAACCTATCAAATCGGTTTGTCAAAAAACCCATAAGTTCAGCTAAAATAACAGATAACGGAGGTATACTTTTAAAGTATTTGAGCAAACAAGTGAGTAAAATCAAAGAGGCGCCCAACGTAGCCCAGGACATTTCATAAAAGTATCAAATCGGATAGGTAAAGTGTATGAAAACGTCAAAACCCATAACTTCAACTTAAATAACGGATTACAGAGGTATATTTTTATAGTTTTTAAGCCAACAAGTGATAAAAACACAAATGGCGCCCAACGTGGGTCACTACTACTCTGAAAAAAAACATTTCAACTCCTTTTAAACAACAAAAGAGCATGTGCTACATGAAAACAAATAAAAATAGCGCACCTAATCAAATGCTTGGCAAAGAATGGAGTATTGTCAACAGAGCGCTGCTGCAATAATCAGTGTCCAGGGGCAAGTACATAATGTAGATATATTTTGATTGTCATGCGCTATTCCGCCACTGCAATTTAAATCCAATAGAACAAAGGCAACAACAATAACAACAACAACAACTGACAACAAAAACAACTCACTGGCAATGTCAACAAAAAGTGCGAGCGCCGAAAAACAAGCAAGAAGCGATACGCAACTTTTCAAATTCCAAAACACACACA
This sequence comes from Drosophila dunni, assembly GCA_018152125.1. Lineage (NCBI taxonomy): Eukaryota > Metazoa > Arthropoda > Insecta > Diptera > Drosophilidae > Drosophila > Drosophila dunni. The sequence continues at coordinate 157,694 of JAECXC010000648.1, read as the reverse complement.
CACACACAGAGAGAGAGAGGAAAAAATACAAATACAGCAATTCTCCATTTGAGGAGCTCCCTCAACACCTTATTTTTAGCATAAAATCTGCATATACCAGCAGTACACACACACACACACGCACACACTGCGCTCCTCTCACACTACTGGGATTTCAGTTTCGGTTTACATTTGATTCGAGTCTGGTTTTCGTATCATGTTTGCTGCCCATAAAATCAACGCTCATGGTTAAATGTACGTTGGGTTACTTTTTGTTTTTTGTTCATTTCATTTATTTTCATATTCTACAGCAGAGAGCAATTTGTGGGTCACACAAAAATGACAAGAAACGATTATGCAATAATATCAATTTCATAACGTCACGTTCCAACATCCTCACGTCCTTGGCCTTTCGTTATAAGTTATTGACATTGCCAGGCTATATAGCCACAAGGAAAGCCTCAAAAGAAACAAAAGCAACTGTAACACATTTTAGTCGCTTTAAGTCGAATTTTAGCACCCGTTTGCCAAGTCAACAAAAAAACAAAAAAAAAAATGCCTCACAACAATACAAACAGCCAAGGCAATGCGGCGTATGCGTAACCCGAAATCCAAAGTAACTGAAGTAAAGGCGAATCATGCATACACTTGAGGCAAAGTGAAAGACAGGAGTCTTGTTTATCAAATTCGAGAACAATTTCCAATATATTTGAAGTATAAGTTAAATATATAAGACTTTAAAAAACTACAACAATCATAAAAAACTTAAAACTAAACTTAGTGAAAATTTCATAGTAATTTTAGCACTTCTTCCCGAAGTTAATCAATTTGTCGGCCAGCACTGCAACAACTCTTAATACCTTATAAACAACATCACGTACTTAGTACGCTCATTGGAGTGTGAAGCTAAAGCTAAGAACAAAAACCAAAATAAAATAACAAAAAAGCAATATTTAAGCGATTTTTATAGAGTTTTTCTCTGTTTTTTGTACTTTATTTTTTTTTTAATTTGCTTCGTCGCGCAAACCCGTGCCGAGCTGTCCCACCTACCACCTACTACCTACCACCTGGCACACATAATCCAACATCTTTCCGCTCACAATCCCAGCTGCTTTTTTCACTTTCGTATTATGCGATGTTATTGTTGTTTTGTAACCAGGGAAATATGATTACAATGGTTGACACAACGTCGTGCCAGGTGGAAAGGTTGTCACAAATGCTATCCTTGTCTGCCCGTTTAAGTATCGAGTGTGGGTGGGTGTGTGTGTGTGTGTGTGTGTGTGTCTATGCTTGGGCGTGATTTAATGCACGCAGACGAATGTATAAATTTTATATAAGAATATATTATATAGATAAAAAACTTGCGTATAAAGAAATTCCTATACAAAAATATGTATAGTTCAAATGCCTGAAATGCACTTGAAATTGGAAAAACTCTAAAAATCGAAATAGGAAATTTAAACTTTAATAAAAGTGGATTAAATAAAAAATAACGAATTTGTTAGGGTTAAGAAAACTATTTTTTTTAAAGCAAACTCTTTTTGGGCTTGCAGTTTTATATAAGTTTATGCAAGTTTATAATATAAATATGTAAATCAAATTATTTTAAACAGTACAACCCAGTGTGGAATAAAAAAAACAAGAAAAAACGGTTATCTACGGCTCGCCGAAGATTAAATACTCTTGCAGTCATGCATATTTCGTTAAATTGGTTTCAATCACCAATTATTTCTATGGTAGCTATATGATATAGTAGTTCGATTTGAATGAAATTTGGTCAACACATGAAGAACGACTAGAAATGTATTTGACGTGAATTTGGTTGAAATCGCTCAATAGACACCCAAAAATAATCATACTAAGCATTTCGACCGATTATTCCTATGGGAGCTATAGGATATAGTGGTAACATATGAACTGTGTGGAAAGAGAATCTGTACTAAGTTTCATTAAGATTGCTTTAAAACTGAGCGACTAGTTAGCATAGAAACAGACGGACAGACAGACGGATATGGCTATATCGACTCGGCTGTTGATGCGGATCAAGAATATATATACTTCACCGTGTCGGAAACGCCTCCCTCAATGCGTTACAAACTTCGTAACAAAAACAATATACCCCCTGCAAGGGTATAACAAGTTTTCTATACCGCAATTCATTTCAAATTTTAAATATTTCATTGTAATTAAGTGTATTTAAAATTCGACAAAATTGAATTAAACTTGTAAGCCTTACAAATGGTTGATGGTGTTAAATTTAATTTATTTATATCGCGTGTTAATTTGTATTTGTTTTTGATTAAATCGTTGAACTTTCATTAAATTTGCACAATGCTTAATTAATTACAATTGCAAATATTCACAATGTTTGCAAATTGTTGCGCACTTACAAGTTAATGCAATTACAACCACATAATTTACATAGTAAAAATAAAATAGGAAAAAAGGTAAAAGGTAAAAAGAAATCACAATCGATTTCATGTAATGTCATGTAATGTCATTAAATATTTAATAGTAAATACTTAATACCTGCTAAGAATACATACTAAATTATGTTGTGTGTATTAACAATTTGAATAATAAATAGTAAATACCTGATTACACCTGATTCTATATGTCTGCCAGTTGTGTTTGGCTTAAATGTATGTTATTATAGCACAATTTGTTGGTCTACTCACGTATCGCTGAAATGAAACAATTGAAATGAATTTATTAATAACTTTTTAGAGAGCACTTTTGGTAAAGGTTGAAAATGGTCGAGTTTTGGGTTTATTGTTATGTGAATTGTTATTGTTCCTAAGTGTCAGGTCTCAAGTGTACGCTTAAAATAAATATTTCCCATTTTTTTTTCATTTTCTCATGCGCTTTTTACTTTAAATACTTTCGCTCTTAATACTTGGATAATGTTTTCAATTTTGTTTATTTGTATTTTTTTGGAGGAAAAGCAAAAAAATAAAAGGTCGATTATTGGTATTCCCAGTCAGTTCTCAATAAAAAAATTTCAATAACTTTTCCAGAGAAGAGTTTTATTAAAAAACTGCATATTTGTTTTGACTACAAATAAGGGCACTTTTTCTGTTCTGTTAAACTGCCAGGGTAGTCAAACATTTATTTAATACTTTATTAAAAAATATACATACTTGTTTTAAGTCGAATTTATATGTGCAAATATCAAGAGTTTTAATTAAAATCAAGCGAAATTTCTCGGGGTTTAAACTGCCAGCCAGTGGTAGTCAAACATTTATTTACTATTTCAGTTTTGGTTTTTATTTCAGCTATTTTTTTTTTTAAGCAAAAATTTTAAGTAGTGTCGTCTAGGATAAGTATAGATTATGTAGTGCTAAGAACCTGCTGACATTAGGATAAGCCTGACTTGAGACGTGTCTGCTCGATAGCAAAAATAATCTAATAAATAAGTACATTTAACATTAATCCTTTTATACTTAAGAAGTTTAACTTTTGTAAATGCCAAATATTCAAGAATATTCAAATATTTGTAGACATAAAACGTTTAAAAATTAAAATGATTTATCAATTAACTCTGCGTAAAGTAACTGAAATTTTAAAGACCTATTAAAATTTCATACTATTCATTTAAATTCATTTTCTTTTTAATTGGAGATCACAGAAATGTTTGAATTTAACAAAAATACTTAATTAAAGGTAGATAAACCTTTGAACGGCACTTCTTTGTAGTACAAAGTGCACTAAACTGAAACCTTTGTTTGCTTCAATAACTTACGTGGACTCTAGTTAGAAATGTGCAGAAAATAGCCGTGAAAAGGGAATGCAAGAAAGCTGCTAATACGGAAAGCAGCAGGGCATCTTATACGTAAAGAAGGAATCCAAAAACTTTTGTTTAGCTGATGACACACGAAAATTTGTTTTGTTGGCCACGTTGGCAAATATTTGTGAAAGCCAGTAAAATGTGGAAGGTATGAGTGTATGCAATGTCCAGAGCAGGAAACAAACACACACACACACAACCCAGTCAAAGGAAAGACGATGCCAAAGTATTTTAGTGTTCATAACTTTTTGCCCACCAACAATTTCTAAGCGCATTTTTACGTGAACATTTTGGCTATTTTTGTGGCTGTCGGTGTTTGCTTAGCTCACATTTTACACCGTTTACTCCTTTTTGCATTTTTGCATATGAAAATGGGGGAAAAGCAAAACATTTAAAGGGGTTTGCTGCAACTTTATGCCACAATTTAGCAGTTGCTTGAGTCTGTGGCAAACTATCCATGGATAAGAGAGTTTTACGACCAAAATGCAGCATTTAACATTCAGCAGTCATAGTTAGTACTTATGTCACCGGCTAAAAGGGAGTAACAAAAGGCATTCGGGCATTGGGCATCAAAGCTGTCAGTGCAACAAGTTAACGGTGGCAGGAAAAATGCGAGTTTGTAAGCCCAAATGACATGAACTAAATGTGGCACTTAAACTGGAACCAAAAATGGGAAAATTGAGAGGGATTGAGAGCAAAAGCTTTCGATTATAAAATAGTATATGACATAAATGAAAGCTGCTTAAATTATGCATTTAGTGCAAGGGCTTATCAAACAAAATAAGCGAATAAATATTCGAAAATCATAAACATTTAAGTCTATCAAAAGCTTTATACAATTTTTCAATTTAAAGATTCAAACGAATTGAGCTTTCAGAAAAAAAAAAAATAGCTTTTGATAATTGAAAGTATTTTATTTTTTTGTTTCTAACTTTCCAACTTAAGTTACCAAAACTCAGCTATTAGTAAAAAGTTTTGGCGTGTGTTAAAGACCGCTTAGGAGCTTTCACATATGTGCTTTTAAGCTTTAATAGCTTTACGTGCTTACATTTTCCATAGGTTCATATTTAATATGTTCTCAAGAGCTTTTGGAGACATAATGTGCTTTGAAAGCTCTCTTAAAGTTCTTGGAGATTGTGAGCTTTTGCATTACTAATATGCTTTCAAAACTTTAAAGTTGCTGTCTAAGGTTGAAATTCCTAAATAAAAATATTTCAATATATTTTCAAGAGTTTTTAAGCTCTAAAGATTGTCTGATGCTTCGTATGCACTTCGTTACTGTGCCTCCTATCAGCGCTGTTAAAAATTAATGTGCTTAAAAAGCCTTTGAAGCAGTGCATGTATGATAAGGCTCCCCCATTCCCACACAGAAGTGTGCACACTGAAATGGATTGCACTGAATTCATTTCAATCAAATGAAGCACCATTCAAAAAGCGAAAGCACTAAAAATTTATCAAAATTTCCACTGCCTGCACGGAAAAAAAATCATGCAACGTGGGTCAGTTACCAGACGAGAGCAAAATATAACAAGTGAAGAAAGCTACAATTTAGCGTGTCGACTGTAAAAGACCCCGTAGCTCTTCACATTTTCCTTAATTTTCGACCGATTTGTCCTATAGGAACTACAGGCTTTAGTTGTCCAATCCGGATCAAACTTGATGTGGATAGTTAATAGTTATATAACCATACACGTACTGTGTGATTTCGGTCACTATAACTCTAATAGTTTCGAAGTTAGATAGTTTGCGGGGACGGTTGGGGGCATGGCAAACATTTGAAACAAACTTAAGCTACCCAACACATAGAAGAACTTTAATTTCAAATTTGGTGACTCTAGCTCTTGTAGTCTCTGAGATCTAGGTGTTTAAACAGACAGACAGACATCGCTGTATTGACTCGGCTGTTGCTGCTGATCAGGAATATATACACTTTATAGGGTCGGAAAAGCTTTCTTCTGCCTGTTGCACACATTTTGCTTCTGACTAACTTAATAGACCCCTCTACACTTCTTTAGAGTACGGGGTCTAAAAATGCAAAGCGAAACAAAAAACGGAAAATTACGATTAATTAGTGAAATGCCAATCGAGCAATAAATGTTAAAGTAAAAAACAAAAAAAAGCAAATGATTTCATTCATTCATTTCATTTCAACTGCAGGCAGCCAATTAGTATACCACTTAATCTGTTAGTAAGTCAATCAAACAATATATTGATTTATGTATTTACGGTATGTACAACTAGCGGGGGCAAATGTACAAATTCATTTAAAATGTTGTGCAACTTTTTTGGTAATAATTTAATACATTTTAATGTGATAAAAACGGTGAAATGTAGAAAATGTTCTGCATTTAAATAAATCAGTTAGCAAATATTTGAAAATAGCATAATCAACTAAGTCTCCTCAGCAATCTATCATTCAAATAAATTTTTAGTAGAATTTCTTTGAAATTTGCGCCAGATTGAATGTTATTAATCTTTAAAAAACTAAAAACTAGTAACTAAAAAATCTTAAATAATTATTTCATAGCCCGAAACTCGAATGAACTGATTTAACTTGGTTTTCTTAGCAAAGCTTTTTTTCAATCTTCATGATGATTGACTTGATTTGGACTGGCAAAAATAACTTTGTAGCACAAACGACAGTAACAACACACACACACACACACCACTGTCAAATACACACTCTCTCACACACACACTCACACAGAGCGAGACGCTCAATTAACAGACTTAAAATAAAGTCAGACGCAAATATTTACAACAGGAATTGGTAAGGCAACAGTGCTAACATCTGGAGAATTTTTGGTTAGGAGTATGCGTCAAGTGGATTGCGGTGGCCAGAGGGGCTAAATGGGCGTGGTGGTAAGGTAGCAAGGGGTACGGTAGGCTGGTATGGGCAGTGACTGTTGCTTTATGCTCTCGGCCTGCCAAAAGGATAAAAAGCCGACGTACTTCATTAATTTTAATTAAGCGCCCACAGCATGACAAAAAGCGAACTCCAACACAATAAACGGTAGCGAGAAGGTAGCACATAAAATCCACCTTATGTACCAAGTAAACCGACTGCTAACATCGCCATCGTTCAAGTCTAGCGATGAGTTTCTTAACCCATTCGCGGTTCGCTTCAACAAAATCAATAAAATTAAGTTCAAAAATTGATTATGTTAGGGGAATTGTGTAAAATATATAGCTAAGACTGTGCGCTCTAATTTAGTTGCATTTATTTAATTTTAAGTTAGTTTTTAGAACTTTTTTAACTAGGTTAAGCAGTTGAAATCAGACAAAAGATATAGTGCTTACATTTAAAATAAATAAATGACTGAAACCCATTGTCCTAGAACGGTGTATATTATAACAAATAACAATAACAGTAACTAATTCAATCAAATAAAGTAGCAAATTATTTTTTTAATTTGTTTAATAATAGAAAATAAAAAATAAGAAGAAAATCTTGTGGTAAATAAAATTAAAAAAATATTTTAATAATTTTTTTTAATTTTTTAATAATAAAAAAATTTAAAAAAATTATTAAAATATTTTTTTAATTTTATTTACCACAAGATTATCTTCTTATTTTTTATTTTATTTATTTTAAAAATTAATAAAAAATATTAATATAATTTTTTAATTTTATTTTCGCCTAGATTTTCTTCTTTTAATTTATTTTATTTATTTTACTCGACAGCCTCCACTTTTTTCCACCTTTTTTGCTACAGTCACGAGCTCATCTCTCTGTGCGCCTTAAAGTAGACAAACATTTTTGCCACCAAAAGTGACAAATTAGTCGCCCGCTTTTTGCCTTTTAACATTCGCCATTTTCCAGCTGCCATTTTTTTGGCTAACCTTGAGATTTTATCAAGGAATAATAAATTAAGTTTTACTCTTTCCCTGCCCACTCTTCGTTCCCTTTCGCCTTCTCTATCCTCTCCTCCGTTGCCCTCAAATTTACAGCGCACAGACACATTTTTAGTTTGCGGCTTTGCCTTATAAATATACATGTCAGAAAAACATAGATATGAATGTAATAAAGTGTAGACATATATATCAGTATATATATATACACTCATCTATGTAGATCTCATGTCATATCATTAACTTTTTGACGCAACGCAGCCGCAAAACTTGAAACATTTCAATTTGGCAAAGAAACGTTTACAACTTGGAAAGGGTAACTTTTTTTTGCCACTTTGTATACCCTGTAACCACAAAATAATTACAGTAGGTTGGCATAATTACCATAAAATTTAGCAGTATTTTAAAAACGTTTTTAGTTGTTTTAAATACACAAAAATTGCGACTTTTAATTTAGTTTTGTTTTTAAACATTTTTCTATAAAATTTTCTATTGTTTGGCAGATTTTTAGCGTCAAAATTTAAATTTTAAGAAAAATTCCAGCGTATATTCTAGTCGTATACAAATTGTTGTGAACTTCTTGAGGTTAACATCAAGTTGCCTGGAGATCGGCACATAAAGTGACTGCCTTAAATGGATGTCGCAGAATGTGGCTACGGAGCACATGTCGACGATGAAGTGCTTAAGTGGCTGTCTGTCAAATAAGTGACCATGGAGGACTTGTGGTCTTAGAGCACACGAATATAAGCACTCATCATTTTTAAATGAAAAGAATTTCGAAATTATTAAAATTTAAAAAGGCTTCAAAGTGGCAGGACTAAATTTAAGCAGCTAGAAGGCTGGAAAAAAGTCAAAAAAATATTTAAGAAAAAGTATTACATAAAAAAGCTTACTTAATGCATAAAAATCCAAGCAGACATAAAAGTAACAGCCTTCAAAACTGACTATAGAGCACACTTGAAACTGAAATGAAATATGAAAGAACATGTCTAAAGGCTAACTAAACGATTAAGGCGTAAAAAAAAAACAAAACTAATCTTTGCCAACGCTTAAATTTAATACCTTAAACGGAACACAGCAAAATAACAACAAACGTTAAAAAAAAAAATAAATAAATATAAAAAAATTTAGCCTTGACGCTTCTGGAATTAAGAAAATCCATTTAAGAAAATTTTTTAATTGAAAAACGCGCGCGATGCAGACAAAAACAACAACAAAAACAACAACAACTAAAAGAAGGCGGCAAGGAAAAACATGAAAAAGCCATGAAAATGCCAAGCAAAAGGAGGGAGGCCACTTGTGAATGAGAGGGGGGAGTGGGGGACAGCTAGAGATTCAGTAAAACGAAGCTGCAGTTAAAGCAGAGACAGAGAGAGAGAGGAGAGTAGACAGAGACAGCGACACGCGTTGCAGGACAAGATGAAGCAATCGCAATAACAAGAACAATAATCATAAAACTGTGAAACCGAAAGTCAAAATGATTGCTCAGAAAAACAGCAAATGTATCTCATGAATACACTGCACCAAATAATGTTTAACTAATTGCGAATTTCATGGGAAAAGGGCTTCAAAAACGTGTCGAGTGTGGCGTGTAATTCTTTTAATACTTTTCAAACAAATTGAGTTCCCTGCGCAGCCAAAAAGTTTTAAATGTTCTAGACAATAATACATTAAGTTAAATTATATTTCCAAGTATTTGAGCCCAAGTGTTTGCCAAATAAACCAAAATATTAATATATGTTCCATAAAAATGTCTACAAAAATTAGAAAATTTAAACCGCTTTTTATACTGAGCAGTGTAGAGGAAGTTTAAGCAACTGAGCAGAGCTTTTTAAGTTAAAATAGTTTAAGTGCTTTACCAATTTTAAAGTAAAGTATTTTAATTGAAAATTAATGGGTTCAAAATATTTAAGCATTAAGTTTGTAGCTCTCGTTTTAAAGCTAAAGCCTCTCAATTTTAAAGTAGTTAAATTTTAAGATTTTATTAGTTTTAAGATAAATTTTTTTTTTAAGTAAAAATAGCTAAAGTAGTAGACAAATTTTAAACTAAAGAATTTTTACTTCAAAACTAATGGATTAAAAATATTTAAGCTTTAAAATGCGCCCGTTTGGAACATAAAAACTCTTCATTTTAAAATAGTTAAATTAAATTTTAAAATATTCTTAGTTTAAGATCTATTGTCTTTTTAAGTAAAAATAGTTGAAGTGCATGACAAATTTTAAATTAAAGAATTTTTATTTAAAATCAATGGATTAAAAAAGATTTGGCATTAAAATGTAAGCTTTCATTTTAAAGCTAAAAACTCATAATATAAAAAAAGTTAAATTTTAAGATCTATTGTCTTTTTAACTAAAAATAGTTAAAGTGCTGGACAAATTTTAAGTAAAATAATTTTTAGTTGAAAATCATAGGATTAAAAAGATTTGGCATTAAAATGTCAGCTTCCATTTTAAAGCTAAATTATATTAATTTTAAAACAGTTGAATTTTACAATTTTTTTTAGTTTTGAGATCTATTGTCATTACTTGAGTTGAAAATGTATAGTTTTAAAAAATGTGCTAATATTTTAAAATATTTTTTTTTTTAAATTAAAATTAAGCAAAACATTTTGTTTGTTTGCATTTATAAGTTTTAAAATATATACCCATTTTTAAGTTTTAAGTTTTAAAAGTTGTACACAGATTTTAGTTTAAACATTTTTATACTCAAAATTTGTGCCTATATTTTAAACTAATAATTTTAGGTGCTACATTTTTTTAATGGAAAATTTTGTGTTTGGTTTAAAGCTGAAAACTTTAAGGCTTCAAATATTTTGCTTAAAAAATTTGTGAAAAATTTTAAGCTAAAAATTCTTGAATTCAAAATTGAGAAGTTTAAATATTTTTGCAGTGCACGCACTCGCACTCTAATTAAATTAGTCATGTTTTCAGGGATGTGACACTCACTAATCCAGCATTTCAATGTCATCCTCATCGCCGCTATCGACGTCATAATCATCATCCCGACGCTCATCATCGTCATAGAAACGAGCCTCCTGGGCGGCATTGCCGCTGCCAAAACGTTCCCGTTCACGGCTGCGATCGCGACTCCTGGGGCCATTGGTGGTGCTTATGTTGCCGCTGCTGGCACGCCCCTGGTTACGCCCCTGGCCACGGTCGGGTGATGTGGCGCCACGTCGGCGACCCGGTTGGACGGGCAGACCGACACCCTGTTCCAATTCATCATCTTCCTCATCGCTTTCGATCTCAATCTCGTCGAGATCACGTTGACTGATGCTTCTCTCTGGCATTTCCCTGCACACTTGCTATCTCTTTCGCTCTCTTTCGCCTGCTCGTACTAGCTCTGGCTCTTTAGTTCACTCTCTCGCTCTACTGAGTTGAGTTGCTCTCTGTCGCACACTCTCGCACTCACACACACTTGGTCCACTTGATCGCACACAAGAAAAAATAGTTATGTTTATTTTAGGAAATTTCACAACCGTTGCGATAATCGAGCCCAAAAAAATTACGAGAAAAACCGACAACTGTCAAATTGAAGACTTGCACCGAACGCATCCAAAACTGCAATTGGCGCTACAAAAGATTTCCCAGTTGGCAGCAAGTGCTCAGAGCCAAAAGCCCAGAGCAGCCAACTGGTCTTGGTAGGGCTTCCAAAAGGCCGCCAGGTGATTTTCCATGTTAATTTAATTAGCCAACCGCATTGGGAATCGCACATAGGCTGACACACAGACAGAGGCATAGACACACACACGCACACATGCACACACACGCACACCCCAACACACACGCGTTTAAATGCCTGCAATTTTAAATGGGGTCAGCGATTTTTGGGGGCGACATTGCTTGGGGGCCATTGGTACTGCTCTTAGCCAGCTAGGAAGAAGCCCCGCTGGTTTTAGCACACACACACTCACACACACACGCACACACACACACGCACACACACACTCACACACACTCGAATTTGACTCAATAACAAAATTCATAAGTTGTGCGTATCTCAAAGATACAAACTTGAACCTGCCGAGCTTAAATCTTGCCACAAAATTTGCAGTGCTTCCTCAACTATTTTGTATCTTCTGTCAATACCTACGACCTCTTACCTATCGCATATCATAAGCACTAGAAAGCTTAAGTCAACAACAGTGATGAAAACTTATAGATTATTACTTCAACTAACTTGGGGCTACCTTTTTTCATTTATTTCTGTAAATCGATATTTTTTATTTTATTATTTTTGATTTTTGAAATGGATGTCATTCATTTGATTTACCTATAAAACTAGCTTAAAATAGACAAATTTCCCAACAACGTTTTGATATAAAATATTTAACAAATTCAACAAATTCTGAATTTTAGCCAATCTGGAACCCATTTCCTTTGTGTCGCTATCGAATGTTCTATCCCTCTTTTTGTATAATTTTTGGCTATGGTTTATAATAATTGTATTATTTTTTATATATTTAAAGACATTTATCAAACTTCTAAAATGAAGACACTGAGTTTCGTGACTCAAGTCAAGTGTTTTAGTTCCTGAGTTGCAGTTGTTCTCTTTTAAAATTTTAGCACAACAACTAGGAAAGACTACAGTCGAGAGAGCCGAGTGTTAAAGACCCTGTACTCATTATATCGCGCATTTTTTCATTTTATCCTATGGGAACTACAGGCTATAGTTGGCCGATCTCAACCAAACTTTGTGAGGGTAGTTTTAATGGTACCATACACATAATATGTGTATTTCATGTCTTCATGTCTTTATACAAAAGTCCTATTTTCGACCGACTTGTCTTATGGAAGCTTTAGGCTATAGTAAGACGATTCTAACCAAACTTATTGTGGATAGTAACAATGGCAAGGTACACACAATGTGTAAATTTGGTCCCAAAAGCTCTAGTCGTTTCTAAGTAATGATGTTCTGAAAATGTTTGTTTGTTTTACAATTTGCGGTCGCAGTAGGGGGTGTGGCGACAGTTTGAAATCAACTTTATCTGTCTGGCAAATAAACAAACTTAGATTCCAAATTTGCTGGCTCTAACTCTTATAGTCTCTGAGATCCAGCTGTTCATCTGGATGGACAGACAGAAAGTCGGACATGGCTATAAAGACACGGCTGTTGATGCTGATCAAGAATTTTTATACTTTCTAGGATCAGAAAAGCTTCCCTCTACCTGTCACGCACATTTCGCTTCTGATAAACCTAATAGACCCTCTACATTTTTCGAGTACAGGGTCTAAAACTAAGCTAAATCTATAGAACTTCTGTTTAGAAAGCCGTACTTAAGTAGTCTAAAACAAATCTGCTTTCAAAATCTTATGTGGAATCATTAATTTAATTACAGAGTATTTGACAGCTGAGCACACCCGTCGACGCCTCCATTGTCTTCATTGTAGTTATTGATTTTCGAAGCTGATTTTGACGCTGACTTATTAGCCACACATTTGCAAGCTCCGTAGAAGCGATAACAAAAAACAATAACAAAAAAACAACAACAACAACAGCAATGGGCTATTAACAATTATTGGCCAAGTCGGCTGTTTGGCTGTTTGGCCATTTGGCTGTTTGTCTAGTTGGCCCGCTGGCGGTTATAGCCGCTTTGCCGCTTTGGCAACGCTTCCGGTTGCTGCCGGCGAGCCAAAAGAACCATAAAATTGAAAATGAGCTGAGCCGAGACACAAAGGCAAAAACGCGCAAATTTAACGAGCCATTTCAATGCCAAGGCATCGAGCATAGAGTATTACTTGTAGTAGTATTATTATAATTATTCTCTATTTCTTGTTTTTCATTCACTAACATTTATAGCAGTCCATACTTTGTTGGGAACTGCAACAAAAGTGCTAAATTTACACGTTTCTTAAATTACCGTTAGACATGCTTGAGGGAAACTAGTTTTATTCGGTTTAAACTAAAAGATACACAGCAAAATGTGCCGTTATTTAATTTCAAAAAATGTTTAAAAATTAGTTTTTAATAAATAATATTTTATAAATTAATTAAGCAGTGTTTATGTTAACTGTTTCATTGAAACTGCCTGAAGGCCTTTGTTGTACAATTTGTAGAATTAATATTCTGTAACTAATAAATAAATAAATAAAGTTTCATTTAAAATCAATAAACAAAAATATAAAAAGGTTTCTCAAATTTAACTTTTTTTCTTACTTAATAAATTTTAAAATACAATATGTAAAATAGTTAGCTAAATAAATTGAATTTTGCGCCTAAAGGTCGGTAAATTAAAAAAAACAAAAGGTAAAATTATTTAATTAGCAATTTAACATTTAAGACTTAAATAACAAATTTTTATTATAATTTTCTTATAATTATTTAAATTGTTTAATTGTTAATTCGAAGTATTTTAGGCAACATTTATTCGACAAAAAAAAAATTGTATTTTAGTTACGAAGTTTTTTTTTAATTTTAAATAAATTTATAATAACAAAACATGATTTTTGCTGATATATAACTTGTTTTTTAAATTTACTGCGAACCAATTAAAAAAAAAATGGCTTGTCATAATTTAGGTACTAAGTTTAAAATAAATTAATTATTTTTGTGTCGATTTTCCAAACTAATTTGCATAAAAAATGTGTAAAAAATTGTTCCTACGTAAGTAAAATAATTCCAATTAATTTACCAAAAAAATACATAATAATAATAACTTAGTTGAACATATTTTTTGGCACTAGCATTGACTTCTAATGTAATATTAACTATGTGTATACACGTGTTGCCCTTATATGACAACTCCTGCTAAATATCTAACAAAAAATATCTAAAGTTACCTTTTACAGCCTGTTATCAATTAATCGATTGAAAACTGCTTGAACTGCTTGAGAATTATAAGCACTACGCGTGCTTTAGTAGCAGTCCCATTACACACACAGACACACACACGTGCTTCACTTACGCACTGAGCACGTCCCTTGAGTTGATTTATTTTTACCCATTTGCATGGGGTATTAACTGATTCAGAAATAGAGAACAAATTTAGAGATGCCAAGACAAAGAACTGGAAACTCACTTCGCCCTGTAGCTTCATTTGTCAGTCCAAATCTGTTTTTCTGCTCAACTGTGATGAATTTACTATATTTTGTATGATAAATCAAGTGTTTGAGTAATAATTAATACAATGATGAGACACAGATTCATAAAAAAGAAACAATCACATTTTTGTTAGGCCTTTTGAGTCGCTTTCTGACTAATACAGGGTGACGAAGTTGTAATTGTTTTTATTTTTGGGCTTTGAGCACGAAAACTGCTCGGCAAATTAAACAAACATTAAAGTAGCGAATTTAAGAAGTAAAAATAATTGTAGCAGCTTTTTATTTGGGGTTTGCATAACTAAATAGTAAGTCAGTACTCGTAAGAAACTGAGCATTTCGTAGTCCTACAAAATTACTCTGAAAAAGATATATTTCTATAGAAATCTGGGAATTGATTGAAAAACTCTTTTAGAATTACATTTTTTTTTGGCAATACAGTAGCCCAAAGATTACTATCTAAAATTAACATACTATTTTAAATTTTTATGTAAATTCGAAGCATTTTTTTCATTTTAAAGTATTGAAAATAACATTACTAAATGTTAGATTAATAATAGAAACATAAGAAAATATTAAATATGGAAATTTTATCTATATATTTAAACAGTTTAATTAAAAAACCAACAAAAAATATATTAAATAGTAAAGTAAACTTTCGTTTCATTCAAAATATATTCTAAAAGTCTCATATTAATGGGATTAAAAAAAGTAGTGTGTGTGTTAAAATATATAGTAGTATGTAGTGGTAGTATAATAGTATATAATAGTATAGTATAGTATTGTAATATATAGTAGTATATAGTAATATATAGTAGTATATACACAGTGTAATTTATTACATATTTCCACATATAGTTTACTTCAAAATACTTGTGTGAAATTGTTAACATTTGTCTGTCTAAAGAACGTCAGCAAGTTAATTGGTTGCAGACACAAATTCGCCACTTTTGGCTTAAGCCAATTGTAATTATCTTATCGAATGCAGCAAGTTGCCAACGCCAACACACCCACACCCACACACACACACATACGGTGTCAAAAGTCACATTTCAAGTGAAATGTAATGTAATGAAATGCGAGTTGGAATAACTGTAGAACTTTGCTTTTGTCAGCAATTAAATCAATTAAGTAGTCAGTGCCATCTGACGCCACCTGGCTAATAATTTTGAAATTCGAATTGGAATTCTCCTCCTCCTTTGGAATTCTCCTTTGAAATTCAACTAAATGCAGACAAGTTAAACTGAGATAATAAGTAGAGACGGCACTTGTGAGGCTTGTGAGTGTTGGCCAGCATCAAAACTAGTTTTATGGCCAAGTACAAATAGAAATGGCTGGAAAAGTGTGTAAACTAATTAGGCATTTTATTTAGTTTTGTTAACTAAAGAAAAATGTTATTCATCTTTATTAAAATGTAAAAAAAAAATAAGCTGTTGACATGCATTTAAGTGACACCCTGTTAGCATAAAGGGTGACACTTAAATGTACATGTTTCAACGAAGACAAATATTTTAATAGTTTTACTAACTGATTGCTGAAGGTTTATGGACTTATGGTAGCTACACTATATAGTTAGAGGTGCCTAACCCAAGTCAGGATATACGTTATAGTATTGGTACTATATACGCTCAATTTGGTGGAGACAGCTGTACATATGTATGTACATAGCTTTTAAATAGCTTAAGTGACAGCAATGCCAATGCAACTGACTTCCTCTTGCTGCCTCTTTCTTGCCCTGCTCACCCCTTTTCTACCCCCCTTTCGCTCGCTTCATTGTAAGCCCAATAAACTGCATGTGGCAAGTTTGTGTGGCAATTAAATGAAAGCTAATTGTGGATGCAACATTCTCGAGTGACAAACGAATTATTTAAACACATAATAATTAAGCTCGTTGCAGTTGCAACTGCTGCGATTTGAACTCATAATTTCAAATTGAATTTGAATTTGAATGTCAACTAAATTGGCCTCAGACAGTGCCACGCGCCGGTCACTGCCAAGGCCACTAAATTTTAGCAGACACTGTGGCAGTGCCGAAAAAAAAAAAACTGAACAAAACACTGACGTAGATGAAGATGAAGATGAGATAGAAAATGAAGACGAAGCACAAAACAAAGACGGATATGGAGATACAAAAAAAAATCACACTAAAAAAACTCCAAAAAGGTGTCAACTGAAATAACCTTCGGTCGAAGCGCCAAAAACCCCAAAAAAGAAAGAAACAAAAAGTGTAAGACCCAAAACCCATTTTGGCCAAGTCATAAAAACCCGAAAAGTAGTGCTAGTCGGGCACTACTCGGGTCAGTTACCCACTGTACCCTTGCAGTGGGGCATTATCATTTCCCGTATGAGCCAAATGATTAAACCTTCGGAGGTGTTTATAAATAACTTCCCTCACATTAGTTCCATAAAGTTACCAAATAAAGACATAATTATAGTTCAAGCTTTGTGCTACTTTTAACTAACACTTGTATAATTTTTAAATATTTTTTTATCGGCTATTTTTGGCTAGTTTTTGAAACTGCTTTCAATTTTTAGCTAAAAAAATAGCTTATCTCATTCAAGCTATGAATCAAGATTCAATTCAATGAATTCTAAATATAAACTAATAATTTTGACTGCTATATCGGTTTGTAAAAAATAGAAGAAGTAGTAGGAGCGTATTTATTTTAACGTATAGAATTGCAGATACCCTCGAAAAAGCACATGTTGCTAAACTTTTGAGTTTTCTGTGCGTAAATTTGTATTGTTTTTATTTAAAAAATAATAATTTAATAGCAAGAAAACTTATTTGCATAAATTAGCTGTTGGTATACCCTTTAAGGCACCCTGTATAGTAAAAACTGCTCAGCAAAATTGTACGTCAGTTTTATTATTGTATTTAAAACCAAATATAACAAGAGTTATTTAATGAAACTAGTTGTTGATGTGCATTTAAGTGACACCCTGTACATTTAATAAACAGGGTGACATTTAAAAGTGTTTTTTCTTTTGGTAAAGTAAAATTTGTAATTCGTTTTCATTGTTTATTTACAAAATAACCTTTTCAGGTGTTTTCATAATTTTGACTGACACCCTGTATAATAATTTAAATCAAAATGTTAAATAAGCAATTTTGTTTTTATTAATATGTAATAGAAATTAGTTTTTTGATCGAATCAGTTGTTGACATGCATTTAAATGACACCCTGTTAATATACAGGGTGGCACATAAATATATATTTTTCGGCAAAACCAAATTTGTATACACTTTTCTTAGTAGACATGCTAAAGACCAGCTTGGTGTTGTCAAAATTATCATTGACACCCTGTATATTAAAAAATGCACACATAAATTTATGAAAAGTTATATATTTTTAATTAAAAAAAAATTAAAAGAAACCGCATTTCATGAAAATGAAAGTGTGCTATAACTGTTGAATGACACCCTGTATATTCGAACAAAAATCACAAATCTTCTAACTCCTTGGGCCTAAACGAGCGCCAGCACAGCATACCTGCCTACAGGGTGTGCAAAACAAATAAATAAACACTCGTAAATGCAAAAAGGAAAAGAACACGATACAATAAAAATAAATAAACGCGAATAACAATTTGATAAGCAACCCACGTTGCAAAATCTGAGTAATACTTCAAACTCACACAACAACAACAGCAACAAAAGTAGGAAAAATAAATAAAAATAAACACACTCTCGTACCATAAATGAGACTACAAAATTGGTATTTCTCCACCCATATTTATAAATTTATATATAAAGTAATTAACTCGCCTCCAACTGCGTACAAAATGTGCATAAAAATAATTAAATAATTTAATTGTGGTGACGTCGCATCTGTGGAAATAAAAATAATGAGCTAAAGTGCAGATGACTCCACTGCCAAAAGTTTAACCTAAAAAACTCTCAGCACGTTATCAGTTCTTATCGCGAGCAGCAGACAACACTTAAACGGTCGTAAAACACGGCCAATTAGTACCAGGTGACAAGGTTACAACGTCGACGATCTGCTGTGAATTGTTTGTGTGTTTGTTTGTTTGTTTGCTTGCTTGTGTTCGTTTTTTATCAATTTTTGCCAACGAACCGGTTTTTGGGAAACTCGTGTATCGGTGAAGAAAACTTTTAGCGGCTAGTAAAAATTACTTAATTTAATTTTGCAAAAATTAATAAAGAGAAAAAAATTATTTGCTACAGATTTTGCTCAAACTTAATTTTTAAATAAAATAAACTTTACTTTTCGGCACTACTGTGAATTGATGAATTTGTTTAAATATTTTAAATCAAGATAAAAAGTTTAATATAGTCAAAAAAATTAATTGTGTACATTTAAATAAATTAATTGTTTATAACTTTAATTTCTTATTCATTTTAAGCTTAAAAAAAAAAAGATATTTTTAATTTTTTTTAGTTTAATTACATTGACCCATATTTTTAGTTTAAAAATAAATTCACTATATGATCACTATCTACATTAAGTCTTTTATATAAAAAATAAAATAAATATTTTTTTATGCTACATTATAAAGTTAAAATGATTAAATTATATATTTAGCTTTTCATATTTTTAATGAGTTGGTTTTAATTTATATTAATCAACTGTATTCATTTATTTTATTTAACTCTTTTTGAAAAATCTTCCCAACAAAAATTTGTATCATTAAAATTTAGCTTACAAGTTCCACTGTAATTACAGGTATTCAAATGACCGGCAAATTATTCATTTGTCGTTAATAATAATCATGTCGTGCAATAAAATAATGTCGAAAAAAAGGTCACAAATTATTTAAAACAATGCACAAATGCATGTATTTATTTTGGTCTTGTTTTAAACTGTGTTTAAAGCACAGTGGGCCACTAAATAACCGGCCTGTGTGAGCTTTCGTAATTGCGCTCATTTTTTCTGAATGAGAGCAACTTTACATCCAATTGGGATGCAAAATGGAAAAGAAAACAAAACAAAAAGAAGCGCAAGAAATGAGTGCGTGAGAGGGACGACAGTATGTGTGTGTGTGTCTGTGTGAAGTGCGTGCTGATTTGTGCATGTATTGATACAAGTTCAAGGGCAAGTGCACTCACCTGCAGTTGGCAATCTCAGCCGTCTTCAGCCTTGACGTCACAATCGTTGTCGACGTCGGCGTCGGCATCGCTGTCAACGTCGTCTCGGGCAGCACTGGTCTATAGATGAGCGGCTTCACACTGCATTCGAGGTCGTCAAGGAAGACGACATCGTGCACTGGAATTAACCGATGATCGGAGACATTAAAGTGTAGATCACGAAAGGGACCGTTCAAGAGGCAGCGCAGCGTTGACGTCGCAGCCGCATCCGTATCGTGAGGCGGCAACTGCAATTACACGATTCTAATTGGAATTGCGATACAAATTGGAACGTGGGGTTTTAGAAGATGCTGCACCTTGATTTTTCCATTGGCAGCGGAGAACATTGATTAGAGCCAAAGCAATAATAACAACAATAATAAGCAATTTTAGCACTTGGCTATGACAACATATGACACACACACACGCGCGGACACACGTACACACGTACAACCAAACAAAAATATAACAGAACTTTCAACACGCGTGCGTACGTCGCGGCAGAGACGTCGACGTCGGCGTCGTAGAAGAAGGAGGGAGTGAAAAAGAAGCCCACGCTTGTGAATTAAAACCAAACACAATTAACACAGCGCTTACAATTTACGATTTACGATATTCTCAATTAAAATGTTTGTGCCACACATACAATTCATTCAGGCTGCGGCTGCGCCTTCACTTCACATTTCACTTGCTCATTGCAACAGCAACAAGCAATAACACAACAAAAAAGAAACAAAAAAAAAACTAAAACAGCAACACAGCACGCAGAACCGCAGAGCGAGAGCAATTGAATTTTCTTATGAGATATAACACACGCTGCTCAGCCCCCGCGAACGCTAAGGCAACTGCCGCCGCTCTCCAATTGGTCCATTGGTCGATCGGTTTAAATCAGCTGTTCAAACGGGCAGTTGTTAAATGTTGTGTGGCAACGCCAAACCTGCAAGTGCCAGCGCTGCCACACATCCAACTTAGCAACACTACACAACACTTATTTGAAAACATACGGCACTTGGCAGCACTAAAGCGAAGCAGCTAACAAGCTGTGAAAAATGTGTTTATATTAATTTAAGTAAAAATAATAATATCGTAACAATAAGAATTACAAAACCAAAAACGGTAAGTTTGCGTGCCCGTTGCGGTGTATTTGTTATTATTATGCAAATAACAATACGAAAAGCGCGCAGCATAAACGTTTTGCATGTGTGTGTACATACGGCGGCTCGCTTGCGTGTGTGTGAGTAAATGTTTGTGTGTATGTGTGCACGCTGGCGGCAAAAACAATGGCAGCAAAAGCAAAGATTAATGAAAAAGATGCAGAGGCAAATATGCCATAAATGTTGACTAAAAATAAGCAATTATCACAAACTCATATTTATGTATTAATTGCGTGTAATTTACAGCACTTGTCGAGCCGCAGCAGCGACGCAGTCTCGGAGTCAGCAGAAGCGACAACAACAACAACAGAATCAAAATAGTTTTGGTGAGTGCTACAACAACAACAAGCATAAGCAGACAATGCGGAAGTAGAAGAAGAATGACGTTATCTTAATTTCATCTAGCAGATAACTGAAGTACGAAGCGGAAAACGAAAGCGAAAGCGAGAGGGCAATATAACCATGTCGCATACGATATTATTAGTGCAGCCGGGAGCGCGACCAGAGACGCGAACATACTGCGATTATGAGAGCGTCAATGAGTGCATGGAGGGCGTCTGCAAGATCTACGAGGAGCATCTGAAGCGACGCAATCCGAACACACCTACCATCACCTATGACATCAGTCAGCTGTTTGATTTCATCGATACACTGATCGATATCAGCTGCCTGGTCTACCAGAAGAGCACCAACACATATGCGCCCTACAACAAGGATTGGATCAAGGAGAAGATCTATGTGCTGCTGCGTCAGGCGGCGTTCAGTCCGAATGCCTAAACAACTCACCCAAAACCAAATAAACACACAACAACAACAGGAACACAACTGACACATTTAAGGCTCCACTTTTCCGTGTCACATTTTTATTGGCTGTGTAAAAATGGTCACTGAAATCGAACGGCCTTAAATGCCACAAAACCCACTTCTTTATAGACACAAATGAATTAATTATTATAATTTTACATTACTAGTTTTGCAATCTATCAGTTCTGCTGCTATGTGAGACAGAGATAGATACAGTGGAAAGACACATTGATGAGCTTGTCCAAAACAAAATTAACAATGTCGAAAAAGCTCGAAAAAATTAAGAAAATAACGAAATTTATTTCAATGTTTTGTTTACTTCAATTCTAATCTTATTTTTTTTATAAGCGTATAAATTGCGACTGTGTCCATTTGTAGAATTTTGCACTACAAACCGGTAAATAAGAACCTTAATTTTTTTGTATTTAAATATAATCTAATGTATGTATATATATACAAATAACAACAATGTGTTTGCTTTTTGCTTGGCAGTTCTTTTGTAGAGAAAAGATATTGAATTATTTTCTAATTAATCAGTTTTCAGCATAAATTTGGCTCTGATTTGTTTCCCATTTCACTTTTTATGTTATTTAAAAACTTAACCATATATAAAAATATTTTGATTTTCCACAGTTATAGTTTTCCGATCTGAAATATTCGCAGATAACACCTTAACTGTAAAATTCTAAAAATAGTTCTCAAGTAATAATTTTTAAAAGCACTTTTATAGCTTTTTGGGTGCTGTAAGCAGCGTGGTAAAAATTTCAAAACCTTTCTAAACTCATTATAGACTTACATTCCAAATTTAGTATTTCTAGCTCCCCTAGTTCCCGAGTTATAGCCGTTTAAAGGCTCTAACAATATCTGGAAATTCCCTGAATATTGTAGGAATTTTATTTTAAATCCCCAGTTTTAAGAGCTCTACTTTTAACGACAAATTATGGCATTACCCCTTAGTAAGACCCACTAAACTCATAACTAAAGCTAATGCCTTTTATTCTCGAGTGAATCCCAATCTTAGTCAAGTAGCAAAAGTTAAGATCGCCATAGTTCACACAGATCAGATATAATCTAAACTTTTAGCGTTTCCCCATTTAAATTCTATGAAATTTTAGAATTTTATCATTCCAGCGTGAAGTAATAACTTTTTTCACATACAGCTAAGATATTGGATTGCAGTTTGAACCCGTAAGCTGATCCCAGCCAAGTCGTCAGAATAGGGCCATAAAAAAAGCTAACAAATATGTTAATTGACAATTGGTGTCGACAGTTTTCAAGTGTGTAAAAAGTAGCGGAAATTAGCAAAAACAAAATTAGGTTTTTAAACTTTACTAATACTAGAAATTCCTAAGGTTAACGGTCAAGGAAATTTAAATTTAGACTTATAATATCAGAAAATTTCACAATTTTAATTGCCAGAACTTTAAAAATCAAAAAAACATGGATTAAAAACAATATTTCAAAGCTAAACCCAAAAAAAGGCTAAATAATGAAACGACTGCTAGCTTTAAAAAAGCTAAACTGCCCACAAATTTAATGCTTAAAACATTTCAAAACAGCTAAACCTAAAAAAAAAGCAAATTAAAAAAATTTAGCCTTTAAAAAGCTAAACTGCCAGCACTGTCTGCTTGGTAACTGCTATTTAGGATGCATAGCAATTGAGATAAACAGAACCTTTGGTCAAATGGGGCGGCAGTGGCAGTAGTATTTAGTTACTATAGTAAACGGCAGTAGCCCGTAACGAGAACAGAAAAAAATAACTGAAAGAAAACAACAACAAAAAATCAAAAGCTGGCTCAGCAGCGGCCTTGCCAAACGTCGGCGTCTGCGCCGGCAGCGAAGCCGCTGCAGCTGCGTTGAACTTGACGTGCGATATTTATATACGTTTGTATGGCAAATTTTATATTTAATTAGCTGCCAACTTTATGTAATAAATGCACAGCTAGTAATTTGATTTAGTTGAGAATTGCTAGAACTGGTTTTGCCAGCTGTTTCAATCTCAACTCCGCCAGCAAAAACAACAACAACAGCAGCGAAACTCGGATTCAATGTCAAGTTCATATTAGGCTGCACACACACACACACACACACACGCACACACCGATGTACACTCACACAGACGCGCACGCACAAGAACTGCGCACAGCTGAAACCAAAACTGTTGCTATCTCTTTCCAATTGAAGTCATTTGTTTTGAATTTGTTTTTGTAAGTTCTTATTACTTTGCAGTATATTATATTTAATTAGTTCTATACAGTAATATGTAAAATATTTAATTATTAGCGTTTCTACCTCGCTAATTACGCATTTTCCGTGCTGGAGCAGCCTCATTTTCATATTCCATTTCATATTCCAACTGTAGTTTTGGTTTTGTGCGTCGACGTGAAGTTGGTCCCGCTGCCGCTGTCTTCTTCTTGCTGTCTGTGCTGGACTTCTTCGTTGCTTTCGCTGGCAGCTTCGCGTCCTGCAATTGTTATTGTACAACACGCGTTAAAATATCGTTAATCGTTGATCGGTTTTTCTCGTTTTTGTTTTTGTTTGGAAATTCTGTCACTCAAAACGCGGCTCAGTTTGAAGTTGAGATGCGCGCGCGCGCTTTCGCTGACTGTCGCTCAATAAGTCTCAGAACCGCCATGAAGCAAACATTTCGACGACGTCGACGTTGAAGTCGCTGCGACTGCAGTAGCAGTAGCTGCGTCAACGTCGCTGCTTTTCAGCCGGCCGGCAAATGAGCTTTTGCGGCTTAGCAGAGAAAGAGTGAGAGAGAGAGAGAGGGAAGTGGAGAGAGCGAGAGCGCGCGCGCTTCAGACGAGCCGCCGACAGCTACTTGAACTTGTCTTGTCTTGTTTTCATTGCAAATTATGGTAATTGCTTTAAAATAAGCCTTATGCAATGACGTTGCATAAAATATAATTTAAATTTAAAAAGAAAACAATGTAAAGCAAGTCAACTATGCTGTCGTCTACTAACAAATTGACAATTATTGAAATTCGTACCTCGATGTCATCAGCATCAGCAGCATCATCATCCTCATCGGACTGCGCGAAATCGCTGTCCATTTCGACCTCTTCACGTTCGCCCGACACGCTGTCAACATCATCATCGTCGTCTTCATCTTCATCCTGATCCTCGTCTTCCTCTTCGTCATCGGTTTCAGCTTCGACAAACTCCTCGGTATCGTCGAGTGCACGGCGCAGATCGTAAGCTTCACGTTCTTCTTCGTTCGCATCTTCCATTTCCATTTCACGCTCAACTTCATCTTCGTCCTCCTCCTCCTGTTCGTCTTCTTCAACCTGTTCGGCTTCGAGCGCCTTGTTGAATGCCGTTTGTGAAAAGTTGTAAATATCCTTGTACGTGCCCATTTTGAGACGTGTCAACAGCTCCTTCTCAATGTGATTGTCAATTTTGGCTGCCACCAGAGCTTTCTGCTCGCGACGCGTCTCACGTCGCTCGATTTTCGTTGAGAGCGGCACAATGAGCTTCTGGCGTCGCAGCTTCAATTTACGCATACGCATCAGATATTGTGTGATTTTGAGGAAACGCTGCTTATTCTTGGCTATCATGTATTTGGGCCAAAACACAAGATTCTCATTGATCTGTTGTATGGCCTTCTCGAAGTTACGGGACAGTTTTACACGCTCCCACAGTTTGCTGGGCATATGCGAACGTTCCGCCGTCTTCATGAACAAATAAATGATGCCCTTCTCCTCGCGTACCGTTGCATACTGTGAGTTGGCCAAGGGGCAGGTGCGACGCGTGCACAGACCTGTCAAGTTGTACTCATGACGGCAAAAGGTGCGCGTATCGGTTCTGCGAAAAACGAGCAATAGTTTCATTTATTACCAAGATTTCTTTAGATTATAATTCACATGCACTTACTTGACTTTGTGCGAGCAGAAGGATTTGTTGATGATGCTCCAAACAACCTATTTGGGTACTTAGATTAGTCACGTTTATAAGACACACCATTTCTACTTACATCGTCGGTCTGCATTATGTGGCCGCCAAAAGTTTAACACTTTAATATTGGTATTTAAAAAAAAAAGAGAAATTAAACTAAATTCTTTATAAACACGTGCAACGTGCCAGCGGCTTCAAAATACAACAACAGACACAAGCAATTCGATTTTATGCCATTCGCACAAAAGTCAAGCACATTGTGACTAAGTATCGATATATCGATAGCAGTGTGACTGGCTTGGTATTAAATACCGACTTTATTTGCAGTCACTTTAAATGAAAAGTATCACTAAAAAGGTAGCAGTCGACTATAGTGTGTATTTTTTTGCTAAAAGCTTATTTTGTAAGCAAAGCATAAAATTATAAAACTGGTTTTAAATTTTCTAAATAAAAAATACCGCAAGAGTATTTATTGTTAGTGCTAAGCAGCGAGCACATTGCGCCAAATGTTATCGATAAGCCGCAAAACTAACGCAAGCAAAAGAAGAAGAAGCATTCTGAAGAGCGAAAAGTTTGCCGCTGTCAGTGCCCGGTTTTTATTTTGTGCAGATATATATGACTGTGTATATATGTATAAAATAGCGCGTGTTTGAGCAACGGCATAGTTTTTAGCTGACTATAAAATTGGTACAATTATAAATCTAGACAAAACACAAGACACTAACGATGCAGCAGCTGATTCTGATGGTGGCCACAACTGTGTTGGTAAATTTGGCGCTAATTTTTGTTGCCGCATTGTTGGGTCACAAACTATATATAAACGTGCGGTAAGTGTGCTAGCAACTGGGTGTATTGAATACCTAAATACCCTGTACATACCAAACAGCTCGCGCTATGACATTAAAGTAAATTGCTGGTTCTGCAATAACAACACGCGCGTTGCGTACGCCAAACGCAACAGCTGGACGTGTCCGCACTGTGAGCAGTATAACGGTTTCAAAAAGGACGGTGACTACAATCGAGAACTCAATTTATCCGGTGGCAGTCAGAACAACAACCACAGCAACTCCAGTGGCAGTCACAAAGCGACCACAGTCTGTGCCAATGCCTATTATACAAATGAACTGAATGCCACGCCCCCAGCGCCCGCTAACGGACTCTGTGATCAGTGCAATGAATCGCAGAGATTGAAGGTCGAGAAACTGGCTCAGTTTGAGCCAAAGCACGAGTCGCGCTTCGACCAGGAGCTCAAAATCTATCAGTAAGTGCAAGCAGTCCCAGAGTGGACCAAGTGTTCCTAGTGCTCCCAACTCCGATATCAAATAACTTGTCCAAACTCGCCACTTGCAGAAAACAATTGGAGCAGCAGTTTCGACTCTGCGGCAGCTGCGAGCGGCACGTAAGCAAAGTGCTCCACGAGAAGAAGAAGTTGGTGCTCGGCTCCAAGTTCCTGAACTTTATAATCAAAGGCGCTGCACTGCTCAAGCAGCCCCACTTCAAACGCTTGGCGCTGGTGCAGCGGCAGCGACGCCTCGAGCGCTATCAGCTGCTGATGACACTACTCACCATTCTCAATGTAATCGCTCTGATCTGCAGTCTGCAGACAGCGACGCAGCAACAGTTTAGCCAACTGCTGGGCGAGACACTTGGCCACGCGCTCTTCTTTGTGTACTCCCATGTGCTGGCCCTGCTGCGTGTGCTGTCCGAATACGCGGGCAATTTGGTCGCCACTCAGCCAATTTTGACCAGAATCATGCTCTTTGGCAGCACATTGTCTAAACTGTTGTTGTACTCGCTGGGTTTGAGCCAACTGCAGGCACAGCAGGCCACGCTGAGCAGCTGCTTCACCAGCTTCTATCCCTATGCCATGTTGGCCCTCTGTTTCCTGCACAACATCTCCAATGGCCTCAAGTTCACGCGGTTCACGCTGCTGCTGGTGCTGTGGAGCATCTACGCGAAGGGCTCCATGCTGCTCTTCGAGGCCATTGATGGCGTCACCTTCTTGGTGAGTACCAGACAACTGTTTTGGAAGCTTTGTACCATTTAATACCCTATACTCTTGCAGCTGCTGGGTAGCATATTGACGCTGGCTCTGCTGACCACAAACCGAAAGAACTCGCTGCTGGCGCTGGGCCACAACGAGTCCGTGGACGATAGTTTCCATCGCCTGTACGCGGACGAAGGCATCTCCGATGACGAGACCATCAGCATGTTGAGTCAACAGCTGAGCTGCAATGCCAGCAGCAACAACATGTCCATGTCGCTGGGTACATCCATCTCCAGTCTGAATGGTTCACAGCAGCTGCGTGCGCGTAATCGCTCGAACATAGCGCCATCGGTGCTCTCCTTGGACTCATTGCATCTGTCCTCGCAGCGCACAGCTGTGCCACAGCCGTTGGCCTCACCTGCGCCCAGTTTTCGCAGTGCCGCATCACCTTTGAGCTACGCAGCCAGCTGCCACGCCTCCCAACTACCGTCCATGTGGCGCAACATGAACGCCTGTCCCACGTATGGTTGGCAACGCGGCTTTGGCGGCACTCCCGCCATGGAGCGACGTGCCAATACCGCACGTTCTAGTCAAAATCTGTTGTTCCCGCCGCGTCTGCAGCCCCAGCAGCCGCACAGCGGTGATGTCACTGCTTGGGTGCAGGCCACCAGCAGCTGTCAGCGTCAGCTGAACATACTCGAGGAACCCAACACGGCCAATCTACTCGGCTACTGCGATGACAAGCAGCAGCAGCAATTGTCACGCACCTCATCGCAATCCTCGGGCTTTGAATCGCAGCTGGGCCAGTCGAATCTAGCTCGAAACGAGCCAACTTTGCGTGGCTCAGCTACACACTTGGGAGGCGCCGTTCCTGCTGGCTTCCAGGACTTTAACTACGGCTTTGAGGCTGCCTCAACGGCGCGACAGTTGCACATTCCGGGTCCACTGCCATCGCCGTACTCCACCCAAAGTGAATTTCATTTTGATCGCACGGCTGCGGCTCCAACTGCCAGTCAGGAACTACGTCCAGGTGATCTGCTGCGCAGATGGGTGCACCAGAACGTAGGCGCCCAGGCGACAAACCATGGTTAAGATCGTGCCATGGGGAAACATATAGAAACTATAACTACACTACACTACACTGCCAAGGCAAGACACTAGAGGGGTTCGTGGGAAGGGGGGAAAGTGTTAGCATTGACTAAGTTTAAGCAGCTAAACTAAGAATTGAATTTTTATGGAAACAAACTAACGAAAAACGATTTAAATAGAAAACTCTTGGACGGAATTTAAAAAATTTATTCTTGGACTTGGAATTAATTTATCTTTTTACTAACTTAATTCGCTTACCTTTTGTTAATTTTAATTTAATTTCTTAAAATTAAGTAAAAAATAATTCACACTTTAGTTAGTTTTTGCTAGGAAATTAAATTGTATTTAATTTTAATTTATTTCAACTTAGTTTGGTTTGCTTTGGAAATAATAAAAGTTATACATAAATTATTTTTAATATGCTTAATTTAGTCTTTAATTTAAAAAACTCGCATAGTTATAATTTTTTTTTCTATTTTTTAAGTAGTTTTACATTAATTTTCTACTATCTTATTTTTTTTTTATTTTTTTCAGCTAATTTAAATATACTTTATTTAACTTTTCACTTGAATTCTTAATTTAAAATTACTGAAATGTACATAGATTTTTCTTAATTAAATAAAAAACTTGTTTTAATCAACAGTAGTTTTATTTTTTTATTTAAGAAAACTTCACCCATTAAAAAATAAATACATAAAATCAAATTTTAATTATACAAAAGTATGAATAATATTCCTTAGTTAAAGTATTTTATTATAAATTTAATTAGCCTTTTTTAATTATTATTTATTAATTTTGTTAATATATTAATTATATTTTATTTGTTTTTTTTTTTATTATTTGTAATTTTTTGTTTTATTTGATTTCATATTATCTATTTATTTTTTATTAGTGCAACACGTTTTTTAGTTGACTGTTTATTTAAATTATAAATTAACTAATTTTAAATTTTTTAATTAATTATGTTTGATTGTTTCTTGTTTTTTACTTATATTATTTCATTCAATTACACGTTATTACTTAACTTTTAATTAGAGCAAAACTCATTTTAGTTGTCTCTTTATTTTTTTTTTTATTTAAATCTTAAATTAAATTATTTTAAATTTGATTTCGCGCCTCTTAATTACTCCACAAAACACTCAGTTCAAGCCCACTGTGCGCTCTGCTGCCAGCTGAGATTCGACGCAGGTGGCAACGCTGCGAGCTGCGGTCAGAAACAGCTGATGCGAACGAAAATAAATTGGAAACAACATAAAAGTGTTGGCAGTAAACGTTGCAGTTGCAAGTAAATTGGATTTGTGATCAACAAGAATTGCAGATCGATTAAACGGACCAAGAGCGAGAAATCAACAATCAGAGAGTGTCTGAGTGTGTGTGAGTGAGTGGACGCTTGTGTGTGTGTGTGCCTGTGTGCGTTGGCAACAAAATGAGCAGCCAACGGCGTACGGTGATTATATTCAAATCGGAATCGGATAGCACAGATGTCTATGCGGAGACCTTGTTGGGTCACAACTTTCAGCCACTGTTCGTGCCGACATTGAGCTTTGGGTTCAAGAACTTGGAACAGCTGCGCTCCAAGCTAATGACACCCGATAAATATGCGGGTATCATATTCACAAGTCCACGCTGTGTGGAAGCCGTCTCCGAGGCACTGCAGCTATCGGAGTTGCCAGCTGGTTGGACACTGTTGCATAACTATGCCGTTGGCGAGGTTACGCACAATCTGGCATTGAGCACACTGCAGCAACTCTTCACGCACGGCAAACAGACGGGGAATGCACGCAATTTGGGTGAATTCATTGTGGACACCTTTGATGGATCTAGGAATTTACCACTACTACTGCCCTGTGGCAATCTGGCAACGGACACACTGCTCTCCAAGCTGGCAGAGAATGGTTTCTGTGTGGATGCCTGCGAGGTGTACGAGACCAAATGCAATCCTCGACTGGGCGAGTGCATGGATCTGGCACTGAAGGCGGAGAACATTGAGTTCTTGGCATTCTTCTCGCCATCGGGCGTCAATTGTGCCTATGAGTACTTTAAGGCCCACAACATTGCGTTGGATCAGTGGAAACTGGTGGCAATCGGACCAAGTACACGACGTGCCCTCGAATCATTGGGATTGAAAGTCTTTTGCACCGCGGAGCGTCCGACGGTGGAGCATCTGGTGAAGGTGCTGCTCAATCCGCAGGAAAGTCGTGAACGTTTGCTGCGGGAACGCGAGAGGGCGGCAGCTATGGACTTAGCATAAACTAATTAACATACTACACATTACAATCTATTCAATTCGGACTTGGACTATCTCTCTTTTCTGTGTATGTGACCTCCTTGAGTACAAAATTAGTGAGCCCAGCATGAAATGTTGTGCATTGTAAGTTATTTTTGATGCCTGATACTCACCTCGATTGAAGCTAAATAAATTTGTTTTTCTTTTTCTTTCTGTGTTTCTAAATTTACATTTGGCCGACATTTTTCAAATGCCAACGGGCGGCGCCAAAAGCGATTGTTATCGATAAGCGATTAAATACCAAAAGCGTTGGTGTTGTTAAATTAGCCTTGATTTATGTTTTAGCGATAGTTTTCAAATTTTAACAGCCGACGCGGCGTTGCTGCCTGCAACGGACTCCACAACTATCGATTAATTGTGGCGGCACGTCGATTAAATACCCAACTTCCTTAGCTTATTCACTTCAACAGCGCATTTGAACTATTAACGTTTTGTTCTGTATTTAAGCTGAGCAAACACAGGATTATCAATTAAATAGCTTAGTGATTAATTATCGAATTCAAAAGTTGTATGTATCGATATGCTCAGCCATCTCTAATTCAAACGATCGCCAATGCGTATTAAATTATTGCTTTGAAAGAGAATAAAACTAAGTAAAGGAAAACGCCACAACAAATGGCAGCAGTTCGTTTAACGCAGTAACAAATCGAGTCCATTGTAAGTTTTTAAATTCATCACACAAAAACAATTTAAACATCGCCAAGCAAAAAAGCGCAACAAGGCGCCGACACATGCACACACACTCGCACACGCATACAAACACATGTACGCGCATGCATGAGATGGACACCCAATAGCAGCCGGCGGCAAAAAGCATTTGTTGCTGTCTTTGGTCGTGACTCGTGAGCTCTGGGTGACAAAGCTATCGATACTATCGAGTATGGTGCAGCTCTAGCGACATCAAAGTAATTTATTTTTGTGCTTTTGTGCCCGCCGTCGCGCCACTGAAGCAGTTTTTATTATATTATTTTTTTTTCGTTCAACTTTTGTGTGATTTTCTGCGCATTTATAGCCAATAACAAACAGCGACAGTATTTTGGTGTTTGTGTGTGTATGTTGCGTTG
This sequence comes from Drosophila dunni, assembly GCA_018152125.1. Lineage (NCBI taxonomy): Eukaryota > Metazoa > Arthropoda > Insecta > Diptera > Drosophilidae > Drosophila > Drosophila dunni. The sequence goes on along the minus strand of JAECXC010000648.1, from coordinate 125,664 downwards.
TACATAATATAAAGGAAAAACTCCACGCAAACACTTTGTGCCGGTGTCAGCCAAAATTGCAGGTGAGTTCAGTTCAGTTTGTTTCAGTCAAATTAATTGGTTTTCTTGTCTTACTACTATACCAACATATATACTTATATATTTAAACAATATATGCAATTGTCTGTATATAGAGTATATACCACAAATCCGTATGATCATGCAGCATTCTAAAAGGCAATAAAAATGAAGTGGGATGGCAAGCAAGCAAATGGAATGAGTGTGTAACGCAATGTAGAAATACCGGTGTGCACGGCGTCAGTGTCGCTATATGTATATGTGTGCGTATACGGTTTGTGCCAGCCATTGTGCGTATGCGTGTATTTGTTTCTTGGCTTGTGTGTGTGTGTGTGCGTGTAAGAGTGTGAGTGTGAGAGAGAGCGCGACTTGAGTTGAATTGGTTTGAGTGAGTCATTAACCGGCCTGCGCGCCGCTGTGTCAACGTTTTCCGTTTTTGGCATTGCAAATTGGCAAATTTGCCACTGACACTTTTGTTGTTTTCCCCATTGAATGCTAATTTATGTATTTTCCACTCACTAAAACATGCAACTAACACAATTTTAATACTGTCCAGAAAAACAAAAGCAAGAACTAAATCAAGAGTGTGTCAATAAGAATGAGAGCGAGTAAAAGAGCGGCAAGTAAGCGACTCTCTTCGCCGTCGCCGTTGTCTTGAAAATCAAATTCGCCAAAAAGTCTGTTAAATTTTTGAAAATTCAGTTCAAAGCTTCACTTCGCCTTCGCCTTAAAGTTGTTAGCGCGCGCGCTGTGCGTTAGAGCGAGACAATGCATTATAATGTGAGAATTAATATATTTCTTTATTATTATTTTCCTTTTGTATGCGTCTTTTGCATGTGTGTGTGTGTGTGTGTTAAGTGTGGAATTGCCAGCTGCCATAAATCACGACTGCGTCACTGTAGCTGGCCGCCGGCTACCTTTTTTTGAGTTTTATTTTTGTTATTGTTGTAGATGTTAGGCAAAGCGTGTGAAAATTGCAGTCAATGCCGAGCCGCAACCACCGTTTTTCCAGCGTCGTCGAAAGTTTTTCCGCACACACACACACTACGGCGTCTTACACATATTGTGTTACTGTCTTTTTCTTTGTGTCTGCAGGTCGCTCACTTCCGTCTTTATCATGTGTCGCCCAACACACGCACTGACACATAGTACATGCACGTATATATGTGTGTGTGTGCTTATACATATTTCACAAGCAGCCAACTTATCTCATTAGCATAAAGGCGCATTTTCCAGTTAGAAGTCGCCATCGTCGCATTGTTAACTTCTCTACATGTTTTATGCCTCGCTGGTCCGCTTTAACCACACATTCAAACATATTAACTCACACACACACATGTACACCTTGATAGCTTTTAGAATTTTATTGAACCGGGACATTAGTGAAGCGCTTCTATTTGCTATTCTGGATTCTGGTTCTTTGTGATTTGTCCAGCATCTCGATTGCTTCACATTCCCAAGCCATTTGTAACGGTTTGTTTTGTGGTAGCAAGAAAGTCGCCACAAAAAGTGTGAAACAAAAAATCAGATAACAAAGAGGAGAATACAAAACACACACAAAAAGAAGAAGAAGAAAAACACAAAAAATGCCGCAAAAGCCTATGGCACCCAAAGTTCTAAGCTTATTCGCGCGCTCTCTTCCTTTCATTGTGCTGCGCGCTTGGCCCATTTTTCAGCACAGAGAGAGAACAAATGAGTGAGAGAAAGATCCACAGAGAGAGCAACAGGCGGATGCTGCGCCGCTGTTGTTTACACTCGCTCTCACTCTCGCATTTGCCATGCCTGTCAAGAAATCGCTCTCAAACCTTGTACGTGTGTGTGTGTGTGATGTTGTTGTTGTGTGTTCATTCATTATTTGATTTATCGGCCGAAAGTAGAACGATTCGTAATTAGCTTTTTAAATCATGCCCAAAACGGGAAAGCGGCATTACATTCTCTCTTTCTCTCACTCTCTATTTGTTCATCCTTTGTTGTCTCTCTTGTCAATTAGCACCTTATTTTCTATGATTTATTTACCATTTGTGTACAAATTCTACTGTTGCTGCTGCTGATTTTGCTCATCCAATAAACGGAGACAAAACCAGTTTAAGTGCCAGCGTTGCCATTTTGTGCAAAATTTGCGTAGCTACAAAAACAATGCGCTGCTGGAATAAAGCAGAAAGCAGCGCAGCAGCGTCAGCGATAGATCAGCAGCTACAGGTAAGCACCCAGCCAACGTTGACGTCGCTGCTGCTGCCGCTGTTTTTATGTGCGATGGGAGAGTTTAGCGCGTGAAGACACGTGAGCGTTAAAAATTGATTAGTCGTGTATGTAAGAATTTGTTTTTAGTTAACTTGACATACATATGTACAGTGGTGGGCAAAATAGTATTGGCTTAATAGGTAACATATTTTGCAAATTTTTGAGGATCTAAGAAAATTTCTTAATTGAAATTTTTGTCCTAGGTTTAAATGCTTGTATTCTTCGTGACTTGATCGTGAGTCACGCGCCCATCGCCATGTCCTCGCCTTGGTCTTCTGGGACTTTAAAAGTCTGTCGCTCTGTTTGCGTCTGTTTTGTTTTTGGCATTGAATTCACTGTAGATTTTTTTCTGTTTTCCTTTTCTTTATTTTTTTTGCACACAAAAGCGCAAAGCAAGAACACTCGAAGCACAGGCAGCAAAAGAAACAATGCTGACGTCATCGACGTACGGCCGGCAGCCTGTTGAATTTATTTTGAGGCGAATATTTTTAGGAAACCGAAAATTGAACAGAATTTACAATTTGCATTTTGGCGCAGACTGCGATGCGGCAGCGGACGACGACGGCAGCATTCGTTTTCGTCGTCGACGTCACGCGAGATTTCGAACTTGGTTTTTTTTTTTTTAGTTTTTCGAACTTGAAATATTCTTCTCTCTTCGGCTCTCTCTGTATCAACCCATTCTATTGACTCTCACGTGTGCTTGGCCATGAAGCGCAACAGCGCTGGCTGCGCAGTCGCGTCGCTGTTTCGGCACTCTCACTCGTTTGTTTGCTCATGCGTCGACTGCGCTGCGTTGTTGTTGGCTTTTCATTTTTATATTTCGTATAGAAAGAAGGCAAGTGGTGGGAGGGTAAAGAGAGTTGGGGGACGCTGTGCAACAAGTGTGCAAGCAGCGCCTCATTGTTGTTGTTGTACCGTATTTTATGTAAATTGACCAAAACTAGTTGTTGTTTTTGTTGTCATGGTTGACTAGTTAAGCGGGCGCAGAGGCAGCGACGCGTAGAGTAGTAGCTTCAACGTCGTCTGCGTTACGTAACAAAGCAAACTTAAAACGGAATGAAAAACGTTAAAAGTTGGCAGCTGGGAGCTGCTGGGGCGCTTGCTTTCAAAATGTTAATGCGCCGGCGTTGCCACCTGGCCAACTGACACTTGTTACGCTCACCGATCTCTCACTTATCTGAGTGAAAGAGAGAGCGAGAGCGGGAGAGAGGCTCCAACCCAGCCGCGTGACTTGCTTTTTGGGCTGCTGTTGCTGCTGCTGCTGCTGGCCGGCCATTAAAATTTCGTGTGGAGCATCTCGAGAGAACCAAAAGTCCCCGCTACCATCACTCATTCCCCCGTCCATTGCACATAGATAAAAACGTTGTGCGCTCGCATTCGCCGCGCTGCGCTGCTGCGACGCTTCGTCGACTCATTTCGCATTTGACTTTCGGTACGTGCAGTCTCAGCGGACAGAGCAGAAAACAAACTGTCCAAAAAAAAAAAAAAGAAAGAAGAAAAAAAGCAACTGTTATTATTGTTGCTTCCATTGTGAGTGCTGCTCTTTTTTTTTTTTGCACGTGTGCAAGTGAGAGTGCAATAGCGTGAGCACCAAGAGCACTCGAAAGCTTTTCAGTATATCAAAACTTATCGCGCGCTTTTAACAAATCGCTCGTTGGCTCCAATACTGGACAATTGGTGTATTATTATTTGCATGTAAGTAAATTCGTACTTGCATGCATGCACACATAGGTTAAAAATATGTACATATATATTTCCATGAATGCGATTGTGTGCGAGTGTGTGGTGTATGTAATGTGTATTTGTGTGTGTGTGTGTAGATAAATTTCAGGCTGCAGTTTGGCAACGCCTTAAAACTGCTGCGTTATCATCAACAGAAGCAGCACCGACTGTCCAATCAGAATCGCCCGCCCTTCACCCAATTAATATAAACGCAGTGTGAGAAAATTAATCAACATCAAAATAAACTAAATACTTCAAAAATAAAAGACTCAAGTGACGCTTGTTTTTAGTGGGTCAAACGCCGGATGACCTCCGGCACCGCCTCAAAAACAATTCATAACTTACATACATTCCACCCCCTGTCACCCAGCCCCTTTTCCACACTTTTATTTTCGACTATCTTATCTGTTATATTGGACAAAAGTCTTTAAGTATTGCGTGCACTCGTCGGCGTTAACTCGAAACGTCAACGTCTGCGTGATCTCTTTCTCTTTCTACAATTACCATAAAAATTGCGTGGGAGAGCTTTTACTTTTGAAAGTGAACGATGCGTCTGTGACTACGACGGCGACGGCGACTGCGCTGCCGACAACGAATGTCAAGCAGCAGCTGACCCCACATAATGAGTGGAGAGTGAGTAGAGTGCATGATGCGTAAGGAAAGAGTTGCCAGATGATGTGTGTACATGAAGATGAAGCTCGAAAGGGAGCGGAAAGATGATGTTGCCGGACATGGCGGGGGGAATATGCAAAAGATAATTCAAGACAGACACAACTATAACAACAACTACAACAACAATGGGTTATGTTCATTGCCGTTGAAACTTTTTTCTTTCTTGATTCTGAATTGAAATTCATTGTTGCATTTAAATTTAACGGTTAGAGTTTTTAAAGTGACACTTTATGTTTGGCTTACATTTTCTTAAACTTTATTCAATTTTTAATATTATTTTTTATTTATCGAGCAAAATCTCATTTTCTCCCACCTATTATTACTTTATACTTAACGTTGATTGCGTATTTCTGTTGCGGCATTTTTTTGTTTTTATCAATTTGGAAAAAGAAACACAAAACGATAGAAACAAAATTGATAAACTATTTTTTCAAAGCGGTTTTTTTTTCTGTTTTGGGCTACGTAATGTTCTAAATTGGGTTGTGATCGCGACGCTACGCGGTTATCAATGTGCCGCAAAAAATGTTACTCTTGATACCAGTGTATGTGTGTGTGTGTGAGTGTTAGAGAGCGAGAGAGAGAGAGAGAGAGCGCGTGCATGTTTCTCGACTTTGGTTTATTGCTTGCTAACCTTGCACCTGCAGCTACAGACACAGCAACAGCTTGAGCTGTTGTAAGTGAACTTTCAATTGACTGCAAACAAAATGGATGAGTCAGCTAACCTAACCTCTATTGTACATCTTTCGACTCCTCTCCCCACCACTGCCCCCCTCCATGCTGCCTGCTGCCACGACCCTGTTTCATTCACTGTTATTGATATGCTTTGGCGCTCATATTACACTCCATACACATGTATGCACTCGTATAGATTAGAGTTATTATTTGCTGTGATATCTTGAAATGGCAACATTGTCGCTGTTAACATTCTTTACTCGCTCTCTCTCTCTCCCTCTCTCTGTGTCTCTTTTTGTTTTATCTATCACTACTGGGCACAAGTTGCGCTATTATAAAATTTGCCATTTAGTCAGCAGCAAACTGCTAACGCGTCTGTACAAAGCACCGCACGCAGCAGCCGAAGCAGCAGCAGTAACAGTAACAACAACCATAGCCGAAGCCGTAGTCACAGCCGAAGCTTAACCCCGCCCGCACTCACTCAATTATTTCACTCGTGTGTGTGTGCTCTCACACTCACTCTTTCTCTTGCTCGCGCTTGCTCTCTTCAAGGAGAGTTAACGAATCGCAGCAGCAGTAGTAGAAGCATTAACAGCACCACTAGCAGCGGCAGTAAGCTTCAGCAAGACAGTCGCGACGGCGCGCTCGTTTCAATCAGACGCTAAAATAAAAAAAGTAGAAGGAAAAGAAAAGAAAATAGAATTAAAACTGAGTAAAGAACCGTTATAGTGACGTTCGTTTCGAATTCGCTTCAATTTTTTTGAGTGAAAAATTGCAATTTGAATAAATGTCGTCCTATTTTTTTTTCGTGTGTTGTGTTTGAAAAGTGCATTTGTGTGGAAGCAATAACAACTACAACGAACAACAGCAACAACATCAACAGCAGCGACAACAAGCAGAAGAACAACAATAAAGCGGTGGGTTGCTACACAAAATTGAACTTAATACATAGTGAGTGAGCAAATGAAGGAGGAGGAGTAGGAGGGGGGGGACTGTGCCACAAGCGCTGTGTGTGGTGTTTGTTGTCTCTTGTGTTGGTTTGTGTCCAGTCAACGGCTTTTCTAAATTGACATACTTTCTAAAAGCGCTGCTAGACAAGACAAGACCAGCCAGCAAATCTGACTTGACCACAGCAATAATAACAGCAGCAGCAACAACAACAACAGCAACTGCTAGTAATGGCTAAGTGCCACCAGCAAATGCCACTGCTGCAACAAGGGGCAGGTTTACAACAAACGAACGGAGACACAGAAACGGAGACAGTGCCTCATAAACAAGTTGATAGACAGCGGCAGCAGCAGCAGTAAAGGCAGCTACTGCGACGCCAACTGCGACTGCAACGCACTCTTCTTCTTCTTCTTCTTTGTCTTTGTCTTCTCCTTCCTCTGACCAATGGTCTCTGAAGCTTTTACTCAATTCTTGTCTTCTGCCGCTGCGACTCGTTTGGCCAGCGTCTAAAACTAACTGTAAAAATGCAATCCATGCCTATTTCAGCTTTATAGCCACAATGCCGCTATTGGCCAAAACGCTTTGTCAGGTTTGAAGCATCTTTCATGTGTTTCCCAAATTTTACTCACTTTCCAGCGCTTAAAGGTGCTCAAAAAACCGTTTATCTTGGGAAAACTCAACTTTTGACTGATTGTCATAATTTTAAAATCATCATATTTAAATTTAAATAGAAAAGAAATTTTTTTGCTTTAATTTTAAGCATCTTGAGATCTTGAAATAAAGCATTAAAAATTAAGACATTTATTAATATGTATTTATTTAGAAATGTTTAATTCTTTTTGCTTAAATTTAAAAAAAAAAGGATTTATTTTTTTACTCTTTTATTTTTTTTTGAGTATTCTAAAATAAAATCGACACAATTTTGAAATCTTGGGCTTTTCAGGCCTTGAAGTATTTTTTGTTAAAAAATTCTAGCCTTTTAAAAAATACTATTTGATTAATTTTTAATAAAATAACAGTATTTTATTTTTCCAGAATAATTTTTATATTTAAAATGATTAAAAAAGGAATTTTTATAAATTAATTTAAAAAGCCATAATCCATTTATTCAGAATAAGCCTTGATTTCTATAAGTAAATCTTTTAAATTAAAATATATTAGACCCTATTCCAAATAGTTGAAGGATTCTTAAATATTAAAAGAAAAATTCCGCTATTTTGACCCTGTAAATTTGGCTTTAAATAAAATAATAATCAATTGAAGATCGTTTAATAGGTTTGAGGTGTGTGTAGATAGACGGCACCCATGATGATGGATGGTTTGGTAATTCCCCTACACAAGGCTATATATATAGATGTACATATACATACATATATGTATGTACACCGCATACATCACATATTCCATCTACTCAAAGCTGTTGTTGCATGCGATGTGCGCGTGTTTAAATGCATTTAAATTGCCGTTTTTAATTTACGATATTGTTTTTATTATTATTAGTTTTAGCGTTTAAGTTTTTAGCCAACGTTTTGAAACTGGCCATGGCTTTTTTGTTTTGTTTTTGGCCAATTGCACTTGATGAAAAGATGGTTGATCACACTCTCGCTCTCTCTCTCTGTCTTACTCTCTTTTTTGCGCTCTTCGGCGACTTGCAGACTTGTCTAGTTGATTGGGCCTTGATGATGGCTTAAGCGGTGGGGCACAGCGGGGGACAGTGGGAGGGGGAGGGAGGCCATTGGCTAACGCTGTGTTGGCCGCATTGCTAAAATTCCGCAGCTTTCTTTTGTCTTGCAGCTTTCTTCCAGCCTCTCTTCATGTAAATTTTTAGTTGTTTTTGTTGTTTTAACTCTTAAAAATCCATCAAAACTGCTGTTAACGCTTTGGACGAGACGACGCGCCCAAAACTAAAAGCCAATAGCCATAAAATAACGAAAATCTCTTGTGAAGGTCACGAAGAGTTGAATTCTATAAACAATTCGATGAGTTAATCGCTTGAAAATGTTTTTTTTTTTTACAGTAAGTAGAAGATAGCCGGAGAAAAAACAATAAAAACTCATTTACATAGATGTTTAAACTCCCTTTTTTTTTTGCTCTACTCCTGCCCGTCCGCCTGCTCCCCCACCTTTTGCACAGCTCGTTGATTCATTATTACTGTCATTAGCATGAAATCAAAGCGAAAATGTCGAAAGCAAATATCTAAAAAAAATAACTGAAAAAACATATTTGGGAGAAACAGGTTCTCTTTTTGTTGCTGTTTTTTTAACCACTCGCGATAGTCGACAATGATGCACAGAGTCTTGTTGTTACAGGTGTAACTTTTAACTGCATACAAATGCTCATTGATACGACACGCACACAGAGTAACTCTGAAATGAACACGTTTGCACGTAAAGCGCACAGAGATCGCACGACACGCTCTCCCTCGAGCTTACACACATCGCGCTCTTACTCTCTTTCTCTCTGAGTACTTCTATGACGAGCTTTGCACTGCGCTTTTGGTGTTGCGTCAAAGTTCAAGGTATACAAAATACGATAAATCCTAAGCATGCTTGTTAGCAATGCCTGTGCATGTGTTGGAGTGTGTGTAAGTGTTTGTGTGTCATTCTCTCACTCAGCTTGCCGCTCTTGCATTGCTCAAAACTGAGCTCATCACCAGTTAGCGCAGGATGAGGCGCGAGAGCGAAGCAGCAGAACTGCGGCAGAGCAGGTAGGCAGCAGTAGCAGTAGCAGAAGCAGCAGCAGCGAGGCAGTTTAAAAATAGTTAATTATTAATTGATGAAATGACTAATTGTGCAATTGTTGTTCCCATTGCCTCTTCTTGTCGATTGTCATATTTGTATGTGTGTGTGATTTTTTTCTATTTTAGTTTTTTCTACCTATTTGTTTTTTGCATGCGTCAAGGTAGAAGCAATTTAATTTAACGGTGTTTGGCGATGATGATGAATCAGTTATAGCTCAATGACAGCAATGCTCGTTTATAGCTATACACACTTCCATTCAGATTGATATAGTGATAAAAGTACTCACACACACACAGGCACACATCCACTCATGCTCACATGCACTTGTTGCCCAAAAAGATTTCTTCTTTATTGAAGCCCATAAATGGAGTGGGAGATTATTAAAAGCTTTAATGCTTCAATAAGGCAAGGCAGCTGAGCTTGTGCAAAAGCTCATGAACAGACAGGAATCACTCATCGCATGAGTTGGCAACACTTTCTAAACGACTTTTGGCAAAGCGCAGACTTTTCTCACTCACTTGTTGAATTTTGTTCAAAATTAATTAAGTCATCAACATTTTACAACACTGTCATGCACACACCATTTCTACGTACCAGTGTGTGTGCTTGTTTGATTTGCCATTTGTTTTTTCTGCTTTTTTTTATCGAATCGTAATCATTTGAAAATGTTTTTTTTTGCTCTCTTTCTGTGTGTGAGTTTAATTTGTTGCCGCTGTTTGTTTTAGTTTTAATGTTGTTTTAATGACAGCTGTGACGCCAAACGATGTCGGCGTCGATGTCGCTGTCGACGTCAGCAGCGACTGCGTTGTGGTGACTGCCTGCTTTTCATTTCCATGCACATTTTCATTAAAACAGTTTTTGTTGTTATTTTTATCGCATTTGTTTTTGTTAGTGGCGCATAAATCAATCAAATAGAGTAAGGCATAAATCCACAGCATGTTTAGTTACTAGCTAGGATTAACCAATTTAAGTACTCTATAGTCAATTAACTAGCAGGCGATAAGCAAACACACACACAGACACACACATACACTCGCACATGTGAGTGACAGTTTAAACGGAAACTTGAGTCAAAAGTGAACAATTGAAGTGTCTGCGGCTGCATATAATAATATCGTATGCATAACCTCAAAACTCAATGTCACGCATATTATTTACTCATTTTTATTAGAGTTTATATCTATGTAAGTGTGTGTGTGTGTGCGTTTCTATTGTCTATCGTTGTTGTTGTTGTCTTGACGATTAATATTTGCGCCAGCATTGTAGGTAATATGAAATTAGCTAACGAGTTGCGGCTGCGACGACTGCGGCTGTCATAAAAATAAGTTGCAAATAATAAAAATAATAGCAAATGGCAGATGAGGCCGACAGACAACGTTATATTGTTGGTTTTATATCGCTATTGCCATCTCTGTCACACCTATGCTCTTGTGTGTGTTGCATCATATTATTTGCCTGTCGCACTGTTTTGCATGCACAAATTGTCGTTTCATAACCGCAAACAAACAAAAACTAAAACTAAACGAAAAAAAATGAAATGATTTGCATACATTTAATAAATCACTTACAAAAACGAAAGCTCGAAAACGACGCATCGAATTGCTCGCCTTGTGCTCTCTTTCACTTAACCCCTCTCTCTTTGCTGCTTAAGCTTTCGCTCACATTAAGGACGCTCTTTGCTCCACTCTTCTTATCTTAATTCGTAAGTTGCACTCGCATGAACGCAGCGCTGCTTTTAATACGCACTCAGCTCTGCTCCTCTCTGCTTGCACTCAAATTAAGGACACAAAGCAGCGTCGCGTCGCTGCTCTAAATAAGTGAGTGGCGCAGCTTTTGCTTTGTAGTTTTGTTGTAACTTGCGTTAAGCCTGTGCTTGGTCTGTGTGTGTGTGTGTGTGAGTGGGAGTGGGAGGGAGAAAGAGACCGAGCAAAGGCGAATGCGTGAGTGTGTTAACTACTTTGTTTACCGATAACGATACGCATCTAGCTGGGGCAGGGGAGGGGTGTAAGAGAAAAAAACATGCGACCCAATTGACAGTCACCGTGGTGCTGTTGTTATTTGTCTATTTGCCAATTTGTAATTGTTGTTGCTCTTTTTTTTTCTAACTATTTTTCTACCATTTTTGAGCTCTTCATTTCGCTAGCACGATTTTTTGGCTGGGCCACATAAAAATACTGATATGAATTATATTTATAACACAAACAAGCCATGTGTATGTGTGCGTGTGTGTGTTTAGTTTTGTTTGTATGTTAGATAAGATATGCACATGATTTCATTGTACAAATACAGAAGAATTGTTGCCAACGGAAGTGACGTTGACAACAATCGAAAATTACAAAAAACTACAGCGACAGGCAAACACACACAAACACACACACACACACACACCACTGTCGTAGCAATTTTATTATATTACATTTTTTGTTGGCCTTTTATTCAAGTGTTTTGAATAAAATACAATTAAACATTCTCTGGTCTCACTACAACATTAATTTAATTGAATTGGAAAAATAAAAAATAGAAAAAAAACAACAAAAGTGAATGCACTTGGCTTAGCCATTGAGCTCGACTTTGAGATACCCTGTCGACATAATTACCTTTTTACATAATTTTCCACTACCATTTCTGTGGTAGAATTTCAGTATTTTGTGCTGTTTCAGTTGGTGGCCAACACTGATAAGCGACACGTCTCCGTTATATAATTTGACCCAATTAAGATAATCATTGACTCAACATGCACAACAGCATAACAAATCACGTAGTAACTATTGGCTCAAATTAGCTAAACTCTGTTTGGTAGTACAACAAATAAAACTTTCCATTGATTGAGCTGAAAAATTGTCAAAAACTGTCAGTTGCCCTTCAAAAGCAACAACAACAACAACAATTCACTCGCACGCACAATGTGTTGGCTTTGTGTGTGTGTGTGTGTTTGTTGTTTTTTGCATGCAAAACATTTGTCAAATTGACCAAAACAATTAACAAAATACTAAACAGCACGCGAAATTGTAGAAGCAGCGGAAAATGGAGGAAGTGAAGGGCAAAAATGCGATGAGCTAAATTTATAAGCTTTTTTGTTGTGCAGATAAAACACGTTTACACTGAGAGAAAGGGCGGTGAGTTGCAGACTAAGAACTGCACTGCATTTTACACTTAAAGTATGTTAAAAATTATAAATTTGTAAGTCTTTTTGGAGCAGAGAATTTGTAGATATGCAAAACTGGGGAATTTGATGGTCACTGATCACATGAATGAGTGAATATCGATAACACATGTAATGTTAAGCTAAATATCGATAAAGTATCGTTTGTCTAGTGTTAAGAAGCTTCGCATAGGATGACTTAAGGACAAGACTGATCTTCACTCTCTTCTACTGCTAACTGTTCTGACATACAGACGTTTTTTAAGCCTACATTCATGTTCATAAATAAAATCTGTCGATAAACCAACCATTCGTATAAGTTTCCCTTTTAATACACACTTTAAAACCCAGTAGTTTTTATAAAAAATGCTAATTTAGCGCTTTTAATCACTCCGACTGTTAATTCAATTTCTTTTCTGCCCCTTTCTGTCTCCAATTCTGCATTCTTTCAGAATTTATTGGCATTGCTGATAAAATTTGTTGCTTATAGAAGAAACTATTAATTGCTTAATCTTTTTCAATTTCTTGCACTTGAAAAGTGCTTAATACGTTGACAGTGTTGTCAAGTGCGCGCGGGGCCAGTGTTGGTTTGAACTTTGTATGGCAGAAATATTTATGGCCAAAGAGCATAAAAACTAATTGTTGCAATGAGTTGGCAATTTAAAAGAAGTAATCTTTGAGCAAAGAACGAGAGGACGACAGCGAAAAAGAAAAGCAAATATCATAAAAATAAAATAAAAAAAAAATAATATAAAATAAAAAAATACAAAATGCTTTTTAAATGTATTTGCGTGTCGTGTTAATGGCGAGCGCGTTGATGTTTTTATTTTCTCCCATCTTCTAGCACCTCATGAGCTGCCCCTCACAGCGCACCCCCTGTCCCCCCCTCAAGCTTCCTCCTACGCAAACAACTCAATTTTGTTGTCTTTTGTGGCTTTTCGCTTCTCTCACATGTCGTGTAGATGGAAATAAACAAAGTCGCTGAAATTTGTTGTTGTTTTTTTTTGCTGTTTCTACCATTTGTCTGCTATCAAGAACATTTAAGCCTAATTTGCTTCATTAAATTGTCACATTTGTGTTTTAAATTGCACACACTCCAACACACACACACATAGCGTAGCTTTTTTTATGTATAGCAAAAAAGATGTTTTCCTCTGGCATTTGGTCTTATGTTTGGCTGTTTGTCTTCTCTGTTTCTGTTTCTGTTTCTCTGTGTGTGTGTTTTTTTACTCTGCTAATTAACAGCTGCACTGCAAATCATTTTAAATGCGTAATTAACATTTGTTACCAAGTAGCACTTTTTTAGCCACCTTTCTGGCTTTGCTAACTTTTTTAGTTGTACCTGTTGCTGAACTATAAGTTACTCTCACAAAGTCATTGACTCCCGAATGTATTTAATAATAGCTGTTTAAAGTTTAGTAAACATTAATTAAACTTATTTTTTAGCTTAAAAATTATCAAAAAATATTACAAATAATTAAAAAAAAAACTCAATACAGTTTTTCTTCAGAGCTTAAGCACATAAATTGTTTAGTTAATTGTTTGAGCAATTTTTTTTTTAGTTTTACGGGAAATATAATTTTATTTACTATTTTATGCTCTATTATATAAAACTACAGGGCGGTAGAAGGCGTGTCAACGGTCTAAAAACAAGCTTGACCTGCGTAAACTTTAGACGCACTCTCATACCAAATTTAGTGGCTCTTGCTCTTATAGTCTCTGAGATCTGGGAGTTTATACAGACAAACAAAAAACCTCATTCAACCTACTACTACTAGGCCCCTAGACAGCTCTATTCTACCTGAGTATCAAATGTAATTGATAAGAAAATGATTAGTCAAAGAAAGTATGCTAAAAACAGCGCCTAGATTAGCTATTTTTACTATAAGTCTAAAACACCCGCTTCTCTTCTATGCAGGGTAGCATAAAAACAGTTTATTTGGTCAGAGATTCGCTCGCTTCATTGCCCCATTTTAATTATTGACCACAGCCAGTGCACAGAGCAGCAAAGACAAGACAAGAGAAGAGTCCAAAATAAAGAAAACGATCAAGTGATGGGGGGCAGTGGGGGAAAGAATTGAAAGAAGAAAGGAATCAACATGCCATGAACATAAAAATAGCTAAGAAAAAAGCAAAGAAAAAGTAAAAAAACGACAAACAATTGTTGAAATTAAAAGTTTTGGCGCTAAAAATGAATTTCTGCTTCTCTCTTCTATTAATTTGATGTTTATTATAATTATTATGATTATTATGTATTTTGATGCTTGTTTTATGACTTGAAATGAAATGAAAATTGAAATGGAAAGTAAAAGCGAATGCCAAAAAGTTGAGCAAAGAGAAGACGTTGCTTCTGTCTCTTTCTTCACCGGTTGCTGCCTCTTCTGCCCTTTCTTCACCTTCTCCTTCTGCCCCTTCCCCTTCTTGTTGTTGTCATTTCGCTTTTATGTGTGTTTTGTAGTTATTTGGCTTCCATTGCGTTGAGTTGCGTTGCGCATACGCAATGCGAGTGACGTCGCGACGCTCTCTCTCCCTTTCTCTCTCTGCCTCTCTCTTAAAAGCTCATTAGTTGCGTTTGTCTGTTTTTTTTTGTGCTTTCCGTGGTTCCGCTGGTCAAGCAGTAAACGTGATTTTTTTTTGCCTTTGCCTTTTGCTCCCCCGTGGACTTTGCCGTCGCTACTGCTTGCTTAAAGTTTGAACTCATTAAATGCAGTTAATGGATATTAAACATAAACAAAACAATGAACTAATGTTGCGCGTGGTTTAACAGCGGGATGGAGTGGCTGTGAGTAAGCGTTAGAGAGAGAGGGAGGACTGAGGTGAGAGGAAGCAGTTATTACACTGTGCTGTGTATAACAGTTTGAGTGGCACTTCGGCTGGTAATGATCGATAATTACCAAGTCATAAAGTCATTTTGACAATGTGTTCGACTGAGATGAACAAACTGTTATCGATAGCAGCAAAATTCGATTATTACAAGACGATAATTGCTGTTTTTTTGTAGTTTGTATAACAGTTGAGGGAGTGGGATGTATAAAAGTTACTAAGAAAGCAGCTTATGTCGATAACATTTATCGATAAAATCATAACAGAATAACTAACTGATTATAGGCCTAGGTTTTAAACGAAATCACTTGTAGACTTGATGTCGATAAGAGTTTCGATTAAGCTTGATCGATAACTGCATAATGTCGTTATTGTATCGATAGCATGCTTGTTGTTATCGATAACAGCAACACTTGTGTTTTTGTTTCTTTTGTTTAACTTTCAATCCAACTGACTTTTAGACTTGCTATCGATAACATTATCGATAGTCGTAGTTGATTGCCTTCTGTGCTCGTTTTTTGTAAGTTTCAGTTGTTTTTTCTTTGTGTGCGTCATGCCGGCAACGCTTACGTATTTTGCCAAATCATTTTCATTTCCGCTTCTATCGCTAAACTTCAAAGTCGTCAGCTTTCAACCTGCCACTCCCCTACATCTTTCTCCTGCCTTTTACAAAGACACAGAGGCACACACCTGTTCACCGCAAATGAAGCAGGTTAAGTATTAGAAGCAAAATAAAATCAACTGTTTTGTAATCAACTGTAGTTGGAAAATGACGCATATCCCATGCTCATGCCCACGACTCCCTACTCCCTACCAATCCGCTCTCTTTCGCTTTATCAAACATCTTCTCGGTGTGTTGTCAATGATTCATCTGCTAATATGGGACGCCTTACTCGCTGCTCTGGGCTACGATTCAAGCTAAAGGAATTTGTCAGTGTTGCTGCTGATTAGCGTTCCCAACTCACTTACAGCTGTCTAACAAAAAATATGAGCTCATTTCAAGTTTTACTGAATTTTGGCCCAGTCAACGGCAAGTAAAAAAAAAATAAAATCGGTTTAAATGGAGCAATAAGAAAGCAAAACTCGCTTTGAGCCGCAAATGGGCAGCGTTGAGTCTTGAACGCTTAATGTTTAAATTTATTTTCCAAAAAATTAAATGCATGTAAACGAATCTTGACTTTGCTGTTGTGAATTTTAGGAATTAAACTTTAAGAAATCTTAAAAAAGTTTTTTAAAGCAAAGAAAATTCAGCAAAAAGTGGCTACTTGTGGGCTTGACTACCTTATTGTTTAGCTAGGGTATAGCGTAGTCTGCTACCTTGTTGTATTTGCATTGAAGTTCACGCAGAAGCGATAATAAAGTCGGCATGATGTCATATTTGTGCAAACACAATAACAACAACTACAGTGGATACCGAAACTTTGGAATTTCTTTTGAGTTTTGCAGCTAATGATTTTTAATTTGCATTTCGACGGAAACCGTTTTTTTTGTGCCTCTTTCAAAATCATATTTTGCGTGTGTGTGCTGTATTTGTTATTCAGTTAAAGCAAGTATTTGTTAGATAAACAATTATGTCGTTTCTCCATCTCTTTCTGTCTCCAGCCCTCTCTCTGTCTCTGTCTGTGTGACGTCACAGCCCAAACGCGTTTGACGCTTGTCATGTGTCAAAATGTCAATTGGATTTTCATTAAACGACGACAAATTTACCTTCAAATAGTCATGGACTTTTGCTAGTTAGTGTATGTGACTAGCGAATACCCTAATTCATATATTTTACAGGAATTAGTCACTTGAAGCAATTTTACTTAGTTAGTTATTGTTTAATAGCAGTGGACATAACAATTAAAGTCCGATTTTATTTAAGCACTGAACTTGAACTGCTCTTTCAAACCTGGCCTAAGCTGTGCATACCCTTTTGCCCGGGTATTAAAAGGTATTTTATTTTAATGTTTGATCTAAGTGATGTTTAAAGAGGAAGCAATGTTTGAAGTTGAAGAGTTTTTTCGCTGTTGTCGTGGGTCTCGAGGTTCCATTATTTCATTATGAGTTTTGAGCCCATTAAATTTCATAATGTGTGCACTTACATATTTCGTTTGTTCAGTTTGTTTTTTATGAGGAATTTTAAACGATAAGTTCATTCTGAAGCTTTCAAACAACTCATTACATAGTCGTTATCTATTTGTTTATTTTTTTCCTCTCGTTTTTTTGCATTTCCGTCGGACTTAAGCGAAAGGAAATAATTTTATCAACAAACATTTTTGAGAGCCCACTAAGCGACAATTTTTCGGGTTTAATTTGAAGGCACACGATTTCTTAATTAATACCGAAATGTTTGTAGCTTATTTGGTTTGTCAAAGTGCCAGGTGAAATCAGAAATAAACCTAAACCAAGCAGATATTACGTGGTATATACTGCTGGTCAGCTAAATTTAGGAATTATGATCGTGAGCATTCGATTTGCAGTCACAAGGCGCGTGTACAAAAATACAACGCTAATTTAATTAAAAAAAACTATTGAAATTTTTCACATAAATTAATGTTTTATTTTTTTGTAATTTATTTTTAATTTATTTGAATTTTCCGCCTCTTTTATTGCAGTCTGAACCAGTACAGAACAAGCATCTAACCAGGAGAGCAACAAAACTTTGTGCCACACAAAAAACTTAGAAATTCCACTAACAACAACTCGGCGAAAAGACAAGCAGCAAAATGTCGCCAAAATCGGTAAGTATTATATAAATAAAGCTAAAGAAAACACTTGGGTTCGTTAAGTACGAAATTTCGAACATTTGTGAAGCTTGACAACCTGGCGCTGAAGTTTGGCAACGTTGCAAACTTTAATGCGTGCCTAACGTGCTAAAAGAAGCTTAACAAAAAATACACCAAGTTTACTTTAGTACGAAATTTAGAACACTTGTGAAGCTTGACAACGTGGCGCTGAAGTTTGGCAACGTTGCAAACTTCAATTGTGCCTATGGCGCCCACAAAGGAAGGTTTCAAAGAATCTGCCCACTTTTATCGGTCAAATCACTTAACGAATTGCATTTAAAGTAGACATTTTGATAGGACAACGGCACATACAGATACATAGATTGATTTGGTATCACATTGATTTTCAATTGTTATGCAATCAATCACAGACGCAATTAAATTAATGAAAAACTCATTTCGTGTTCGAAACTGATAAAAATACAAAAATTAGAGAAGTAATCGACAAAAAAAAAAAAAAATCACATCGAAACAAAGCTATAAATTATGATAGATTATAAAATTGTGGTTAGAGTGAGAAGGGGAGAGAGTAAGAAAGAGAGGTAGGGAGAGGAAACTACATTTTTTATCAATCAAATTTGTTATTAGCTGGTAGAGAAAACAAATTTGATTTGTAGACGTCATAGACACAACGTCATTACTTTTGACGTCTTTCGTTGGCCGCTTTATCGCATCTTTTGGGGGCGACATTTTTAGTTTTGACAGCAGTGAAAAGTCAGATGACGTACTAAGTTTGAGGACGTACCACTTGAAAAGCTCCGTGCACTTGACCCTGTCCACCACTGACGTCCACATACGATTCTTTGGCCCAACAATCGATGTCTGCTGAATGTTTGACAGGTTTTGAGCGTCGTGAGGAACTGAATTAGTTGCGATTTGATTGACAGCGAAACCAGGGAAAATCAGACATCAGACTTGACAGGGAGACGACCAATAAATCTGTCGAATGACTTTAGCGATTGTCATATTTCCTCTTGTTGGCAAATGACAAACTTGGCCTTAATCATGGAGCCATAAAACAAGCTAAAAGTTTGACCCAAAATTAATTGTCACGATTATATTTTAAATGATTAAAAAAATAAAAATCACACAATTATCTTTGATATATTTATATAAGTAAAGAGGGGCGATAAGCGCCAGGTGTGACCGTATATGGGGGGTACAAAAATACCAAAAACTCGAATAAACTGCCTAAAATTTGCAGCAAAATTTAAAAGAATTCACAACTGATCACCACTTAAGATTCCATTTCCAGATGTTGATTAAAGTTATGTCAAAATGTTTGAAAATCATGTACTTATTTTTAAAAGATTTGTGGCACTTGATTGCCGCAATTCCAATGAAGTCCCCTATAGATAAATTGCCAGTTAGTTGCGCCTAATTGCAAATGCTATCGATAATTCTAAAATCACAATTTCTATTTCTACTTTTAATAAGATTTAAAGATTATGAGCGCTGCAAATTGTGTGCTTATCAAAGAGCGTGCTAAAAATAAATGCAAGTCGATTTAGTCGCGTTCTAGCTGGGGTTTAGTACAAACTAAACTAAACTAAATGTGGGCTTGACTAATTGCAGTTCCAACAGAACTGACAGGTCAACGCGGCGTATGATTGACATTGATTTGTTGGCTCAAGTCGAGCCCCTGCCGCCACTTTGTAGCTGACCTTTTCAGCTAACAAGTCAGGCAGTCGGTCGGTCTGTCCGATTCTATTTATAGACGACATAATTAACATGCAATTAGTGCAAACAACGGGACAGGGAAATTAGAATAAATTAAAGAAAAAGAAATGCCAAAAAAGAAAATTGTGGAAAGTGGGGAAAATTATATTCGACTGCACGTTATTGTGGGTGCCATACCTATAATTTCCCCAGCTCTCCTCTCACCTCTCTTCCCTCTGGTTCTTTCACTGCTGACCTGAACACGAATCAACTTAAAAACCTATAGCGACTTTTCCATTTTCCTCAGTTGCCGCTGGACAACAGAACCGACCTGTATTGTCATTGGAAAAACGCGAGGAAAATTTCCACTTCTCTCTCATTTTTTTTTGCATTTCTTTTATGCGCCTCAGCGTGTGTGAGTGTGTATATGTGTGTGTGCTGGCGCTAAGCGCCAATTGAAACTTGTAATTATTCAAAAACTACTGAAAACCACCTGGCTGCCCAAAATGGTCGTCGTCTCCGACAACCGGACGCGTTTCTCGCGCTACGGCGGCAGCGTCAAATCCAAAACGGTACGGAAAACTTTTGTAGGGCTACGAGAAACCAACTTTTTTGGGTTTTCAAAGGAAAAATCATGCTTTTAAGTTTCACTACTCCCCACTTTATTAAACCTTTTCAATTTAAATAATTTCCATAAATTCTTTAACTTAAAATAAACTTTTTGTCATTTATTTCTAAAAACAATTTGTCAACATTTTTGCATTTAAACTATTAAGAAAACTCGTTTCTTTTGTAATGAATTGATTTGTTTTTTAAAGCCGCATTAACATTAAATCTCCTGCGATTTTTGCAGATTGCATAAGCGTTTTTTTTTATAGCCAACTTTGTCATAATCAGCATTTCAAATCCCACTTCAATTGGAATAATTTAAAAGCGTATTTTAGCTAGCAATTATTTGGTGTCTTTTTCGATTTCTTTTTGTAGTTTTGTGATGCATTTTAATGGCTTCCTACCAAATAAAATACCTGTTTTAGGCACAGTAGGCACTTTGGGTACACTTGTACCCAAATGGGTACATTTCTTTTCACTTGTTTGTGGTACATTTGCAGCATGATTCAGTAAACGCATTAATATTTTATGTTATCATTTTTTAATAGCAAATTTTAAGCACTGTAATTGGTACATAAATAAATAAATTTCAACGACATTTTAGAGAGGGTGAAAAATATTACCCACAAATTGAAGGGACCCACAGAACCTTTTTTAATCGATTGAAATAAAAATGAAACGTACACTGAACTTTTATATTGAAGTTTAATGGCTTTCCAATATTTTATTATTTAAAAACACATTTTTTTACGACTAAAATGTATTTTTAAAAATGGTACATTTTGAGGGACTAAAAACTGCGGGCTAGCAGCCAAATGTAACCACAGAACATATATTTGAAGTTGTCATGCAGTTTATTAATATTTATAAGTGCATTGCCATAAATGTATTAATATGTATGAATGTAAAGCAACAAAATTTAGGTACAGTTTTCCTCAAATTTGGTACATTTTGGTATGAAATGAATTTCATGTGACTTTTGGCATAGCTGAGAGCAATTTGTCATGCAGTGCGCAAAATGCGACAAATCGCTGGTTGGCATGGCATGAAGTGGTGACTAAGGGAGGCGAAGGGGGGAGTGGAGCAAAGCGGTAACTAGAGTCGTTAACTGGTTGGTTATGCGGCTGCTTCCGTTGCACAGTGGGGCCATACAATGACTAACTTACAATACACACACGTACACTTGGCGTATGTGTAACAACAACATGCATTAACCCAAAAACGTTAATTGGATTGAAATGAACGTTTTCAATTTCCTTGCATTGTGTCACGTTTGATTTGCATTGCGAAAAGAAACAGCACAAAATGAATATGATAGATGCGAAGAGTTCAAAGAGAGAAAGAATGAGAACGAACGACAATAAACGTAGCAAAACAAATGAAACAATAATCGCAACTTGAACAATGCAAACAAAAATTATTATGAAATTTTTGCAGCTGAAAAGAAAAAAGATTGGAGCTCATTATGTGACAATTTCCACAAAGCGCTGTTCCAATTCCAAGCGTTCCAGTGGTAAAAGCTATTGAAATGCATGAACAGTCGAACTGAACATGGCGAAGCTTTTTATGCTTATCGAAGAGTCAAATTATCGTTATCGATATACGTTTTTTGTAGCTGAAGTTTGGTAGAAAAGTTTTCGTGGGTGGAACACATGGAAATGGTCCGAATGGGTCATGTATTGAGTTCAGGACTGAGCAGCTTTAACGTTTTTGTCCGAAATCGTTATCGTTATCGATATATATTTATTTAGTTCAAGTTTGCTAGGAAATTTTTCATGATACATGGAAATGATGCAAATGAGTCATGTATTGAATAAATAAGATAAGGACACGTATCTCTACAGGACTAGGCAGATTTAACGTTTTTTACAGACATCGTTATCGTTATCGATATGTGTAAATTTTAATTTGAGGTCGTTTAACAAGTAGGATACATAAAAATGCTCAAAATGTGTCATAAAATTTGCCCACAGCACTTAATTGTATACCTAGCAGAGTTATCGTTATCGATAGAGTAGGTGAAATAATTATTTGTGAATTTATGAATCGATAACAACTTAGAAATTGGATTACGCGATAAATTGAGAAATGATTGTATGCTAGATATGAGTAAAAGTAGTTGAACATGTGAGGCAATGCACGTGTAGGCTAATTACAGGTACAAACACACACACACACGCACACACACACATGAAAAAAGAAAATCACTTTTGGAAAAAGGCGAATGCAATCAAGCATGACATCAACAACATACATATAGACATGTAGATAGATAGATAGATAGACAGATAGATAGATAGAGATAGCCAGCAAATGGATTGACAGACTGGTTGAGCTTATTTGCCGTTTGCAAAGGGAAATGGGGGAGGGCAGGAGACGGTGCGGGGGTTTGGGAAAAACTGTTGTTATACAAGCAGAGAGCGCCGCTGTGTCACATGTCCGATATGTAGGTGCTTTGCATGTGTGTTTGTGTGTCACTTGACCAATTTGGAAAGCGCGTGGGCGACACACAAACAGGGCAGCCAACTGCTGCAGAGATATAGAACCAGATAATACAAGACACTCACGTGATCAAGTCACGTGAAAATCTTGGCAAGAACAACAAAGTCCAGTCTATCGATTGCACAGATATGGCTAAATGTCAATAAGTGTAGAAATAGGTTTGTATATGGCAATACTATGTCGATATACATAAGTAGTAGACTGAAGTAATAGAATTTGCATAACTGTGGTAATAGGTAATGTAGGTGAGTATAACATTTTTACTTAGTGGAAACTTAAGAAACTTGGATGGTTAAATACAACATTGGATGGTTAGTTTATCCGCAGATTTTATTTAATAATTTATATGCATTTCATGACAGTTACTGGAAGATGAGAAGAGATCAAGATCAGTCTTATCATAATGTTATCCTGTCCGAAGGTTCTTAACACTAGTCAATCGATATTTGTGCTAGACAGCACTACTTAATCGATTATTAACATAACTTGCCTTACAATCTATCGACAATCACTTCATCACTATCGATATCTACATATTAAAAACACCTTACGGTAATTTAGGTTCGACACAAGTTTCACCAGGGAAAATATATTTACAGCAGGGTCTATCGATAATTTATCGATAACATGAAAAGAAGTTAAACTATCGACGAATGGGTTATGGTGACTAAATCTTAACTTTAGTAACTAAAACATAAATTTCATCTGATTTGAGCTTTAAATTTTTTATCGATTATTTTTCGATTTATTGTACCTAAATGAAAACTAGCTTAACACCATTTTATACCACTAAATGTTAACTAATATATTTATTTATTTATTATATTTCTTCTTATTCCTTTCAGCTAAATGTGCGCGTCACGACAATGGACGCTGAACTGGAGTTTGCCATTCAGTCGACAACGACAGGCAAACAACTGTTCGATCAGGTGGTCAAGACGATTGGCCTGCGTGAGGTTTGGTTCTTTGGTCTGCAGTACACGGACTCAAAGGGTGATTCCACATGGATTAAGCTATACAAAAAGGTAAGCATATTCCACACACCAATACACACCCACTTACAACTCAACACTAACTGTAGTGACTGCTTACATTCATACACAAAATACTTTTGTACATATGAACCAACTATTCATGATAACTTTTCCCATAGATAGACTAAGAATAGACTAATTAAGGTTCAATATGTGTATGTGTGTTTAGCCCGAATCGCCGGCCATAAAGACAATCAAGTATTTGAAACGTGTTAAGAAATATGTGGACAAAAAGACAGCCGATGGCAATGGACACAATCAGACAGATGAGAGCGAAGAGGACGATGATGCCGATGATATGGTGGGCCTAATAAACCTAAAACTGTCCTCGCTTTGATTGTAGTTCCAAAACTTTAGACACTTGATTTGCTAGTTGTGAATTATGACAACGCTGCTGTGAAAACTGGCAACGTGTGGTAGTCCAAATCTTTAGTCTTGTATTGCCCCTTAGACTTATCTAGTTTCTTGTTTTACGATATGAATCAGAGAGCACCATAAAAATGTGTGTCAGAATCTTAATATTGCTGATCTTTGATCTGTCATCTTTAATTGATTTTTCATTCAACATGCTGCGCACTTTACACCGCTCGCACATAAAACTTAAAAACGCACAGACTGGATCAATGCCGTTTTCCACATGGGTAAACCAAAGTGCAAATAATTTTCATTTATTTAAAGCAAAGACAACAAAGTCGGTTAAATAATAATAAAAATAAATATAATTATATTATATATTAATAATAATAAATTATACAACAAAATAAATATACAAGAAAAATAAAGAATATATAAATATATAATATACAAAAATAAATATAAATAAAATTCATATGTAACTAATAAAAAAGTTAAAAAAAATAAATAAATATAAAATCAAAATAAAAAATAAAATAAAATAAAAAAAAATAAATTTAAAATAAAATAAAATAAACAAATAAATAAAAAAATAACATATAATAAAAGTATGTAATTTGAATTTTTTTTTAATTTAGCAATGAAAAATATAAATATTTATCGTTTTAAATAAAACATAAAATAAAATTAGTGCCATATTTATTTCTTAATTTTTCGATTATCAAGAGGAATTTAAGAAATGAACAATTTTGAGTAACAATTCTAAAAAAATAAATAAATTGTATATAAATATAAAAAAAATATATTTAACGTTAACGTTTTTTTTTTTTTTATTTTTCGTTTACCAAATAAAAAATAAAGCATTTTGAGTGACAAATCTAAAAAATAAATAATATATAAATAAAAAAACACATTACCAAAACATAAAAAAAATTAATATTTAACGTATCAAAAAAAAAAAAAAAAAAAAATAGAGCAATTTTTATTTCTTAATTTTTATTTACCAAATAAAAAATAAATAAAGAAAATATTTTGCCAAACATTAAATAAATCGATGGCATTTTATATTTAATTTATTTGTATATTTTAATTAATTTATGTATTTTAATTTATTTATTTTTTCATTTGTCAATTAAAACGAGAAAATTTAAAATATTAGATTGCCAACAAAATACTTATCTTAAAAATAATTTCATTCAATTAGATTAATTTTATTTACTTTTATTTTTATTTTTATTTGTTTTTTATTTTATTTTTTTTTATTTTTATTATATTATTATTATTTTTATTATTATTATATTTAAAAACAAAATAAATTTGTATAAAATTATGTGTAAATAATTAAAAATCATAAACAAATTAATTTTTATTTTTTAACATTAACCTTAACCTACTAAAAGACCAAAACTAATCGATTCCCTTGATTGTGTGTGTGCCATTAGGTGATGAATCAGGATGTGAAAAAGGAGAATCCCTTGCAGTTCAGATTCCGTGCCAAATTCTATCCGGAAGATGTGGCCGAAGAGCTGATACAGGACATCACACTGCGCCTGTTCTATCTGCAAGTGAAGAATGCCATATTGACCGACGAGATCTATTGCCCGCCGGAAACGTCGGTGCTGCTGGCCTCCTATGCGGTACAGGCACGCCACGGTGATCACAACAAAACCACCCATACAGCCGGTTTTCTGGCAAACGATCGATTGCTGCCACAGCGTGTCATCGATCAGCACAAGATGTCCAAGGATGAGTGGGAGCAATCGATAATGACCTGGTGGCAGGAGCATCGTAGCATGCTACGCGAAGATGCCATGATGGAGTATCTAAAAATTGCCCAGGATTTGGAAATGTATGGCGTCAACTACTTTGAGATCCGCAACAAGAAGGGCACTGATCTATGGCTGGGCGTTGATGCACTTGGTCTGAATATTTATGAGCAGGATGATCGATTAACGCCTAAAATTGGTTTCCCCTGGTCTGAGATCCGTAACATTTCATTCTCCGAAAAGAAATTCATTATCAAGCCCATTGATAAGAAGGCACCGGACTTTATGTTCTTTGCACCACGTGTTCGCATCAACAAGCGTATCCTGGCCCTCTGCATGGGCAACCATGAGCTCTACATGCGTCGTCGCAAGCCCGACACGATCGATGTGCAGCAGATGAAGGCGCAGGCGCGTGAGGAGAAGAATGCCAAGCAGCAGGAGCGGTAAGTCATCTCAAATTCTTTACCACACTTTGTTGTAATCATTACTCTACCATTTTTTTAGCGAAAAACTGCAGCTGGCTCTGGCAGCACGTGAGCGTGCCGAGAAGAAGCAACAAGAGTACGAAGATCGACTCAAGCAGATGCAGGAGGAAATGGAGCGTTCGCAACGGGATCTATTGGAGGCACAGGAGATGATTCGTCGTCTGGAGGAGCAGCTTAAACAGTTGCAGGCGGCCAAGGATGAGCTTGAGCTGCGCCAGAAGGAGCTGCAGTCTATGCTGCAACGTCTCGAGGAGGCCAAGAACATGGAGGCCGTGGAGAAGCTCAAACTTGAGGAGGAGATCATGGCCAAGCAACAGGAGGTGCAACGCATTCAAGACGAGGTCAATGCCAAGGACGAGGAGACCAAACGCCTTCAAGACGAGGTCGAGGAAGCACGCCGCAAGCAGGTTAGTATCATCGCCATATTGACTTGGTATTTCCTTAATTAACTCGATTTTATTTAGGCTGAGGCTGCTGCCGCTTTGCTGGCTGCTTCGACCACGCCGCAACATCATCACGTTGCCGAGGATGAGAACGAGAACGAGGAGGAGCTGACGAATGGCGATGCTGGTGGTGATGTATCGCGCGATTTGGATACGGACGAGCATATCAAGGATCCCATCGAGGACAGACGCACGCTGGCCGAGCGCAATGAGCGCCTGCATGATCAGCTCAAGGTGTGTGTGCTAAAGTTAGACAAGGAAATGCTTTTAGTTGGCACAAGATGCTAGAAAAATTCTGTGTTAAGCGGCAATCAACGGTTAGAAACTAGTTTCGATAGCAAATTGATAACAAATCTCCTTGAGTCGCGATTATTACTCGACAAAGTTGCACACTTAATTACAGTCTAGGCCAAAACAAACTAGAATTAAATGTCTTAATTGCAGCGCTTTGTCAATTTGCTAGTTAAATTGACTAAATAGTCAGTGTTTGTTAGTAAAGAGTTAGTTTAAAGCGTAGCTAGTATATAATTATTATTGAAATTGTGATCGAACATGTACTTATATCTCTCCCTCTCTTTCTTACTTTCTCCCACATTTGATGCCCTCTCACTCTATTCGATTGTGCAGGCCCTGAAACAAGATCTGGCGCAGTCACGCGACGAAACGAAAGAGACGGCAAATGATAAGATTCATCGCGAGAATGTGCGTCTGGGACGCGACAAGTACAAGACGTTGCGTGAGATTCGCAAGGGCAACACAAAGCGTCGTGTGGATCAGTTCGAGAACATGTAAAGCGGCCACGCCCACAAACAACAACAACAACTCCTAGCAGCGCGCTCCCTCCCACGAGAGACACTCAGAAAACAACAACAAAATGAAAAACAACAAAAACTATAAAAAAAAAAAACAACAAAAAACAAAAACACACCAATTACACTCCACTACAACAACAATTTGTTTAACTTTTTCCATGCACACGCGCTGTGGCTTGAGAGAAAAAAAGGACTTAATTTGCAGTAAATTTGTTTAAGCCACTTGAACAATTTACGACAAATTGTTTAAGCAGCTCAAACAGTTTATTACTAATTTAATATTATTATTTTTTTCACTTGATCCGCGACGTGTATGTGAACCGAAAAGTCAGGAGATGAAAGCGCAGCGTTATTTAAAAAGTATAAAGAAACAACAACAAAATAGAAGACACATCCGCCAATGGTTTTGACAGTTCTAGTGTTAAACGACAATCAATCAATCAAACCCTTGACCGCTCCCCCGATCCTTACAGTATATAAATTTTGTAAAATGGTCGCAAAACTAATTTGTTTATTACACACACCCAAACACCCACACGACACCTCCCCGAACCCCTTAACAGCATTTTCTTCACTTCGTCATGAGGAGAATTTGAACGCAGTAAAACTACAACAACAAAACTACAACAAACAAACAACAACAAACATCTATTTGCATTTTCCCCCCGTTATAAATATTATTTTTATTATTATATAATTACTATTTTTTTTAAATTTGTATAATTAAATAAGAACTTGATTAATTGTTTCTTAAATTAACTTGCGAAAGAAAACAAAACAAAACAAAACAAACAAAAAAGAAAAACAATATTTTTAATTAATATTATTATATAAAAACAAACAACAACAAAAACAAAAAAAAAAACAACAAACAAACGAGAACGAAAACACAAGTGAGAAAAAGGATAAAAATATATTATTTAAACTATATTTTTTTTTCTTTATTTTTTGTTTTGAAAAAAAATCTTTAAAAAAAACTATTGTGAAAACCAAACAAAGAGTTTTTAAATTAAATAATAAAAATGTAAAACAAAACAAAAACAAAACCAAGCAGAGTTTTTACTTTGAAACTAACTAAAATTTAGAGCAATTTTTTTAAATGATGTATCGGAAATTAATATTTTCTTTATATGCGTCTTTACCATTTTTGAATTGGTTTAAATGTTGATTTAAATAGCAATTTCTGTTTGCATCAATTAAACGCTTCGAGCAATTCCTATAATTATCGGGCATCCAAATGTGTAGCATACTTTTGGGCTTGACATCTAATTGTTGATGGATAGAAATATAAAGCATGCTTTCAGGCTGTTGCCGTTAAACATTTCCTATTGCTGGCAGTGCTTCAAGCATTTTGCTGAGTCCTCTGTTGTTTTGCACTGGAGTCGCTAAGAGAGTTTTGCCTACCTTATTATACTCTCTGCAAGTGTATATTGGGTTTGTGCAAAAGTATGTAACAGGCAGAAGGAGGCGTGGCAGACCCCATAAAGTATATATATTCATCACAAGACGAGTTGATATAACCATGTCTGTCTGTCTGTCCGTATGAACAAACCGATTTCAGAGATGGCAAGAGCTATAAGTTCGAGCTTGGTCTCAATCGATCACATATTTAGTCAGTCAGTTCAAGAATTTTTTTTTTCGATGCCACGCCCCATTCGGACACACCTGTGTTTTCGGCGAATATCTCAGTAACTATGACACCTAGGATCACCAATTGTGGTATTTTTGACTGCCACGCCCCTTTTTCCCACAATACATAAAACAATAATTCTCAACTTTAGTTCCGTTTTTAGGCATTTGTTAATATAGTACACCATATTAATTGTATAATTCAAGTGAAGGCTAACTATATCAAACTATTCTAAAAAGACGCATTGAAATCGGACTATAAACAAGAAAACTAGTAGCGTTACAATAATGATAATTGAACGCAATATGTTTCTGGCTCGCTTGCACTCATACCTTAGTGCAAGCGAGACAGAAACATACAATCGTGATCGAACGTTTTCTCTGCTTGTATGGCGGCAGCGCTACCCGCAGACGCTGACTGCGCCGAATACACACATACATGCATATAATGTCAAACGTATGTGTATTCGCATACAAACAAACAGATGTATGTGTGATTATGCTTAGATTGTTTTTGATTCACGCTGTTTTAATGGAAGTACTGCACATTGTAATATCTCAATACCGATTTTAATAATTTAATCGGGATTAAAATGCAGAGAGTATTATACGGTCGGGCGTGCTCTTCTTTCTTGTTGATCTTGTCCAGCTACGAAGGATCACAGTATTTAAATTCCCCGGAATAAAAGTACACAACAATTTAAGAATAAAAGCCTAATGTTTTTTAATGGAACGGGATATACAATTATTATTGTATTGTAGATTGGCTCGCTTAAAACCAAACTAACATTATATACAGCAAAATATATAGATATATTTATTTATATGTATAAAGTACATTAAATATACGACAAAATATACGACTTACAGAATAGTTACTAACGTAAATCATGCAATAGCTTGAAACTTAAGACACGTTTTCACTACATTGCTAAATTTCTTTTTTATTAACTTAAATTAATTTTAAGTTTAAGATTACGAATATTAAAAAAAAAAGGGTTTTTATTAAAATCGAAGCATTGCACTAAACGTTCAACAATAGTGGATAGCTCTAGTTGTAGGGTGTAGCTAAGTTTATTAGATGTGTTAATACTTTTTGTTCAAATTTTTAGTATTTAAAAAAAAAAAAAAACAAATAAACCAAAATGGAAATTTCTTTTTAAACATTTTTTGAGAAATTTCTATAATTTTTTTTTTTTTTTTTTTTTTTTTTTTGAATATGATTTCATATTCTCTAGTGGCAGTGGTTTTGTTTATGGGCTTCGAGCGATTGGCTTAGTTAATTAATATTAACTAATTTATAGTTTGAATTACAATAATCATTAATTATTTTACGTATTAAATAATTCGGAATCATTATTGTTTTGATAAAAAAAACAGACACATCTTAAAATTAACTTATATTGTTTTCTTCTTCTTCTCGCATAAATAACAAAATTATGGTACAACTTGAATCTTTTAGTGTTCCAGTGTTGGAAAACACGCCAAATCTTAAAGTTAATCATTTTATATATTTACAAGCTGAATTTTTTTGGTTTTCAAAATAAGTTGAAAAAGTTGTGCACGAAAAGAGTGTTGGGAAGCACGTGTGTTGGGAAATTAAGTGTTTAGCAGTGCTCCATGTAAATAGTATGCACTAAATTGGACTGATTACGTGAGAAATTGTCCGCTATTTTTTGACTTTAAAGAGTTGTTCGCAATGGGGATGGGGGTTAGATCAAAGTAGTGTTGGTTAAGCAAGTTTCCCGTTAAACTACGTAGTACATGGTAAACTTATAATAGTTAAAAAAAAAACAATTAAGAAAAGTACAGTCGATAACGCCCGACCGTAGAATACTCTCTGCATTTTAATCCCGATAAAATGATTAAAATCGGCATCGAGATATTACAATGGGGCGTGGCATCGAAAAAATAAAAGATTCTTGTATTGACTGACTAAATATGTGATCGATTGACACCAAGCTCGAACTTGTAGCTCTTACCATCTCTGAAATCTGTTTGTTCATACGGACGGACAGACAGACAGACGGACAGACGGACATGGCTATATCGACTCGGCTTGTAATGCTGATCAAGAATATATATACTTTATGGGGTCTGCCACGCCTCCTTCTGCCTGTTACATACTTTTGCACAAACTCAATATACTCTTGCAGAGAGTATAAAAAAAAAAAAATAAACATAATGGCACATTGAAGGTCCCACAACCAGAATCTGCATCTGCTCCAGTTTCAGCTGTCCACGGATCTAGCTGTTCTCCCACCGATTTGGCCGATAGGGGGCGCTTTCACATGTGTCCCCACCAGGCGGCACTTGCCTCATAGTAACCATCGTTGCCCCAATTGATCACACTCAGTGGTGGCGGTGGCGGCGTCAATGAACGCACATCAAAATCATGCTCATCATTCTCCTCCTCATGATCATGATCACTATTGTTTCCTTTGTTGCGATGGTGTTGCCAACAATTGCAGCCCTGTTGTTGTTGTTGATGCTGCTGTTGTTGCTGGTGGAGCAGCAACTGTCTGAGTCTGTTGCGCCTTCTTGCGGGTGCAATGCGTCGCACCAGATCCCAGCCGACGGTACCCTCTTGTTAGAAAACATTATGACTACTCTTGGCCGCCAAAAAGGGTTTCTCCTCATTCATCTTCTCCAGATTGCCACTGAGCGTGGGATCTGTCGGTCGCTTTCGCTTGAAGAATCCGCACTTCCACATGGCGTACGTGAAGAGTGCCAGTAGAATCAGACCTCCCAGCACTGCTACCACGAATACCCACATGGGGGTATATGACTCACGCTGTTGATCCAGCAGTTCTGGATACGCACGTGTTTCCACCTGTTTGATCAGAAAGTAGAGTAGAGTAGAGTCAAATGGAGCCACACTTCTCAAGTGGATGTGGGATAAAACTTACCAGAATCATGTCGTTGTTCTCCATCTGCTCGACTCCAAAGTCCGCAGGAATCTTGACGTGGGCCGTGGACATGATGCGCACGAGATCGACACGTGGATAGTTTGAGACGAGCGTCGAGTTGTACAGTCGCACCTTGAGGATTACTTGCGCCTCCGTCTTGGCGGGCATCGCATAAAACTCACACTGAATTTTGATGCAGTCCGCAGTCCCTTTGTCACAATTGAGTTCGACCACTTGCTGCTTCTTGCCCTTGGCACTGGACTCGTGTCCGATCATGAACCGTTCCGGACGTACAATACGATCCAGGGTATTGCGACGCAGGCGATTCACATGTGTATCGTATTCCTGCCTTGATTTCTGTTGACTCCAACTCTGGGATTTGTTCAGCTGCTGTTGGAGCTGATTGTTACGATGTGCCGGCCACTTCATCATAGCAGCGGGTGCATTCAAATAGGCAGCACTACGCAGACCGGCTGAAGTCGTAGATGTACCCGACGTGAGCTTGAGGGGATTGACATCTCCGGGTGGCACATTGCATTCACCCTGTCCTGTCTCAATAATGGGCTTCTCCTCCAGATATAGGATCTGATCCTTAGCTCCCGTGTCCAGTTGCAGCCTCAGGGGCAAGTAGATGTCCAGCAGTACTTTGGGTGCCGACGAGGGTCCTTCATTGAAGATGGAATAGGTGTGCACCAGTGGAGAGCCCACATGATCCAATTCCGTGGGTGGGTCCAGTGGCTTGGATGCACCACTGTAGAAACTCTGCTCGGGATTAACCCAGCCACGTAGTGTCATCTCGGCCCTGCGCACCACCTTCAGACTGAGATTCCGTTCCGGTGGATACTGACCCACCAGCTTCGATGTTGTGTTCGCAAAGATGTGGAAAATCATTTGGGTTTCCTCCGGTTCCAGGCTGTTGGGATCGAATCGTATGGTCACCGATGTGGTTGAGCCACGCAGCATGGGATTGCCCAGACTGCATGCCACAAGTGTCGTGTTCACACTGTTGCAGGTTGCATTGGTCTACAAAGAAGTTTCATGCACTACTGAGGCTGAACTTTTTTCGGAACTAGTTCCACTTTTACTTACCGGTTTCTTAGTCGCTATGTAGGACACGCTCTTCTGGTGAACTATGAACAATTGTGCTTCGTAGGCGGAGTCTGCCAAATTGCTCACGTTCACGGTGACCTCAAGTTCCATTTTGTTGCCCAAAATCAGAGCGTATTTGCCAGCTGTAAATGAAGAGCAGTAGAGTTTGTAAATTAAAACTGGTTTCGTAGGTTAAAAAGGGAGCAGGAGCTATAAGAGTAGTTCCAAAGGTTCAAAATGAAGCAAAGGAACTGGTTCTTTAAGCTAAAAACCCAGTAGGAGAGAAGATCTTCTAAACAAGAGAGTTGGTAAATTAGAATGGCAATTAGAAGAGTTTTTAAAATAGAACTAGTTCCACATATTCACTTTGTAAATTTCCAACTGGTTCCAAAGGTTAAAAATGAAGCAGAAGAGCTTGTAAACAAGAGAGTTTGTAAATTAGAACTGGTTTCTGAGGTTAAAAAGGAGCAAACTGGTTCCAAAAATTCAAAATGAAGCAGAAGAACTGGTTCCTTAGGTTAAAAAAGGAGCAAGAGAGTTACCTAAATAGAACTAGTTCTAAGAATTCATTTTGTACATTGAAACTGGTTCCAATAGTAGAAAATGAAGCAGGAGGAGAGGTGAGGAGACTAGTTCCTAGTCAAGCGAACCAGTTCCAAACTTATATGCTGTTTAGTACTCACACTCTGCTTGAAGGTTCGGCTCCGCGTGCAGTCGCAGATCACTCTCGCAGAGATCGTCGTCGCCGCAGTCCTTCTGGAACGTGCCCTCGAACTCAATGTAGGCCTGGGTCTGGTCCAAAATGGGATTGAGTCGGGTGAGTGGTGACTTGGCCAGAGGCGGCTCCTCCAACTTATAGTCGAGTCGGAAGCGTATGGGCGTCTGGATGTCCCTCGTGTTGGCCTTGATGTAACCGGTGACCATTTGACACTCGATGCCACCGTCCGTGCGAACTGTCACCTGGCGACTGATGACATTGCTCCGCTTGTTTTCGCGATCAAAGAAAACGCGTGAGAATTTCTTCAGATGCTCAAAGGTCTCGGCCTCCACGGTATACTGCAGATTGAGCTTACGGCTCAGCTGCTCATGGGGATCAATGCTGCAGCAGGCCTCGAAGGTGAAGCACGTGAGATTTGTGGACAGATCCATGCGACAGCCAGCTCGATTCGGATCAATGTTCCGGGTTTCATTGCTGCGGTACGTGGTCTGAATGCTGATAATGGGACGGGCGAGCAGTACCACAGCAGCTGGCGGTGCACCCACCACCATGTCCACGTACGAGTTACCATCCAAATCCGTGTTGCCCGCTATGGAAATGCCAAAGTTGCGAATGGGCTGCGGAAGACTCCGGCCCAGCTCCGAGGCTTGAATGCGTTGCGAGGGCTTCTCGTTGAGGCCGTTCTTTGAGCCCAGGTAGATGTAGACGACACCGTCACCCTCGTAGGGTGCTCCTATGGCTATGTCCTCGCAGGTGTCCTTATTGAGATCCCCGATGTTGGCCAGGGCCAGACCGAAGCGACTCTCCAGTGCTCCCGTCAGTTTCAGCGTGTGCTTCTTGGGCAACATGTCATTGTCGTTCTGGTACACATAGACCGCACCGCCCTCGGTTTTGGTAAAGTAAAAGGGTGCCGCGCATATCAGATCCGGTTTCTGATCCCCGTTGATGTCCGCCGTGGTCAATTCGTAGCCAAAACTCGAGCCAAATTGTTCGCCATCAATGATCATGCGCACGGGAATGGGACTCGTGTTGGCCTTGTCAAAGATTACCACCTCACCGTGTCCCTTGGACCGTGGCGCACCTGCAGCATAAGACATGCGGTCGCCGAAGTAACGTCCGCCGGTCACGGCCATGCCTAGATAACTATACTTATCCACGGGAGAACTGGCATCCGAGTGATCACTGTAGTACATGTTCTTGTCCCGCTCCAAGTACTCGCCACCAATTTCCGTAACAAAAATGGCTCCGCGCCAGGTGAAGGGTCCTGGAGTGCCTAGGACCATGGTGTTGTCATCGAGGAGGGCGCCCGAGGTGCCCACCTGACAAAAGCCGTAATCCTCGTGTTGTCTGCAAAGAAATGAGTCCAGGGTCAATTTATGCACTGAGAGAAAGGGGTCACTAGAAATGAGCTAAATATTCCTTATTTGAAATACTTAAGAACCTAATTGACATACTTCAATCTAGTATGACTCAGTCTCCTTAAAGATATCGAACATAATTCCATTTCAGATAAAGTTGGGCATTGATTTTATCCTACATTTACTTTGCTGTGTAGGTTAGGAACGTTCTGGAAAGGAACGGGTGCTGGAAATGACGTGTAGACACACGCGATGCCAGCGCAATGAAAAATTGCATGTCCGTGTCCCTGTCACTGTTATACCCCATCCCTCATTCCCGTGCTAAACATGAAGTCATCTACATGTCGCGCTTTGTTTTCGGTTGGTCATTTGGGTGCGGTGCAACCCTGCGGTTTAACTGTAACCCTACCTACCTCCAACCCCCCTCCCCTTTTGCCCTTCAATTTCTGACATTTAAATAAATTACAATTTCACCTTTTATGACACGAGTTCCTGCAACGACGATGACGACGACGTCATCACTGTCACACCTGACCACATGACCACTTTCTAGTTTTTCCTCGCTGACCTTCCAACTCCCCCACCTCTTCTCCACCTACAGTCCGGGCATGACACACATGCTGCATGCTAATTGGCTTAAACTGAAGTTAGACACGCGCTGAGTTACAACTCTGCTCCCCCAAAAAGCGACCTTTTTCTATTTTCCAACATATTTTATTTGTTTTGTTCCCCATTTTGAAATACTTCACCTTGACACTTTTTCGGTTTCCTGCTCCCTAGTGGCCCCCACTGCCACACTGGGCCATGAATCAAATCTGATTTAGTGTTTCTAATTGATTCATTCACGACATTTTTCTTTCTCCCTTTCCCTTTCCCCTTGCTGCTTTCTCTTTTCTTCTCTCCTTTAATTTATGACGTCATAAATTTAAATACTCGATCGTTACATAAATCAATAAAGTCTTTTCACTTCAAAAGTGTTTAGAAATCACATCGATTCATCGATTTCTTAAGGAAAAGGTCATGTACTCCATGATTATTCATTTTCCATATTGTTATGACCCAAACCGTTCTAGGGTTCGAATCCTTGGTTTCTTGAGCCTCTTTTTAACGGAAATTTATCTCTAACCTCTCAAATATCCACTCGAAGTCTTTTCTCTACTTCCGTCACTTACCTCTGTACGGAGCGTCCTTTGCAGGGTTCGTAGACCTCATCGAACTGCAGATCGTTGGTCAGCACATAGCACAGACCTTGTCCATAACGATTCTCTCGCACAATTGTCACATATCGATGTGCACAGACGAGCACCTGTTGACAATCGATAATCATATCGATAAGTTATAGAATTTATCAATATACTGGAGTTTCTTGCTTACCTTGCCACCCAAGCCTTGGGAGCGCACCGTAACACCCATCCATTGTCCTTCCTTGATCTCGTCGCTAGATGGCGGTATTAGTTCATCTACATCGTAGGCTGCAGATGGCGCCAGGCGAAAGAAAAAGTCGAATGATATATTCATGTTAGCCAAAGAGTGTGACCAAAGCTTTATATGTGTGTATGTGCAGGTGTGTGTGTGTGTGTGTGTCGCATCAGTTACAACATCAACAACAACATCAAAAACAACATCAATAACAACAATTGTGATAAAATGCAATAAACATAATTTATAATTACAAATAAAATTTATGTACAATTATTTAATTTGCGATTGCAATAACAAATCCTAAAACTCACAAAACTACGGTATTTACAGCGAGCAGAAGAAGTAAAGTTTGAGTTCACTGCAAAGTTGCTAACAGCTGTTAACTAACATAACATATTAAAGGTACACAGCGAAAGCGACTTGCAAATAACCTGAGAGTAAACATCATGCGTTAATTTTAAACTGTAAGAAATTCAAAGCTGTCAGAAAAATCTTTAAGATAGTCACGAATGCCCTCAAAATGCAACAGACGGAAATAGGGTATGCCACACATGTGAAATTGTTGTTCCGAGGAAACTGAAAGTGGGGTAATTTCTCTTGGGGCGAAGAGTCCGACGCTCTTCTTATAGAGTTGTTGCTTCACACACATGTGCAGCATAAGAAAAGGAAGAGAGGCAGAGCAACAACAAGAACAGCAACAACAGCACAAACAGGAACAGGAGAAACGAAGCAAAGTAAGAGCAACAAGTGAAATGAAAAATGTTCAATTAAACGAAGCATGAAGAAAATGTATTAAGCGCTATGCATGCCACATGACGGACTTAAAGATACTACGTGAACAAGTACAAACACTTGTCCGTTGTTATTGTTAAATTTATGCATGCTTCTAAAACAAATTTTGTTGGTTAATTTCACTGCAAGCAAATCTTTTTTCAAGTAGTTGGCAACGCGATATGTTAGTTGTTCAAGCGCAGCGTTGCCACTAGGTGCGCAACAAATTGAAAATTTCACTGCAGTTTGGTTGAATAAACCAATTAATTATCTAAAATTTGTACTGAATCTGTCGCTCAATTTTTGCCACGAAATTTGCGCAAAACCCGTTGCAAGTAATTTGCATGCAACGAGGCGGCATCAAAAAATGGAAAGCGCTGTCAGCGTTGGATAGAATGCAGCAGCAGCGCTGTCAGCTTCGACGTCGGCGTCTCTGCGCGCATTTAAGCTGACGTGTTGTTGTTGTTTGCGCCTGTTTAGGCGGCTTTATAAAAGAGCAAGAGCGAGAGAGTGCGAGTCCGTGTGTGCATGTGTGTGCGCATGTGTGAAACGTAACGAAATTGATTTAAAATGCATTTTAAAGCATCAAAGTGTTGAAATATGATAAATGTTTATTGCAGTGTGCCCGCAGCGCATAAAGAAACAGACAAAAAGAGAAACAGAGATGGAGAGAGTGTGAGAGCGGGGCGGCAAAGCTGATTGCAGTTGAGTGAGAGGTGAGTTTTGTTGTTTATCATTTATGATTGTCGCACAGCCTCTTTTATTTCTACTGCTTCTTCTTCGTATTTTTAAGGGGGCGTGGGCTGGTTCTGGTAATCGCTTCGACGCGTTTTAAAACGCGCAAAGTGAAAGTCGCGCAGCTGGAAAGAAAACGCGCGCCAGCGGCCCACGCGTTTTTCATATGCGCACAGCGCAGCTGCAAATGCCAAGCAGTGCCTGCGTATGTGTGTGTGTGTGTGTCGCTGTATGTGTGTTTGGCTTTGACTGTGTTTGTGCTTGTTGTCCCAGGCCCAATGAACTTTGCACTTTGTCGTCGCATTTCTGACATTGAATGTGTGGCGAAGGGCAAGCAGCTCGAACGGGGGTGTGGCGAAAGCAATAGGCGCTGGGGAATGTGCCACAACAATTTGAGACGACACGCAGTCTTCTCAAGAATTTCTTCATGCCACACAAATTTGCTGCGTTATTTTGCAGCAGTTTATTTTTATGCATTGTCACAGTTTTTGTTCTTGTTGTTTGTGCCTGTGTTTGTTGTGCATTTTGTGAAATTTGTCACGTTCTCAGTGACAACTGAGGCAGCAGCGCAGCAGAGCAGCGGCAGCGCCAGCGTTGCTGTGTGGCAGCAGCAACACGCTCTGATTGTCGCGTTACCAATAGCAAAGGCCAGAAATAACAGCAGCGGCAGAAACATTACTAAGAACAACAAAACTTTGTTTCCAAGGCTAAAAGGGTGTCGACTAAAAGATACCCTTTAGTCAAGGAAACTAGAAAATAAAAGTTTACTTGATTTAATTTAAATTTTGGCTTTAAAATTTAACAATTTAAAAACTTTTTCTATTTTAACACTCGACTTGGCATGCCGCTGATAAATAATTAGAATTTCTTCAGTTACAGTATACCCCATCGGCTTTCAATTAATGGGTACAACGAGAACGTGGCTGTTTGGAATGCGGACAGCCCATAAAGCAGTGCGGTTGGGCGTGGCACTGCCTGTGGCAAGAAGGGGTGCCGCCACCAAAGCAATCCACAGCTGCTGTTGCTGCAAGCAAATTTGCAACTCGACAGCCAGCAACTGCTATGAGCAATACTATAATTAATGTTAAATGAGTCGCCAAATAAAGAAGAATTCCCCTTCTACCGCAAATAAAGATACAAAATTAGAGATGCGCAGGCGCGAATGCAGTCGACGTCAGCGTCGATGCTGACGCAGGTGTCAATTCCATTTAAACAAACGTCAATTTCAGCTGAGACAGAGGAAATGCCTAACAAACTGAGAATAAACAAATAAAACAACAACCATAAAAGTTGTTTAGCTAATTAAGCGGAGTAGAGCAAGGAAATAAAGTCATCAAGTCTTCTAAACATTAATGCTTACTAATCTATTTATAATAACTTGCGCTGACTAAAAATTTTATATTTTTTGCTTGCTTTTGAGCTAATGACAAACAATTTGAGAGTAAGCTCAAAATTAATTTCTAAATTTAAATTAACTGAGCAGCTTTGTTTTAACTGCAATAGGGTGGCAACTCTACAAATAAGCTAAGCTTTATCAGCTAGCAGTGACTGTTAAATTTGTATCCATCGAACCGTAGAGAAACTGATAAAAAGCTTTTAAAAATTTTGCTTAAATTTTATAGGGCTCTATTGACTAATAGGCTTCGATTATTTTTTTAAGGGGAAGGAATTTGGGTACTGTTTTATATATAAATATATTAATAAGCAAAATTAGTTTGGTAAAAATGTTGAAAAAAAGTTGTAACGTAATTGAAGTGATAGGTTCATTGAGTTATAGGTTCATTCAAGAGTCTCATTAAGTTGGCTGCACTAAAAGACTTGTTAAGTTGGCCGCGCCTCGTTTAAAGTCTCCTCACAAGCTTTTCGCGATGAAATGTCAGTTACATATTTAGTTTTGAGCAGGCCAATGACAAACAAGTTATTAACAAAAAGAGCTAAGACAAAGACGAAGCTAACCCTAAAGCCAAAAAGCAATGGAACCTAGAAATTCCAGAGAGGCTCTTAACCTTTACTTAAAACCAGATCGCTCTGAAAGCCCAGCGATGATTTAGACAGTGATCTAGTTAATTACAAAGTGTGTCAACTTAAATAGGTAAGGTAAGTACAAATAAATAGCATGTGATTAGTTAAGATACGTTTTAAAGATACAATAAATACAACTAAAATAAATAAATAATGTAGATAAATGTGAATAAATAAATAGAACTAAAAGTAAAGCTTAAAGAGAGTCAGTTGATTATGTACATATGGAAGTGCTGCATATAAAGTTGAGCGCATGCATGCATTTCGATAACAAAGATGGCGATCAAGAGAGCCAGGCGTGCGTAACTGTACATTGTGTTAAATATATTTGATATGGTATGTGTATAGAGTTGTGATTGCCATTTATCGATAACATGTAGCGCTTAATTATGTACAAGTTGAGCCGAGTGCAGTTTGGATTAGCAAGATTAATAGCATTCAAAATTATCGATATCGTACAATAGAATGTGTTGCATTTCAGTGATTAAGTTAACAAGTGAGTTATTAAAGCACAAATGCAAATGCAAATCATAATAAAAGTTTAAAAAGTTTAAATTATTTTTGTTTTGTTTGTTTATTAACAATCAAGTCAAATGAAATGCTCAAAATTTGTGTATTAGGCAAAACAAAAACAACAACAAATAAAGCACCCATACCACTTACTAGGTTCATAAGCTCCGCCAGATGCTAAATGATAAATTCGTTTTTGATTTTTATTTTATTTTCATTTTTTTGTAAAAAATATGTCGAAAATTGTTGGTCAATAATTTTGGTTGGGAAGATAAATGAGTTTTCCATATGCGCACCAAATAAATATATATTTATATAAATATGTAAATACATATATATTTTGGAGGGGTGGGGGTTGTGGGGTAGGAGAAGAGAACCAAAGCAAAAATAAAGAAAAAAGAAGACAAAAAAATTAAAATCGATAAATAAATATTTGTGTTTAAATCAAATCACTAAATGTTCAATAGTTCTATACAATAAAAAATATGTATTGGCATAAACTATTGTATAATATTTAATAAAAAACACATATAAAGTGTTAAGGGATTTTTAGTCACAGTTCTCTTAATACAGCAGTTGTTTATGTACAGTAGAAAACTAAAAAGTTTATAAAAACTTTATCGATTAAAGGATTTAACTAGTATTTGTTGGAAATCATAGTCCTACAGTCACGATCTTAGCCAATGGTTAAGTTAGTCACATAATAAGCTTATTTCAATTTATAGTTTTCCATTTGGTTTTTAATATTTTCTTTAAAAGAAATAAAAATAAAATTAAATTACTTTCACCTGGTTGGGTTATACGTTTAATAACTAAGTTAAATAGTTAAATACTTTATCTGTTTTAAATATTTTCTTTTCGTTTCTGTTTTTAAGAACTTTAGTTAAGCACAAATTAAACTTGGCAGCATTTAATAAACTAAATTAAATTATATAATAACAAATTGATTAGACGGGAAGTCTTTAATTATATACGTAGTGCTAATTTCATAAAATCTAATTCTCTTTTCACTAACTTAATCTCGTTTTAAGAAGTTTAAGACTTTTTCAGTGTACTTACATCGTCGTCCATCTGTAATGACCTGCTCACAATCGTCAAACTCAGTGGAGATGGGACATCTGTATAAAGCTCCCGATTCGTTGGTATTTGGCTGCTTATTTCGATCCAATGGAGCTCCTATCAGTATGCTGCAAAATAAGTTAAAGAAAGATGAGGAAAAGTTTAGTGTAATCCATTTTAAAGAGCTGCTTTGAGTAGCTTAAAGTTGAGAGTTTTTAAAACCAAAAATATAGCCTTTTTAAAGCTGTTATTAAGCTACTGACTAGCTAAATGTTGCACAAAAGTCATGAGATTGGCAAATTGTGTGGCATGAAAAGCTAATTAGGAATTGCAATTTGCCACAGGGCATTTCAAGTCGGGGAGTGTTGATTTTAATGGCGTGCAGGGGACTACCAAGGGGATTATTCCACTTCACTCTACTCGACTCCCCTCCACTTCACTTCACTCCATTCGATTCGATTCCATTCGATTAGGTATGCCTGGCAATCAAGTGGAGATTTCTGTAGGTGGCGTAGGCAGACAGTTCAATGCACTGCAATTCCTTTTTTTGGCTGGGACCCTGTACTCTCAAAGGGTGCACCAAGTTGGTTAAACTTAAAACTAAACTAAGAAGAGAAGTGACTGGAGTTTGTCTTTCTTTTCGAGGCAATGCCTTTAGAATACTGTTTACCGACTGTCATTACAGGTCGATTTACAGTCGGGTACTTTAGTGCCTTGGTTTTGCTCTTGGGCTTGCCAAAATGTAATTACTTAGGAAGCACGACAGCTGTTTTTGGGGTACGTCTTGGGGAAACTTGGAGCGTGCAACTGGGAACTGGCAACTGGTAACTGGGAGCAGGGAACTTGCAACTGGGCGCGTCAACACGTTAAGATGTTGTTAATGCAGAGGCTTCACCCACGTTGCACAGTGTTAACATGCAACTTCATTATCCTCAAGCAGAAGCAACTGTTGCACTCGCAGCCAACAGCTAACAGCACTCGTACCACCAGCAGCAGCCGTTTTGGGTTGTAAGTTGTAAGTTTATGGCCGCCATTAAGTGTGTGGCACATACACGTTGCCACATTGCAGCTTTAACTGCTACAACCAACAACCAACAACAACAACGGCGAGAAGTCAAAAGTTGAGGGCAGTTTCAAACTCATTTGCTGTTGTCGCCTCTCAATTGACACTTGCCCGCACATTACCCAGCACTGGCATTTTCTTTTCTTTAAGTGTTGGCTATAAAATGTTTTCACCCAAAAGCGGCTTTCAATTTGCGCACTAGTTCGTGCAGTTCCCAAAAGAGTTTCCAAGTCGTACAGTAAAAGAAAGGGAAGTTTTACATCACTGGTTTATTCTAATCGCATATGATTACTTTCCAAAGCTTTTAATATATCTCAAACAGTCTCAAATCTTTGAAAACTCGTTCTTAATGCATTTGAGTTGTGGAATTTTATGGCGCGATCATTTTGATTTTAATAACTTTTGAATATCTCAATGAACACCCACTGAACCAGCAATAAAATCCAGCGAACTGGTTCACTTAACTACCAACAGGCTAGACCTGATTCCACTGCCCAGTTCCCCTTCGACTAGCTGTGCTCCTTCCTTCCTACCTTCCTAAGGTGCACAATCCACATCATGTTGACACTCTGTCCACTGTCCACAGTTTACACTTCGCTGTCTGCATTTCCATTTCCATTTTCAATTTTCTCTCTGACATTTCCCCAAACTGACTTGCAGTCGCTTTTATAGCCCCCTCGTGTCACGTTCCTAAAGATTTGCCTCAGATTCTGGCGCTGTTGTGTTGGCCTGGCCTAAACCTCGTTATTGGCTAGTTCATTGGCTCTTTGGCTTAGCTGCTCATTTAGCATGTTTAGTTTCTTGTCAACTTGCGAGATTTGGTAATGAAATAAAGAGCAAGAAAAAAACTTTAACTGAGCAACATAAAAATCGTCACTTTTGGAGCTAGTCGAAGTTTAAATACGCTTTCAGTATTGAGAGTGAATAGGTTTCTTAACAGAAAAGGTAGGGGACATGACAATTCCACACTACTACACTAGGTTAGGGTATAAAAGTTGTTGAGGGGAGCTGAGGAGCAATCTGAAACTCGTCGCATAGCTTGTCGAACATAAATCTGGTCATAGAACGCCGCTGGGCCATAAATCTTAAGACATTGGCCATTGGCGCTGCAACGGGCCCAAGACTGTGGAGCCAAAAGAAGTCCATAAAAATGATTTTAATGATTCCAGAGCGCATTGGAATTTGAAATACACCGAATACTGGAGTCATGTTTGAATGGATTGAAACTGACTAGGGCTGATTTTATGCCACTTGCCACTTGCCACTTGCCACTTAGTTTATCAATTAGCGCAGAGCTTTTGTGGGCACACTTGCTGCTATATAATCGGCTATGAGTCGAGTGCTGGGCTAAAAATCAATTATCGTTTACTTCTCTGTATATTTGGTGG
This sequence comes from Drosophila dunni, assembly GCA_018152125.1. NCBI lineage: Eukaryota > Metazoa > Arthropoda > Insecta > Diptera > Drosophilidae > Drosophila > Drosophila dunni. Next base: position 81,541 of record JAECXC010000648.1, on the reverse strand, counting down.
ATTCACTTGCAACTTGAATGCAATTAAATGCTTATGGAACTAAGCATTTCAAATGCTGTCAAATGAATGCACTCACAAACACTCCCAAACACTCACAATGCTCGACTTGTAATGCACCCTTTAATTCAATTTAAGCATTAATTGCCGCATAAACGTGCCGCGCGTGTCATTTCAATTGCCACAGACAGACCCGGGAACCATAACCATAACCACAACCCAATTCCAAGTCCACTTCCAATTCCAAATCGGAACACGAACCCAAAAAGAATTCGATCCCAAAACATTGCGAGAGAAATAACCCCCAATGAGAACCCTTTCAAGTGGCTGTCGGTCAGGGCAATCAAGTAAATGCATTGCAACCCACTCATCGTCCCACTGTTCACTGTTCGCTGTTCACTGTTCGCTGTTCACTGTTCACTCTTCACTCTTCACTGTTCCATCTTCCCACCGTCTTGCCGTTTTCCTCGTTTCATCGTTTCAGCGTCTCGCTGCTGCGGCACTCAGCGGGTCACCCGCAGTTTGTGGATCACATTGAAATTTGATTGCTTGACATGCGTCCCAGGCTCAAAGTGCTGTAGCTCTTGAATTATATTCGTTATCAAATATTGAATAGAATGCAAAAAAAAGGGGGTAAATTCAATTCGAATTCGGAACTAGTTTATAATTGACTAAATTGAATTTATGCATGACAAACTGACTTTAATTTTAAGTGTTTGGGAATGGGAACTACTTGAATAGCTCACATGTCTCACCGTATAACGAAGAATTTTGTTTCAACTGATTCACTCTTATCTTAACTCTATTTTAAGCATAAAACTTAGCGAATCTTCTACCAACAATCCTTAAAACTTCCGCTAAAATATGCAAAAAACAAGCTAGTTACTTTAGACTTCTTGTTAGCCTAAAACTTTAATACTAAAAATAAATAACCAACTAACCAGTTTATGCAAGCGACTCGCTGATTTATCAGCTCGGGCCACAAAAGATGTTAGATACGTGATTTCAGTTAGTGAGAAACTGTCAAGTCTTTCTTATCTGACCAGCGCTGGTCTGCTTGACCAACAGAATTGACTGATTACAAAATTCAAAAAAAAAAGAAGAGAAAAAAAGTGTGAATTGGAAACGAGTTTCTTGATTGATACAGAAACTTGAGAGTGCTTTAAGCAGTTCTCGGACAAATGCTATATCGACAGGAAGCATTTATTTTGTTGCCACAAGAAGTTTGTTGTCTTTTGAGGGAGCTCCTTTCCCCCTCCCCAAAGCAACCCTGGTTCCAGCTGTGTTTGTTTAGTGCTTCCTCTATCTCTGGCCTGAGTCTTCGTACTAATTCATATTGATATTTTTGGGTTCTTTTTGGAGTCGTTACTCAGTTTTTATTTGTATGCCTTATTAGTCATCATTATCACAAGTGTTTTCAAGTGTTTGCATCCCAGCGCCCAATGCTCAATTCCCAATATCCAATACACTAGTCCCCCCTCACTACGCCCTGGACCAGACGACACCCTCTCGTCTCTGACACGAGAATGAATTGCGCTAAGTGATGCAGCGTGACCCCCTGACTCTTTGCCTTCCCCTACCCCTTCCTCATGTGCTTACCCCACCCAACCCCAACCCAGTCTTCATAATATTTATTATCATTTGTCTGCAAGTCCCCCAACCCCGACCGTGCCCCGCCCGCTGCATTTGTGGCACCACCTCCCGCAACAAGCCACAAGAATTTCATTTAATTTTCATGTCTTTCGGTTTCTTTGTTTGCGACAGTTTTGTCTGCCCCTTTTTTTTTGTTGGTCGGGATTATAAATATTTATGCTTGGATTGGAGACAACAAGAACGCTGACAATATTGCCTCATTCTACCATTCCTCATTTCCCCATGCCCCCTAATGCCACATGCCCCTACTCGATGCCCCATCTGCCGTACATACGACTCTTTGTCTTTGTCTGCTTATTTGGTCCATTTATTTTGCCAAATATTGTATTTCTCTATTTAACAGTCTTTTGTAGTATTCTAATATTTGCCGAAGATTTAATACCCTTGCAGTCATGTATATTGCGTTAATTTGGTTTAAATTACCAATTATTTCTATGGTAGCTATATGATTTAGTAGTCCGATTTGGATGAAATTTGGTCAACATATGGAGAACGAGAACTAGAAATGCAATTTGCGTGAATTTGGTTGAAATCGGTCAATGAACACTGAAAATATTCATACTAAGCATTTTAACCCATTGTTCCTATAGGAGCTACATATATGATATAGTGGTCCAATCTGGCCGAATTTAACACAGGAACTGCGTGCAGAGAGAATACTGATCTGTACCAAATTTCAAGACAGATTTAAAACTGAGCGACTAGTTAGCATAAAAACAGACGGACAGACAGATGGACATGGCTATATCGACTCAGCTGTTTATGCTGATCAAGAATATATATACTTTATGGTGTCGAAAACGCCTTCCTCCACGCGTTACTTCGTGACAAAAACAAAGTACCTTCTGCAAGGGTACAAAAATTGATTTTCCAAAACTCACAAATTACCTGTCAATTAAATTTAAAATTTTTGCTATTCTTATATAAAATTATCCAAATTTCTTGCATTTGACTACAAACCTTACAGTCACTTTATAAATTTAAGAATAATGATTCAACTCTGTCGACTAATTTCTATGACTTGATTGACTAAGTAATAAAATGCTTTCCTAAAATCAAACTAGTGACTCACAATTTATTTAAAAGACTTTTGTATGATGCTCCTCTTTTCTTAAAAATTTAGCAAATATTTGTTTAGCTTAATTTGTTTGACTTTTAAATAAACAATTAATTTTAATCAAAAAGTTGCCGAAGTAAACAATTTATTAGTGAATTCAAAATCTTCTGCATAATCTATTGAAAATTAAAAGTCTATAAAAAAACGTTTTAAGTACAAAAATCCACTTGACTCAAGCGATTCATCAAAACATGGAATATTAGTCAGTGTGTGCGCATACTTATGCGCTGCACTGTATGCCGGCTTCTAAGCATTAGCCACAACCGAAGGTTGTACTCGTATTGTGGCCACGGGCCAATTGAAATTAGTCACGTTCGTAATTACGAATTGTTCTCGTCTTGAGATGAATTTCCTTTGATTTTTCATTTCATTTTTTTTTTAGTTTTTTCTTTTTGCATCAGAAACAGCAGGCAATTTGCTGATTTCCATTGAATTGCGTTGAGTTTCACGTGATTTTTGTTGAATATTTTACAAGCAATAGAAACGTACAGGACACGGGGAATAGGGGCAGCGGGGAGAACGGTGATGGGAAGGGGAACGGGAACGGGAATACTTCCTGCTGACAGGATACGCCTGCCAGCACTGTTTTGCAGCCGGCAACTTGAGCAGAATGAAGTTATCTCGCTTGTTTACCTGGTGAGTGAAGTGCGTTGAGCGGGAGAGCGGGGAAAGCCGAGGAGGAGAGTCCGCATAGAGCGGCTTGTTACCTGTCAGATTGAACGCGTCGATAGGAAAAATGCGGTGTCGTTTACCTGCAGCTGCCACAAACCCTATGTAGGAGTCCTGTTTCCTCTAACTGCCTCTCTCTCTCTCTCCCTCTCTTTCTTACTGATACTCCTGCCCTCTCGTTCTGTCACTCCCTATTGAAGTTCTTAGGCGACAAACTGACCAAAATCAAATTACGACAAAAGACTGTAAACAACATTCCATGTGGCTAATTCAATTTGCGCATTAGGACGGATTCCTCATGCCCAAAAGTTTATATGTCAAATTGGAATCTGAATACATTCGAATTTCGAACTGAGTATTTGAATAAGCATTTAAATGTGAGCAACAATTGACAGTCGAAGTGTTCAATCACACACCAAACATTAGCAAAACTTTGTATGGGATTACTGGTTAGTGGTTCAATCACAAAATGCGCTACAATTTTCAACTGTCAATAAAATTTTAAATAATTTTATTGATTTAAAAACTGTCAATGAAATGAAAACAATATTTTTAAAATTGTACTTAGTTAACTTAAGGTAAATTTGGCAGTCCTTTTTATATAAAATTCCCTATTACAAACCCAGATATCTTACAGCAAACATTACCAACACTTTGCATGGGATTACTGGTTAGTGGCTTAAACACAAAATGCGCTACAATTTTCCACTACCAATAAAATTTTAAGTACAGTGGAATCCGGTTATAACGACTCCGTTTAAAGCGTCCGTCCGGTTATTGCGACGAAAATTCGATGACTTGTTTGGTCCGCATACAAGCTTTTTTTTCTTTGTTCGTTTCGGTTAAAGCGTCTACCGGGTATAACGACGTAAAATCTTGAATATCGTTATAACCGGATTCCATTGTAATTTTATAGTTTTAAAAACTTTCTCATGAAATGAAAAAACATTTTTAAAATTTTAGATAACTTTGAAAGTGCTTTTAACAAACCCATAACATTTCTTTAGACAATTCTCAGCAAACTCAACACAAATTACAATACTCACATCTATTCGACAGCTACAAATGTTTAAATACAATTTAAGATATGCAAACAATGTTTTGTACTAAATGTTACACCCAAAGAAATCAAGTAAAATGTTGAAAAACAAATGAGATATATTTAACCAGGCAAGGTCTGTAATCTAAGCAGAATACAGGGTATTCAGCGGCTATGTAAACACACAAAAGCGCTTTACAAAACTTGCATCATAATTAGCAAAGCATTACAGGGTATACAGCAGCTATGTAAACACACAAAAGAGCTTTACAAAACTTGCATAATAATTCGAAATATTCGATCGAAATTTTCAAAGCCAAGTCGAGTGAACTGAAGAATTTCTCAAGATCACAGAGTATACGATATTCAAACAGACCGAGAGACCGAACTCAAAAGACAATGAATTCGACAATGTTGACATTAAATCCAAAGAGATTTGTCAAAAAATTTGTCTCCTACAGTAATTCAATAAATTCAGTGTTGTTGTTGTAGTAGTAGTTGTACTTGTTGTTGTTGTTGCCTTTTTTTGTTTCGGACACAAGTTTAAATTCAAGACAGGCAGCAAACGAATGCGCATAATTTGATGGGATTTTTGGTTAAGTCATTCAAGTGGATGACATCGTCGCTGGGGTTGGGGTTGGGGTGGGGGTGTAGGCGCAGGGGGGCGGTGTAGTATCTACCAAGGTGTTAACGCATCATGGTTATAAAAAGAATTGGCCCACACCCAACACCGAAAATGATATCATAGTTATGACCCCGAAAAGGGCTTTTCTTTCTGGCCGCCAGCTCAAGAGCTCGAGTTTTCCATGCATTTGACGCATTTTTCACAAATTCCCCAACATAAAATTCTTAATTTTTTGTTTTGGTGGCGCTGGAGCTGGCGGTGGGGGGGATTTCCATTTTTGGCGCTGCTGAAATGCGCGTCCAGCACGCGTTTCCGGCTAAATTGGATAAAGAAAACAACAACAATTACAGCAGACACATAATGTGTCCATTAACTTGGCCCAAAAGCAGCAGCGGAAAAATCCAATAAGTATGTTGAACATAAGCAGGACTTGACTAACCGTTGCGCTGTAAAATGAAGTAGTTAAACCAAGGAGTTGGAATTGTAGGAGGAGTCTTTAGGAATATTTCTAAAGTATTTAGAAAGATTTAAATTATTCAAATGAAATATAATTATAAATAAAATGATGGGGTCCATGAAGTTACTATATATTAGGTTTATGAGTCTTATATCGTCTTATATCTTGGGTTATACTCGTAGAGTCTTAGGAAATTGTATATATGCAATTCAAATTTAATTAAGAAGGCAAGCAAAATAAAAAAATATATAATAAAACTAAAGGGAATACATAAAACTAGTATAAAATATTGGAATATTTGAATCTATTATTAAAAAAAAATAAAATTTTTTATATCAATAAAAAATTAATTTAAAAAACAAATAATTTAATGTTGATATCATGAGTTTTAAAGCTTAATTTCAGTAGAATTCCAGTGAAATTATTTCCATACAGTTTCCCTCCCAGTTTAACTAAATAGAGCCTACCCTTGCTGACCCTTCCTATGCTTACAGGGTATGCGAAATGAAGACAAGACAACGACGTCAGCAACTTATGCCTATATGTATTTTTGTCGGCCTGCATGAATATATTAATGGCGCCGTCAAGAAGTGTGGAAATTGCCAGCGAAAAAGTCGTCGAAATAATTTTCTGTATTTTTTTGTTTTGGGGGAAAAATCTAGGAAAAGCGGCAAAAGTTGACCCGCTTCCCCATTGCCTGACTGACTGTCGTTGAACCCCAGAGTCGAAACGAAATTTTTCAGATACGTATTTAGGTATGGGCTTAACGGTAGCGCCGGCCTCGCTCCAGTTAACCAAGTTTTGGGTCATAACTTATGGCTCATTAATGTGGTCAACGAAATGAGAAATTGATGCGTTGATGCATTCGCTGGTCGCGTCGGGGCGGGAAAGCTGAGGAAGCGAGTGAGGGTGTGGTAAGTAGTGGAGTAGGAACGTGGGTGGGGTAGGTGAAAACTGGCAGCTGGTCAAGCTTAACTGGTAGCTTTTAAGCCGCTTGAGGCGCAGCCTACGTGGCGTCATTTTAGCCTCGTTCCAATTGCAAGCTTGGACAGCTTAGCAGCTGATAAGATTACAACAAAAAATAGCAGAAGAGCAAAGATCAGAGACAGCATTTGATTAATTGTGGGCTCGGAAAGGCTAAATATTTTGTTCTTTATGTGCACTCAAAAAATTCAAAATATAGAAAATTTAGCTAAAAAATTTCCAAAATTTAGAAAATTATTTTAAAGTAAGAAATTTCTGCATGAAAAATTTAACTTATTCCATTCTGTTTTAGTTACAAGCTAAATTTACAAAACTGCTCAACTTTTTCGCTCAGTGTAAACGTCATGTCGATGCAGCCGAGCGTCAAATTGTTGTCAGCTGCTGTTGCTGCTGCTGCCTCCGCTGGTTTCCCTAAGCAGCCTCTGCCACGCCCCTGCCCCCGAACAACTGGCACACGTAACAAAGTAGCAAAACAAATTTCGTTTTTTTCTCTTTCATTTTTTGTGGGCTTTCAGCTTATCGCGCAGTTTTTTACAGCAGCAACAACAACAACAACAATAAGAGTTCGTGGCTTTACAAATTTCATCGTTTTCCATTTTCATTTACAATTCCCATTTCCATTCCCATTCCCATTTCCATTACGAAAATTGATGGCAAGGTCAAGCGCTTAGTTCAGCATTCGAAATTTGTTTAAGCGCATGCGCAGCCAACTTCACGTTGTTCGTATTGTCATTTCAGCCGTTGTTGTTTTTGTTGTTAATGTTGTTAAAGTTGTTGTTAGTTGGCTTGTTTCTTTGTGCTTGTCGCTCATAAATTCTTCAAGCAACTAAATTTTGGTGTCGTTGTTTCGACTACCCTATAAACCAGCTAACTAGCTAAGCGGGTGTGCTAGACTCAAGTAAGCAAAACACTGAGTACATAAAATGGTTAGTTATTTAGGAAAACAGCTACAGGGTATCCGCTAGTCTACTACTCCCTTGTACTGCTTGTTTTTCTGGCTACTTTTTGTGTTGTCTGCCGCCAACGATGCTTCAAAGATCGATGGTCATGGATCATCATCTGCGTTTGAACCCTTGCGGTTGCCTAAACAAGTGGAGCGAACCACTAGACAACACTGGACGGAAGGGGGGGCAGAGGTGTGGCAAGGGGGCAGTTCACGGCATGTGTTATGCAAGCAAGTGAGAGTGTGGGCTGCTTTGGTTGAACAAGTTCATAGCAAATAATGCAAACTATGGACAGCCGATCATAAATCTTAAATTTAATACTTTTCGTGGAACGTTTTGCAACACTAAACAGTGCTAGGAGATTGGCAAAAGTTTACTTCTGTTTTTTAAAGCTTTTCTAATTTACTGCTTTCCCTAGAGTTTACTTAACATCAAACTAACAGAGTTAATTAATCCTAGGGGACTTTATAGACACTTTGTTTAACTACCGTTCTAACCGATTTACCGCTAATTAAATCTGTTAGTATACTGAATAAAAATATATATAAAATATATTTTAAATATTTCAAAAACAACTTTTATAATTGTCTATTAAATTTGTTTAAAACTTCCTGGAGTATCCCACTCTATTCACCTTTCAGGACGTGCTGGGGAATACCTTTGGTCGGTCTACTGTTTACCCTAGAGGTAGGGCCCCGTTAAAGGTGGGCTAGGTCAGTGGTCAATGTTGAGTGACCACAGCAGTATAAAGAGGGTTGCAAACCGGTAAATGCACAGGAAAACAATTGAGGACGGTTATGTTTGGTCAAAATGAAGTGTTTGCCCAAATTACTTTACTTTTCCCCGACTTTAATGATGGCATTAAACCATTTGACGGTCTGTGTCAGGGCGGAGTCTTTTGGTGTTTCTCTTCTTCTACCTCTTCTTCTTCTTGCTGTTGTCTTCCACTGCCTCTCGTTGTTGTCTTTGTCGTATAGCACATGTATGACAATAGCACGAATGATAATAAAAATCGTAAAACACGCCTAGGTAGAGTCAGTATTTGTTTTATTGCTGAACGGCGAGAAGACCAAATAGAAGAACACTGGCAAAGTTCACTCGACTGTCGTACACCCTGTTGGGCGAGAGACATACCTATTGTCTAACTTGTAATTTTTTTGTGGAATCCAGGCTTAGAATAATCTCTGTTCATGTCAGTAGTAGGGTAGTCCCGCAATTGGATAATTATATTAAGGTAGGAAGTTTCTTATAGAAATTATAAAATAATTAAAGAATTTAATCGATGTGTTCTTAGCTTAGAAATTTATTTAAAAAATCCCATACCTAGAGTATTAATTTAAAGACGATTGTTCAGGTGGTTAAAAAGACTTTGATGTACCAGAAAATATGTTTCCAATAGGACTAGGAATGCCTTTTATTGTCTGTAACTTACTAATAACAAACTAAGTGTACTGCTGCACAGGGTATAGCAAAGAGAGAACTTTTTGGAGCTGGAAAGATGGAAAGATTGTAAAGAGTGCGATACTCATTGGCACATTTAAACATAATTTGGAATTTTTATTATCCTTTTATGCCAAGAACAAGCCGACTTGGAGACAATGACAACGGTTAATAGCCTATGCTAAGTGGGCGCCCGAACTGAAGGAATGCCGGTAAAACGACCCTACATATATTTACTGTATGTTTGTGCCGATGTGCGTCAAGGTAAACAAAAACACCGTGCAGGTAAATTATAAAAGCAGTGTCAGAAGGATATTGGAAGAACTGAAAACGTGCGCATAAATAAACAGAACGAAACTAAAGAGAAGAGAATCACAAAAACCAAAGAGAAGCGTAGAAAAGGCGGTGGTAGGGGCAGGGGGAAGAATTGGGGAAATAAGTGGATGAGGAAGAAGAACGGTGTGCGGCTTTTGTTTGGTTTTCGGGTTTGGGTTAAGGTTTGTTTTTTATGAATTTGAAAGGAATTGGCATTGAGAACAGTAGAGGAGTGCAGAGAGGAGAAGCGGAGAGCGAGCAAAGATGAGAGGAGCAACGCCGATGGCATGACATGATGATGACCATGCCACGGACAATGCCACACAAGTTGAACGCTTCACGCTGCAGGTAACTTGCATCAACCGTCTGCGGCAACTGTGCGGGCTTTGCCTCACGACTGGGGCATGCCGCATGGGCGGGGTTAGTTTAGTACGCAAGGGGGTTCACTATAGACACTACGAATGCAAAGCTAAGCCAAATATTTAAGATTACCTACTCAAAACAAAACTTTTGGGGGGGTTCTTTGTATTAGCCCCCTTTGCCTGCGCCCCTGGCAACGTCAACTGCAGCGGGGGCGTGATTCTCTTAGAAATTGATAGGCGTCCAACAAACGCCTGTTTGTCTAGAGACTGGAGATACCTTCACAGCCTCTTCAGTTGCCACAGTTGCTCATGGGTGTTAAAAGTTGAGTGGCAGCAGCAACCTTTGGAACCTGTTCTAGGGTTGCCAACACTGAGCAATGTTGATGAAACCGTCAAAACAACTTGTTAATAATAGAGCGTTAGTGTTGTTAGTAGACACATTTGTTAACACTCTGGAGAACCTTTTTTTATTTATTTACTGCTAGAGTTGCCAACTGCTCAAAAGTTCACAAACCTTTTGAAGTAATTTTTTATGGAGTTTAACTTGAAACGGTAACATTCTTAATGATTCTCTTGGCTATTTCTAACATTTTTACACTGATCGAATTCTCAGCACTCAGTACATTAGTTATGTTTGTATGGGTTGTATACAAACTTTATATTACTTAATAGTTGATAAGATAATAAATTTCTCACTTTGTGATAAGCCAAACGAGCTGAGTAAAACTTTATGTTGGACATATATAGTTTGGAATCCAAAAAGTCCGACTAAAAGTTGAACAGAAGAGTAATCGTAAGCATGATCGATTGATTTCAATGCGTAATCGTTGTAATTAGGTCTATAATTGACCGTAGGAAGTGCAAGAGGAGCAGAGAGGGAGGGTGGTAGGAAAAGAGAGAGAGAGCGAAACATTTTTTGGGTGTGATTTTGGGTACTTATTGGACTTTTGTTAGTGAAGCCGTTGAAATATCATTACACGTACATTACTTTAGATTTTATTCGGTGTGAAAAGTACAGAAATGTATGCAGAAAAAGCTGCAGAAATGTATGTGATAATTATCAGAAATTTAATAAAAACTTTAATTAATCATAATCAAGAAAAATCTGAAAAAATTTATGTTAAGCTTCTCAGACAAAAGGCTGTAAAAGGCATAGTTTTAGCCAAGATAAGCAGTAGTACAATAAGCCGATAAAGAGAGAGAGAGGGAGATAGAGAGAGGACGCAAGAGAGTGTTTAAGAGACAGGCTGGGTAAAAAGAAGATAGTATGATCGCGAGTTTTAAACTGAAATCCACCCATAAAATGTTGACCAAAGCGATTTTCAAACTCTTTATAAAATATTGCAATTGCTACACCCTGATTGTAATTCTTTTTGCTGTCTTCTGCTGGGTCGTTTGGTCTATGGGGTCTGTTGGGATACAGAGGGATGCGGGTGTCTGCTTGAGGCACTACTACTAATAATTGCCACATTGCCACATTGCTGTAAAGCGGTCGAGACATTGTCATATAAATTTTAATTATGTCACCATAAACCAAATGATAGTCGAAACGGCGAATGCCAAATGCTGTTGTCATCAGAATAAGCTGAGCTATCTCCCTCTCTCTCCCCCTTCTGTCTCTATCTCACTCTTTGGGAGTTCTTTTCGAGTGGTTCTAGGCAACAATTTTTAGCCTGTGTTTGCATTTTACGTATTGTTTTCTGTTGTCGTCTCTTGTTTCACTCGCTTTATTTCTGTTTCTGTTGTGTGCGCATAAAATTTGCATAAATTACAACACTCACACACACACACACACAGGCACACCACCAGCACACACACGCACACCCATATTGTGAAGGCCTCTTTTTGTGGGGTTCTAAAACCCATTATGTTAATGAGTTTTAATTGAAGAGCTGGAACAGCTAGAATAAATATTATTTTCAACTTGTTGAATTCAGAAATGTCTTTTTTTTTTGGGTGGCTACACCACTTTACCATGATTCGAACCACCCTTGGACAACAAATAAATTTTAAGCTTGAAATTAGTGTGAGTTTTTTTCACAAGTGACTTAACTTTTAGTTACAAAGGTTACAAATTTCGGTATTTCAATTTACGAAGCATTTTTAGACCCCGTACTCTAGAGAAGAGTAGAGGTGTCTATTAAGTTTGTCAGCAGCAAAATGTGCGTAACAGGCAGAAGGCGTGGCCGACCCCATAAAGTATATATATTCTTGATCAGCATCAACAGTCGAGTCGATATAGCAATGTCCGTTTGTCCGTCTGTATGTCCGTTCGTATGAACAACTGGATCTTTCAAACTACACGATCTAGAGACACTAGCGACTAGAGCTATCGTGACCAAATTCACACAATGATTGTAACCTATCCTTACCAGGTTTGCTCTGGATCGGACAACTATAGCTTATACATAGTTTCTATAGGTCAAATGTTTATGTAAAAGATATATTCTTCATAACATTGTTTTCTATAATGTTTCCAGACAAATGTTATTGAATTTATATATGATAGTATAACTTTATGTTATAGATAACAGTACACCGCCCAATAAATGCCAATTGTACAGCTGCACTTTTTCATATCTTTTGATACCCGACTTCGTTCCGTTGTGGATTTGAATGTGATGTCATTTGATGGGGCAACAGCTGCACCGCAAATAGATTTGTGAACATCTGCCAGAGTTTTGGATACCCCGCTGCCTCTTTCGTGTGGCATTTTGCGGAAGTTGCCGCTGACGTTGCAACTGAATTGAAACCAAATTTGGGGCAACTATTTGGAACGCACTCATTGAGATAGCAGCTATCAGTTCGACAGAACCAACGCACCACGGCTCCACACAGACACACACACACACACTCGTGTGTGGTGGCCCAAATTTAGTCAAACGATAATTATTACTATTGATTATTGCTATTGAACCCTAATCCATATCGCAGCATTTCATTGAAATGGCCCTCAAGCTCACATTATGCTCCAAGCAGATGCCATAAAAGTCTATAGTTTCCATTTAGAGACGTGTACACTGAGCGAAAACTAATGTGCTTTCATTTAAAAAGTTCTTTAAACTTTAAACAGTTTCTAAAAGCCCGAGACAAAGAATTTCAAGTCTCCTACAAAAAATGGTCTAGTTTAAGCCCATTTTCTCTAAGAGCCTGCTGTTTTTTTCAGTGTACTTATATAGAAGTTGGCGTGTACTTATTTCCCCATATTAAGTACATATGCCTAAGCTCAAGCGTTTGCATTGACCCTTTGACCGCGCCAAGGCGGCGGCTTGTCTTCTGATACCCTAGCTAAACATATGCAATGGGGTATCAACAGCTATAAACTTAAAAATTTTCAAATTAACATAATTTAAAAACTTATTTTTACAACTTATCTTTGTATTACAGTTTATAATGTCTTTTGAAATAAGTTTTTTAAAAACTTTTTACAGGGTAACATTGTTTGTTCAGCTTAAAATGTATTGGAATCGTGTTGCAAGCACTGTAAAAACAGCGTAAAATTTAAAATTTCCCAGTAAATTCGACTCGTTTAACAAAATTCAAGTTTTTTTGATCGCATCTCAAACTTTGATTTCGATCGGAAACAAATTAAAAATTTCCAAGAAATTACATAAAATAAAAAACTTTCGTTCAAGTTTTCTATCGGATCAAAATTTATACAAAAATTGATTATGATGGCTGAAAAGAGTCAAAATTCTTGTTGGTAATCTAATACTGCTCATATTATGAAGAGTTTTGACAGAACTCAAGAGGTTCTGGAATACACAGAGCGAAAAAAAAACTTACATACAACGTAAAAGACAATAAGTAGTGTAAATATATTATTTTTTAAAAGTTTTTAAAGTTGTTAATAAACGAAACTTTACACTAAAAATAATTGTTTTTTTTCCACCCGTTTTACACTGAAATCCGAGCACATTTGTATGCACTTTACTGCCTTCAATGGTCTTAAAGTGAGACTTAAATGAAGTTCTTAAAGTTATTTGCGAATGCTTTTTCTGACCCTTTCTACCTCTCTCTCTCTCTCTCTCTCTCTCTCTCTCTCTCCATCTTTCACTGTCTCTTCCTGCCGCCCTTTCTCTTGCTTCCCTAATTCGCTGCGTATTTCTTGCTTTTTATATTTATTGCACATTCCTTTTTGCAGTTATTTTTGTCTGTCTCTGTCAATTTGGTCTTTCCATTCCGATTTAAATTCTCATTTTTTCCATGGGGACTCTGTCGAATTAGCTGTTTGTCTGTCACGTGTTGGCAGCTACGCCAAATTTGCTCTGGTTATACCCTGTAGTATTAGGGTTTAAAGGGTATGTTGAAGAGTAGCAGAAAAATATAAAAATGTTTAAAAGTTTGCGAGCATAAACTTCGTTTTTAGACCTCGTACTCTAAACAAGAGTAGATCGGTCTCTAAAGTTTTAAAATTAAAATGTTTGTGTGGTTTTCTGACAATTTCAATATAAATTCAGAATAAGTTAAGAAGTTTGTCAATAAATTTGAGGTTTCAAAAAAAGTAATCATGGAAAGCTCAAGTACATTTAAAATTTTTTGAAGATTTTATGAGCTAAAAATTGAAGAAAACTACTACAACTCTAGATTTCAACTGAACTTCAGCATTTTTTAGCAAGTGATTTATGATTTTTTGAACTTTCATACAAATTTTTAATGTCTTGATAAATTTGAAGGGATATCTATTAATCGAACACATTTGATTGATGTTTTTGCTGTCGATTTGGCAAATTTAAAGCTGTTGCTGCTGATGAGCGAAAAGGGGAATGAGTGCAAGCAGTACAACAACAACAGCAGCAACATTAACAGTCCACGGACAACGGCCAACTGGAATCTGATCTTTTTGCATGCTCAATTAACTTTGGACTGCGACTCGACACATGACCGCAAAATGCGACCACAAAATTCATGCGAAACTGCAGCCGTTTAGCGCATGTTGCTGTTGGTTGTTGTTGGTTGCTGGTTGCTGGTTGTTGCTGGTGTTTGGTGGGTGCATTGAGAATGTATCGCCTTGCTAAAGCTGTCAGCCAGATGAGCGTCTACATGGCAGGCAAACAAGTCAACAGTTGCAGCTCCATTGTTGCCACAGCAGTCACAAACAATGCAGTTGCTGCTGTTGTCCACTTTAGTTGCAACTGCAACTTCACTTCAACAGCAACAACAACAACAGCCACTACTTCGACAACAACAACTCCACTCAACACTTTACTCACAAGTCCTGTTCAGCAAAAGCTCGTTAAGAGCACGTACAAACGTATCTACACATTTATTGTATATAAAAAAGAAACAAAAAAAAAGAAACAAAATAAAAGACTAAATAAATAAATTTGAATTTCAAATGCGTTGCAGTTGTTGCTGCCGTTGTAAAACTTTTGTGTCGACATTTGCAACTGTGCAACATGGCAACAAAGCAAGCTCAGCAACAGCTTCTCGCTGCGTTTCTCCTCTCGCTTCTCAGTGCTCTCCTCTATACTTCTCTAGAGACAACATTAACTGCCAACTGCAGCTTCGGATTCTGCTTTCTGTCTTGTCAACGGAAGTGTTGATGAATTTATTTGTCAAAATTGTTTTATGAAGTTGACTTTATTTAAATGAATTCGCAATGAACAACACGGCACTGCACTACACTACACAACAAGACAACATGTCGTATACATAATGTAGATGCATAAATATCTGTGATAGACTTCTGCTTTTTATCTTCTTCTGCTTTGTTTCTCCTGTGTATTAAGCCAATTGTCTATAGTTCAATTAAAACATTTGTCTAAATTTATTCAAATATATCTCTAATAAAACATCAAATCTTCCTACATGAGAGATAAATCTTCGTACCATCAAAGCTATAAAGCATACAAGTGTACAACTCTTGATCTGAATTCTCTTAAGCCTACTAAGTCCTTTAGAACCTATAATTGCTTGAGCTAAATTTATGTTAATGAGCTCATTTATGTAGTAATGCTTAAATTTAAAAGATAGATACAGGTGTTTTCTTCTAGTTCTGATTACAATTTTTATAATATATACAAAGCAAGCTCTATATGTCTCTTAGGCGGACAGCTCCATTAGCCGGACGAATTTTATATCATGATAGAGCACGATTTTCATACAAAATCCGTTCTCTTAGGCGGACATCTTTCGTGGATGGGCAAAAATACTGGAACCGTTACTGTCCGGCCAAGGCAGATTTTAACTGTAATTGTTTTACTGCCACTAAATTAGTGAATTTGTAAACATTAGACGAATTTAATTAAATGATTTAAATTGGTATTTTTTATATAATTAAATATTCCTCTAACTTTCATTTTGTTCAATAAAAATCGATACCTCTTTGGCTTAGACGAACAAAGATAAATGGAATTTATAATCACAGCTCATTCACACATTACTCCTACGCCGTTAAACTTTCATTAATTGCTGGCTGTGTTAACCCCTGACCTCTGCCACACCCCCTTCCACTCATCCACCTCTTCTCTTCTCTAGCAGCGACCCTGCTCACCCACGCTGAATCCCACACACCTCACAATAGCATCACAAACGGTTTTCATTCACGTCCGCGTCCACGTCCACGTTCATGTCCATGTCAAAGTGTCGCTGATTGACATTTAAATGGAACTGTCAATGTTGTTGTTGTTGTTGCTGCGCCGTGTCCGTGCCACAAGCGTGTGCTCATTGTTAGAGAGCGGCAACAACAATGCTTTGTACATATCAATTGTTCCTCTTATTGTTGTTGTTGTTGTTGCTGTTGTTAATTAATCAAAAGATCTTCAAATCAGACACAGCTGCTCCAACTGCATCTAATGGGTTGATCACTGATCGTTTCTACATACCTGCAACGAGACGGAAAGAGAGAAAGAAATCTTTAGAAAAAGAACAAACACAATATAATTAATAACTAGTACTGGAAGGGACTACAGTCGAGCGAGCCCAGCTGTTAATTTCACTGTACATATCAAGTTATATAAGGTATATTAAAATAAAAGGTTTTCGGTTTGATCCCAAATAACAATTAGCTTTTTATTTGTACATACAGTGAAAGCTCTATTCGCGGACAGCTCTCTCAGGCGGACAGCTCCTTCAGCCGAACGAATTTTATAGTATTTTAGCATGATTTTCATACAAAATTCGTTCTCCTAGGCGGACATCTCCATTGGACGGACAAAAATACTGGATCCATGGCTGTCCGGCCAAGGGAGCTTTCACTGTATACCCATTACATAGAAATATCCTAGGGAGTGGATTGATTTACTTGAGGTCTTGACGGTTTTTTACTCTAAATTTAGTGTCTTTTACTGTTATGGTCTCTTGAAGAAGGACTAGCAGACTTGAGGTTCATCCACGCCTCATTCAGACAGTTGAACACTTTTTCTTTTATGACAAAACCTATAGACCGCTCATCTTTCTTAGTTACGTGGTCCCAACAAACAAAG
This sequence comes from Drosophila dunni, assembly GCA_018152125.1. Lineage (NCBI taxonomy): Eukaryota > Metazoa > Arthropoda > Insecta > Diptera > Drosophilidae > Drosophila > Drosophila dunni. The sequence continues at coordinate 64,512 of JAECXC010000648.1, read as the reverse complement.
AAACTTCTTTCAACAAGCAAAAAGTACAAGAACAAACAACAGTTGGCAGCCATTCAACGCTGCGGCAAGGAAATGAGAAGCTGCCACCGCAGAGGCAGCGACTGAGGCAGCCTGCGCTGAATCTCGTGATTGGACCTTCGATATCATTTGAGGGCATCGACAACGGAGTCGGGCTGCACAAATCGAGGGTATGCAAGGAAGGGGCGGTGGGCAGTGGGGCAGTGGGAGTAGGTGTAAGAGGGGGTGGCGATGGTGGAGGGAAGTGTACAGATTGCAGCCGCCAAGAGCAGCTAATTTAAATTCAAATTTAAATTGTTTGGCGTTCGTTTTATTGACAACACTTGTGATTGCTGTGCAGTTGGCTGCAAAAGCTTCTTAGCTTGTTTAAAGCCAAAAAGAGAGCTAAGAACTTGTGTTTGGCTTTAAAACCCTTCTCTCTTAGCTTCCGGAAAATCATCGTTCCTCTCTAAAAAACCAATCAATGTCATTATCAGCGCCGACAGTAAATAATCAATTTTTTCTCTACTTGTTATATATTTATCGTAGGTATGTAAGTATATCGTAGGTATGGAATGCGAGTGCTCTCGCCATATTTTTAGGCATTTGGTTAATTTTAGTTAGCAAATAAGGTTAGTTCAAGTTCAAGATAAGATAAAATTGGCTCGACACTAGTTTGGGTATATGAGTATATAGGGTCGCTAGTACTTCCAACTCTATTGATCTACTCAAATGGTTCCTTCTAGCTGTTAGACAAACGAGTTGGCAACACTGATTAATGTTGCAAATCGCTTGTTGTATGCCACATGCTGCATGCTGCATGTTGCATGTTGGCGGTTGCATGTCGCTGGCGCATTATGGCAACACGTCGGCTCTGATCTCAGATGCACGCTGTGCGATTGCCAGAAGGAGGCTCTCCTTCGAACCCAATTCCCCAAACAAAAACAAACAAAGGCAACTTTTGGCACGCCGAAGATTGAATACGCTATTTATGCTGAAGCTCGCTGGACAGTACCTAAAATCTTAATAAGGTTTGAAAGATAACACAAAGTGCAGATTTACTCAGGGTTCACTTTGGAACAATCTTTCTTTTGATATCATTCGGTTGGCACTGATCTTCAAGGAGCACAGGTAGAAAGAGATGTAAGAAGCACTGATCTGCACGCCAGCTAAACTAAAAGAGGTACGGTCCTAAAGGATTTATGTACACTTTTTATAAGATATCTTTCTTCATTGCTGCGTAATGCAGTCACTTACTGACTAACTGATCATCGCGCAGCCTAAATGCAAAAAGGTACGAGAGTTAAATTTGTTATAAACAAATATTTGAAGAATTCTAGAACCTTATTTAAACCTAAGCACCGTCACTACCATTCTGATCCACGAGCAGCCCTTACTGAAAAGGTATGTGCCCAAATTTCCGTTAATATTTATTCGGTTTTCAAGTCCATTTTTCCTCTAATTGCTTGAGAGAGCCATACCTCCCTCTGCAAGGGTATTATACCCAAACCAAAGTGAATCTCAGACCTCAACCAGCTGTAGAGCAGGAAGGCTGCAGTCGCACCCACGCTAAGGCAAACGCCGCGGCCGCTTCCCTGGTTCACTGCCCACGCGTCTAAGTATATTTTATTTTTGCCGATAAAAGCAAATAAATATTATTTATGTATATTTTAGGTTATTGTTTTTATGGGTTTGTAGACGCCTCCACGTTGGCCCCGTTGGCCCCATTGCCCTGAGCTGTCAATTAGTGGGCAGAGCGTTAATAATCGTCTATCGATAGACAGTTTGGTTGCCGCCATTTATAGATTTAGGCATGACCCTTGAACTGGACTGTCAATTAAAGCTAAACACGTTTATCGGACATCGATAACTACTGAGGGCAACCATTTCAATCAATTTGCAGCAGTTATCGATAGTCGATAAGATCTTTTAAAACGTTTATATGACTATTAATTGCTTAAAACTTTCTTAGGATAGTGACATTCACCATAGTTCATATCCCCTCAAGCTTAGCTAACAGAGTTTGGGCAACTGTCAATCGATAATCGGTCAATGGTCAATCGATAACCCTTTTGGGCGCTGTCACTGCTGGACAAACGGTATGCCGCTTTGCTCATTAGACATTGCTCGCCCAGCAAACATCATGAGCATGAACAAACATGATCATCATTATCGTCAAAACATCATAATGATCATTGTCGTCGTCATGCATTGCCATTTTTGGTATTTTCTGCCAATTAGCGGCACAAAGGCTAAAAATGTTAAGTAAAAGCGAAACAGGCGAGCAAAACGTAACGAAGGAGCACAGACCCAACCACAAACAAAACAAAACCCAACAGCAACCAGCCAACTACCAACTACCAACTGGAGAACTGTATAACTGGCCAAGCAACTTGCATTTTTAATGGCACCAGAAATGGACGAAGACTAACTCCGAGCGGAGATCGCAGGAGTTTTGGGGAGAAAGGTGGGTTAACGGAGGTATCCCTGGATGGGCGTTGGGGCGGAGGGACGTAGGCTGGGCGGGTAGTTGGCTGAGTAGAGGCTATGCTTGAATTTGTCATAGTGGCCAACAAATTGTGGGCAGACAGCATCTTTCAGGTCTAGAGATGGCAACGTGACACGCACTTTTGAGGTTAGAAAGATTATTAATCGATATACTGCGCAATACATTAAGGGCATTCCTTGGGTCAGTTGAAGAAACATGTGCAAATTTATGACTAATTTTGGTATTAACCTAAGTAGTACCATAATTAAATCAATTGATTGCTCGACCTTAAGCAATACAAACAAATAATTTACATAGTTTCCTCTAAAATAAATGAAATGCGATAGCATATATTATTTTGCTGAATCAACTAAAATAAAATTAAATATATACTCTGAAACTACATTCAGTTGTGTTCACATGATTCACATGATTACTCAGAAAAATACATAAAAATGATGATGATGATAACGATTCATATCTTTATCAAATAATTCGCAGTGGAATAAATTTAAAAAGATTATTCTGAATCCCCTTAAATACGCTAAGAATTGAAATCATTGTTCAACTTGGTAACAATCCTATTTATTTATTTAATATTTGTTTTGGACTGAATCTAATGATATTTTTAGAAAGAACTGCATGTGAACTGCACTTTTCTTAACCGCCCTGTGAGTAATCAAACAAAGAGGCTTATTCATGTTTTAGTTTCACGAAAAATTGTTTTGACACATTTAAGCAAATATTTCCACTAGAATTTCATATGATGTGCAATTTCGTTATTTTTAAAATGTTCAGATTCATACCCAGAGTAATGAGATTATATACCTTTATTGTGCAAAGATAACCACTGAATCATTCCAATAAAATGTTATCTCTGCTCTTAACTTGTTGAGACTTTTAGCAAATATTTCACTTGCTTTTCTTTTTTACTATCTGTTAAGATTTTTGTCAATAATGATAAAGAGGTAAAAAGATAAAAATTAATTTTATATTAAATTTTTACTTTTGAGATCTGAACCTAAACTTCTTTCTTAAATCAAAGGTTCATTTTGACAGGTTTTTCAACCTTTAATTTTTAACAATCGCCCACTGTGCCATCTCTAGGCTCGTTAGCGCATATCGGCAAACTTATGAAATTTATGCGATCGGCCTTAGAGATGGCATCCCTGGGCCAAGTGACATCTCGGGAGCCCTGCGCCCTCCAAATATGGCTCCATTGCCCCGTTTGGCAGGACTTTTAATGAAGCTTTAAATGTCATTGATGAAATAACTGCGCGAACTGGCGACGACCACAACGACGACAACGACAACAACGACCACGATGATGATGACGGCTGCTGCTAATTAAAATTGACCATCTATGGTCTTATGCTCCTCTGTCGCCTCCTCTGTCACCTCTCTGTCTCTCCACCCATGTGGCTGTAACAACCACCTTCTCTGAACGCACACAATAATTGGACAGATTTGCACAGTAGCGAAAGTGACGACGTCGATGGCGTTTTGGGAGTTGGATGATTAAGCTCAAGTTGGATGCCGTTCGAATGGTCAGGGGATGGGTTACTTGTGGAGTGTGGTAAGGGGTAGCGTTAACTTGTGTAACTTAATACTTTGGCTGCCTAATTGGCAATTGGTCTATGCTTAATGGATTTTGACGCCGTTCAGCGACTGCTTCCGTCAACGTTCACTCCTCCCACGCCCACTGTCCCGCGAACACCCTCTTCCCTCAGCATTGCTAGGTCTTTTTCCCAGCCGATTGAGAGCCGTCTACTATTGAACAGTGTGCGGTAGTCTCAACAGATTTTTGGTCAGTTGATCAATTTTCGCACACTTGATTGATTAAATAGCTAGTGTGAGGGTTGAAGGCAGAGTGGGGTGAAGGGTGGGTGGGTGGTGGGTCATTGAAGAAGGGTAAGTAACTAAATTTGCGCACAGCAGCTGCACAATTAACTCAGTGACATTTTTAGTGACTTTCGTTGCCCTCTATCAAGCAGCTGCGAACCATCTGGCAACGCTCGTTGCGACCTTGAACACGCCTTCATTGAAAAACGGAGAAACACTCACAACACACGCATAACTCATCAATTTTTCGGTTCGTCTACAGGCAAATTAAAAACATAATCGGAATAATAAAGTGGAATGCGATCCTGCACCCTCGAATGGATTTAACGCGCTCTTAACCCCCTCCATCCTAATAACCAAACACACACACACACACATTCTTCACATCCTACATTTCAGCTTTATCTTCTGCTTCTCCTTCTTCTTGTTCTTGTTGAATAAATATTGATATGGAAATGGAGAAAAAGATTTTATAAAATAAATGACGAAGAAGACAGCAAAGCAGAAGTGAAGAGTGGATAGAGACGAAGGTGCAACGCCCAAATAGTTGTCGCAGCAGCAACAACACCAACACCAAGAACACAACACTCAATGATGCTCCAAAACAACTTTGAAAGATGGCACAAAAGGTGAAGTGAGAAGAGAGAGAGAGAGAAGCAGGAGAATGAGTAACTATGTCACTACGAAATGTGAATACCCTTTAATGAACACGAGAGTAAACTTTTCTTTTTATAGACATTTTAAGAGTAAACATCATGAAGCATAATCTCAGGAATGTTATTAAGTATACTACATTTTTATAAGATCACCACGATAAGATGTGTTAAAACGCAGTTAAAGCTAAAGTTTGTTTAAGATATCTATAATATACTGCACTCATCTGATGTTTAGTTAGTCATATAAGAGCAGTTCCTAGTTAGGGGCTCTATATCAATCACACAGCTCAAGCTTAAGTCATAAGTATTTATCAAAAAAAGGAGACAGAAAGGGCTGTTACTAAAAATAGATAAATTTCTTAAATTTTAGACAATATAAATTTAATTAAAGTTTCATTCTTCCAAACTTAAAAACTTCTGTAAAAATCACTTAGACATGTAGAACGAAATTCTTAAATTTAAATTAAAAACTCAACCCACGAAAAGGGTATTCAAAGCAGTCAACATATGCTGTCTTAGAGACTGACAAAAGTAGTGGGAACTCGGATTAGGACATTGAGCGTGTAGGGGCAGTGAAGGGAGAGAAGAAGAGAGGAGGGGTCGGGGTCTTTAGGTGTCCCCGAGTGTGTGTGTGGATGTGTGCGATAAGCAAAGGTGGGAAACAAACAAGGAGCTGAGAGATGTGACGAAGGCCTGGGCCACAAAGGAAAGCAACAAGAACGGAAAAGGGCGAGCCAAAAAAACAAAAAAAAAAAAGACGTCGAATAGAGGCACAAAAGGAAGAAGGTGTAGCAGAGGAAGAGAAGTGGAGAATATACTGGTGCATAGGCCTATATCGGTTATGAGTTGACACAGCAAACGCAGATAAACACGCGTTTAAACATGGCCAAGATAATAATAATAATAATGTGCCACGACAATGACTCTGCGAGGTGAGAACTAAAAGTTCGTGTTTAAAGCAAGCTGCTGATTTTGTAACCGGAACATGCAGCTCAGCTCCTATCGCTCCTCCTTCTCCCCTACACTTACTGCCAGCGTCATTTGGCCGCATTTCGCTGTTAAAGCCAAGTTGCTTTCAAGGCTAAAACGAACGCATCCAAGCAAAGCAACAAACAGCAGTCACCAGTTGCTTTTTTTATAAGTATGCGTTACTCCGTAAAGTAGACAGGGTATATTGTTTAGGTAGCAGGCTATGTAACAGTGGTGATCAGTCTTCTGTCTGACACACACACACCTCCATCTGCTTGAGTAAGGAGTATCTCAACGTTGTGCACTGCCCGACTAGAGCATTAGGTGGACCGTTAGTGAGCTGTATGGTGCGAATGGCGAAGCTACTACTAAATACAATGAGCAAGCGGTGCCCAGTTTCTATTTGTACTTTCCCATTTTGTTGACGCATTTCAGTTCAAGTGCAGCAGCAGATTTGCCGAGACGGAGACGGAGATGGAGTCTTGGACGTAGGCCAAGACCAAGAGACGAAGGCAAAGGCAAGACGAATACGACAATCAAGTGGCATGCTCTGCTCGGTAGCATCCACAAAACCATTCATCTCCATCTCCATCTTCAGCTTGATCTTGTACCGTCCATCTTCCAACTGACATCTTCCATCTCCCAACCTCCAACTTCCATCTTTCCATTTATTCCATAAGTAAAATGTTTGCGCAAGTCGCACCACAAAGTGAAAGACATGAGTTGCGGCTGCCAAGTCAAGTGCCAAACAAATTGAAATTGCGGCACGCAAAAACATCAACCCATACACACACTCAACCACACACACACACACATCCACCCTGTGTGTGTCCAGAGCGGTCCACTTTAGTCCAGCATCGAGTTGAGTCAGAGACTTATCCGTACTCCACACTCCATGCTCCATGCTCCATGCTCCATCATCATCAGTGTTCATTAGCGTGAGCGAACCACATTGTGATCTGCGATACGCGATCTGTGATCTGTGATCTCAGATCTTCTCAGATATTGCCAGCTGTGGCATCAATTGCCGCTGTTGCCCTTCATTACAAGCAGCAGGCAGCAAGTGGCAAGTGGCAGCAAGTCGCTTGTTGTGGTGCCCATATGAATGCATCTATTCATGGCTGCAACATCCGCATTGCTGTTGTTCCCTCTGCCCCACTGCTCCTCTACTCGTCTCAGTTGCACCAAATTCTCTAGCTGCGCTAATTTGCAGACTCAATTATGAACACGTTGCAAAAAAATCCAGCAGTAATTTATGTAGAAAGATTTGTTTAACCAACAACATTAACAAGAATTATTTTTATGGGAATGTTTGTACATGTCCAAGTATGATGCTTACAGCAGTTTTTAAGTTGGGAAGAATGAAACTTTTAATAAATTAATACATGTCTAATTAAAATTAAAATTTTTCTACAAAAAATTTAATTTTTAAAGTGAAAGATTGCGAAAACTTAGCCCACAATTTATAAGCCCAATATTGGCATAAGCTTGCCAAGAATTTCAGCCATTTAAGCCAGGAAAAGCAAACGCTACCGTCCAAAGATCGAACATTTCCATAGGCGAAAAAAAGCTGAATCATTTAGGTAAATTATCATGCGATGACTGTGTGGAAATCAAAGGAAAACAAAACTGGAAAACTGCACATTTTTACACAAAAACAACAACAACAACAACAAAAACAATGACAAATTCCAAGTTAAGGTGCTACAATAGCTGCGAATTCCATGAACTTGCTGGGTGGCTAGCAGCCCCCAGTAGGAAACGGTGGCGGGCAGAGTGAATGTGTAGCTGATGGGAGGCAGGAAAGGTAAGGAACGGAAGGAATGACAGTAAAAGCCGGTTGCTTGCATTTATGCAGATGAGACGGCCCAACTGATGACTGTGATTATCGTGTCTCTCGGCTGCAGCACCTTCTGGAGGCTGGGCTGGTCTGGACTGCTCTGGGCTCGGCTGGGCTGAGCTGCCACACGATGCTGCCACGCCGCCACAGCCCTGACCCCCAACGAGAAGATGCGTCCTTCAACTTTGCGCTGCCGCTGCTGAGCAACTGAAAGCTTCAGGCTTCAAGCTGCAAGCTGCAAGCAGCAAACTGCAACTGAAGTTGATGCATTGCTTTTGCGTTCTTTTTAATAAATTGATCACAACAAATTGCTGACAGCTGATGGGCCGCGCCTATGTTGCTGCTGTCTCTGCCTCAGCCTCTGCCTCTGCTGTTGCTGCTGCCCATGCGGCTGCAACAAGTTTTCAATCAATGCTGCAACAGGTGCACCTTTCAGGCCACAATTTCTGCTAGTGATGAAAATTGCTGGCTAATTTTCGTTCTTGAAAACTACGTATGTATGTAGTATTTGATTTTTATAATAAAATATAAAATAAAATATATATAAATATTTTAAGTAAAATATTAAGTATTAAAATATTTACAACAAAAAAAGAAAAGCTTTACTGACATTAAAACAAATTTTATCGATATTTTTAAAAACTATAATAAATTATAGTGAAAGCTCAATTCGCGGACAGCTCCCTCAGGCGGACAGCGCCCTTAGTCGGACGAATTTAAAGGTTTTTTAGCATGATTTTCATACGAAATCCGTTCTCTTAAGCGGACATCTCCCTTGGACGGACAAAAATACTGGATCCATGGCTGTCCGGCCAAGGGAGCTTTCACTATGTTAATTAAATTAACATATGAATTAAAACTTTTGGCAAATGTAAACAGGAAGAAATATCCAGCTTAGATCCTATAAATATAGAGTAAAGTTTTACTTTGACGATAGTATCGCATAAACTCTTAATCGTTTTATATAGTAATAAAAGAAAATTGCAAAAAAAAACATTACAGAAATTGATAATAAACAATTTTTATAGATATTCCAGAAAATTTAAATCTAAACTTTAGTCACCGCAACAACAATCGACCTTTGTGTCACCACTAACAAAAGACGCTTTCATTTCAATATCGATGGACTCGATGGACTGCAACATGCATCCCTACAGTGCAGTTGGGTCTGTGCAACTCATTTTGCTTCTCAGGGCAGCAGCAATTTGATTGGAATTTATTGTGAACAGCAGCCGTCTCTGTGGCAAGTTGGCAACAAAAGAGCGAGCCGCAGCAATTTGTGGCAATTGAGCAGCGGCAACAACAAATTGCACTCATTGCTGACATTCAATGAGCTGGACGCATGCAAATGATGAGAGTTCCCAGCTAGCCAAGCTATATATACGGATCGAAATGGATCGAAACGGATAGTATGGAATCGCTTGAGGATCAAACATTGCCTCCGGGGCCATCAGCAATCAACGTCAAGCGAACGAAGCGTTGAAAATGCCAATGAAACGGAAGCTGTGCAATTAGCTATTATATAACCAGGGCTGCAGCTCACACACACACACACACACACATGCAGCTCGTACTCTGCGTGTAATGCAGCCCTGGCTGCACTAAATACAACAGCTGCCTGCTTAATATCACCTTTAAGCCAATCGCGTGGGCAGCGCGAGAAAAACTTGACTGTCCACCTCGGTTTCGACTTGGTCAAGCCCGATCTCAATCGAGATCGAGATCTCGTCTGTAGTTTCGGGCTCTCCGGCTGCTGGAGAACACTTTGTGGTTCCGTGGCAGCCACGAAACAAGTTCTCAAGAATGCAAACGCGCAAAATATTCGCTAAATCCATTTGCCATTACAACATTTGCCAAATTACATTTTTTCTCTACACTCACAAAAAACAAATTAAGAAACGGCAAAAATATTCAAATTAGGCATTTAAAAGTGCTCAAGAGCGGGTATATAAAATATATTATATTATTTTGGAAATTATAACTGAATTTTAAACCATTTCAGGATTAAGAGAGTTTGCCTTTTAGCTACTACTATTAGCTACTACTATTTTTAGCTACTACTATTGGCTACTACTACTTTAAGCTACTACTATTAGCTACTACTATTAGCTACTACAACTTTAAGCTACTACATTTTGGTACTGCTACTTTTAGCTACTGCTATTAGCTATCACTACTTTCAGCTACTACTATTAGCTACTACTACTTTCAGTTACTACTACTACTTTTAGCTACTACTATTAGCTACTACTACATTTAGCTACTACTATTAGCTACTACTACTTTTAGCTACTACTATTAGCTACTACTACTTTTAGCTAATACTACTTTCAGTTACTACTATTAGCTGCTACTACTATAAGTTACTACTACTTTTAGCGACTACTACTTTTAGCTGCTACTATTAGCTACTACTACTACTACACTAAAAATAAACTACATCATAAGCTCAGTAAAAAGATCCAAGTCATTCTATACCCTAGCTTCTTTCAATGGCTTAAATTGTATACTAAGCACTTCTTCACTTCTATACTTCTTTATTTTATGTTTAATGTTTCCTAGTAAACATAGTTCGAAAATTCCAAACGTACAGCCAAATTCAAACACCTTTCCACTTCTACATAGTCACACACTCAGACACACCCAAATACTCCTAAGAGGCGTATGCGTAATTTGTATTTAGATTGCAAATGCATTTGAACTGTCGGCTTATTAAACGCTGGCCAGCGGGTGTGATGTGAGTTGTGTGCTGTGTGATGTGTGCTGTGTGGGTGCAGTCAGCCAACCGTTTGTAATTGGGTCGTGTGGGTCGAGTAAGCGGTGCCTAAAAGGGGCATGGTTAACGCCTCCCGCTGTTAGTCAACCTAATTGCACTAATTGTCGCAAAGCAATCAATGACACGAACATAGGGATAAATAAGTGCCGCGAACCCAAGGACTCCGTTGGTCCTGCACAATTTGTTAGCCCACGTTGGGCGCCAAAGCGCAAAATGTACACTTTAACGCACGTGGGCATAATTCAAGTGTCATTTTCCGTTCGTATCACTTGAAACTTTGACAGCTTTAGCACAATTTGCATTTGCAGAACAAGTTTTTCTTTCCTTGTGTTTTGCTCAGCTCAAAGAAACCGCTAAGAAATAAATTTTTTTAATAAATTAATGTACCACAAAGATTTATGTAGCAATTTTTGTTGTTTTTCTTTTTCCTTTATTTTTCGATTTGAATTGCAATTTTGAACTGTTAGAAGTCGTAACTCAAGACAGCAAATTGCCCAGGAGGGAAGTGAAGGAATCTCAGTGGATTTTCCAGCAAATAGCGGTCAGAAAACCCGTTCACTCAAATTTCATATTGACAATCGTTGTGGGGCATCTAAAAATTGAAACGCCCTCCATTTCATCGCATGCCGTACTCCCGGTTCGGAAGTCATTTAAGAGCGCTCGCAATTCACTCGACCAGCCCCAATTTTCTGGTTAAAATTCTGACATTTTTATGTGCAAGCCAAAAATGAGGCTAGCAAATTTTATTTTATAGCTTTTTGCCATTTCGATGGATAATTATAAATTGACGCACTCAAAATAATTCTCACAAGCCAAAAAGCATTTTCCCAGTGACCAAATGGGGTTAACTAGACTGGTCTGAGTAGACACAAATATGTAAAATTTCGTTTAATTTCAAGTATTTTACAGGGTATCACTGTCATTTTAGTGCCCACTGGGGACTCAACGAAGCGTTGCCAATTAATTGAGCACAACAAAACTGAGAAAAGTGTCCAAAATGAATGAAATGCGGCTTTATGGGGGGCGTGTGTGTGTATCGAGTGCCCGCTACCGTCTGTCGTCTGTCGTCTGCTGTCTATCGAATACTTAAGCTCGCATGTGACATAATTCGATTCGATTTGATGGACATGGCTGAATGCATGTGTTTGCCTGTGAATTAATTAACTGTGATTTATCCACTGCAAGCGGAAATAGAAATGAAAAATGTGTGAACAATGTTGAAAATTGTTTGAATTGAAAAAAACTCCGAGACCCGTCTCTCCCTACACCAGAGTCTAACGTACTTTCACTACCAATCCATGTCCCAAAAAAAAGAAAAAAAACTCGAATTCAAGTTGAAATGAAATGAAACGAACCGAAACGAAATGAAACGAAAGCAGCGCTGCCTACGCAATAGAAAAATCCCAAACAAAAATCATAAAAAGAAACGTGATTTGCTTTTTAATTACACCCAAAAAATAAAAACTAGTAGGAAAAGCTGCAGTTAAGCAAGCCGACTGTAAAAGACCCCGTATTTGTCTATATAATCAATAACTTCGTTCCAATATCAAACGGTTCTACGTACTCTATGTCTGAGCTGGGATATCTCTAGTCTCGCTCATTTCAATCAATTGGACCTCAGGTTAGCTACCTTTAAATCTAGTAAAGACTGTTCATGTGGTAATGTACATTAATCTGTGGGTTGGGTAGGTAACCTACATTTCGAAGTTAACAGCTGTAGCTCTTATAATCTAAAAGATTTAGCTCTATATCCGTCTGTTAATGTTCAACAAGAATATATCAATTGGACCTCAGGTTAGCCACCATAAAATCTGGAAAAGATTGTTCAAGTGATAATGTACATTAACCTGTGGTTTTGGTAGGTAAGTAAGACCATTTGGAAGCTAATAGTTCTAGCTCTTATAGTCTATAAGATCCAGCTCATGAGGCGTCTGTTCATGTAGATCATGAATATATAAAGTACCCCTTCTTTCTTCTACCGTTCGACACATTCCTATATTAGCAAACCTAAGGGAGTCTACCCTGCACTCTTTTTACCTACTGGGTAAAAATTCAAAATTGTGTAGAAATAACTAGACAGAAAAACTATGAACGAAGAGTGAATTGAAATGCTTTTCCAGCGCAAATGATAACCGAATGAAAAATCGTCAACTAACATTTTCACTGGTTCATAAATTTGAAAACAGGCGTCAGTCGCACGAAACTCGTCTTGACACCCACTCAAAGAAAGACACGACAAACAAGAGAGAGACTGAAAACTGGGCACAGTAGCTGTACCAGCTTGGGGTCTAGAGGCTTTTGGGTCTTTTGGGTTTGGGGCCTAAGATGTGGTCATACTAAGACACTGGCTGAGCTCTTTGCAATTATGCTAATTGAATGGTCATAGTCGTATGCTTAGATATTCAGTCAAAGAGCGAGCCGAATATTAATAACCGTTATTATGTTGACTCTTAGCTACTCAACTGGTTCATAATGGTTCATTTGGCACACTTTAGAAATGAGTTTGTTTGGTTTATTTGCCAGCCAAGGCGGAAAAACGTTTACGAATGCAATGCAATGGGGGAAATGGAAGAAATGAAGGAAATGGCTAAATTACAATTTCTCCGGAGCGAGAAACGGTGGGAAAGCGAAAGTGAGAGAGAAGAGGATGTGAACTAGTTCAGCTGTAACCAGTTCCATTTTAATTAAGACATTGCAGTAGTAAGAGTAATAAAGCTAACTAATTCATTACTGGATATAATGAATATTTACTTAACCTATACTAAATGTACTGAAAAGTAAGTCAAAGAACTAGTTCTTAAGAACTTTTCTTAAAGAGAGGTTTCAACAGTACATATGATACTACTTTTTTAAAGAACTAGTTTCAAACAAAACCAAATCGAGTTCATTTCATGCAACTTATAAACTAGTTCACTGTGTTTATTAAAACTTTAAATTTTTTCCAAAGGTTTTCCCTTTTCCTAACTAATTTAACTAGTTCCCTTTACCTACCAACTAATTCATTTTCAAAACAAACTAGTTCACAGCGTTCAAAACATGAACTTAAAATGTAACTTTGGTTGAACGCCCCCCAATTGCCGACGCCCCCAAATTAAGGCTTACAACGCCCTACAAAAAAAGAACTGTACTGATAAACAGGGCCCATGGGGCTAGGCAAACAATGAACAACAACAACAACAACAATAACGACGAAGACAACAATGACATCAACAATAACAAACACTTGGTTGTCGCCAGATAAACTCCGCTGCCATCAGTTATCGTTCAGAGTTGCATTGGCTTACCTGGAAAAGGGGCAGCAGCAACAACAAGAACAAAAGTAAATAAACGTGGAATGAACCAAATAGCTGGCACCTTTATCCCCCTCCCACTCCCTCGCCCTCACCACGTATATCCGTCTCTTTCCCTCTGCCGCTGTTTTCATACTACTCCCTTTCGCACTCCCTCAATCTTTGAACAAGATAGAGCAATTTACGGGGGTTCAATGAGCTATAAAATACCCTGGCAAGTACTTCGAGTTGCTTTAACTACTGTTGGAGTAGCGGTAAATAGTAGCTCATTCAACTGTCAATGCCCACAACGTTATTTTTGTGCATTTGGCTTGGAAGTTTTAGCCTTTTTAAGATATTCAGTTTGAAAATAACTGGAGAGAGTTAAGTGGGTAAAAAAGTAAATACTTTTAAATAAAATGTGTTTAAAGACTTAACTAAATAACAAACTAAAATGTTATACATATATACCTATATCCATATAGCTATAGATAAATATATGTATATAGAAGAAGTTGTTACCAGATCATACCCAAATGTTTATAATGACAGACAAAAAGTTCCTCGTTCGCGCTTCTAGCTGGGCTAAAGATCGATCAGCTCAAATATATATTAAGTTTTAATATATAACAGTACTGCCCAAATAAAACAACCCTCTCCCTCTCTCTGTTGTTTTACAGGGTATACACACCAACAACAAAATAAATTAAAAAATAGATAGTGTACAAAGTGCTGCAGGTCGCTGCGACTAATACAAGTCATAAACTGGAGCTCAAGTACATAAAACAACGCGACAGCAGCAACAACAACAACTCGTTTCGCTTGTTGTTGTTATCGTTTGGTAAAAGCGCCATGCCACGCCACCAGTGTTGTCACCACATCAAACCCCAAAAAGGCTAAATAAATTTTAGAAAAATATTTTAAAATTTATACAAGTCTTTAACTTTAACACTTTATTTTGTATTTAATTTAATTTAACTTAGTTTCCAGCTCCACTTAATAATTTATGTGTGCTCCAGTATGCTGGGCTACAACCCTTAGGATATCAGAGCAACAACCCTAAAGCTATCAGAGCTAGTATAGTAGCCAATTTGTAAGCCTCGAGCTTTGAACAAATATATATTTCTATAATTAAGATTTGAATATAAAAGTGTTAACTAAATCATTTATTTGAAGCTAATACTTTGATTTAAATAATGATTATTTATATTTATTATCAAATATATATATTTTTTATGTTAGTTTATTATTCTTAATTGATACATAAAATATTCAAGTTGGCATCAAGAATTCTAAGCTTAAATTGACTACACTTATATAAAAGTCATTTAAGGCAACTTTCCGGACTCCTTTTATGGCAAGTTTAGCTTCAAAACAGACATTTTATTCCACTAAAAACTATTTTAAAATTTTTCAAGAGCACTTCTGGCACTGGCGGGAAACAAGCTGAGTGCACAGTACTGCACTACAGCTAAAACGCGCCACAAGTTTGTCAACATCAATGTCGCCCCTCTCAAAAGAGTGCAACTGTGTATGAGTGTTGTGTGTGCGAGTGTTGAGTTGTGTGTATGTGTGTGGAACTCAATTCTTATCAAGAGTCGTGTCGCCATCGCCATCGCCAATCGCCCATCGCCTTTAGCCGTGTTGCAAGCATTTCGAGCGCTGCAGCGTCGCTCGAATTGTGGCGCCCACACGCAGCCACGTTGCACTCAAAATTCGTCATATGTGTATGCAACATGTTGCAAGCAATGCGACAACAACAAACAAATAGTCTAGAGTGTGGGGGGCAGGCAGCAAGGGGTAGGGGGCGGGGCATGCTTCATGCAACACCCACTTGCCACCGCCTCGCCTGGGCGTGGTAGGTGCGCCAGCAAATTTCCGACAGGATTTTTGCATTACAAACCAAAAACATTAACAAAAACACAAACTGCGCCACACATGAAGAGGGAGGGAGATAGAGAGAAAGAGAGGGGGGCAGCAGATATTAAGCGAGTGGGAGCGGGAAAGACAGAGTGGGAGCTGGGCGCAGGAAGACGCCGTTAAAGCTTATCGACAGTGTGGAAAAACTAAATTTTCAATTTGCAGACCCTGTACTTAAGAAGCACAAAGGGAGTAGGCTTATGGGCAAATAACTGGGGTCTACATCGACGTAAAAATATACCAAATTAATACCAAAAAAATTATAATTTTTTATAATTGGAAAATTTTTTAATTTTTATTGATTTAATGGAGGAGTCCCTAAGTACAGGGTCTTTTCCCATCGGGCTCTCCTTCCCTAAGTATTCGCTAGCAAATGCAAACGAACTGCGCTAAGTAAATGGTCCCAAAAGTGGGCGGCAGGCGTGGCACAGCTGCAGCAGAGGCAGCAAGCAGCGTTTCTTCAACTCTGCTGGCAAACAAAATTAATTCTCCTTTTTTTTCGAAAAAATATAAAAAGCCAACAAGAAGAAGAAGACGAAGAAGAAGCAGAACAAAAGTGTCGAAGTAACAACAACAACAACAACCACGAAAACTAATCAATCTGTGGCAGCAACACACAGAACGAAGCCGCCATGTGAACACAAACAGTCACACAGATACACACACACACACCCATGGCTGTGCGGAGATCTTATGGCCACAGCTGGCTCTGTTGCATGTTGCAACAACATCTGTGGCAAGTAAGCAGCCAACTCAAGTAAAACAAAATAAATAATCATAATAAATAAACGAGCCACGAAAAATCTCGCAGTTGCATGTGAAGTTTCCCCTGTTGTTGTTGTTGTTGTTGTTGTTGTTGTTGTTGTTGTTGTTGTTGTTGTTGTTGTTGCAAAATCATTTTTCCGCCGCACGAAAGGCCCAAAAAACAAAAACAAAACAAAACGGAAAAAAGACTAAACTAAAATCCAACAGGAAAATCGGCTAGTAACAAAATAGAGGAAAATTGCTAAGCAATTTAAAACATGAAAACACCTTGAGAAGCGCCAACGGATACAGCAGTCGTTCCTCTCTCGCTTCCTCTCTCCCTCTCGCTTTCCAATGCCTCTCCTCACTCACACTCACTGATCTTTTGGGCAACTGGCGAAATGGTTGGCCTAAACAACGGCTAACAACGCTTAGAACCAAAAAGAACAGTTGAAAAACAAATCAATGCAGTTGCTACACTGCCAAAAGGCCACAAACAGGAAAACTCATCAACAGCTAGGAAAAACTACCAACAAGACAAGAGAAAAGCTAAGAGTCACATAGGAAAAATTCAGATAAATTTTGAAACTTAAAAAAGACTTGAGAAAACAGCAGCTAATAAAGTTATTAAAGCTCTCAGAATTCATAATTACATGCTGCAAATTTAAAACTCATCAAAAGGGGAATCTCATTTAATAGATTAGAGCTTAAGTTAAAGTAAACTTGGCCAAAAGAGAGATAATTATCTTATCTCCATGCTAGTTGCCTGCTAAGACAATCAAAGCAAAGAAATAAAAGACCTTTAATTATGTCTACATAATAATTATGAAGATTTATTTACTTTAGGCTTTCCGGTTTGAATTAAAAAGTTTCCAAAAACTTTCAAAAACTTCCAAAAACACAGGAAATTTCAAAGAACTGTCAATAAATTTAAGTAACACTTTAGTTTGTTGGGATGTGTGGTATTAAGTGAAGCAGGGCAAAATCAGCTTTATTTTTAACACCTACAAGATGTATCTTTGTATCTCGGAGATACTTTGCCTAACAGCTACAAACAGTGCTGCAAAATCTACGTATTTTTACGTAGATCTACGTATTTTCAGCCCCGATCTACGTATCTACGTATAGAGCTCCCAAATCTACGTATTTTTTTAAAATTGTACAAAAAAAAATTTTAGCAAATTTTTTTTTAGATATAAACAAGAATTTAAATGTTTAATTTAAAAGTAAACGAGTAATTTGCAATTTACCAACACTAACAGTGTGCTAGCAGCAGGCTTTAGTCAAGATGTTGCCTAATGTTGCCAGAAAGAACAGGCTGGCAACGATATTCATTATTCTCAGCTGTGCAGCACATGTAAATTTTTGTCGCGATAAAAAGTTCCTAAAGTTTGGTTGTTTTTATATTGATCTCAAATGGAAAACTACTCTTCTATAAGCAGTGAAAGCGATAAGGAGCAATCCACCACTCCCACAAAGAAACGGAAACGCCACTATGACATGAAATATTCGGATAGTTGGGAGCACGACAAAAAATATTGCGGCTGGCTGAAAAGAAGCGTCAAAGGTAGCAATTTTTTTCTTTTGCAAAATTTGCAAAATAGACTTAAAATGTGGTGCAGGTACAAGAGTTCTAGATAATCACGTAAATTGTACAAAACATAAGAACAACGAGAGAAGTATGTATTTTGTTTATTCATTTGTGTCTGTTGTCTTCGAGTTTGTTATGTCTGTATCTTAATTTATGTTTTTATGTGTTTTTAACAACTTGTCCTTGTGCAGGAGGAACTAAACCCAGTGTTTATTCAACAAACGTTATACATATTTTTAATGCATATATATAAATATTTTTAATACATTAATTTCAAGGCGTCCATCAACCAACAATTTTATCTATGTTGCCTGACACAGCTTTAACTACTTTTAAAAACAACATAAAGAGCGCCGAAATAAAAATGTCTTTATTTTTGGCAAAGCATAATTTGCCATTTTCCTTGGCCACCGATTTACAAGATCTAATTCAAAGTATCGACAAGGACTCAAAAATAGCTGCAAAATTACAATTCGGACGTGGTAAAGCTCATGATATTATAACACATGTTACTGGACAAGTGGCAGAAGATCATATAATTAACCGTTTAAAAAACAACAAATTCTCGTTAATCGTTGACGAGAGCACCGACAGGTCTACCACAAAACATTTGGCGCTTATTGCAAGAACTGCAATCAACTTTAAAGTTAAAGATAATTTTTTAGGCCTCTTAAAAGTCTCCAGCAGCACTGCCTCTGATTTGCACAATGACTTAGTATCATTTTTCGAAGAAAAAAAACATTCCATTTAAAGAAAACATGATTGCCTTTGCAGCAGATGGGACGAATTCAATGTTTGGTCACCACCATTCTCTGTCAAAATTGCTATCAGACGATATTCCTGATTTATTTCTTATGAAGTGCATTTGCCACTCCTTTCATCTTTGTGCCTCATATGCTTGTAAGGAGCTTCCACGCAATATTGAGGACTTCGCTCGCGAAGTGTATACATTTATACAAAACAGTCCGAAACGTATTGCGGCCTTTCAAGAATTCCAAGCTTTTGTGAACGTAAAGCCACACAAATTATTAAAACCGTGTCAAACAAGGTGGCTTTCTTTGATGCAAGTAGTAAAAAGACTGTTGGAACAACTACCGGCATTAAAGTTATATTTTCAAGAAGCTGTGTTGAACGACCGATTACGTTCCGCCGAACCTATTCTAAAAATGTGCATCGAGCCAACCACTGAATTTTATTTAGAATTTCTGAATTTTGTGTTGCCAATTTTTAACGAACTGAATTTGGAGATGCAATCAGAAAGCCCCAAGCTGTATTTGCTTTACGAGAACGTTTTTCGTGCCTATAAAACAATAATGGAATGTTTCATAAAGCCAGAACACATAGAATTGTCTGAGGAGGAACCCGAACAAAATAGCAACGAAAAAGCGGCTTTGGAATCAAAAATTTTGAATTGCGAATTTGAAAATTCCGATCTACACTTGGACTTTAATGACATTTATTTGGGAGGCAATGTGGCTGTCCTAACTCTTCAAAAAAGCGGAACCATTGATTGTGCGAATTTATTATTATTTCGGCAAAATTGTCTTAAGTTTTTTATTGAGAGTCTTCGTCAAATAAAAAAGCGCTTCCCATTTAACAACGAACACATGCAAAAAATGAAGCAATTGCAGTTCTTAAATCCTGCAGTATTCTTAAACAAGAAATTATTACGCAACATACCATCGATTACACAAGCTGCACTTTCATTTCCAGGTAACTACTTTAAAATTTATTGTTTTATATAACCTCTAATAAACATGCATTTTCATGACAGGACTGTGCTCGCGAAATTTCAATGAGCTCGACAGGGAGTGGCGTATCTTACGGAATACAGATCTGCCCTTTACTGGCGAAGATGCTAAGGAAGTAGAGATTTGGGCGTATATTGCAAATATTAAAAAAGGCGATGGTTCCCTTCTTTTTCCTTTTTTGTCAGAGTTTGCTCAAAATATTTTAACATTGCCGCATAGCAGCGCAAATGTTGAAAGAATTTTTTCTGAGATAACTTTAATTAAAACGAATAAAAGGAATTGTTTAGGCACAGAAACCCTAAAAGGATTATTATTCACAAAAGACCATTTAAAGCAAATATCATCTGAGCCATCGAAAGAGCACCTAAGCTATTTTAATAAAAATATTCACTCTTAAATATTAAAAAAAATGTTAATTTTATTAATAAAAACTTATATGTAAACAAATATGGCATATATATAATTAAAATACCCTTTATAATTGGCTTTGTTTGACTTTAAAAAAAAAATACGTAGATCTACGTATTTGACCAAATTTTGGCTACGTAAAAATACGTAGATTTTTAGTTCAAGCTACGTATAAAAAAAAATTTCATTTTGCAGCACTGGCTACAAATGAGACATGATTCGAGCAGGAACTGTTTCTTCTCTGCGTTATACATGCAATCAAATAGCTGAAGAAATTAGAAACATTGTCACTACAACAACAACAGGAAGAAGAGGAGCAACCACAAGAGCAATTGGAATGGGAATGGCAATGGCAATGGGAATGGCAATGGGAATAGCTAAGATTCCATGCGATATCCAAACGATCTCACGCAAAATAGTTCGATTGAGTCTGCAATAAACAAGGAGAAATAGCAGAAAAACTCAAACCCAAAAACCGAAAACAACTTAAATTACCAACACGGCGTCAATTTTCATTAGAAAACAAGCAACAACAACAGCAACAACAACAGAAACAACAGCAACAACAACACGATTCAAAGAAGCGATTCGACCGGATTCAAGCAGACAGAAAGACAACAAAATGGACAGACAGCGGCTGAAACTAAGGCCTTGGCTTGAAGTTGAGTCTGAAAGCTGAAAGCTGAAAGTTGGTAAGATGGTAACTGGAGGCTGGAGACAACCACAGCAACAGCAACAGCAACAGCAGGAACAACAACAGCAACGAATTCAAAGTTTCAGCTTACGACTGGCGAAGAGACAAACTGAGAACCAGCGCTGCCAATTTAGCTATATTAAAGCCATACAAAGCAGCTGTAGTTAAATAATGTTCCTGCTGTTGGAAAAATATATGAATATTTATTTAAAAATATAACAGACTTAGAAGCTCTTTTGGTAATATGATTTAAATAATACAGTGAAAGCTCTCTCAGCCGGACAGCCATGGATCCAGAATTTTTGCCCGTTCAAGGGAGATGTCCGCATAAGAGATAAAAAACTATAAAATTCGTGCGGCTTAGGGAGCTGTCCGCCTGAGCGAGCTGTCCGCGACTCTTTCACTCTATTAAGACACAAACTTAAACTCGGTGAATTTCCTGGCTTGAATCACACATCACATGCCCCAAAAAACAGTCTGTTATTAAAATAAATTTCAGTTAACTTTTTAGCTTTATTAAACTGGCTAGTTAAGGCCAAGGCTTTTGGCAACACTGCTGAGAATTAAGGAACTGCGAATGGCGCACTCAAGGCAGATGTTGGATTATTGGCAAATGCTTCGATCTGTGGCAGTAACTACAGCAACAACAACAACAACAACAACAGCAACTGTCGTGGATTGCCAACGTATTTTTTTAGTGATTTTTTTAAGAGTATTTTTTTTTTTTGGCTTTTTGGGTAACTAGTTTCATTCGCACAATTCTTACGCCTCAGGGCGAGAGAACTGCAAACCTCGAACTGAGAATGAACGATTTTGCTCCATAAATCTGAAGAATGAGTGTGGAGTGAAGAGTGTGGAGCAAGAAGAAGAAGTGAGGAGAGGGGAGTGGAGAGACTTAAGTGCGGAGTGAGCAAAGCGGGTTAATGCCCAATCCAAAAAGCCGCAATATCTATCTGCGTGAGAGATGAGACTCCTCCAGACTGTAGAGCTTGTGGTTGCAAACGTCTTCCTGTGGCTCACATTGGGTGTGTGCCAGTCAAACACACCCTGTGCCCTAACTAAAGATACATTTAAAATCACAAACTGTTTGTTCAACTATTTTAGAGTAAACTTTATTTAGACAACTCATGTTCAGTTGGGTTATCTCTGGCTGGTTATGGGGCCAATTTAATCTAAATCATAACACTACATCATGGAGCTGTCATAGCAACTATCAAGGTTAAAAAGAGAAACTTTTTGGTAACACAAGATAGTCGTATCTTTTCTATATTCCATGCTCTCTAAGTTTGTGCCAACTTTTCTTATCACTCAACTGCAATTGAAATTAGAGCACTTTATCATAGAGCTGTCAATAAAGTAATCGCAAAAGAACAGTACAGAGAAACCTTTTGATTTGACCACAAAGTGACTGGAGTTGGGAAATAAACTATGAATCTTATGAAATCCATTCCCACAGCGTATTCCTCATTCGTTGAACTTGCAGTTGAATCTTTTAGTACTCATTTTCTTAGCCTTATTTTTAGCCAAGCCCTTGAGGCAATTTGTCAGGCTGCAGATTGCAGTAAACAGCAGCAGCGGTTGCATTTTGGCTTATTGATTTATCGATAGACCGGTTCACAACAATCGAAGCGCTGCCTGACGACAATTTTGCAATATTTTCAAATTAGTTAACGTTTACTTTGATTTTTTTTTGGGAAATTTTGTTGTTTTCTCTTCAGATTTGTGCATTGATTGCGTGGGTTATGACGCTCTTTGATTTGGGAGTACGCTGGGAACTGTTGGGAGCTTGGGCACTGAGAAGTGGAAAATGGAATCTCGCATCTTTAGTCGTATCTCGGATCGCGACTCTTGAGTCTTGACTTTTGGAGCTGGCGTTGCCCACACACGCGTGCAACAAAACGCTGATGAATGATCATTTTTCTGTATATCTGTGGCATCGAGTTGTGGCATCTGCAACTTCAAGCTCAGCTTGCAACTTCAACTTCAAAACTCGACTGTGACTTCGACTTCAACTGCAACTCCAACTCCGACTGTGACTGCGACTGGCAGTTGGGCCTAGCAATTGGCAATAAATCATAACACCCACACTGTGTGTCGCTTGCACCCGTTTCCCTCTTGCCACATGCCACATGCCCAGTGACGTTTTGCGTGTGTGGATCTCTCCCCCTTCCTCTCCCTTTCTCTGCCTGTCGTCCGCCGGGCGATGATTGCATTTGCGTTTGCCGTACTTCGGGCCACAGTCTCATTAGTGCACACAAGTGACCTACCCCCTTATGCCTAATGCCCCTCCCAGTCCCGCCCTGTCCCCAGTCCCCACTACCTGCCTTAACTCTTCTGCTGCACAAAAATTATGTTGCACGTTGCGCTTTTTCTTGAGTCTTTTCTTGTTGTATCTTTCAGATACATTCAACACTCGACAGCTGCTAGGCAAGTTTGTAATCGCTTTGCACACTCTGCAATTGTTGTTATTGTTGTTCTAGCTGAATCCACAAAACGTTTTCCCACACCTAACACCACACACAACACAACACACACACGCACACACACAACAGTTCATAGTGCAGACCAACTTGTGCCAAGTTAAGTCGAAAACAAGTAAGAAAGGCTACAGTCGAGCGAGCCGACTGTAAAAGACCTCGTACTCCTGCTAGTGCGAAATTTTCCATACTAGTATGCATTTTTCGACTGATTTGACCTTTGAGAACTATCCGATCAGGACCAAACTTAGTGAGGATGGTTATAACTATGATATACACATAATATGTGAGTAATAACAATTAATATTACATTCATACAAATGTCCTATTTTCTACCGATTTGACCTATGGGAGCTATAAGTTATAGTCACCTGATCTGGACCAAACAAATGTTCACACTTATTGTGTGAATTTGGTCACGAGAGCTCCAGTCTCCAGTGCCTCTAGCTCTTGTCTTTTAAAAGATACATACATAAAAGATACATACAACGGACGGACGAACAGATGGACAGACAGTCGGACATCGCCATATCAACTTGGCTGTTGATGCTGATCAAGAATATATATACTCTATGGGGTCGGCCACGCCTCCTTCTGCCTGTTACGCACATTTTGCTGCTAACAGATGGACCCTCTACAATTTTTTCGAGTACGGGGTCTAAAAAAAGATGGCCAATTTCCCTAGCGCTATAAATACGCACGCCTTTTTTCCAGTTACCGCCGCCACGCCTACTCCGCTTCCCTCCCCATTCTTGGCCAGCCCTGTGCCTCTCATGCTCCGAAAATCAATTGAATTTTCACGCATGTTTATGTGGCGGCATTTGCCACAGTAAAACTTGACTAAGCACAACGATGAATGGAAAAATTACTTCATACGAGTATATGCTTAAATGTACACTACTATTTAGGTGTATGGTTTTCACTGCCTTAAAGCCAACCTCAGTAGGTTTCCTTAATTGATGATAAGATCAAACAGTCGCTAGAGTTTACTGTAGATCACATCATGAAACCTATCATGGAATCTTCGTTTTGAGCCTACTCGATGATCGACCTCTTGCTCGACCGTACCTTTGGCTATAGGCTAAAAAATAGTCAGTTAACTATATTTAAAAACCCTATTTTGCAAGATCGGACCCAGGGCAGATTGAAATCTGTACCCCGACGCTTTCATAAACCCTCCCCTGACTCCAAAGTCTACTGCAAATCCTACTGCTGATTGGGGTTCACCGCCCTACATCCTACAGTCCAAAATAGCCGCTCTCTTAGCCAGCACTCACTGTACTTTTACAGTGCGTACTTTCTGCCAAGTGTCAGTCTGGGCATTTCCTTGTTTCTAGCTCATCGTTGTTAATTTCCCTCAAGTTTTTCTTCTCCACATTTGTGTCTCATATATCTCTCTATTCCGAATGAACGCTGCCTTCATTTGTTTATGTCTTTTGGGTCCCGCCAAAAACAAAAAACACAAGAAAAAAGTATAAAAACAAGAAAATAAAAAGGAGAAAAAAAGTATTTTGCATGTGTTGCTAGTAAAATGTGTGAATACGAAAGCGAATACAAAATACCAGAGTGAATAGGAATGAACGAATACGAATACAAATACGAATACGAATACGAATATGAAAATACGAGTACATGCTCCATCATCCATGTACGCTCGCCCCAGTTGAATACAACAACAATCATAACCATTAACGGACGGCCTAGCCCCTGCCTACCCCTTCCACCTACACCCCCACTACTTGCCCCCGCATACCCATAGAGTGAAGGCCCCCTTCCTCTCCGGCCTCCCGACTCTTTGGCGTCTGTTGACCTCATTTCAACGAAACATTTTTTTGGCGCACTTTTCGAGCGTACAGCCAAAGAACTTAAGAACTATCGTATATAACCCAAAAGAACATGTGTCAGCCAGGCAGGAAAACAGAGCTACACACACACAAGCACACACACACACACACGCACAACAAGAAACAACAACATCGGGAGAGACGCACGCAAGGCACGCAAATAGATAAGTTGGAAATGCGAGGCAAAAGTCATTTAAAACCTGCCCCTATATCATATCGTATCGCATCATATCAGCAAATGGCCAGCAAATCAGCAGTACTTATGCTAATTATAAAGACCAGAGGGAAAACTCTTTTTGATCCAAATCAGACTTCAATATCGTATAGCTCCCATGGGAACGATCGGTCGAAAATTTGCTCTTAACATGAATTTGTATGAACATGTTCTGCTTGCCAAGCTATCTTATCTATCACCATTGTTAGTAGCATGTTGAAACTGAGTAACGGGTATTCTTTCTTGTTTTCATATAACGCCCAGTTAAGTCCAGAAATAGTTGATCGAAA
Organism: Drosophila dunni; assembly: GCA_018152125.1. Lineage (NCBI taxonomy): Eukaryota > Metazoa > Arthropoda > Insecta > Diptera > Drosophilidae > Drosophila > Drosophila dunni. The sequence continues at coordinate 38,742 of JAECXC010000648.1, read as the reverse complement.
GTCCAAGTTTGTTACGTGATGAATCATGCATTTTTAGCATATTCACCTTGATTTGTGTTGTGTATTTGTTTACAGTGAACCCGCATAATAATCAATGGAGCATCTAAAAATAATTAAAACTTATGGCTCATATGAATTCATATGGAGCGTCAACAGCTGCACGTGGAATCCGTTGTTATCCAACAACATTGAATAATTGAGAACAAACAACAAACGCTCAAATCACTGTACAGGGTATGAACGAGTAGTTACCCTGGCTTATGGCGAATTTGTTAACCTTTTAGAGGTATGCCAAATATTTTGGGTAAAGATTTTAATCCAATTCGTTGGGTTAAGAAAACTTTTGTGTTGTTTTTTATTTAAGCAGAGTTGTGTCTAATTTTTAAGTTAAAGATTGTTATCAGCAGTTAAGTAATTGCCAAGCAACCCCTTTTGTTCCAAGACCGCTTTATAGGGAATTATTCGTATGACGCTCGCACCTGAATGCAATTTGCATTTGTTTATTTGCAATGCGATTTACAGTACTCCAAGTAAATAATAATAATAAAAAATTATAATTAAAAATAAACAAATAGAAACGTAGGAAATGCAACAAAAATAGTCATTACTACGAAGGTCCCCATACTCCTAATAGATTGTGACTTATCAACAGTTCTAGACTAGGCTATACTACATGTAAAATTTCAATGAAAAAATACTAGGCATGTTCTAACTACTGAAAGTCACCCTGTACTTGGTCTAAGGCAATCAGCTGAACTTTTCTGAGAAGTTTTTTATGCAGCAATTTTTTAGTTTTTAGCGCAGGAAATTGAAAAGATTATTGTATTTTTATAATCATTTATTTCTCAAGAATTTCTTTTTTCATGCATTTTAAAATGGAGGCTGCGGGCGACATTTCCAAAAACAAACCTGATAACGTTCAATTCCCAAATTAACTGACTGTACTGGCTATTAATGCCGATCTCGAATATACATATTTATGTGAATATATTTTTGTACAGTAGAAAAACAAAATCGATATCAGAAGTAGCTTAAACCCTCTAATTCTTAAAGAACTTTAGACTTACAGCTTAGTAAAAGTTGTGAGCTAGTTTTCTGCTTATTTACAATTTTAATCGACACCCCGTGCTTGCATGCATTACAGGGTATAAGGGGGCATAACATGCACTCATGAAATCCAAAGTGTGACAAAAATGATCACGCGTGACACGAAATATCGGCGGCTTTTGATCGAATGGAACGCGTTAAACGCACGTTCAGTTGAACAACGGAATGACTGATAAACTGATGATTTGCCGGTTGGACAGTTGGATGATTGGATAGATGGGTAGATGGGCAGACGGGTAGACTGATGGATAGACTGACAAAACATGACGGACCTGACATCCGTTTGCCAGCCAAATCAAAAGCAAACTGGAAAATGGGAACGGTAAAACTGTGAAACTGGAACTGAAAATAGAACTTCTTCTGGTACTTGAATGGCACCGACACCGGGACCGACACCGACAACGATACCGATACCGGGACTTGCGGTTCGCCGGAACATTTGTGAGCCGAACGTGTGAATGGCTTTTTGATTGCCGGCGGTCGCTTAAAAGCCGCCAGCAATTTGTGACTCTCATTTTAATACACTCACTGAGGGTAGCACACTTTTGATAACCAATATGTGGAGCGTGTGAGGATTGGGGTGACCGTAGTCATAGTGTAAATAAGGGAGAATCCTTAGCTGGTTGTTGTCTTTAAAATAAAAGAACATTCTTAAATCTACTTGAAGTCTACTATGAGGAAATTAACTAGATATATGATATTTCACTTAAGTAATCAATTTGAAACCCCAGCTCAGTAGCTAAAATATTCCTTAAATAAATAAAGTATACCCTGCTCGAAAGGTAGGTGCTTTTGATTCTCAGTTATCATCTATCATAAGTACAGATCACAGATCACAATTGGTTATAAAATCGATTCTTCCTTAAAAGTTTCAATTACTTTAAAAACCAACTCAAATCGTGCTACCAACTATCAACTATTCCTCTACTATATATTCCAGCAAGTGTATCAATTATTCGACTTGAAAACTCTGCTTAAACCTTCTTATTATTTTGTTGTTTTGGGCTCTGTTTATTTATTTTTACGAGCTTAGCCTTGATCATGGCCAAAAGCTGTCACAACGCGGCTTTATGACTGTTAAGCTTCAGTTATTGTTGCTGCTGTTGTTGAGTTGTTGTCGCTGTTGTTGTTGCTGTTGTTGTATGTTGCTGCTGTGTGCACTGCATGACAAATGCAATCTCAAACTGAGATTTAGAGACAGAGACACTGAGACAGCAGCTAATCAGTAATGCACGACCAGCAGCCAGTGGAAACACATGTCGAACCACCGCGAGAAGGAGAAGGACATACAGGTCTGTACATTGTACATATATAAGTAAATTGGTCACTAGATCTCCAACTACAGTAAGCCCCGTTAAAAGTGTGCCATGAGAAATCTTCGAGGATTTTCAAGAACTTGCAAAGAACTTTGTTTAGAAATTGCTATAAAAATAATCTTGTAATTATAAAGTTTGATTCGTTTGAAAAAGAAATTTAATAACAACATTAATTAAGTGAAATCTTCTAATCAATACTCCTTATAAACTTGTTAAGCAAAAACAATGCGTGATTAAAAGATCCTTAAGATAAGCTAATGAAGTGCAAATTCGGCTAATCCCTGACATTAATATTAGAGAAAAATGGAAATATTAAAAACAAAATTAAATTAAATTCAAATATATTCCAAATTATCAAGTCTTTTATATCAATTTATAGCAAGCCAAAGCATGGTTTTAAGATAGTCTTATAAAATTGTTAAGCAAATCAGTTAAATCAGATCTTAAGACCTACATTACTTTGATATACAGCTTTTAAGTGTATTTTAATTTAAATTTGAAAAACTTGAAAGAATTCTTCTGCTTCTTCTGCTCTGAAGAGTGCAAGAAGTGACGCTTAGGTGGTCAGAAGAAGTAAGAGAAGAAGATGCAGAATCAACCTAATTGTTTTGACCCACTGCCTTCCAAAAGTGGACAAGTCACTTCCCAAGAAACGAACTACCACAGACAGACCGACACACACACACACACACTCAGACAAAACGGCGACCACAACTACAACTATTACAACACCAGCAACAAGAACAACAAGAAGGGGAATAAAATGGAGAAATACGTGGACACATTACTCTTGTAATACATTTTTTTATGGCTCCATAAGCCATAAGATATAAGACATGAGATGTCTTGACCAGCTTTGCCATGGATTGGCCTGACTTGACTTGACTTTACTTAACTCGAGTTGGTCTTCTTCCCTGGGAACACCCGCCAGCCCCCCTCTCTCGATATGCCATATCAGAGCAGACCACACCACACCCCTTCGCCCTGAATTTAGCCATACTTTTGCATTGATTTTCTATTTCGATACGCTGTATCGAAAGTAGGGTATTTTGAAAAAAGTAGACGATGGTTTTAAATTAAATTTTTTATATGAGTTTTTAAGTTATGAATTTTAAATTAAGTCACAAGTAAAAATATAAAGAAGCTTAAATCAAGTCACTTGAAATTCTCTACTATAAATAAGTAGAAATATGTAAAAAATCGTTACATTAAAAAAGACACTCAATTTCAGAAAGAAAGAAATTTTGAGGAAAAAAAAATTTAATTGTAAATTTAGTCTATAAAATTGGCAAAATTTAAACCAAAAGTAAACAAAATTGTCTAGAACTAAGAAGATAAGAAATATTAATATAAATAAAATTAAATAAATTTAAAGTTACATTTTATATTTAAAACAATTTTAGCAAATAATCAGAACCTTTGCGGGTGAGTGTATTTGAGATTCGTCAATTGTTGTTGATGGATTCAAGTTTGTCATTTTATTGGCATTGCGATTGGCACCAACTTGTCTGCCAAGTAGATACAGCATGATAGAAAGAGACACAGTGGCAGATAGAGGGAGTGGTGGAGTGGTGGAGTAGGGGAGTGAGGAAGAGAGAGGGGAGACAAATTTGTAGACGGCTGTCACAGTTAGTTGGTGAGTTGGCGATACTGCGATTGCTTTACAGTTGTTGTCGTAACCATTTTTAGTGCAGACGTCTGCAAATTGTTGAACTGCCTGCGCTCTCTCTACCCACGACTCTCCACACTTCCCACTTCTCTCCACTCCACACTCTACACTCTTCTGCTCTCTTGTCCTTTCTTGTCTGCACGCAGATCATTAGCATAATCATAATCATTGTTATTGAACTAATCGCATTGCGATTGGAGCGACTGGAAATTCAAATGCAAATGCAAATCGAAATGAGTAATTGATCAGTCAGTTGAGAAAACTTTATATAGACAGCACTACAAACATACACATAAGTTTAGATATGGAGTTCTGGAAACCAAATGCATTTAAAAAATTATATTTATTTGCTTAGCATGAGTTCGTTCCTTGTTCGGTCTTTCCTTCCTGTGGCCCTGGACAAGCGAGGCATTATCTTTAGCCCATTAAAAAATTTCAACTCGCGAAAAATACACAAAGAGAGAGAGGGGAAGAGAGAGGGAGACAAGATAAGTTTTAAAATATAAACAAATATTTAAAACTGCAAAAAAGCAACGAAGGAAAGGAAAATAAATAAATATGGAAAATCAGGAAATAAATTGTTGGGATATCGGAATGTGTAAACATAAATAAAAAAAAAAAAATCTGAGTCTTATCGTCAAACTGAGCCACAAAGTACACACACAAAGATACAGCACACACGCCGAGGGAGCGAGACAGAGACAAGGCGAACAGTAGAGCTGGAGAGAGATAGATAGATAGCGAGAGATATAACTGAAGGGTTCGATGTTAGCCAAATACATATTCCAGCGAAATTCGTGATACACGTACACAGCGAGAAAAAGTCAAGCATTTTCAGCAAGGCTTTAAGAGTTAACTAAATTTTAGATTAGTAACGATTTAAGAATAAATATTATTTATTTTATTAATATTTTAAGTAAGTTTCTCTGGCTTAAATAAGCACCTAACACTCAGCTCGACCTTTTCGCGCCGTGCACCTACTTAGGCACACACACAAAAGTATACACAGTGAGTGTCAAAACTATTCATATGATAAACAGTTCGCTGGAAGCGTCATGCTAATTAAATAAATGATTCTGCCATGTTATGTTACTCAGAAAAATGATTTTCCATTTATCAATTTCATGATTCAATTATATCTGCTGACAAATTTATTGCTAGAAAAAATCAGTTATTTAAATTTTGGCAAAAGAAATATTAATTTTTGAAACTATTTTATAAATTTATTTATTTGTAATTAATTTTTGCATCTAATAACTTTTTAAAACTGAATATAGAAGCTTAAAAGCTGAACTTTTCTTTTTCTGATAATTTTTAAAAAATTTTATACCATTTTTTTGCCCAAGTTATCCACAACTTATCTATGATATATGTAGCTCATCTGTTCTCCATTTTTGGCAAATTTTTTAATGATCTTATGTAGGAGTTTAAGTAATATTTAGTTAAGATCGCAAAACTAATTGAATTGAATACAGCTGCCGATAAATCTCTCAAGTTGCTCATAGAGAACGCTAATGGAATCCACATGCTACTGTATCAAAAGCAACTATTTTCCTCCCCTCTCCGTCTCTCCCGCTTCTCCCTCACTCTGTATTGTTTGTTTATAACATCATCTTTATAAATAATCAATATTCAATTTTATTATATGGTAATCGAAGTGTCTGCCAACAACAAAAATGACAGCAACTAAATTTCAAACAAGTTTCGCACATTAACAACAACAACAATTGCAACGGGCAAAATGAGAAAAACCTTAAAATTCTTTTTTAAATTGTTGTTGTTTTGTAGTAGTGTCGGCAGTTGTTGTTGTTGTTGGTTTTGGCAGCAAAACGAATTTTGTTGTATTTTGCAAAAGCGAAAAAAAGTGGTTGTATTAATAATAATCAATGTCAGTCAATTAAGAAACTGATTAATTACTTATGGACTTGTGAATACCCTTTTTGAGGTAACTTAAAATTTCAACAAAGGTCATCTAAATAAAGGCTTCAGTTATCAATAATTTAAAGAATAAACATTTATTTTTTAAAATAACTGTTTTAGTTGTCTCAGCTAAACTGGTAAAACCCTGGCCAACTCCATAATGGGTATTTATGAATATACATTAGTCCAATTTTATTTATTCGGATTATCATTTTAAATGTAGATTGGATTTTAAGCTAAACAATCTTCGAATGCCTTTAAAGTTCAAAGAACAATTTGCAGAAATAGTTTATATCATAGACTAGATAAAGATACCCTGTAATTAGTACACTAGACTAGATAAAGATATCATGTATCGAAATAACGTTTGTTATGACTTCAGTTAATATTTCGAACACTTTAGGGGATTGAATATTTATTTGAAGATTGGGTTTTAAATTAAGTTTTAAGTTAACCTGATTCGTTTCTTGAATAAATGGAATAACCTCCAAAACTTTTAGGATTATGTGCTTAACTACACAATACCCTCATTAAAATAACTGTTGTTAGCATTGGGTTATACCACAAACACCCTATAACTAAAGAACTTTTGCAACAATTAGAGTTAAAGCTTCCAAAACTCTTTGAATTCAAAGCTTGACAACCTACACTTGAAGGGTTAGACTAACCCCATGATTACCAAAAACTGTAAATTGCTTTCCTCTCAACTTGTCACGACCCCTTGTGAGCCCACTGAAACACAGGGTATTTAGCCTAACCGGTTTGTAAACAAATAAACTGATCGTCGTCTCGTGTGGAGCATGCTCTCTTACCATTTTGTGTTATTGGCCCAATTGTGTTCGCCGATGGTGTGCGGTGCCAATGAATAGCCAAAATATGAATTTTCATGTCCGTACTTGATGAGAGGTTGTCGCTGCTCCAGGTTGAAGGCGACTGTGGAGACTATAATCCCGTTGATCAGAATAGCAGTTGCCAGCATTCTCCAGCACTGCCAATCTCTGCTTAAACTCCAGGGTATTTGAAGCCGGCTTATGGATGGCAGGGAAGGCACTCGCGGTGATCGATCACAACATAGTTCACTGTCTATTTCTGAATTTGTATCTGATGTTTTGCTATTTAAATGCAACATTTTTTTTTTCGTTGCACGCTTCATTCTGCTTAACAGTTATTTTTGTATTTCTGTATTCGTCGATTTGCTTTGCTTTTAATTTCTTTGCCTTTTCCTTGTTACACGTGCAACCGGCACAAATGACAACAATAACAATAACAACAGCACCAGTACCAATACCACTGCCTTGCAACGGTGCAACAGTTCCAATCACTGCAGGTTGCAAAGTCGCTTAACCTTCACCAATGCGTCGCGTCGCAGCAGGGGATTAGCGGCAGTGCCAGCGACAGCGGCAGCGGCTGCGACCGCGGCAGTCACAGCGACAGCAACAGCAACGGCGACAGCGGCGCTACGATCAACAGGTAGTCTGTGTTCTTCAGGTACGTTTTGGCCGCTTTCCAAGTACGATTATTGTTGTTGTTACAGTTGTTGCACTTGTTGTATTCCTTCTACTTTTGTTTTAATTACTTTTGCTATTTCACTTGACCTTTTCAACGGCGAGATTGCAAAAAAGCGCGCTAAACTTTTATTTTTGTTTAAATCACAAATATTTCAACAAACAAATATTATGCAATATTTTTTTTATTTTACTTTTTTTTTTTGCATAACACTAAGTTTTATTGATAGCATTTATTATCACGCTTATCACTGGCAATAACAACAAAAAAATAACGTTATAGAAAACAAGACAACAAGAGCAAAATTCGCTCGCGCTTTATTTTCTCTACGGTCAACAACAAAAAATTCACCCGTTCGTTTTATTCGATTCGTTCGCTCGCAACAACAAAAGACATTTGATGCGCGCATACGTCCGCAGCGGTCGACATACGTACCACATCTGGCAACCGTGAGTACAATCTCAATTCATGAGCAAATAACACACAACAACCGCAAGGTCGGCTCTCTTGCTCCTCGCCACGTTTCGTCTTTGGGTTCGTTTAATCCGCGAACGAGCATAATAATGTCCCTATGGAATCGTATTTTGTCGCTCTTTTTTGTTCCTTTTCCCCCTTTGTACCGGCGATCCCGAACAAAAAGAACAGTGGGAATATAATATTGGGTTTTTAAATCAGAGTTGCATTGGTGTGTTCATGTGAACAACTGTTTTGCGCAAGTTGGCAGCTCTTGCGCGCGCATATTTCTCTGGTCTGCGCAGCGAAGAAATCAATGGAAGTTTTATTCACTCGCGAAATTTCATAGAGCTTAACAAACGTTCCAATTGAAATGCAGCATAATCAAAAGTCAATTACAATAGGTATTGACACAAGTGCACCACAAACAATAATATAAATAAAATAACTGAGAAATACAATAAGAAACGCAACAACAATCGTTAGTTATTTGCAAAATAATTATTACACTTGCAATCGATAATCCGTGGAGGCTGTAAACACAAGCTACTCCCACCCATTCCTGCACTAGGACATTCCAACACATAGCAGTTAACTCGAGAAAGAAGAAGAAGCAGTTATCATGTCTTATGTGAGTTATGCATATTAAAACATAGAGATAGAGAATTAACAGTTATTTTTGTGTGTATGTGCCGTTATTGCAGCGCTTGAAGGCCACGAAATGTCCGACGGACGAATTGTCGCTCACGAATCGCGCCATTGTCAATGTCAACGATTTTCCCGAAGATGTCAAGTAAGTTGGCAATTTATTTTCAAAGTCTTATAAATTAACATATTTTTTACATTATGCTTCTTTATCTGTTTAGGTATGCAGACATTTCGCCTGCTGCTGGTCAGCACTTCATTTTCGCTCTGGAGAAAACGGTTGAGGTGCCCAGCGGTTATGTCGGGTTCTCACTGGTCCAACGCAAATGGGCAATGCTTTCCATTAACCAGGACCTTGAGGTGCGACCTTATCGATTTGATGCCAACTCCGATGTCATAACATCTGTTTCCTTTGAGACGGACTTTTTGCAAAAGAAGACGTGAGTTATTGTTTTCTTCTGTCTGTGTGTTTATGTTTGTGTGAGAGCCTTGTTATAAAAAAAGTAAGGTTAGATATAATTTTAGTTAGGTTAGGTAGCATTAAACCTTAAATGTAAAATCGGTAAAACAAGATCTTGCAGGAACTCTCAGATTCTTTCTTTTTACACCTTAGCTTCCAAAGCATTTGGAAACGGATCTAAATTCGTTTTGCAGTTGATTACGTAAGGCAATAATAGTTTTAAACTTAATTAGATTGGACTCATCCAACTTTACATAGTTTGTAATATGAGGGTAGCCCTAAAATTTTCCGGAATCGACCACTAGGGGGCATGATTAAACGATTAAAGGTTTAATTTTAAGGAACATAAAGTATTTAATTGAATTAAACTATTTATATAGATATTTAGATAATAACTCCCTACAATAATTTTGAATTCTATGCTTGATTTATAGGATTGTAGGATGGGATTAATATCAGATACGACTAATTTTTCTTCGTCTGTTCTGGACTTTTAATAGATTCTCCAGCTTTCAAAAGTATTACAAAAGATCCCAAAAATTATAGTTTAATTTACTACAGTATAGTTTCAAACAAAATCTTTAAGACGCTATAACCATTCCAGATTTTGAAACCACACTTAATATAAACCTATTTATTTTCACTCCAAAATGCATCCGTCTCCTACAAAGCAAAGCTTTAAAGCATATATTTTAGAAACAATACTTCTTAACACTTTTACAGCGTATCGCAGGAGCCCTATGATTCGGATCAGATGGCCAAGGAGTTTATCATGCAGTTCGCTGGCATGGCCTTAACCGTAGGCCAATCGCTGGTCTTCAATTTCAAGGACAAGAAGCTGCTGGGACTGGCAGTCAAGTCGCTGGAGGCCATCGATCCGAGGACTCTCGGTGAGGGCAAGGAGCCATCGATGAAGAACGTGCGCTTCGGTCGCATACTGGGCAACACAATGGTGCAGTTCGAGAAGGCCGAGAACAGTTCATTGAATCTACAGGGCAAGTCGAAGGGTAAAGTGGTCCGTCAGTCGATCATTAATCCCGATTGGGACTTTGGCAAAATGGGCATTGGTGGCCTGGACAATGAGTTCAATGCTATCTTTCGTCGAGCCTTCGCATCGCGTGTCTTTCCACCAGAGCTCGTCGAGCAACTGGGCTGCAAGCACGTCAAGGGTATACTGCTCTATGGACCGCCCGGCACGGGTAAGACATTGATGGCCCGACAGATTGGTACCATGTTAAATGCCCGTGAGCCGAAGATTGTCAACGGTCCGCAGATTCTGGACAAATATGTGGGTGAATCGGAGGCGAATGTGCGACGTCTCTTTGCCGATGCCGAGGAGGAAGAGAAGCGTCTGGGTCCAAATAGTGGACTGCATATCATAATCTTCGACGAGATTGATGCCATTTGCAAGCAGCGTGGCTCCGTTGCCGGCAACAGTGGTGTCCACGACACGGTCGTCAATCAGTTGCTGACCAAAATCGATGGTGTGGATCAGTTGAACAATATCCTTGTGATTGGCATGACCAATCGACGTGATATGATTGACGATGCCCTGCTGCGTCCCGGTCGTCTTGAGGTCCAGATGGAAATCAGTTTACCCAATGAACAGGGCCGTGTTCAGATCCTAAATATCCATACGAAACGCATGAGGGATTTCAATAAGATGAACGACGATGTTGACTGCAAGGAGATCGCAGCGCTAACCAAGAACTTCAGTGGAGCAGAGCTTGAGGGATTGGTGCGTGCTGCTCAATCGAGTGCCATGAATCGACTGATCAAGGCCGATGCCAAGGTCACCGTCGATCCGGAGGCCATGGAGAAGCTCAAGGTGAATCGCGATGACTTCCTGCATTCCCTGGAGAATGACATCAAGCCGGCATTTGGTACGGCCCAAGAGATACTCGATAACATGTTGGCTCGCGGTGTCATCAATTGGGGATTGCCGGTGAGCAACATCCTCGAGGATGGCATGCTCTATGTGCAACAGGCAAAGGCTGCTGAGTCCAGTGGTCTTGTCTCCCTCTTGATTGCCGGTGCTCCCAACTCGGGCAAAACGGCTTTGGCCGCCAAGTTGGCCAAAATGTCGGACTTTCCGTTCGTGAAGGTCTGCTCGCCAGAGGATATGGTCGGATACACTGAGTCCGCCAAGTGCTTACACATTCGCAAGATCTTTGATGATGCCTATCGCTCCACGCTCAGCTGCATTGTGGTGGACAATGTGGAGCGTCTGCTGGACTACGGTCCCATTGGACCACGTTACTCCAATCTAACGCTGCAGGCTCTGCTTGTACTGCTCAAGAAACAGCCTCCCAAGGGACGCAAACTTCTCATACTCTGCACCTCGAGCAGACGGTGAGTTTATGTTCAATACGGTGTATAATTTCAAAGCTATGATATTAGAAACAAATTTTCTGACTCTTTCTAATGCATGTGCATCTCTCTCTCCCTCTGCAGTGAAGTGTTGGAGGAAATGGAAATGTTGTCGGCCTTCACCTCGGTGCTACATGTTCCCAATCTCTCCAGTCCCGAGCACATTGTGGCCGTACTCGAGCAATCCGATATCTTCAGCAAGGGTGAAATTCAAGCGATTGGCAAGAAAATGGCAGGCAAACGGTGAGTAATGAATCCAACAGGAAGCAGCTGTAGACTAATGGATACTTCCCACTTTATAGCGTCTTTATTGGTATCAAGAAGATGCTGGATCTGATCGATATGGCACGACAGACGGAACCTTCGCAACGTGCCATCAAGTTCCTCACCAGAATGGAGGAGGAGGGTGGACTGGATATGGTAGCGCGCTAGAATGCGCATTCCGTTATTTCATAAATAGAGCAAATTGTATGCAATCTCAATTATTAGCTTCTAAGTGAAGAGTCCGAGAAATGTTATCATATACTATATACACTTTATATATACACACACATATATATATATATACTCCGAGTTATATACACAAATAATCCCGCATAAACGATATAATAGACGCGATTAATTGCTTGGCATTATGTTGTGATTGGTCCGTTTCCACAATGTTCCTAACCTCAAAATAAATACAAACACACACTGACAGACACAAGTTCCGACAGATCCAATTCCGTAGTGTTCCCTGTGCTTCGAGGCTAGAGCACGTGCGATCTCGAAAATCGACAGAAATGTGAGACCTTGTGACCTGATTTGGCATTGCGGCTGGTATAATACTATAAATAAATAAATTAATCTACTTATATAGCATAATACGGGAGTGTTTCGAGTTTAAGTATCCAAACACTCCCGTGTAGTACAAAAAAAACCAAAGAAATTTAAACACTAATCGAATACGATTAGTGATATATCGGATAACGATAACACCTATAAATAATATGCATTTGTAGCTGCATTGTAATTGTTGATTTTTAAAAGCAATACAATCTTGTTTTTTCTTATTGTCGTCGTCGTCGTCTTCTTGTTATCAAATCAATTTACTTTCTTGTTAATCTTAAGCATTTTTTCTTCAGAATAGAACACCAAATTTTAGAAGACGTTCTTCTATAAATTCTAAAACAAAAAGATTGAAACGTTGTCTAGCTTGCAAAAGAAAAAGTAATGAAATCAAGAGTTTAAATCGAATTATACATAAATAAATATTACGCAATATTGTTAATCGCCAATGTTATTAAATTAAATAAAGAAAACCCGATCTCAAAACCAAAACTTATTGACATTAACACTTTTATTGACTCGAAACAAACTTAAACATCTTGTTGTCTGAAAAAAAAGGTTTATAAAAATATATAAATTTATGAATAAATATAGCTATACATGTAAATGTATATATATATTTATAAAGTCAAGGTAGAAGTAAAACTACTTTAAAAATTCAGCCTACGATTGGCCTACAAGTAACCGCCATTTGAGGTATTCCAAACTATAGACGCTTTCTAGTTTTAGATGACGGTACGACTATGATTCAACGACAATTTTCCACTGCGCACGCGACGCTGCAAACGCTGTACGAGAAATATTTGTTAATATATATACCAATTGGTAGGAGTTGTGCTAATTACCCGATTAAAGACATCGCGCATTATGCGATTGCTGCGACGACGTCGCTCCTCCTTTTGGCGGTTCTGGGCGGCAAGCACCTCGGGCAAGTTCTCACAACGCTTGTTGGTCAACGCCTTCATCTCCCGCGTCGAGAAGATGCGCACTTTAGCTGGAAGGGGGATATAGAAAGGGCTTGCTTTAGTAGTGTCACACTGTCTCTCTTAGGGGCTAATACGCTACTAACTACTCTTACTTGTAAGGTGACTATATCCCTACAAACTAATACTTTCCAACTATCTCTTACTTCAAGCTCATATTGTCTTATTGGCCAATAAACTAGGCTCCTATTGAAATATATATGATTGGATGCCTTACAGCACAGCCTCGCCATAACGAACTTAAGCAAAGTAAACCAAGTTCGTTATAACTAGCTTGTACTGTACTTAGTAACAAAGTGTTGCTGCTTACAGGTAACGGGCGGTGGCAGCTGCTGCAGTCGCCTGTCGATCGTTTCGACACTGTTGCCCTCGATGAGCTCATCCAATTCCCTGCGTCGGGCGTTACGCAGCAGCTGCATCTGATTCAAGATCGCCTTGCGTTGCTTCGACTGTGCACAGAACTGGGGACGTGCACGTTGGAGGTAATCCTGCACAGTGAGCGATTCGTGCAGCACTTGACCCACATCATCGCCGTGGGTGAACTGCAGCAAGTAGGCAATACCTCGAGGACGCACTTGCAACATTTGTTGCTGCAACTGCATCGGTTGCTGACTTCGCTGTCGCTGCCGTTGGCGTTGACGCAGTTGCAGCTGAAACTGCAGTTGCTGACAGGCCACATCGTCGTACTGATGTGTTGTTGTCGTCGCTGTTGTTGTTGTCGTTGCCTCACAAGCATTCAAGCTGCCACTGCCACCCATCGGTATGGACATCTCTGAGCTGAGGCACATGAGCGATGAGCTGGTGTTGCTGCCCGTGCAACTGTTGCTCGTGGCGCCAGCAACTGTTGTTGTTGCCATCGCTGTTGTTGTCGCTGCGGCAGTGACAACAGTTCCTGCAGCAGCAGTGGCACGTTGGGAGTTCAAGACTTGATAATAAACGGCTCCATCCTCGATGCAGCTGTAGCCATTGCCCACAGCCTGTGAGTACTGCATTTGTACGTAATGTGATTGGTGCTCGTGGTGGTGACAATGTTGCTGAAGATTGGAAGAGGAAGAGAGTTTAGATTAAATACAGGGTATAAGTTTATTAAGCTAGCTGTTGCTGAACCTCTTCAGAAACTAACCATGTGGCATGCCGCTTGCTGTTGCCGCTGCTGTCGCTGCTGACGCTGAATAAGCTTCTGCTGCTGCTGCAACATCATCAGTTGCTGCTGTTGCTCGAGTCGCTGCTGCTGTTGGTTCTGGTAATGGGCCAAAAACTGTCGCTGGCGATGCTGTACAAAGGAGCAGACACTCTCGCTGCTGCCCGAGTGACTTAGCGTTGGAGTTGCCATTTTGCTGCGTTGCTGCAACGGCTGTCTGACTGCCACAGCTGGTGGCAATGGCGGTGGCTGTGGCGCCACAGATTCACTGGGTCTGCCTGCTGCCACTCCCACTACCACAACTGCAGCCGCTCCTCCTCCTGCTTCCAAAGATGCTGCCGATGATGATGTCCCTGTGGCTGCTCCGGCATCGGAAGCTGTTGCTGCTCCTGAAGAGCCACCAGAAGACGATGCTGCTGACGAAGCTACAGCATCTCGTGGGCCTTCTTGCTCTACAGCACCAGTGGCGGTAGCCATGCACACTGGCGTCACTGGTGGAGCTGGCGGTGCAGTGCGTGCTGCACTTGTCCCGTGCTCCTTTACAGCTGCTGCTTTTCTCTCGCTCTTCTGCTGCTCCACTGGCTGCTTACCGTCCTGCCACTGGCTCAATGTCTCATCCGAGGCGCCATCACCGCGTGCATTGCACCGTAGTAGGTTTTGCAATGCGGACAAACGTCGTATCTCTGCATCAATCCAATCGATTTGTGTGCGTCGTTCCATCGACAGATTGGACTGTACTTGCTGTTGTTGCCTTTGTTGCTTCTGCTCGTACTCAATCTCGCTTTGGGTCATGGGATTGAGCCAGTCCTGCAGCACAGCCTGCTCGACAGCGGCATCATTTTGTGGTTTGGCCGCTGGCAGATTGGTTTTCTGAGTAATCAGCTCATTGGAGGCACAACTGGTGGTAGATGAGTAACTGCAGCTGATGGGCATAGGCGACTCTGTGGGCGTGGCACGACGGGTACGAGGAGCGGGCACAGGTACAGTCAAGTGTACTTGCGGCGCTGCTGAACTGCTGGGCAGGATTACACTAGATCTACGACTGGTATTTGTGGCACTGTCCTTAACTGCAATAGTGAAAACAAATTATAAGAAGAAACTAAGGAGTGTCTACTGTACTTTTACCCTGTCCAGGGACTTGCTCCGTTTGCTGTGCCTGCTCCTTGTGGTGCCTGGTGCTGCTGCTGCTGCTCCGACTGGAAACCATTTCGGTGCCCACCAGACGCTTGACTATGTCCTTGGCCAAACGCTTCTTCTGACTGCTGCTCAGACTGCGTTTGTTCACTAGCGAACAGAGCAGATCAATGCCCAGATCCAAATCATTTTTGGCCACCAACGCGGAAGAGTTGGGCGCTGCACCGACGGAGGAGGCGTTTGAGGAGACCGAGGAAGCCTGTTGCTTACTTGGCTCCTGATTCTCTTTGTTGGCCATTTGTCGTCGCCGGCTCAACACCTGCTCCAACTGTGCTTTATACTCACGCTCCTGACGCTGCTGCTCCATGTGCTGCAGCAACTCATTGGCACTCAGTGTATGGCGACTGCTTGCGGTGGATGAGCAGGATCTGCTTTGGGGCTGATAATCAAAGCTGCTGGCGGCTGATGTCATGCAGGATTCACGACGTGAGCTGGCATTGGTGCTGGCCACGGGTGTGGATCTGGGCACGGGCGTCACCTGAGCCTGCGCTTGACTACCCACACTGCGATTCACAAAGGTGCTGGAGGCCAACGGTGGTGCCGTGTGGCCTCTGCCTGTGCTTGTCGTGTTCTTCAAGCGATTCAAATCCGTTTCCGATTGATTGGAGCGTCCATCGCTGCGCTGCAAAGTGACCGCCTCTTCCAGCACAGAGCGCTCCAGGGTGCTTATGTTGCTGGTGGACACGGCGCGTTCACAGCGATAACCCACATCCGCAGCGGGATCCCATTCCAAGCGCTTATGCGATTTCAATGCCGATTCGGGAGTTTGTGTTTTCCTAGTTTGCATTTGTGGCGTCTCCGTTTGCGTGCACTTCGTTGGCGTGCGCAGTTCCTCCACGGAGCTGCTCTTCTGCAGCAGCTGCACATCCTTGACGCCACTTTTGCCTGCCACCAAAACAATTGGAATATTAGTTATTTTCGCCTCTTCCAGCTTCTCTGCAGCTGCTGCCGTTGCAGCTGCCGCTCCTATTGTTGTTGTAGCGCGTGCTCGACTGCGACAGCGGCTGCTGCTATTGCTGCGGCAGCTGCGCATTGTTATTGCCCCTGCGGCTGTTGTTGTTGTTGTTGGCGCTGCCGCCTCGTTCTGAAAACTGTGCGCGCCGACGCTGACGCTGCTGCTTGCTGGCGACGACGACGATAAGATCATAAAACGCTCCAAATCCACTTCACGTTCATTTGCTATCTCTGCTAGATATTCTCGTATTTTGGGCGTTACACGTGATGATATTTTTCGTTCATAACTATGCTTTTTATGCGCATTATTATTTATGTTTGACATAGTTCGTGCATTGCTTGTTGTTCACTGCTTTTCGTTGTTGTGGTTGTTTTTGAATTTCAAATTACATTCGTAGCAGCGAGTGCGGGTGCGAGTGAGCAGGCAATGCTTAACAGCAGCAGTGGCCAGTGTGTACACACCGAACGAAACAACGATAACCTTATCGATATTACAAATGTTATATTGACAGTGGCGGGCAATTTGAGCATGTAAACATAAATGCTTCAAGTAGCAGCTTTTAGTTGATGCGGCCTGTTAAGTTATTTAATTATACGTTATTTTTAACAGCATGTTTTGAGTGATCTTATTGCACAATTAAAATTAAACTGTAGCATACCACGGTAGAACTCCGCTTATTGTCTTTGCTGTCAGCCATGTAATGTAAAGCATAACAGAGCGCTGTTAAGTTTAAACTTCGTTTACAGTAGAGGCGCGCAAAATGAGTACACGTCATAAAGCAAACTGGATTTTTATACAATTAAAACGCAGGCTCTTTGTAAACATCTAGTTAAACTTTATTAATCGTGTTTAATACAGCTTATTAAATGTTTGACCAAGTTATGTAACCATAGTATAAACTAGTTCACTGGGTTTTACATCGGGATTTATATATCTTGCCAGCTTAGGGGTCCTATAGCATATCGATAAATCCAGTCTACCAACAACTGACAATCGATCGATACGCGCGCAATTCAACATAGTTCGAAAACTTCTTACAGCTAGAGTAACTATATAGAAACAATATTGGAACAAATGCCGAAACAAAAAATAATCAATATAATATTTATATATACAGACATATATATATATATATTTATGAATATATATGTTTAGTATATCTTATTATCGATTGGTTGCCCGTAGCATATGGAATCTATATTGCTAAACACAGATGTCTAAAAGCACATGACGAATTTTAAATTCAATTTTAAAATTTTAAATGCATTGATGTAACAAAATTTGTATGTATAGTTAATTAATGTACTTGTAGTTTAAATATATTAGATTAGATTTGTTTTTCTCTGTTGGGCATATATAACGTTGGTGTTTTTCTTCATTTTCCCGAAATGATTTTCCTCGCCTTTCTCACTTTTGTTTTTGGTGCTTGCTTTGAGATCCATACAATTAAATGTTTTTTTCTTGATTTTTTTTGTTTTGGGTATGGAGAAAATTGCGTAATAATTTGTTGCATATTTATGGCTTGAGTTTGATCAATCAATGATTAAACAAAACAAATGATGACTAGGCCGAACATTCCAAACTCGTGTTTCCAACCTCTCCCCACTCAGTTCACCGCTCAACGCATTTGGAACTGTCGCTGCTGTCCGCGATCATAGAACAGCAGATAGGCTGGCACACTGAGCACCTCATCGATGCTCACCTCTCGCACAATCGTATCCGATGTGTAGAACCAGCTATGAATCAATTAAAACATTAAACTGAATTGAAGCACTTGAAAAATCCCTTTAAAACTCACCGATGCGCGTTCCTGAGCGATCCACGCCGATAGGTCACAAAGTGTCCGCTATTGGCCTCGCCGGAGTGCACCACGACTGCCAGCAGACGATATAGATTCTTGGGAAACATTGCGCCGAATCCCTCACCACCAGCGCCGCCTCCATTCATGGGCAGGCTGGAGGAGTACAGCGACATGGTGGAGCCCCAGGGTGTGCCCGCCTGTAAGCCACAAAAAAGGTTAACATTTAAGTCTAAAAGAGTTTGTAGAAGTATTGCCAACTGATCATGAATATAGATAGTTAACGTGGTCTGTAAGCGTCTGCAACTCTACCCACCTGACTGTTGAGATGTGGCTGAACAAAGCTGTAGGGTGCCATTGACAAGCTCTCGGGGAAATGCACGTAGTCCTGCCGCTTGCACACCTGCCCCGTGGGCAGCCAAACAGTGCGTGCCACATGAATGCAGAGACATGCGGGGAGCTTGGCGAATGTGACCGATTTGGTGTGCATGGTGGTCTCATTGCAGGAATCACATTTGACATCGCTTAGATCTTCCGATGTAATGTATTCACTCAACAGATGACCCAAACTGAGACCGGAGCGACGTTGAGCTGGTAAATTTAATGTGATGCTATCGAATTTATCATAACGTACGGCGGATTTGGAGCCGCAACCGTTGCAAACGATTTGGGCACCCATGGCACCTTGAAATGGATGCGCCACCTGGCTGGGCATCATGCTCGACCAGATGGACACGCGTCCAGGACCGCGATTAAGACGTTCCAGTGAACGACATGAGCTGGACACGCGTCGGTTTAAGCCCTCGCTGGGATAATTTTGGTGCTGTGATTGTTGCTGTTGTGATTGTTGCTGCCGCGGACGTGACAAGCGCTCTGCTCCAAGTATGGGCGATGCATTTCCTGGCTGGGGATCAATAAAATCCAAGGCAGATTGATAACCAAATGGTGAGCTGGCCAAAAACGAATTGGTGGCTACTCCGGGTGTTAAGACGTCCGCAGTTTCGCGTTCACACACTGAAGCCGGTGAGTCCGGTGTGTGGGCCTCGGAGCGCACTAGACGCTGCAAACTGGTGGATTCATCGTACTCCATATTAAGAAAATCCGTGAGCATGGCACTCGATGGACGATTTGGTTGATCGCCAATCCGTTGACTAACGCTAGCTGGATTAAATGATCTATAGCCATCACCGTTCTCATTATCAATGTCCAACTCATGCCCATTGCCACGAGGCAGCAGTGCATCCGAGAGACAACCCATTTGCTGTGGTCGTGTGGCTTCCTCCTCGAGCGACGACAAGAGCACATGAAACAGTTCGTGGGCATCGTGCTCCTCCTGTGGTATAACCCAGCCCAGCGTGTTCAGCGCACGCAGCACGGCGCCAGGCGAATGTGGATCCCCACGTAGCGTGGCATGCGTGCCATTGACAACCTCCAGTGTGCTCAGCATGGAACTAATTAGGCTCTTGCGATCTGGCGACGCACCGTTATAAAGCTGCAGCCAGGCTATAAACTGTGGACAGGCGGCCAGCGCTTGGAGCAGTGTGTTAAGAAAGCAAGTGCGTCCAAAATTATGGAGTCCTGCGATTTGTCCGCGACGCTGACGTAAACGGGAACCTGCAACCAAATGTATGACATAAGTTTTTTCTAAATATACATATACAATAACTTTTAGCTTGACCAATTACCTGATGGACCCCAGAAGACAAATGCACCGACGACAGCAGCCACGGTGACACCGGCTGCCATCAGTATCTTTTCACTTTCCATGTTGATGCAGTCGTCAATCTGCTGTTCACTAGCAGTATGGGGGGGTTGGTGGGTGGGGGAATGGGTGTTGCACACACACTTAAGAACGGGGACTAAAACATCGGTTGGCTTAACAACGGGCAACTCTGGCACACTTTAATCACTTGGCGTGTCTCTTCTTGATATTGTATTCGTGTATTTCACACAGCTGTTGTTTTTATTTTGTAAAAAATTAACATAAGCCCGAAAAATAACTAAAAAATTCTTCTATACTATTTTGTCTGTCTGGGTGTCTGATGTTTAGTTGACAGCGTTGCCACATTACTAGCAAGTGCATTTCACTTTATTCTGGCTTCCATCATTTATGAACGATCTGGCATCGCCAATGTCATAAGCTTAGTATGCTGCAATAAGCAAAGTAAATTGCTGCAACTTATATAATCTTAATTGAGCATAACGCTGACCCAAAATTCAATTATAATTAAGTGCGTACAAATTGTAAAGGCGTAGCATCTATATGTTTATGAGCATAAAAAATGCCAGTATGTTTTGCAAGTCAAGCAGCTGATTCTTTTATTGACGATCTGGCAGCTTTAGTGTTATAAGCTTGATATGCTGCACAATGTAAGTCAAGTTGTTCAAACTAACGTCAATTATTAGTCAAATAATTGTCATTACAAGTATATATTCCTAATTTAGTTGTGCGCAAATTGCCAATAATAATTAATACGTTTATATACATAAACTTGATAAAAAAAAATTATTATTTTGCTTTGCCCATTGTTTACAAGCAGCTGATGCAAGCAGAGCTGCGTACCCCTCTTATTCTCGAATGTTGTGGAACGAAAGCGAACAACAACACAACAACAAAAGCAACACAATAAACAAAGGTGGCCTGCGTTTGAAATTGAATTTGTACATTCATTACATTATTACTCACAACACAATTTGGACGTTGTTAGCGCGAGAAGCTTTTTGGCTGAAATAATGCGTATAAATTGCAGAAACGTATTGTACAACAGATAAATTTAACGTGCAAGTGCTTTTCGACCAATCAAAAAAAAAAATTAAATTAAAACGCAAAATCAAGCAAACAATTTTGTCAATTTTCCTAAAGCTGGTAAGTAAAATACAGTGTTAAATATTCGAACGTAATCCAATATGTGTTCTATTTGAATTTTTTTGCTGTAATTATTGAGGCATCCCCAACCACCCAATCGCTCCGTCCTTGTATTCATTTCACAATACACAAAACATACACACTCACACAAACACACACATACAATCACAAACTTGCACAGCTTGCAGAGCTGCGCTGCTGCGCAATATACAAAATTTTCATCGTTTCTGTTTTCATAGGCTGCTTTATTATCGCTTCTTTGTTTATGTCGCCATTCGTTGAACGGGGCAACCTGCTCGTTGTGCAATCTGCCCTGGTTTTCCGTTTTAATTTTGGAAACTGTGTCAACAAATCAAATACAAATTGCAACACTTAGAATTTGCCTACTCTTCTTTTTAAATTTTTATTTGCCCATGCTCAGCACCCCCACCCCCACCCCATTACGTTTTGTCTTTGTTGTCTCACACGATACACACACACACACACTCGCACACATCTACATGCATTAACGGTTGTTGGCTTGCATTTAACGACGCATTTCATTGGCCTTAGACAAAGCTGACCCTGAAGCTGAGTCAAGCTTTAAAAAGCTTTCTCTCTCCTCTTTTGCTTCTCCTTCTCATGTATCAAAACAAAACGACTGCTGCAATTTCCTTGTGCAGACGGAAATGCGACGCAATTGTTACCAATAAGGAAAAACGTGTTTTAATTCTATATTTGCAGAAAACCAGTTGCACGTCAAAGACAACACGAAATAAAAACAAACAATAAACAAAGCCAAGGAATAATTCAGACTTGTTTCCAATTGGAATAACGCAGTACGAGGCAAATTCCCAGTAAAGATCTAAAATCAAAAAGAAAGAGAGAGAGAAAGAGAAAATAAACAAACATGGACGCCAAGCGAAATAATGACGATCAACAGGAGAACTCCTGTAGCGATAGTTCAATGCGCACGGACAGCGAAAGTTCCACGGACAGCATGCCGCGCTTCGTACTGCCCAGCTATGACTCAAGTCCACCCAAAGTGGTCAGCATGGATGATGTGTCGAGCATGTTCAACAATCTCAGAAATATGGAGTTGGCACATGAAATTGCCATCAATCCGGAATTTAAGCTGCAGCCCTACGAGCCGCCAAATGATAGGTGAGTGCATAAAAACAAACAGTATTTCCCTATCACTCGCACATGCAATGTTGGCAGTGCTGTCAGTGCTTCAAGGTCTTTTCTAGCTAAAACAGCTAAAAATAGCTAAATGAAATGAAAAAATGTGGGGCAAAAATTTAAGTATACTTCGAGCAATTTAAGCAAAGATCGTATTGACAAAAAATAATGAAATATTGTTTGTAGAGACATATACTTTGATAGCCAAAAATAGTGTTTAAGAATTTTGAAAATCTAGTCATAAATGGGCTAAATGGGCAGCACTAACGCTGTGTGTAAGCTTTTGCTGAATGCCATGATGAATGAAATAACAAATGGCTGACATACTTTCTCTCTCTCTCTCCCTTTCTCTCCCTTGTAGCCTGGAAGGACGCTTCAAAACGATTATGCACGAAGCTTTTTGGGATTTGCTGCGCCAGGAACTGGAACGTGATCCCCCATCGTATGAACACGCCTTCGGCTTGCTGGCCGAGATAAAGGAGGACTTTTCAAAGCTTGTAACAGAGAGGAACGCCAGAATATTGGTACGCATCAATGCGGCCTTGGATGAGATGCTTCTGGGACAGCAGGCGGAACAGGGTGTACTCGACTTTCGTGCTTATGCCAATTATGTGATCAATCTGTTGGCCAACATATGTGCACCGGCAAGAGATGAGACTGTTGCCAAACTACGGGAAATCGATGATGTTGTGGACACCTTTCGCGGCATTCTCGAGACCATGTCACTCATGAAACTGGACATGGCCAACTACACGCTCTCCGTGGCACGCAGCGATATTGCCGCCAATTCCGTGGAATACGAGAAGGCAAAGTTCAGCAATTATCTCAAGGAGTTCCATGGCAATGGTAAGTCTGCTATAAGAGTACAGGGTCTTTTTAAGTACTCTGTGTAGCCTTTCTTAAGGAACCTCCAGTGTATCCCATAGTCTTGCATTTAAATTAAAAGCTCTTCCTACTTTCAGCTGGTTTCCCTGCCACTGAGGATTGGCTGCAACGTCATCGCGGTGCTGGCATCAACTCTGCCGACGAAGTCATCTACAAGGCGTACTTGCAATTACTGGATTATCCAACTGATAAGGAATTCCCAGAGCTGCTGCGCATCGATAGGGAACGCTTTGCGGCTCTGAGTTGGCGTGGACAGCGCTTGATACTCAGTGCCTCGTTGATTTCCATAGCACAGGCTGTTCCCGTCATCTCGCAACGTCGCGAGAATCGCGTTAAACTCGCCCAACAACTGGACATTCTGGTCCAGCATGTGAAGCAACAGGAGTAAGTAGCTCCCTCTTTCTCTTCTCCTTCATCTCTTTCTAATCGGTGAACTCACTCTCTGCCTCCCTCTGTCTAGTCAAATTGATGCTGCTATCGATAGCTGTGATGAGCAAATACGTGCATTTATTAACGAATCCTTGGCCAAGGAGCAAGCGCCTCCATTGAGCGAGGCACAACAGGCACAGCTCCAGAACCAGATTCAACAGTTGAAGAACAAGACGTCGCCAGTACGCGCCCTAATGAGTAAGTTCTCCCTAAAACATGTTATATTATAAAAGAAATCAGTTTGAATATCAGCAAGGTTAGAAAAAAGAGCTAGAGCCACGAAATTTGGTTTGAAACTTCGTCTACTTCTTGGGCAGATCAACAAGACACCGTTTTTAATCAACTTTTTGCACATTTCTTGCAGCCAATCGCTTCAATGTGTTCGTGCGCGTTGCGCTGCGCTCCAATGGCAACATCCCACCACCGCCACCTGGTTTCGGAGACTTTGAGGAGGAGTTGGTGGCATTTGCGAACTCGTTCCGCCGACTCGTGTCCTACAATCATGCCGTCTTTGGGGAATACCTCGCTCAGTTGCTGGAAAAACAGCGACCAAGTGTGGAAAATGTAAGCGATACAGCGGGAGGCAGTGGAGGATTAGCCACAGGACTGGCACAGACAGCCAAGCCTTAGATGAATTCCAAACAAAATCATAGAAGAAAGAACAACAGCAATGAAAGAACCAGAAAATAGAGGATTATATATATATATATATATAGATATAGTTATATGTGTGTATATCTGTCGTTCTGGATGGATGCGTTGGAAGCGCAAAAAGCCCAACAAACATTTTTGATTGCAATTGAATCGGAAAGTGCATGTGCATGGAGCGAATCCCGATCAGAAACTCTGGAGCTAACCTTGTTAATGGAATGGAACTATATTTATATATATTTCTTAGTTTGCTCTGGAGGATTTGCAAAAAAATAATCCATAAACAACGAAGAAAACCAACAAAAATAAAAATAAACACAAAAAAAACATTAAACACCAAGTGATACTTTCCTGATCCTGCAGATCCCGATTGTGGAACTATGTGCTGGGCCTCTGTGATAAAAAAGAATTGAAAAACTAACACAAAATTTAAATAGATACGGCAGGCCACGCCCACGACCACGCCCATGACTACAAACCACTGGCAGCTGCATTGTTTGATTTCAACTCAACTTACAATAAATACTAAACTTAATATAATAATTAAAACATTTAAAACCAAACTGTATTAACATTTACTCTAAGAACTCCCTCCACGAGACATGTGTTTATTCGTGTATACCCCATAATAGCCTAAAGCTTATATAGTTATATATGTATATGGAATATCCACAACTAAAGTGCTAAGACACGGATGCTATAATTTATATTAAAAAACAAAAATCTTTAGATCAATGTAATTTTATTATACAGATTGCGTTCGGTTTTTTAAGACGCTTTCAATAAACTTAAATCACAAAAATTTTAAGTTTTCAGTGTTTTTTTTATCTGTTTAAAATTAAGTAACTGAATTATTCTTAATTTTTAAATATATTTTGGTGGCATTATTAAATCTTTCAGTAAATTTGCTATTATTCACATAGTTGGATGAAAGTTTGACTCATTTTTTTTATTTTAAAATCACTTTATAATTTACTTTTTACAAGAAACCTTTTAAAACTTTGACTAAACTTTATGACGTCACATCAAATCATTTGATTGCCTATTCGCTAGGCTGACAAAAGCTGTTTGCTAAGACTGCGTTGCAAGTGCTAGTTAAATGAGTAAAGTGTATTGAGTTGGTGGACAAATTAGTGAGTCAATTGTTATAGTTAGTGCAGACAAATGTTCTTCATTCATTTAACAGATTTCAGCCGTTTCTTAGGCACTTGGTCAAAATGTAAACAATAAAAATTTCAAAATAAAATAAAATGGGGTTTCGTCAAGTATTTAGTTTTTATATAGTTGCTATAGGAACGAGCGGTCCATAGCTGTCTACTGGTATATCATCCGTACACTACATATTTTAATATTTAAGCACTATTTAATTATCAACAGGCATTTTTAATAAATTTATTATAGTTTTCAAATATAATCTACATACAAAAAACTTTCACCCAAACACAAGCCAAACATTGCTGGGCTGCCAGCAGTCGAGCAGCACTCGCAAGTAAGCAAATTACTGATAAGCCCTGGTGCTTAGCATGCGCACGAACCCAGCCAACTTAAGCGGGTTGTTGTCTCTGCTAAACTGCGTGCTGCTTTCGCTTTCTTATCGCAATTAAAACGTTTGACGCAGCTGCCGAGTGCAACAATTACAAAACCAAAAAAAAAGCACAGATCGCCAAGAATGAGAGAGTGAGAGGAAGGCAGAGGAAGCGCAAGGCGAAGTAGAAGATGTGTGCATGTGTGTGTTTGTGTGCAAACATAATAATAATAAAGAGAAAAAGAATAATAATCACGCCACTTTCTGTACTTTGGCACTTGTCGAGAGAATTGTCGTTGATTGCCCAGCTATGCCGTGCCACGCCCCCTTCCGTTGCGCTTAAACGCCTACATTGGAAGAACGAGCGCACGTTCTGCTTCTTCTTCTTCTTCCTCCACCTATCCCACTGCCTGCTACAGCCCTCTTACCCTCTCGCTTGCTCTTACAGCCTCATCCCTGCTGTCTTATCGCTTTTGCATGCAGTCACTCTCTCCTCTTTCTCTGCCACACACACACTCACTCTCTCTCTCTCGCTCTCTGCTGCTCTCTGTATTAATCTACATTCGAGCTTTTGTAGTTGTAATTTTTGTTCATGAGGCCTTTTTATTATTATGATTTGAGATAAGAATTCTGCCCGTTGCCAACTGTAGCGCGTCTTTAACGACGCTGACGTCGCCAAATCGCAGCGCATTGGATTGGAGTGTGGGTAAGGGTATATAACTGGGATCAAAGTCCAGTCTACTCCTCCCCCTTCCCCACCCCACTTTATGTTAATTCTCTCGCTTCTTTTGCGGTCTGTGCAAACAACACAATTTTTAAGCTCATCATCTTCACATCATTACGATCTTTAATGAAATTAACGTCCCACAGAAGACTGTAGACAGCAGACAGAAGACTGTAGACAGCACATTGTAGACATACGACAGCGGACACAGGACTTCAAACAGCAGACTGTAGACTGCGCTTCGGAAACCCGCTTTTCCAGTACAGCAGTCCAGACATGCGTCTCGCACTAAAGTATTTAGCAAACGAATTTATCAAAATCACTGAGCCAGATACCCTGTAAACAGCACTGGAGCTTAAGAGACTATGATTTGAGTAATTCTTCCGTAATTTTGAGAACACAAATTGAGTTACTTTCTATATGTATGCCAGAAGTCCATAATGTTTCGAAATAATTACATGCCACGAAGAGCTTTTCGAAATTATATGAGATTTAAAAGATGTCTCTGAGGTCTAGTTGATCCCACAGACAGACTTTGCTATATCGTCCGGCTGTTGATGCTGATCAAGAATATATATGTACTGTATGGGGCGGAAAAGCCTTCTACCTACCTTCGCTACAGACAAACCTAATAGACCGCTGCACCCTTGTTGACTACCAGGTCTAAAAATTGAGTAGACAAAGTTTAGAGACTAAAAGAATTATTTAAAATATGATCTCTATAAAGAAACTTTTCTTTTACTTGAATAAGGAGGTACACCAGCCTATACCCCACTTCCCACACACTTTACAGGGTAACAACAGACCAAATAAAAGACAAAAGAATGTGAAAGAGTTTGTAAAAATACCATATATATAAATATATCGGAATCTGAAGTGTTTTGGGTTCCGCTCATATATAAATATTTAACTACCGAAAGTTATTTGTGCGTGGAAACCAAAAATGTATCTCAACTATGCGAAATTAAGTCTTTTTCAGTAACTTAAGGACAATATCGAGAGTACAGTGAAGCATACGAAATGAGGGGCAAGATCAGGAATGCAAAGGAATCAGAGAATCAAGAAGCAAAAGCGACTAAAACGAAACTATAATTGACTTTTTCAACTCGTTTTCTTTTTCGTCTTCTTGTTTTTTTTTTTTTTTATTTTTGTTACTGTCATTAACGCCTCATCATTATCGATCATCGTGATCGAGCGACGTCAGCATCAGACATCGAATACCTTAAAAAAATAAAATGTGAGACAACAAAAAACGAAGCAAAAAAAAACTGAAAACATTGCAGCGAATTCCTTAGATTTTGTTGGGTTTTATGTTTTGGGGCCCCTTATCTAAGGCCCCGCTCTAAAAATAGGACGTAAATTGCAAAGAAAAAAAAATGAAAGAAAATCACCAGAACTTCATATAAATTGGCACTCCAGGTACCAGGTAACACCAACCCGGTGAGTGGCACGATAAGAACCACCAAGCCGTGCCATACTCTACCGTTCTAGACCATATCTTGTGCTATTGTCACCCAACAATTTAATCACGAGCGGGAACAACAACAAGAACAAGCACAAACAAGAAGGTAAAGTATCAGCGAGCTGACACGACTGTGGAATGCCCTGTGCTAGTTACTTGAGACAAATTTATTGACCTGCTCAGATAATAGGTCCATACCAATACCTATATTAAATTTCAGATTTCTAGCGCTTACAAACTCAGAGATCCCAGCTTTAATAGTGTATGGGTTCAATATGCTTTATTCTTACCCCATACATATACAAATGAGACCTTATATACCCCACCTAGGGTATAAAAGTACTTTTCTGCACGTCATACATATAGAAAAACGTGGATATATAGTATAGCTGAAGTGCACAAAGTTCATATCTGGGTATTATAAGTGGGTAAGTGCCATGGAGTACAACTTGATATTGATTCAGCAACGAAAGGAACAAAGTACTTGGCTCAACTAGTGACAAGACACTATAAATAAAATGATTCACTTGAGGGTAAATGCAAGTGACGAAAGTACTTAAACATGCACTTTTACTTATAGCTATAGTAAGTTCAGTTTTCTTCAACAAAAAATCGGAAACTCTTTAAAATAATGTTTGTAAATTGGGGAAATCTGGAAATAATCGGATCGTTTT
This sequence comes from Drosophila dunni, assembly GCA_018152125.1. NCBI lineage: Eukaryota > Metazoa > Arthropoda > Insecta > Diptera > Drosophilidae > Drosophila > Drosophila dunni. Next base: position 10,020 of record JAECXC010000648.1, on the reverse strand, counting down.
GAACTCTTTGAAACAGAACTGTTTAGTTTAAATCTAAAGTAAATCCCACAGATCAATCTCAATCTAAAAATGTTCCCATTAAAGATCAGATCTAGAGGTACCGCTTAGACTACCATTAAAACTGACTACTACCAACATTTCAAAGAAGCTAAAAGTGGATCTCTAGAAGTCTCCAGTAGTCCAGACATAGCGTATTTTATGTAGTCTGAGCCAGTAATCAGATTGTTCAAAAGTTCGTTGTGATAAAGCGACTGTACAAAGTGCCATTTTCATGAAACTCAATGGGTCTTACGTGTATCAAAGTTGGCCGGATCTAGGCAACTAAGATAACTGCATACCAAAGGAAAACAATATATGTGTATATATATATCTGAATAATAAAGTATATATACCTATAATTTATAAAAGCCCTTGTCTTATCGCCTTGCCACAAGTGATGGAACTTTGGAATAGGAAACGGAGCAAAAAGTCGACTCATCGTAAAAAGTGGAACACTTTTTATAGGGTATACTTTGGAAAGGGGTGGGGGATGGAGGGCAACTCTGGAGTGAAGTGGTTCCTATCAGAAAGTGCCATAAAAGGCCTTTTGTCTGATGATATTTTAAGCCTTGACACGACACCTTATCTAATGACAATAATTATAAACTGATAAATTATTTCGTTTCAGATTTTTAGTTTATTTATTTTGTTTTTTATTTTATTTTTTTTTTTTTTGTTATTTTTTGTTCAAGTTTTATTATCATTTTTCCATTGTATTTAATTGTGTGTATGCGTGTGTGTGTATGTTTATTTTATAATTATTATTATATATATATTTATGTATATATAGTAGATATATTTTTCATATAAAGCATAATTCATCATCATCATTATCATTAGCATTAGTGTATAATTAAACATAAGTAAAACATCAGCATTATTATCATATTAATAATCATTTAACATTAATGAGGATCAGCCATGCCCTCTCGCTCTCTTCCTTCATTCTCATTCTCATTCTCTTTCTTTTCTTTCTTTCTATCTTGGTACATATTTTACTATGTACTTTCTTTTTAGTACATTTCCATTCAAAATAGTTGCATGGCCGCCAGATGGCGCTAATTAAGCCGTCGTTTACTTTACTTTAATGTTTAGCATGGCCGCCAGATGGCGCTCTATTAGTCACTTTTAGCACAGCTAAAAAACAAACTATAGAAAAAAATTAAAAAAAAAAAATTAAACCTTTCAAAAATTGAAGGCACAAACTACAAACTACAACTTATATCTCAGAAATATATATATGTGTGTATGTATGTGTATGCGTGGGTGGGTGGGTAAGTGTGTGCGTGTATGGATTACTTCAAATAAATATTTACAAAGCAGGGAGGGGGATTGGGGGTAAGGGGGTGTGTTGGTGGTGGTGGGCGTGGTGTGGAGATGCCATTTCTCTTAACGATTTTTTTACGCCAAAGAAAAAGATATTTTTGATTGGAAAAAAAGTGCAAAAAAAAACAACAACACAATTACTGTGCAGTCGCAGCCGCTGTCGACGTTGGTGGCGCAGCAGAGGCAGAGGCAGCTCCTGTTGTTGTTTTTGTTGCTGGTTTGTTTTTGCTACGAGCAGCTGCTGTTGTTGTTGTTGCGTTGTTCGAGTTACTACTGTTGTTGCCATACGGTGTACAGTTGTCATTGCCAAACGCGGACGGCGACGACGACGACTGCTCAACGTTTGTGCCCATCGATGAGTTGATGAAATTGATATATTGATGCAACTTCAATGCGGCAATCAATGAGCTCAGATAATCGTTGATATTGCCTTGCTGGACCTGCTTGATCTGTCGGGAGACATTTCGATAGACGCGACGCGAGATCTTATTCGATAAACGTCCGACTGTCTGGACTGTGTGTAGTACTGGGTCCTCGCTGGCGGAAACTGGCACTATAAGCAATAAATAATAATAATTAATATTATATTAGTTTAAGTTTATTTTTAGTAGTTTTTCATTATTTTTTTGTTTATTGTTTTTTTTTTAGTATTTTCTTTTTTTTTAGTATTTTCATGATGATCTTACCATCAATTTGTTGATTTCCCTATCGATAATGCCTACAATTTCCGGATTTCTTTTAACGTACTCAACAATTTCAGTTATGATTTTCAGGGACATGGATAGAAATACTGTAGATGCGGCTACTAAGAATCTAGTGTCAATCTCATGATCATAGTCGGGCTCCCCAATAACAACAACTACAAGAGACAGAGAGAGAGAGAGAGAGAGAATGGCAAAAGAAAGAGAGAGTTAGAGAAGAGAGCAGAATTAGTCAAGACAAAGAGACGTTAGGGGAAGAGGAGGGAAGAAAGCCCCGACTACAAAACAACAAAAAACGAAATAAACCCGCTCTAAACTTTTTTTTTCGTAATTCTTCAAAATTTCGCTTTTTTTTGAGGTTAGTTTGGAATTAGTTTGAAAAAAAAATCACATGCTTTTTGGGGTTAGAACACGCAAAAACAAGAAAAGTGCGAATAAAAGACGCACAAAGAAGAACAACAAAACTTACTGTCACTTTCAGCATTTTTGCCATTTCCCACGACAGCATTTTGTTTCTGATCTGAGAATTAGAATGGAATGTAGAACAAGATTCAGCGAATCAAAAGAGAAACCCAAAAAACAAGAGGAGTTTGAATCAAGGGGGGAAATTTGATGGATTGAACTCTAGGAAAGTACAAATGAACTCACCATTATCCTCCTCGACATCGGACTCGCATTTGGGGAAATAGTATTCGAGCAGACGCTCGGCCAAAGCGGTTGTGGTATCCACACCATTCACAGCCAAACTGCCGTACTGTGTGGCCAAAACCTCGTTGGCCTTCTGCCAGGCCAGATCCTTGAGGGATGCCGCCTTTTGTTGTCCGGCCGCCTTGAATTTAACCACACGCTCCAAATGGGGCTGCACCACATCGATCACCTTGTTCTTGGCCTGTGTGTAGATCTCCTGGGGTGTGTCCTTAATGATTGGTGCCTTCACCTCCAGCTGCTCAATGCCCTTGACAATGGTCTGATCCACATAGGCGATAGGACGATCCAAGCGGTTTACAATCGGAGCTGCTGTCGTCACGGCACGTGCCACACAATCCTCGGCGGCATTTAGGGCCCAGTTGAAGACACGATTTTTACCTAAAGCGAAAGAAAGAGCGGAGAGTTTGGTAAACAAAAGTGGGCCTAGAAGAAGCTGCAACAAACGTTGTATGGGCTTTAAATATTATAGTTTAATTTTGTTCTAAAAAAAAATTATTTTTTAGTACTCGTTGTATCAATGTAGCAGGAAAAAATAATTCTTAGTTTTGTAAGCTTTTCTATATCCCTCAAAAAATCCATCATGTTACTTTGCGCAAAGTACGTACGATCATCACTCGCCCCATTCCCTGGCGCACTTATACTCATTGTTATCAGTTTGATTGATAAGACAACTGCGCAGTTCAGTGGGTCTCATTTCTAGCGTTGTCTGCGCAGTCAGCGATTCAACGAGTCGTTTGTTATTGCTTCTCTTTAGTTTGTAGACTTTGATAGTTCATTTTAGTCATCAAGAAAAACATCATCTTATTAACATTTAAGGTAGCACAGCAGCAACAACAGCACACAAACAAGTCGAAAGTCCAATTAGACATACACACACATGCAGATAGACAAATACCGCATGTTGATACTTGTTCATACACACGCACACAGTGACAGTTGTAGCAACAATTTTGCTGGCGCCCCCTGTTGGTCACGCCACTGACTGCACTTTTGCTGAGTTATTCATAGCGCAAAAAAAAAAAAACACACACACACATATACAAATGTATACACAGCATTTAACCTGTATGCGTAGAGTGGCATTATTCATATGTTCGGCGAGGAGAAAAGTTCGGTCTACGTGTTTTGCTTGACGAAAAAATTTATGTATATTTAAAGTTATGTAAATGTTTGAATTTTAGCACTTTGTATGTGCGGAAAACGTCACGAGGGTGCTCAGCGCTGCGAGGGGGGCCTAAGAATTTCTGTTGTTTCAACTTAACGTGCAGGTCATGGTTGTTGTTGTTGATATTGTCAACGCACTGAGCTTTTTAATTCGTTTTCTTTCATTTTTATTGATTGTTGCGTCAATTGAGTTTAATTGACATCAATTTGGCAATGGACAGACAATTGCAATTGCCGGTCGGTCGATCGGTCGCACGTTCGGTCAGTCAATTAAAGTTTCGAGTTTAATTTGAGTGTTTTCCTTCATTTTCTTTATTTATTGTTGCGGCGAATTCGTCAAACGCAATTTACACTCAAAATGGCGAACTTTGCATTCAAACAGCACCAACTCTGCCAAAAGCCGCAACGCTGGCTGAGACGTCACGCCGCCGTCGACGTCGTCTCAACGAGACAGCGTGTGCTAAGCAACGGTTGATTTTTTTTCTCATTTTCATTTTGCTTTTGGTTTTTAGTTTCTGTTACGTTTTGTCAAGTTTCTCGGTGTTCAATTTCAGAGAGACTGCAATTGTCTTGCCGTTAGATGAACCGGCGGCTAGTAGCTCGAAAGTTCATTGCACTCAAAATATAACCTCTGGTAATGGCACACTTCAAGAAAATTTTTTTTCTTTCATCTGCTTACCTTTTACTTTCCCGTAGACATCTTGTGATTTATCCCATGCGGCATTTACAACGGGCAACTTGATAATTCTTTCCAGTGATTCCAGATGTGGCAACAGATCCTTGGCATCCTTTGGCTGCTCCGTTGATTCTGTTAACTCACTGTTATTGTGCTTTGCATTGCCGTTGGCTGTTGCGTTTTTTTGCTCTGCACTTGCCATTTTTCTTTCTGTTTCTTTTGCTTCTTGCTTAGTTTTCACTTTTTATTTTATGCTTTGCACGGCACTTTTATTTTTTTAGGCACCAAAGAAAAATATATGTATTGCGATTGTGTCTGTGCGTTTTGGCTACCACGAGCTAAAAGAACTTTCAAAGTGAGCTCTCCGTGTGGGTATTGAAAAAAATGAATATAAAATCTCTATTTATACGTCTGCTCGCTGTCGCACTCAACGCGTTTCTGACTGATTTGCAAGCTGCGCGGCTGGTTTATTATAAGGGCCTCTCCTCCAGAAGTTGTCGTCGGTAGCGGCGGCGAAGGCGCAAGCACGCGGCGAACGCAGCAACAAAAACTAAAAGCGAGCGCAAATGTGAGAGATACAGTGCTGCCGTTTTTTAGGAGCAAAAAAGTTGGATTTGTGAAAAGAACAAGCATAAATAGGTGGAATTCTTAAAACAATTTTTGCATTGTCATGACATTTTCCTAACGTTCTACTAAATCGAAAAACAACTTAATTTGTATTATTTTGAAATTAACCTGTAATATGTATGATTTAAAATAAAAGCTAGATTTTTCGCTTTCCAATCGAACATTTGAAAAAGACGACCAGCGGGAAAAAAACCGAAAATGCCAACACTGGAGAGATACAAAGCAAGAGAGAGAGAGTATGTATACACATGTATGCATGTGTGTGCAATCGTCGCTCTCTTTGAGTTTTGGACTTTGCTGGCGGCGTACTGACGCTGCTCTGCTCGGCTGCAGTGCGCTGCACTTGATCGACAGTGCGCGGCAGAAGTATGCTTTTGTTGCTAGGCAGGCAAATTCTTGGTAAAACTACGACAAATCGATGTTTATTTATATCATTAAGCTGCTACTAACAACGGAACTAAGTTGGTTAATTTAAAAATTGTTTAATTTTTTATAGAACATTTGCATGAATAAACTTCTGCTGTAATGCAGCGGAAACAATTCGAAAGTTAATTTGTGGCTGTGTCACATACTGTTCGTGGTCAGTGTGATTGAGTCCCATGTATGCGGTGTTGGTAAGTGTCGCATTGTTACTTTGGACTTGGAATTGAATTTCAACATGTGTGAATATGACGTTTTGAAATTGGTGTAATCAAATTAAGTGTTTATTTGCATACTCAATGAGCGCCACTCAAATAGAGTGGAATGGGAGGTTGGCTAGGGGGCGCGGCAGATAGGGGGCGTTGCTTGAAGCCTGCAACATGCAATTTTCAATTTGGCATTAGCATAATTGGAATCACGGGAAACAGGAATGTACAAATATGAACCAGTCACAGGCAGCCGGCGGATCAAAGAGCGGCAGAACGAAGAGTAAGGGAGAGAGCAGCACAGAGAAAACGAGAGAAGCGCGCCATGCTTGACAACTAGATTAACTCAGAGACCTCTGCTCCATTCGCTCGTTCTCTCTCCCTCTCTCTTTGCTATAGAATTTTATTTCGAATGGAATTTATTATCAATTGTTTTGTTTGTGTGCGTGTGAAACCTTTGACCCGCTTGAAAATGTACAGCTTTAACGATAAGACATACAATTTTCGTCGAGTATCATGTCATCAGAATTCTCAGTTCTCGATGGCGCCATGCCCACAATTGCTCCATGCTTAATACACGCACGTAATATTTGCTCAGTTCGTTGTAATAAATGTTAGCACAATTCCAAAGTTCATCAACGGCTTCCCAGCACTGATCACCAAACGGGGTAGAGGCAGAGGAAGAAGAAGACGCCATAATGATTAAGTACGTACTTAATTTGTGTACTCGATCGGTATTTAGTTTTTTGTTGTTTCTTTTTTTTTGTTTTGGTTATGGTATTTTACCTGACGACTGAATTGTCGAGGCCCGTCTGGGCCCTGTCGATAAGTCCATATTCCAGACGCTACCCAATAATCATCCGTCTAATACGTGGCCAACTTTAAAATTCTCGAGTCATCCAAACACATTTAAGATTAATTCAAAGTTCAGTACTCGTCATACCAGGTACGAGTAGTACTGAAATACCAAATAACTACTACAGCTATGTTGTAACCCTTATCGTTGATCGGGTTACCATAAAATAAACAAATGCATTTCGAGCACACGCGGCAGTAAAATGCCCTGAGAAATTCACATTTCAATACCAAATTTATTGTATTTTTATTTTCAAAAGTCCAAATGGTTTTCTGAATTTAAGTCTATAGTAAAAACTGAAATTTAAAAGATTTGTAAGGTATATATTTTTTAAATTAATTCAATTTTATTTCAAATTCAGCTGTAACTAATTTAAATTTAAGAAATAAATTTCAAATTTAAGCTTGAAATGTCATAACCAATAAGAATATTAATAAGTAACATTTTTTGTTACTTAAGTTTTCGTGCCTAACAAAATTTTCAACACTCCAAAAAAGCTATAAAACCCAGTTCCATAGTACCCTCTTCTAATGGTTTCAAATTATTCCAGGGTATACCAAAAACATACAAGGCTCTTTGTCACTTTATCACACCTTTTTTAGCTGTCGACTTTGAGACTGTGTAATCTCAGTTACAAACTACGTTTCAAATGTAATCAGAGTGTTTAATAGTGCTATAAATATCATAAACTGATCAAATAAACAATAAAGCACCAAGTCTAACTGTTTCGAAAATTACTTTAATTACATAAACGAATTGTAAATCAAAACAAATCCTACAGATTACAAAGAAAAGAATAAAGACACATGGGTTTTTTAAAGTTAAACAACAACTTTGTTGTTTATTTCTTTAGAATGTGAAATACAATAATATTAATTGTAATTTAAAACCCTAGTAATCTGATTTACAGTTTGCAATACTGCATAGACTTTTTTAGTAAATTTTGTTAGGCAAATAAGCTGATTTCACGTTAAATTGCCCTTTTCTTTGTTGATCCAAAGCGGTAATAATTTATAAGTCAGCAATTTTTTTTTGGGTAAATCGGCTCTTGAAAATATAACTTGATTTATAGTTGTTAAAAAAAAAAAAATATACAAAAATCTGTGCTCAAACATTTTTTTGTCCAACTTTCCTAAGCCCCACAATCATTATTCCCTAAAATTACTTGACAGCGAAAAGAATTGTTTATGTCTGTATCTGTTTTATATACGATACAGATACACTTAAGACTAAAGAAAACAATTGTAGTAATATTATCTCTAAAAGTCCCCTCCATATATCCCAATATGTTGGAAATAAGCACTGCGTTGTCGGTTATTGACACGCATCGTGCTTATCGTGTGTCTATATTATACCACAACAATCTATATAAATCTACCATATAAAATACGTATATACTAGTGTAAAGTTCAGATCCCTGCAGTTAGATCAATTAAAGAAACCATATTTGGAAATCGCCTACGCTTCATGCGTAATCAACTGAATCTATTAGTGACAATGTGATATATACTGAACTGTATCTGAACTTTGTACACAGGAAAGGAATTTTATGCGCAATTCCGACGAATCGTCATTACTTTTTGTTTTTTATTGTTCTTGTTTCGTGATATTTTTTTTATTTTGGTGAGACGCTATCGGAACCGTTACTGTACTGTATTCAGTCCACAGTTCTTTAGATTTCCAATTGCTTTTGATAAGCGAGGTAAATATGGAATCATTTTAGGTTTATTTGTTGCGCTAAAAACTTTGTATGAGACCCAGATCCAGACCCACTTCCAGACTGGTTAATGTGGACTTAAGCCGTTGCTTAATCACAATTCTTATCGCACATTCGCCTACATATTCTAGAATGTAGAAAATAAATCTTTATGAGAATCACTTGTCGAGCACTTGGGTCTGGTGCGGATATAAATTTCCAGAATCTACTATTGTAGTTCCATTAAACGATGTCTGTCAAAATACAGAACTTTTGCTGGCACACTTGTCACATTTAAAAGATTTTGAAATTAGAGATCTCATATTGGTTTAAAGTCCTGTTCAAATACATGTAAATTACAATGCTTCAAAAAATATCCAAAATTAATCTTTACATATCAATTATATACTTAATAGGATTTAACTATTTATATTTAAATCACAAAATTTTTTTAAATCACTCGAAATGTACCAACTACCTTATAGAAATTATTAAAATTTTCAACAGATTTTTAGGAAATTCCCAGTGAATTGCTAGAATTTTTATGTTAATTCTAAAAATAGAATTGGTCGAAGGTTGTAGTTTCGTTATTTTGTGGGGGAGATTTCAATATGAATATATTGCTCATAATACTAATCCTATGAGTAAAATAAAGTTAGATTTGATCTGCAATACTGATTGGATTGATCCTTAATTATTTTACAGTTTTATTATTACATCCCCTTCCCGTTCCATTTCTCTCTAGTCCACCTTCTCGCTCTCTCTCGTCTCTCACTCTATCTTTTCTCTTATTCACTGGCTTTGAATGCGCCTCGTTCAAAAGTTAAACGGAATTCGTCATAAAGCAGACCACAAGAGAAACAAGCAGCAACAACAACAAAATAAAACAAAAACAAAAAATACAGACACTTGGACTTTGAACGCTCTACGTGAACGCCGCTGGCGTCGACGACGTCTGCGCGCGACACGCAACCGACACGTCAGCGTCAGACATTGTTGTTGCTGCTTCGAAGCGTTGAAATAATTCGATGAGCGAGGAGCGCAAGTTTCATTTGGTTGGGCAAGACAAAAATAAACTTAAAACATAAAAGGTGAAACTCTTTTACGCATTGACTAAATTTAGACAAGCTGTTTAAAAGGCGGCCAAAGACCAACTCTTGGCATACGTCATAGAACATAGTAAGTACATATACATACATATATGAGCATACATGGGAGTACAGTTTGATTATGCCACACGCGTTAGAAGCAAATGCAGCTCAAAACTTCTAAATCACGTCCAACAGTCAACAACAGATCAACTTGAGTGCAAATGTACTTACACACAGAAGCACGCATACATACACACAAGTACAAAAGCACAGAGAGCCAAAGCAGATGGCGGCAAATTGCTGCTTGTTTTGCCATTTCATTGTTGTCTGGAGCGAGCTTTTTTGATGAGCTGCAAACTAAGCTGACGTTGAAAGTTTGCGCTGATAGTTATCAAACAACGAACACACACGCACCATAAAAAGCACTCAGAGAGAGCATGCAGACGTGCGCATACTCACACACATGCACGCTAAGAAGCGCTGGGAGCTTTTCGCGGACAAGATTGAACT